>CM033638.1:4337540-4937540 GCA_019453435.1 Rhinogobius similis
CACCCTTTAGACGAGAGCAGAGCGGAGGTGAGCTCTGGGGGTTCAGAAAGAGCTGGGCAGTAATCAGTGAGACGCCTCAACATCAATAACGGGAAAAGCCAAATTAATACATTTTGTGAGTTGTTCTTCTTCTCAGGCTGGCTCTTAGTCAGGGATTCCCAAAGTGGGGCTTGAAGGGTTGCTGAGACATATACAAAAAATATATATTTAGCTAATTTTACAATAACTACACACTCAATGGTTGGCAGAGAGATAGCTGGTAGAGCTGCATGATTTTGGCAAAATATCTCATTGCGATATTTCATACAAGCATTTCGATTGCAATTAGATTAGATTTGCAGTTAATGTTTTCATTGTAGAATTCCGTTCACATTCTAAAAAGTCTTGAGAAAAGACTGAAATATGAACTGTTAAACTAATCAAAGTATCCCATGCATGCAACAGAACATGTTTGTAGGGCTCTAAACTAAAGAGTTAGCAGCTTTTAGACAGAATTCAACAGGATATTTTGTTGTTTGCACAAGAAATTATGTCACATTTGGCAAAGACATTAATAAAGAAGTCTTAATTGACTAACTGGTGTCTCCATGGCTAAGCATACATTTTTTAATACCGCTATAAACCTACCTTTACAAATGAGAACGTTCCTATTAAAAAGTGCACTTTGATCTGAATAGTTTGAACTGCATATCATCCGACGAGCACGGAGTTATGCATTATTGTGTTATTGTATGTTCATCACTGACACAGCCAATGCAAATAAAAGAACAATCTGTAACTCTGTTTTAAGAGAAATTTAATGTATTTTTCTGAAATGAGTCAGCAGTCTATTAGTTGAAGGGCTAATAGAGAAAAGGAAGGAATTAATCAATTAAAGGGGAGTGGATTTAGCAAAAGCTCCAACAGTATATCTGACCCAAAGTGCACTGACAAAGACAGGAAAGGTACTATTTGTATATTTGTATTTAAAAAGGCAGAATTAGTTCCCATGTCTCCAGCTAACTCAGTCTATGCATTGCCCTTTCTGCTGTTCAAATGAATCCTTTATAATCCCCCAAAAAGAGTTAGATGACAACAAAAAATTTTGGTTGACTAAGACGCCACTGATCGATTAATAAACAAAACGACTAAAGGCTGGCAGCTCTAGTCAGTTTACAAACTGTTTTGACAGACATTTGCACAAATCCTCTAGGGACAAGCAATCATCTCTGTAACAGCCGCAAGAAGTTGGTAACAGGATCACATATGACTGTGTGACCCTTGACCTCTGGTGAGTAGTAACACCTCACATGCATCTGAAATGTTACAAAGCTGGTGTGAAAAATACACCTTCAATTTGGATTTCACAAATGTTAATTTTGATTTCACAAATGTTATTGGACCATGCATTCTCTCTGTGGACCCTCTCTGTGGACCCTCTCTGTGGACCCTCTCTGTAGACCAGGCACGTCCAAACTCAGGCCCGGGGGCCAAATGCGGCCCTCAGACCAATTTTTCTTGGCCCTTAGTCTTCCTGGTGAACTGGTCCACATTGTCCTGTAAGTACTATTTACAGAACATTTCAGATTTTCTACAATTCCAACCTAAATAACTAACATTTTGGTGCAATACAGACCTGATATTAAGGCAGTGAGACTGAATGTAGATGTGGTGGTGCTTAAAACATCAGATAAATGCAGCTTTTTTGAACGTTTAGCGATTGATTTGTGGCCCTCTGCTTGGTCTATATTTCAATATGTGGCCCTCGATGGAAAAAGTTTGGACACCCCTGCTGTAGACCCTCTCTGTGGACCCTCTCTGTGGACCCTCTCTGTGGACCCTCTCTGTGGACCCTCACTGTGGTCTGTCTGTAGACCCTCTCTGTAGACCCTCTCTGTGGTCTATCTGTAGACCCTCTCTGTGGTCTATCTGTAGACCCTCTCTGAAGACCCTCTCTGTAGACCCTCTCGGTGGTCTGTCTGTAGACCCTCTCTGTAGACCCTCTCTGTAGACCCTCTCGGTGGTCTGTCTGTAGACCCTCTCTGTAGACCCTCTCTGTAGACCCTCTCGGTGGTCTGTCTGTAGACCCTCTCTGTAGACCCTCTCTGTGGTCTGTCTGTAGACCCTCTCTGTAGACCCTCTCTGTAGACCCTCTCGGTGGTCTGTCTGTAGACCCTCTCTGTAGACCCTCTCTGTGGTCTGTCTGTAGACCCTCTCTGTGGTCTGTCTGTAGACCCTCTCTGTGGTCTGTCTGTGGACCCTCTCTGTGGTCTGTCTGTAGACCCTCTCTGTGGTCTGTCTGTGGACCCTCTCTGTGGTCTGTCTGTAGACCCTCTCTGTGGTCTGTCTGTAGACCCTCTCTGTGGTCTGTCTGTGGACCCTCTCTATGGACCCTCTCTGTGGACCCTCTCTGTGGTCTGTCTGTGGACCCTCTCTGTAGACCCTCTCTGTGGTCTGTCTGTGGACCCTCTCTATGGACCCTCTCTGTGGACCCTCTCTGTGGTCTGTCTGTGGACCCTCTCTGTAGACCCTCTCTGTGGTCTGTCTGTGGACTGTTTTCGGCTCCCTGTGGTGATGGGTGAACTCTCCTGTAGATAGACCCTCTGTGTATGTGAGCCCAGCAGCAGCCCCGGTGCGCAGGAGGAGCTGCAGAATCAGCTGACCTCTAAAATAGCTTCACTTATTCATGATCCATGTGCGGAAACCAACAGGCCTTCAGGAAAACTGTCATTCCCACTGCCATAAGTACAATCTGGAGTGCACCCCTCCCCCAGCGCCTCCAGCTCGCTCGCTAATCCTCATCCTTAAAGGAACATTGCTCTGTTCACGATCATGTGGAGCAAAACAGAAATACAGAAATGCAGCAGAGCCAACGGCTTGCTTTTTTCTTTTTTTACAAACAAAGACAATTATAATTTGATTGTGATCAGTATTTAAAGGCTTGAATGTCAGAGCGTTCTCTGCTCTGCATCACACAGCAAAGCATATCCTGTTCTGTTCATCCAATGGGAGACGTTAGACACTGTGTAGTGTATTATAATCTAATTACTGAAAATCTTCAAAACAAAGGATTAACAGAAGGTGAAGAGTAACTGGCAGAACAAACTGAATTTGATGTTGTCAAAGACAATTGACCTAGATGCATATTAATTACACACTGAGAGCATTTGATTCATAACATACAATATTCAAGCACTAACTCTTTTGTAAATTTGCACAAGATAGGGTGGAAAAGCTCAGCAGTAGCATGCTCGCTCCTGTGGTATTTAATGGGACACAGTCTGTACAACAATTCCAGCTATGTCTCTGACTTGATGATATTTTGCAAAATTATCTTAATTTGTACTTTGGCCTCAGTATTATTGAAATAAGATGTCTATTTTGCCATTAAAAGGAACTATTAATGAGACACAGCAACATATTCAATAATTCACGTCACCTCAGTGCATCACACTCCACCACAACATGCTGCCCCCGAGGAAAGGTTTAATGCACAAATAGATATTATCTGACCGTCTGTAAAGTGGCTATATTATAACTATTTAACAGAGGATTTACAGTTTAAGTCAATGAGGATTTTATAGGACTTTATACCATAAATAATTTTCATTTGGTTAGAAGTGTAGTAAGTGTAACAAAAATGATCAGGTAGGGTGTATTCTGTGCCAGTCTACATATAATTCAACTCCTTCTAGAAACTGTATGAGTTCCACTGTTGATGAATTTAGCTTAAAGTTCTCCTGGGTAAGCAGCTTGTAGCAGCTATGTGCTTCAACAAACACACACTCAAGTCCAACACACGCTCTGCCGCTGCCTCCTTCAGTGGTGTGGACTCCAGTGGATTACCAGAGGGCACACAAGTCAGCTGAAAACCTCACAATTACATGGCACCTCATTTTCCCGATGCCTGCCTAATCCAGCCTCTATCCTCGTGTCATCTGCTGTGATACTCCTGTGAACCACACCACTGGCCCCTTCCCGTCTCAGACATGGAATCTTGGAAAACTCCTCAAAAATCAGCCAATAAACAAATGCTTCTCTACTAACAGCTGTACGCAGAAGACCACAGAGAAGGAGAACGACAAAGATTTTCTCTCCAAAACACAAAACAGTTGCATTATTCAACAAAAGTGGAGCAGACGAAGATAGAGCACTATAAAAGGAGAAGGTTTCTAAGAGCGGAATCTGAGACAGGAGGTAAAATCGCAGTGAGGAGAAGCATCATAAAAGCACATTCCAGAAGAGGAGCAGTTTTACCCGAAGTCGTCCAGGGAGTACATGGCTCCGAGTGCAGTCGCCAAGAGCAGGTCTGAGAAGGATTACGGAGCAGAGGGACGGCAGCTCAGCCACATTCTGATCACATCCTCCACACGGCGCTCAGAGCGGAGGCGAGAGAGGAGTGAAGGAGTGAGAGCGGAAGACCAGGAGTGAGGAGCAGAACAGGGAGCAGGTCATGTGACTGAGCCCGGCCAACCAAAGCGCCCGACAACTGTGACTGAGCCGCAATGAAAACACAGCTTTGATTTCATTCAAGAAAGCGTGAAGAGGACCCTCGCAAAATCGTCAGCAGGAGGGTTAAAGATAAAAATGAAAGAATTTAGTTTTTACTGGATAAATAAGAAACCCTATTAGTCTCTATTTAACTGATTGCTGGCCATTCCGTATCAAATTAAAACACTAATATGTATGTATCTACAGGCATGCATATTTACCAGGATTTAAGACAATAATCATTCTATTGACAAATACTTACTACTTCATACTACTGCATTTATTTCTTACTATGTAGGCCTACAAACATGTATGGTAAAGGTCACAGTATTCAAACTGCTGTATGCGTCCTTTTTAAGCTACAATATTTGATACCACGAGATTTGCATCTAGTTGTATTAGGGATATAACTATATGCAAATCTTGTGGTATGGTATTATCATATTTATTTAATGATACAAATATTTATTGCAATATTGTGAAGAGGATAACAGAACAGTAACCGTAGAAATGCTACTTTTTCCCTTTAAAATGAAAGTATAATCTTTTGGTGCGAACTTCACATCATCATATTCCAAAGAATTACGATATAAATTCTTAATAACATTATTATTTCTTCATGTCTGCACTGAAATATTGTTAAGGATCATGGTCGATGTAGTTACCTCTGTTTCTTTAGCTGTAAAATTACAAATGGCACATAAATGTATAATTTGATATATTGTGACAGCCACAATATTATTATTAGACTTCTGACATAGCTAGGGCTGCAACAATTTAACAACTAATTGTGATTCATCTATAACAAAATGATTGTTATCGTATTTTTATAATTGGAATTGTAATCTGGACTATACAGACACTAAAATACATACGAAAATATTTTTTAGAACAAAAGCAAGGGTTAGCTAGGGTTGTTTATTTATTTATCAAAATAAACTATTTCTGATTGTCACCCACAATACATTTGACCATATTTCAGCCTTTATTTGGTTAAAAATATAAGGCGGAAATATGGTAAATATATAAAATATAAGTCTCAACATACAATATAATATTTTGTCCATTCAAGTAGTAAAAAAATGATCGCCAACTACCAAAACAATCTTTAGTGACAGTCCTAGACAATACGTCGGCTGTCGCCACATTATAATTTATATGTGATCTATACTTCCAGATCATACAATCGTTTCTTCTCACAAAAGCAATCAAGATGGATATTGTGACATCCCAAATGCACAAATGTGATGACGATTATATTCCCTAAAAGAATCATCCCTACTTGGCCTGTGGACTGCAGCTGGACATCTGGAGCAGATCGGAGCAGGAGGATGGAGGGAGGAGAGTGTGAAACAAAGCCCTGGTTCTTCTGTGGTTCCCCTCGACCCCTCATTAGAACTCTCTCTCAGTCCTGCTCCATCTGCTCTGGCAAATGTGTACCATTAAGCCTCTTTACATACGGCGCAGGCAAACAAAGGGCCAACCATCAGAAGAAGATTAGCGTTTAGTTTAAGAAATAATAAGACAGCTAAAGGGCTACGTCTTCTTCAAGTAGCACGCACAGTTTTGTGCAGTTCCAAAATTCTATGCATTTTCCCTGCTTTAGTTCTGCTTTAGTTAGGCTTGGTCCTGGTTTAGTAATGCATTATATATGGTTTAGTCCCATTAGTCCTCACTTAGTTTTGATTGAGACCAGATTTAGTCCTGGTTTTGTACCATTAAAGATGCATTTTGGCTTGTTTTAGGTACTTTTTGACTGTTTTGACTTGGGCTTGCCTGAATTAATAATTTCTAAGATGAAACTGACAAAAGGTTTGACTTTGAGTGTTACGTTTACTAAATTGTTAGTATGTCTGCTTCTATTTGCTGGGATTTATGAAGCGGTCATCTGATAGCGCTCTCATGACCCAGCCAAAGCCCAAGGACATATCCGGCGAACAGAAGCCTTGTAAGACGTATGTAATTTGACGGAAGTGAACAGACAGAGCAGCAGAATAGTGATGCTGAAGCACTGCTCGGTCATGGGTGATGTGTTAAGTGAGGCCAGCCCCACCTCATGTAGTTCACCAAAGAGAAGCTGCTGTTTAAGGAAATGGGACCACGATGAGCACCCAACAGTGGTAGAGCTCCTGTACATCACGAGATGATGGTAAAATTATTGATCTAGTTTTAGTACACATTTTGATGTTAGTTTGACACAGTAAAACAAATTGTTTTCATTCTTTTGTGCATTTCAAACCTTAAAAATAGAAACCAGATGTTAAGATTTATCTAAGAAGTTCCTAGTTTTCACCAACTCTTTGGCCCATATTCAAATGCATGCACTTTGAGGCATGTGCAGAGCTTTTAAACAACTTTTTCAGACAGAAAAGCAGAGGTGGACACTTACAGCTCTTTCTTCCAGGTTTGCAATTGATAAAATACTTTTTGTTATAACTTTTTGTTATTAGATACAGACATTATAATATATTCAACAATAATTGAATACAACAGCATCCCAGGGATAAGAGGCAAGCAACAGAGAGTAATGATCTGCAGAAAGAGAGAGAGAGAGGCCTGCATCAGCTGACCCTCAGCTGAGCAGGGCCTAAACTCTTCTCCTCTTTCGTTTTATGTGCCTCTATTTATACTGAACTTCTGTTTGAGGGAACCACCTCAGCTCCTGTTTTGTCATATTTTGAGAAATATTAAGGGCTGTAGTTGATCAAAGAAATTCTTTAATTTCATTCAAGAAAGCATGAAGACACCTGCATTTATTTCAGGTATATTTTTATATAGGATTCATGAAAAAAAAAAAAAAAAAAAACAAACAACAAGAATCTTTCCCATATTTACTACTTAATTTATTTTCTATTAATGTAGACCTATGTATGATAAAGACCACAGTCTTTAACTGTTGTATGTGTATTTTTGAAGCAACAATATCTGATTCATATTGGGGATATAACCATATCATTACTATAATATTCCACAGAATTAAGATATAAAGGTGCTTATTTCTTAATGTTGTGTGAACTGAAATGGAGGAAAGGATCATCTATGTAGTTCCCTCTAGATGACATGGCTAAAGACATGGACTGTGCATCAAATAATCAACTAAAAGGGGGCGTGGTCCAGTCACTCCATCATTTCTCCTCTTTGCTGTTGTGTGTATTCAACAGTATAATCTTAATAAAGACACCATCAAACGACTAATCGACTACACAACTACAGGACTACAGCTTTAGCTTTATTATTAGACAAAAATGGCCCCTTTCCTCCTCCTGCAGTGCTAGCTCTAGCTCTTCTGAGTTGGAGTCCCTGTTTTTTTGGGATCAGCTGCAGTTGCTTCCTGCAGATTCCGCTCTCTCATGTCACTTCTCCTTTAATTCGATGAGTCACACCTTCACAGACATTCACAGTTCCACTCTTTCACATCCTAGTGCCTCGAAACACACAAATGAACCAAGCAACAAAGGCTAACCATAGCTAAAGTCCACGTCTAAGAAAGCTTCTGTCTTTGACTATAAATAGCTGTGTGCACGTACACTGTGATGAGACAAAAGCACATGCACGCCTCCACAAGCGCTGCAAAGAGCCAGTGATGCTGAACAAACACTGTTCTGAATCACTCCTCATCTCTCCTCTTCGTCTGCTTTGTGTGAAGACTAAAAGAAGGATTTTTGGTCAAAGAGCAGAGCGGCCACTGGGCCGCAGGCCGCAGCACAGACACAGGGCTGACTGCTGCTCTAGAAGTACAAGAGAAAGCTTCAGCCCAGTCTGCAGAGATGAGGGTTTTAACAACCTGAAAGATGCCCAAAACATGAGCAACAGATAACTTTGTCATCATGCATTGCATTGGCTTGCACTCTTGTCTCACAGCAGGGACCAGCGAGATCATCATGACCAAGATCTGGAGATGGGTCTCCAGACGCTGCACTAATGCCCTGAGGCGCTGTGGTTAAAGGATGAGTCAAATGCAGTCAAATGCCTACAAAACACTGTGAAGTGGACCTTATTTAAACTTCTCAGTGTCACTTTTAAACCAATTTTAAACGGAGCTGGATGTACTTTCTGCACATCTCCCTGAACACAAACTGCTGCACCTCCAGCAAAGTTTGTGGACGACCCCCACCCTCACTGGGCTCATCTCAGATGGCGATGAGCCTGCTCCAGGAGGGAGATGGACCAGCTGCTGTCCTGGTGCAGCTGCAACAACCTGGAGCTCAGCACCAAGACAGTGGAGATGGTCACAGCCTCCCTGGCTCCCCTCCCTCTGACAGACTCCTCCATCACCACTGTGGACTCCTGCTTCCTCGACACCGATTTCAGATGATTTGGGGAAAAATGTACTTGTTTATGACTATTCTATTAATGTACAATTTCCTTAAAATACAGTGGTAAATGACTCCTATTTGTTGTGGTCTCAACTGGAAAAGTTTGAGAACCGCTATGGTAATATTGGAGAAGTTTAAATTATTTGGATTACTTATGACATTTGTATTTACATTGATTACTATTTGGACAGCACACCCTAAACCATTTAATATAGACGAAAAATAGGGTAGGCCTATAGTTTCACTAAAAGAAATGTTGTTTTGGGTCTTGCCCACACGTTAAAAGCAGATTTGTGAGTAAATTGTCCAGGATACATAGGCTATACAAGACTATATGAAGTCACTCAGGAGTCGAACTACAGACCATGGGGATCAAAGCTCCTCCACAAATAGACCTGTGGCAGACAAAAAGGGGACTAGGCCTCTGCGTTGGTGCATGTTTTCAGCGCACATGATGGAAGAATGGCTCAAAATACCGCTCAGATTTAGACACCAGTGGATCCATTACATGCCGGGCTGGCGGTGTGGGCTGGCGGTGTGGGCTGGCGGTGGACTGGGGGCGGGGGTCTAGTGCTAACCTGCCTGGCAACCGTCACAGCAGCAACACCCGGCGCTTACAGCGCGTAGCCCCTGAGTCTGTGACAGCACCACTCCGTCACGCGGCTGATTCCCCCGCGAGCCACCTTTACCGTGATGCTGCCGTTTCCATGACAACATGAGCCCGGCTTAAACCTGGCGTTCATCCTTTGGGCGGGTCCAAACGTGACAATGGAGGGCTATAACGGGGAAACAGTGTGTTTGGTCCGCGCGACCGCGACTGATTGGCTGTTAGTGTAAAGCTCATTGTAAAGAACAATATACGCGACTGTGGGCCTGGGTGGGCCCCACGGGATCAAAGGGTTCTACTTGGCTATCGTAAAGCGCAAAAACAGACATGTAGGCCCTATTAAGGAAACGTATCCAATGTTTTAAACGATCATAAAAGGGGGAAATGTGCCGTTACAGATGGAGCGGAGGCTGCGTGTGGAGCGCATCTGTCATGACGCGTCAAACAGAGCGCGTGGCCCGCTTACCTCATAGTCTTCCTCCGGTTTTTCAGTCAAAGATGATCCTGTTATCGTGTCTATTCAGGCTACACTTTATAAAAAGTCTTTGATGTAATGGAGTTCCACAGAACGGTTGGATGGGCTCACGGTGGTCGCTAAGCCTCGAGAGGAGCCCGCGCGGCGGCCGCTGGCTTTGTGCTCCGTTGTGTCTTGTGTCCGCTCACGCTGCTGCTCCTGGGGCTGAAGATCCCTGCGGCCATGTCCACGAGCGGACCCGCGGTGAAGGACGGTGAACGGTGGATGTTAGCAGCCGCCTTCTGCCCGCACGGCTCTGCTCCCATTCACGCTGTTTTGGTGAGGTGGACAGATTTAGGGGGAATGCTAAGAGGAGCGCAGAGGAAGAACGAGGGTGGGCTGGCACAATGCCGCCCCCACGTGGACCAGAGGTGTACTTGCTACTCATGAGCATTTATTATATTTTATATCACACAACCATGTGTGAAATGCAAAACATTTCCTAAAACACAAGGTCGGCTCAAGAGCCAAGTGCAGTGAGACCACCGTGTCATTTTGGAGAAAGGATCAGGTGCGTGTTCCTGTGCCCACACCTTTCTGACCCAGAACAGCTGGTGAGCAAAGCTAAGACATTGAAATTGTAGCAACCACATATGTGCAACACCTTAAACCGCCACACCTCAGATTTTTTTAAATAAAAAATAAAAGATGAAGTGAATGAAACAAAGATTGCATTTTGGAGTAAAACAATAGATTGAAGTTTTTTTCATTTGTAAAATGTTAGCAGTTTTAATTGACATATTTAATTGTAAACCTCTTATTTTCATACAGTGAGCGACCCCTCCTAATAGTATCTCTATTACACTGGAACAGTATGCTTCTGCTCAAAGAAGTGGTCAACCAGTCACCCAAAATGATTAGTGTTTTTCTTTCATAAAAAGTAAATTATATAATAGATTTTAGAATTCTCAATGTTGTTAAGCAAAAGAAAAATACAGACTGTGATCATAATCTATATTCAGTGCAATGCTTGATAAGGAAACCTGTCTTCTCCACACACATCAGCGGAGGCTCTTTCTAAGTTCAGAAGGGGACTTACACAGGCCAGCTCTTTGCTAACTCACTAGTGTTTTAGTGCTTTCCTGAGTTAATAAATAAAAACACAAACATATTAGAAAATTACATAAAAAATATCTTTCCATGCACAGTTTCTTTCCAATACTTTGGAAATTTGATACTATTTGATTGTAAGTGGTTATCAGAGGCCACTACAATCTTGAAAAAACTAACTCTTTGACATCGTTCTGGAGCCTTTGGTGATTGATATGAGGCGCTGGATGTGCGAAGTTTAGTCCTGGTGAATAAAGGCTACAGTATCAGTCAGGGTTTAACCATGAAGTGAGTTTAAAAGAACAAATGTACAGTTTTTCAGCTCCCCATATTTTCTTCTTCTGTGCCTGCAGGGTTTGATGAGCTTTGTGGGACTCAACTGGTTCAGATGATGCACAAGTGGTTTAGTCAGACTATCTTCCACTGCATGATGCTCATGTCCTTGCCTCCAGTCGAAACCAAGCAACTGTCATTCAAAAGGAAGCTCACGTTGGTCACATGACTGCTATGACCGCCATAAACATGACTAGGAGCCTGCAAGCACAAGACAGATGTTTGTTTAAAATAAAATACACAGAGAAATTTGTAAGAGAAAGTATGGCGTTTTCACATTGAGAACAACTTTCATTATCATATACTTAATTGTTTTAAACATTTCAACTGAATGATAGTCTAAACTGGTGGAAGTGGCACAGTTGGTAGCAGCAGACCCACTGGTTCAATCCCAGCTCCAACAGGTGGGACACAATGGCCCGCCTTTGATGAAAAGTGCTTTGAATGCTAAAAGGTTAAGAAGTCCTGCACTCTATGTTGACCTCTGCATTGTGAGTTCAATTTTCCAGCAATTTACTTCACCCCCATTTCAGGCTTGACATACTATGAGCCTTACCCTGAACTGTGAGCAGGGGAAAGAGAAGAGGTGGACCTTTCCAAAATCATCTCCGGTCACCAGCAGCCTCTTATCACTGGATGTGCACACAGCGTTAATGTCTGTGCCATCAGAACCGTCTGGCCACACTCCTGGGAGAAGAGCTACAGTTAAACATCTGGAAACCAACCAACGTAGAGGTGCATCCCAACATTTACCAAACACATGGAAGCCCAGAGTGCATGTGTTGCTGCCCCATTCTATGTCTCTGGAGGTCTCCACACTGAGCACCTGCTTGCACACAGACGGGATCCCTGCCAACATACAGAATAGACATAGCAGTAGATTACATATTTATATGTTTATTGGCTTTCTATCATTTTGATTCTGGAACAAACTGCCCTCCCGATATGTGTACCATCACAGACTGTGGCCTTTTTAAATCTGAGCCCAAGACGTATTTATTCAGACTGGTTTTTAACACTCAGTAATGTAATGGCACTTTAGTTTTTGTACAACAAATGTATTATGGTTTTATGCATTTTTATTTATTTATTTTCATATTTTATTGTAAAGCACCTTGAGTGTTGTAAAGGGCTCTATCAATAAATGTTGATTCATTAATTGATTAATGTTGATTTAGTATTATTACTATGAAAAATGTATAATCTCACATACATTTGCAAAGGAGTGACAAAACATCTCATACTTACAGTACAATATTTCATAGTCTCCTGAATTTGAAACCAAGTACTGTGAGTCCACAGACCAGTCCAGGTGAGTGATGAAACTAGAGTGGCCCTGAATGAGACAGAAACACAATATGGTACATAAAAGAGTTGTACTGTGGATGTATGTACTTAAAGTGCATATGACAGATTAGTGATCATCATTATATTTATGATTTTTACAAAAAATTCAATGTTTCTTCCTGGTTGGGCATGGGCAGCAGATATGACCTAGGTAGAGGTAACAGGTTGCGTCATAATAATCATAATCTCAGATGGTGAACGAGGCTCTAAATAACTCTCTGGGAGATTTGTTGCCTTTGAAAGAAATATCCAAAATAGAAATCTTCAAACGATGAAGCTCATCATTATTTGTTTGAAATTGTTCAAATAAATCTTATGGCTTGAAGTCAATCATGCCTTTGGAGTTGAATAATTGCACCGGTTTGTGAGGCTGTTGTGAAAAAAACAAATCACTTTTGTTTGTTTTTTTGCTGTTAGAAAAGAAGTTGAACTGAACTTTGTGCCAGTTTTGTTTCATGTGGATATGTACCGTAATTACAGAGATATGAACCATAAACCAGGTCAACAAATCAGTAATCTGACAGTTAAACAGCAAATTCAACTATATAATTATAACCTAACTAATTCTAACCACCTTTATTTTGCTTAATTATTTTTAAATTGTCTGAAAAATGTGTCTGTTGCAAGTAAATTGATCAAAACTCAGTGATACTTTCTGTAAATTTGCATTACATTTTTTTTCTTCACAAACTGCAACTTGACTGATGTAAAACAATGATAAATAGTTACTACAGGAACAATCTCACCAAACATTGCAACCGGTCATATGCACTTGACTGTTTTTGGGGCTCACCGAACACTTGCCCACGCGGCTGTACTTCCGCCCCCTCTCCCCCACAGCATAAATGTAGATGTAGTTGTCATGTGAACCAATGGCCAAGAAGTTTCCATCTAGATCCAAACAGGACAGAGATATGTTATATATTATATGTTTAGATGTTTTTGTTTGAAGCAGCTGTCTCATACCTGGTCCATATCGCATGGTGGAGAGCTGTTCATTCCCGTCTGTGTGAACAGTGACTAAGTCTTTGGATTCAGTGTCCAGCACCAGCCACCTACACAGCACCAATACAAATGAACTTTAATACACAGGCACAAGTATCATGTGGTTTGTGAGAAGATATTATTGTCTACAGTTTATTCAGTACCTGCCAGTGTGGGTTCCAATGGCGACCACATCTCCTGAAGGGTGAAATCCAGCTGACTGAGCTGTGTCCTGGGATAAAGCATCGGGACACATTATTAGTGTCAGTGAGTCAGCGCAAAGATTGTGCTTCTTGGAATGATACATCAAAACAGTAACAAATCCTCAAATCCAGAGACACAATAATAGCTTATTAAAAGAAAAAATCACAAAAATATATATATTGTATGGTGCTGAAATGAAAAAAGTGTGACTGCCCTAATGTTCATTAAAAATTGAAGAGCACAAACGCCTTCAACGTCGACATTACATTACATTACAACTATGAATCTAGGACAAAAAAACAATGAAAATGAAAAGGTGGATACCAGTGGAATGTACTTTTGGCTGCAGCGAGACAATGGGACAGATGTGACCGATATATTGGGCAATATAAGCCTGACTGACTTTTTTAGTTTTTGCTGTTTTGTTTTTACAATATATTACAAAAAGAAAAACAAAAAAAGTATAATTCTCATTGTTGTGCTCAGGCCTGGGTGCAGGGGGCAGTAGTGACTCACCTCCAGACTCTTGGCCCAGATGAGCTGATGGGAGCTGGAGTCCCAAAGACACACCTGCCGGTCGTAGCCACAGGTGAGGAAGTGTGGTTTGGAGGGGTGAGCTGCCAGGCCCCACAGTTCATCCACATGACCCTGCAACAGCAAGACAAGCTGACTGAATCTCAACACGAAGCCAAAAGACGCCTCACTGCCACTGAACAGAGACAGAGGCGACTCAGCTATTCTAACTGTTGGCCTGTCACAATAATTACTGTATCAACTCATCTGTCAATAAATGAGATGGATCAGCAGTTTTTTCGGGGCTCAACAAAATCTTGTGTACATCCTCTTTCTTTTCAGTGTGGAAATCATGGATATTTTTTGTATGCAAATTTGAGCTGTAGAGGGTTGAATAAGGGTGCGTTCACACTTGAAAAAAACACATTAAAATTGGAATTAAACAAGAAATAAATTTAGAACTAAAAATGAATAAGGGCAGGGCTAAACCAGGAGCAAACCCAGTACAAGAGCGAACACAGGCTAAGAAATATGTATGACTCATTATAGATACAAACAAACTTATATTATGTATTTATGGCAGTTCATTTTTTAACAATATTGTATATTTAGAAAAGGGGTTATCCTGCTTCAAGGTTATTATTTCAATAGCATATAGAAATTTATTTTCTTGTTTATTGTGACATTTTCTGCAGCTTTATATCGTACTTCAGCATCGTTCTAACGGCCTCTTCAATCATCCCCAATTACACAGCACTTCACGTTAGACACAGCAACAGTACGCAGTGCCTTATGCAGCCAAACCTACCTGAGTGATGGGCACAAACTCTCCATCTAGATTGCCCTGTAGGATCAAGTTCTTGGTGGTCCCGATGAGGACAGTGTCCCCTCGACCTTCAGCAATGGTCCGGATAGGGCCAAACACCTCGGGAACCTGCAGAGAAATGTGATATAGCACTATATCACTAAGTTTAGTTCACTTGTATATCCACAGTGCGCTATATAGCATAGACAAGAGCAAAAATGATTTGAAAAATGTTTATTGTTTAAAGTGCATACGACAAGGTCTCATGTTTTTCTAATTATTGCTTTGTTTGGTGGCATAGAGCATGCATTTTCTTCCTGTGTCCTTCCTCCGGGTTCTCCAGTTTCCCCTATCACTAAAAACATGTACAATGAGTATGTGGTGTATGAATGAATGAGAGTATTAGTGAGAGTGAATGCAGGACAACAGATGAAAACTAGCCCATGGCTAATTCTGGAGTTGCATGTACTGTCCTGACCAAATAAACAAATAAATAGAAAAAAGAAAGAAATGTGTAGTCTAAGCTTAAGTATTGACAGAATGTAAAAAGACACACATTAAATTGTTCTTAAGGTGTTATAAATCCATAATTAATCTGCAACGACAACGTAACTAAACTATAATTAAATCATAATTAAGTGATCAACTACACTGTGGTCAGACTCTACTCACCTCCACAGCTTGTATCTGTTGCAGACTAGTGTCCCAGGACACCAGCCTGCGGTCCTTCCCTCCTGAGACCAGTGTCCCATTCCGGAGCATGCACAGAGTAAAGATACTGCCCTCATGTGCTCCTGCGATGACCTGGCTGATGCGGTTAGTGCCTAAGGGTCATACAGAGAAGGTTAGGACACCTCCTGATGTCCAGCAGAACACTAAAGTTGAACTGTCAGTGTGGTATAGCACCTTTGCCCCAGACCAGGATGTTTCCACTGGAGTCACCTGTGATAGTGTCTCCGTTCTCCGTGAATGTTACACACAGAATAAACTTAGGTTTCTCTTGTTTCTATAATGAGAAAATCAAAAGTATCATGAGTCAACTTTCTCTGTACAAACTTACTCACCACTTGACTTCAGTATTTAATAGGCTGCGTTCACATTCTTAAATTTGATGATGTTATAATCTTAGATGTCTCAGATGTCTCAGATGACGGGCATATAACATCCCATACATCCCATACAACTACCTTTTAACTGTTTTTTGGAAGAAATCTCCAAAATAGAACTCCACAAATGCTGAAACTTATCACTATTTGTTTGGGATTGTCTCCTGTAGCAGGAATTTTATTGCTTAAAAAAAGTTACAACAATCACGTATTTGGAGTTAAATAATGGCACTTTCTGAGGCTATTGTGAAAACATGACATTGAACTTAGTGCCAGTTTTTGTTTTATGAGGATAGGCCCAGTAATTACATTAATTACTCTAAACTCTACCTCAAACAGTCCCTGCTTCTTGACCAGCATGCCCTTCTCCATGTTCCAGAAGTACAGATGGGACTTGCCACATGTCACCACCACGTTGCTGTCTGTGGGGTGGAAGTCTACGGCGAACACCGACTCGTTGGAGCACTGAATCACAAACAGAGGGGCCCTTATGTTAAAGACAGCCGCGATGGAGCTTGTGTTCCTGGCCCTGTGTCTTACCTTGACCTCGGCCAGTCGGACCTCCCTCTGCCACTCCCACACCGACAGCACATGGTCGTTGGAGTCATCTACAGCGCAAAGTGTGTTGCCTCCATTCTGTAACACATAACCGAGAAATAGGCGTTTATAATTGTAAGTGTATTTTGTGAGCTGGAAGTGCCATTTGAGACTTGGATTTTAAGAGTAAAGTAAAAGTATCTCACACAGATTTTGAGAACTGTTAAAGAGTAAAATTATTTTGATAAAGACTTGGGCTGATCTCTGGTCAACAAAGGTCAGTTCAAATCAATTTAGTAATTTTTGTGTGTATATTTTTGTTTGCTCAAAGTTGGGACTTGAAGTCAAACCTTTACACAGGATGTCACTATGAACATGCTAAAAATAAACCCTCAAACCATATGAAAAATACTTAATACTTTTGTTTGTAGTGAAGTATAAAATACAAATACCTGCTCTCAAATGTAAGTACCCACTGTAAAACGTACTTCAGTAAAATATGTCGATGTACCGTACCACTTTTATCTTTTACAGTAAATTACAGTATACAATACCTACAAATTTTACTTAAGTACAGTACTTTACTTTTGTACTTTGTACTTAAGTAATAGTTATTTGTTTATAAGCACTTATAAGGAATTTGCTAGCTTTTATCACTTTTGGTTAATGGAAACAGATGAATAAGAAGCTTATTAACGCTAACATTTTGTAAATGCTTTATCAACATATGTTTTTGTTTACTGGATTATTAACATTTATAAAGTATTATGCACCATCTATAAATGCTTGTAATTGTCTAAATACTTATAAACAAATAACAAGTGCTTATAATTGCCTTACTAAGATTGTTTTACTAAGAAATCTTATTTTAAAGCATTAACAAAACTTTATAGCTGCAAGTGTCCTCATCATAACTCATATCCTTCCACCCATGTATTTCTTTGTACAGTACTGTAGCACAATACTTCACACACACACACGCACACACATTGAAAAATAAGACACATGGAGCAAATATAAAAGCAAAAATACATCCTCTGGCATCCTTATTTCATTTGCATTAAAGTAATTTGTCCATACTGAGATTCTTTAAAATCAGAATAATAATTTTATTCGTACCGATTTGGAGAAAGCGAGGCAGACGAGGCCGCGGTCGAAGAAGCCTGCCCCTAAAACGTGGAGTGTGTTGAGGCTGACAGAGTCCCACACACGGACATGAGGCAGCTGCTGCACACACACAGGACGATGCACTGGGTCAGGCATTAGGTTAACAGTACAGGGGAAAGCACGTGAGCAAAACAGACTTACTTTTCCATCCAACGAGGTCCCCGCCACCTGCCCTGTAGCGATGGTGATTTTGTCAGGATGGACGGCCAGGCTAATGACGAAACATAGAAACAGTTAACCTACAGCTAATCAGCAAAGAGGAGACACAACGTGGGCTTCAAAATAGCTAACATAATGAGACGAGAAAAGCTTTTTGAGTCTAATGTAAAGTGAGGCGCTGAATCTGCTTCCAGACTGTACAATAGGTTGCGTTCACTTGACATCACAATGTGCCTATAGTTTAAATTGAGCTGGAGAGCAAGACTGAATTATGGTATTTGTTGTTTAACCGTCAGATTGCAGACTCGTTGACCTGGTGGTTTACGGTTAATTTCTCTGTAATTACTGGGTCTATCCACAAAGTTCAATCTCAGAAAGTGGTGCAGTTGAAAGGACTTTAAAAAGAGTATCACAAGTTTCTCGTATTTTCTAATTTTGACTTTATTTGACGAGATAAAACCTGTTGCAAATAGAAATGAGAGTTTAAACCAATCAAGCAGCAGTTTGTGAAGAAAAGTTGAAAAATATGTTGGAAATTAGAGGAATACAGCAGAGTTTTAAAACACATGACATTACACTTGGGAGATTCAGAGCTCATCCAAACAACATACAACAAACTGACCCTTTAAACATTAATTCAACCAAATAAATCTGTTCTCATATATTTTAATTTGTACAATAATTATTTCTTTGCACATTAGAGAAGGTTTTGCCCAGTGTACAACATGGCAGTATGGTAACAACAATAGTATTTCCTAGCGTGATAATAACAAGAATTAAAAAACTAGGATTTAAAAAAAAAAATCAAAATCTTAAATAGAATTATCTTAACTATGTTTTAGTCAAAAGAGCAGTCCAACTTGTCATAGGCATTTTAAGATTAATATGACAAGTTTGTGATGCCAATCTCTTTTGGAAATTGGATATTTCTTTCAAAAATTATAAATGTCTCATAGTTATTTAGAGATTTGCCAACCATCTGAAATTAAGACATCATTAAATTCTAGAAGGTGAACCTGAAGTAGAAGATTTTTGTAAAAGTGTAAAAGTGATTTCTCTGAACATGTTCATGAAATGCTGTAACGTTACAATTTACAAATGTGAAAGTGCTGTTGCATTTACATACCATTTGATATCGTCCGTGTGCCCAGTGTAATGGCGCTGCAGCTGTTCATCCACGTTGTATAAAACGACCACAGAGGCCATGAAGTACACCGTTTCACCGGTCGGCAGAAGGTACAGGTTGGAGCGGCAGTCGCGTCCCCGGTAACCATAGCTACACCCAGAGGTTAAAGGTCAAACCCACTCACACAACACACAACACAGACAACAGGACTGTCTCGATAGATTTTGGTTACTCTTACTGACACAAGGCATGGCTTGTCTCACAAATAATAAATGATGCAAAAAGTAGATGCAGTTACATACGCAGTGAGTATATTTACATGGCCAGATGATTAGAGTAATTAGATTAGGGCTGCAAGATTAATCAGATTGAAATCACAATTTGAATGGATGCAGTTGCTGTAATTTTTGAAGCACCATTTCCTCCGCAGACAACAAAATATCTAGTCTTATTCTGCGTAAAATCTGCAAAACCTGTAGTGTATTGCAGAGGTTCCCAAACTTTTCTGGCCGGGACCCCCAGAATGGCCATGCAACTGACTCGGGACCCCCAAACCAAAATTAAAATGACAGTAGCAATAATTTTATGTGTCAAAACATGTTAAATCAGGTTTAATATTGGTTATTGGAATAGTTTGTTGTCTTATTTGACCCTATTTGACTAAAAGATACTGTTATTAATTAAGAAATAGATCAAATACAATGTCACATTAATTTAAATGAGATCTTGAAATCATCTCGCGACCCCCCGAGGGGTCCCAACCCCCACTTTGGGAACCACTGTTGTATTGCAGTGCATGTTTGTACTGATACAAACATGCACTGAAATATATGAGATTATTTTATTTCATTATTATGATTATTTTTATTTGTTTGCCAGTTCATATGCCTATTTCAGTCTATTTGTCAAAATGTTTATATGTCAACTTTTAATATGTGATATTTAAGATTCTGTTCAAACAAAAACAAAAAAAATCTAACCACAATCACAATTAGATATTTTTCCAAAGTCATGCAGCTCTAAATCAGATATTCTAATAATCTAATAATCAGAATGGATTTTATGTTTACATGCACAAAAGCAATCAAAAACATGTTTCAGTTAATCAATGGACAAAGTACAATGAGTTTTAATCTTTAGCATTTTCTCTCTCATTTTAGTCTTTGTCACATTAGTTTGCTGTTTTTTTACCCCAGAAATTGGATAATGATCAGATTTTTGTTGTGCATGTAAACAAACCATTATTTGTTTTAGTGCAGCTAACATGGTCATACCTTTTTGAAATATGACAGCACTGACGAAATGACTAAAGCTTGACAGGCATTTCATTCCCAGATAATTCTAAAACACTAAAAGCTGTATTGCTATAAATATTTTCCCCATTAGAAGAGACTATTGTGGCCCTCGGGGTGTAATATATCACATAATGCAAAACAGACTCGAATATAAAAAGGTTGTACTTAAGCAACTTGTTCTTTTGCGTCTTGTATTTTGATTAAAACAGAACAGAACAGAAATCGGTGTGAAAAACGCTGATTTTTACCACAGTCATAATAATACCATATCATGAGATTTCACTGCATCTGTACTAAAAACAGAGCAGTATTTTCAGCAGTGATTAAAGGATACACCCAGTGGAGTTTGAGGCGGCAGGGGGGCAGCTCTCCTCGGGCCTCCAGGCTGTAGCTGTCCACTTGATCTTTGGGCATGTGCATGGTGACGGGGCGGCCCTTCAGAAACATTTTCACATAACCCTCCTCTAGAAGACAGCACAGAAAGAGTCAGGAAAAACACACACTGCAGTCAGAGGATGAGCTGATGTCAGTGAGGTGATGAATTAGTTGTGACAAGATGCATTTAGGACAGAATTTACAAACACACGTACAAGTTAGCTTAGAACACACTTTATTAATGTTGTCAGACACTACAGCTGAACACACACATGCAAAAAGCAAGGTGAGAGTGAAATTCCAAAATGAAAATAATAAAATAATATGCAACATGAACAATGACAAATCACGTAAAATGAAACACAAACAAACCAATTTTTATAAACATGTAACAAGGTCTGTCACAATAGCAAATTTCTAAGTGAAATATATTGCTACAGGAAAATATCACGATAAATGATAATACTGAAACTTGCTGACGCCACTGACACAATAACCTTAAAGCAGGACAATCCCAATAAACCTTTTTCTACATGAATCACATCGTAGAAAACGTGAGCTGTAATAAATAAAGTGCAGCGTGAACCACTTAATTAGGATCATTTCTGAGTGAAGTATATTAATTGTTCAGCTCGCTACAGCTGACATTTTTATAACCATAACAAAACCTTTCCTGTCAGTGCACAGAAAATATACGCAAGAAAAACACTGAGCATGAAAAAATGTTGTTTCAGTTATAATTTTTTGAACAAATAAGTATGTTTTGGGGCTGGGAGTGTCCAAAGGGGGAGAGTGCTGTAAGTGCTGGAGGATAAAGTTAGGGGTGTTTACAGTGACAGGGGCCAGTTTGGGGCAACAGACTGATTGGCCCCGGACACACAACACCAGCACTGGGCTTTTTCAAGGCGACTGAGGCAGAACATCTCAGGTAGAGCTGCACTGTCACTACAGGAAGAGCACATGTTCTCATACTGGTACTTATTAAATAGTGGCTAAAGATGGGGAAAAGCGTCTACCAGTGCACTCACAAAAACACTCACAAAGTTTAAGGGATTGTTTGTAAATTGTAGTCTGTAAATAAAATGCATTGCCTTTTGGTCCAGTAAATAAAACTACATTTGACTGTTGTCATTGTAGAACTATGCAATCAGTGAAAGAAAAGCTGCAAGTGGACACAGCTGAAACTACAAGGGGATTTGGACTAAATTCAACAAATGTGTATGATCCAGATGTGTTCCAGCCTCCAGGAGACACAGAGGAATACTATGTGCTCATGAACTCCTTTTCTAAACGGACCTTTTTGAGCTTTTTACCATATAATAACAATGGTCCTTCATCAAAAACACACCCAAAGTTGTGTTTTTTTTTCATTTGTGAATGCAGAAACGCCTGTGTGTTTCTGTACATCTTCAGTCGACCTATTCTCATAATTTCAGCACAATTGCCCTGACTGCGCAGCTAATCAACTGTAGCTGGAGCAAGTATAGTATTTAGCTTTGTTCCAGTTGCTACACTCCTTGTGCCTTCTTCTGCTCTTTACACTTAAAAGTTGGACACGCAGCACACACATTAGTCTAGGTTAACACCAAAACACAATACAAAAGTAGCTCAAAAACCTATTTAATGCATGCCAGCACCTTTAAGTTCTGTTCAAAAATATGAAGACTAGCTTTCGTAAACAGCTTTCACTGCAGTGAGGATGGCAGAATGTGAGAAAGCTGGCCTGCGGTCCTGCAGGAGCTGTGTGTGTTTGAAGCTACTGCAGAGGGGCCAGTGGCATGTTTGTACTGTTGCCGTGGCGACACAGCATTGTGCCTTGAGTGTGTTGCGTGTACATGAAACACTCGTGAAGAGGGCACACACTTGAACCCCCCTGTCCCGTCTGCACTGCTCTTTGACAGAATGAATCTGCCCACATAAAGTTACAGGTAGTCTGGAGCCCAAAGAGCAGTGCGGGGGGCATCAGGGCGAGCCACGAGGGAGGGGGCGGGGCCTACCTTGGCAGTGGGTCACACGGCGTGTTCCTTTGTAAAGGTCAGAGAGAGACAGGTGAGGGCACTTCCTGTCTGTGCTAACACCACTGTCCTTTAAGTGTATCTGAGTGTGGCAGAACACTGCAACCAGTGAAACTCACTATGACTAATATGAGTACATACAACTAACTGGCAACTGCTCAAAAAATAAATGAGATGGAGTATGGAGTAACAGACAGGGATAATGGACAGATCAAATATATGTATCATGACATTAAACCACAAAAAGGTGAATCACAGTACTCTTAGTATTTCTGTAGATGTCAGTGACTTACCTGGGTTGAATACTGGCTCCTTCTGTTTGCTGTAAGAGAAGCACAGTGCTCACTCTGTGGTCAGTAGCTCTATACTGAGTGTTCAGGTCAGAGTTACCTGTCGCTCCTCTTGCCGCTGGAGTTGCTGCCTGTGGATCCGGCTCGTGTGCGCTTAGAGTCTGCAGAATCCTTCCGGGTCAGAGAGCTGACATGTTCATTCGAGTTGGCTCTTCTCACAGTGCTGCAGGAACAAACCACAGGATGATGGTCATGAATGGACTGAGCAGTAGACACCGAGTCATAGCTTTAGATATAGTGGCCTTTTGTTTTGTTAAAGAACTAAAATGTGTTGCTATTGCTCCTTTTAGATAAAGTATACTATCAGGGTTATTAGTAAAATGTAAACGTGTCTGCCCAGTACAGTTCGTAAGTACCTGCTGAATTTTCTCTTTCTTTCTATTTCTGAGTGATTACTAATTGTGCATAATAATTTTCAGAGGCTAAAATGTGGTGTTGCAAAAAAAAAAAGAGAAGCTGATGGATAAATCATAGATCAGCTTGGCAAATACTCAAATAAAATAAAGTAAATCTGGACATGATAAAATCCATGATCAGTGTTTTTCACAGGTGTATATGTTCTTACTTGACCTACACAATTTAAGATTTTAGTAAAAAAAAAAAATAGTAGGTATAATTAGCATTATATGAAACCTGCTGATATCAGAAGCATTCTCTCTGAGCAGAGCAGATGTGCCGGCAGCTGACAGTCTGAGCACAATGAAAAGGCCCCATCAGCAGTCGTCCCCGCTGTAATCCAGGGCCTTTCACTGACCCAGCCTGTGCCTTGCATGTCCACAGCCTGGTCCTGCTCCACACAGGGCCTGTCACACACTCAGACTGTGCCCTCCATGTCCACAGCCAGGTGTAGCAGGCCAGATTAATCCCAGCCCAGACTAAGCCCAAGAATAGTTTGGCCCAGGCCGGAGTACACCCTGGGGGAAATCTGTCCTAGACTAGACAGTACCGAGGGTTGTAAAGTAGCCTCGGCCAGACTGTACCATTCTGGACCAGAATTAAACCCCTCTATTCACCTTATTCTGGAAGTTGTTCACATGGGGCAGACGAACTCAACAGAAAATGAGTTCTACACAGACGACAAATCCATTTTCAGGCAGCCCAAGAAATCGGCACATTGCTGACTTGCTTTTGCACACGTACATTAAACATTTTAGATAAATCAATCTACTTTATATCATGTTTTAACGGCAAGACTTTCCCCCTGTTTGCCATTTGCGTGAACGGGGTTCTTGTCAAACCCTAAGTGTGTTTACAACAGGAGTGCAGATCTGTGACAAAAAAGTGGGTGGGGCGGAATAAGGTGAATATGTCAATCTCATGATGTCTCCTAAACTAAAGTAGAGTTTTATTCTAAATCACAAGCCTACAGTCAGCATATTTGCCATTTGAAAATGAAGAAAAACAAAAGAACAAACTTATCCCTCCCCAGATTTAGTGAGCATAAAGCAGGCACATGTTGACAATAAATGAGTCGGTGTTCGCAAATCAGAATTGTCTGCTAGTGGAAAATATAAACCTAACCTAATTGCAGGTTGTAATTTTAATGTTGATATGTTGTGCCATGAGAAATGGTTGAAGCACAGATATGGAGAGGATGAATTAGGAGCCAGTGATAAAATAATTAAAGTTATGGTTAAAATTCTGTTACATACAACAGTAGCTGTTAGTGATCTCACCTGAACGACAGACCAAGAATTCTAGAGTGGTACAGAGAGGACAGGCTGGACACACTGACAGACACAAGAGTGAGTGGACACACCGCTTTAGCATCACAATAAACAGGTGGCTCTTATTCAAAAGAACCGTAACAATTGTTTACGATTGGAGCACATGGTTCAGTTTGGACTAAAACAAAAATGTGCTTTGTTCATGTTAGCAGCTCAGACAGAGATGTGTGGCCCACAGGATGATGAACACACTATATGATGACTATATGTAACTGGACAAAATGTGACATCGAAAGCTTCAGTTTGGCAGCTCACACATAAAAGAGACAGGAGTCTACCCAGGAGCCTGGAGAATAAACGCCATCCTTGTGTTCCTCACCTCTTATTAGCTACAGTGCTGGAGTCCTTCCTGGACCCAGATCCAGACGGAGAGGGTAAACCGCTGCCTTTCTTTGGTAGGACTGTCCCGTTGTTGACCATGGGCCTCACTGGAAGAGTGGCAATCATTGGTCGAGCTGAGGACAGAAGACACAACAAGGTTTTTATTACAATATATAATATATATATTTCAGACATTAGTGAGGAAAGAGGTCATCGAAAACATTTGTTTGGTAAAGATGGAGCTGTTATACCCCTTTTCCACCAAGCTGTTTCCAGGGCTGGTTTGGTTCCAATTTCAGAACCGGTTCTGCCATTTTCTACTCAAAAACTGCTGACTCTTGGTGTTGGAAACTGGTTCCGGCATGGCACAACATAAAAGTTACATATAAGCAGCGACATTTACTATAGACAAGTGATGGAAAAGACAAAACAAAGTCAGTCTTAACTGAATACAACTAAAACTAGAAGGAAAACAACTAAATGCTAACTCCTGGCTAGTAAACAATGCGATGTTGTGGCAACAAACACTTGCTCTTATTTGGCTGGCACAGCACAGAGCCAGCTTTGAACCAGCTCCATGGGGGAAAAGGGGCATTAGTGCTCTGGTATCACAACAAAAAGGCAGTGAAATTAGTATTGTGTCTTCCCGACCATCCAAAGACATGCACATGTTTGGTGATACATGAAAACTGCTCTTTTGAAAGGAATGTGAGATAGAATGGTCCGTGTATTATTTGTGTCATACCTGAGTTAAACTAGGCCAGGATGCACTGTACAAAACAACATACTCTCAATTTGCATTTTTTAAACCAGATCAAATGTTATAAGATATATTGTCAATATCACTGTTTTTAGAAAAACAGAAATATCAGGATGGACCAGTGTACATTTCAGACATTTTATAAAAGTTGAGCTCTGAACCGATTTTAAACTGATGACAACACACAAACAGCATGGAACATTTATAAATAATTAGGTGATGTGATATTTAAAAATAAAAAATACTACATTTTTGAACCAGAGTTTAAATATGTACATGAAGGCCATGAAGCTATGGAAGCAGCCACTTTTTTGAGTTTTGATTCAGTAAAAGCGAGAAGAAAACACCAGCTGATGAACTACTGTCCCACCTCAGGACATGGTTGCAGCATGAGGGCCATGCGTGACACGTATGTGCATGTTAACATGATCCACACAGTGACGGGGCAGCTTCGATCGGGCAATAGTCCTACCTGTCCTACCCACACTGCTGTCTGCCGAGGGGGATTTTCTCATCCCTGCAGCCTCTGAACACGTGATGCATTTATAGCACAATCAAAGAGACACTAGTAAGAAAAGACAGAGTTCTTATAAGCAGAGAGTGTTTGGGGGCCCGAATGTTACCTTTGGTGGGGCCCCGGCGTGACCCTAGGGCCTGCTGCTCGTCAGACATGTTGAGCCTGCGCACCACATCGGCCAGAGCGGACTTGAGCAGCTGGATCTCATCCTCCTGCATCTGCACCCTCTGCTCCAGTGAAGCGATGCGGTCTGTCACCTCCATACTGCTGCAGACGGACGCACTGTCATCTGCACACAGGACACAGGCAGGTCAGCTACACAAATATACATATAGAATTGGCATTACGATTTGTATGTTAACAATCAGAGTCTGTTTTTTAAATGCTTCCTGGAGAATTGACAAAAAGACTGAAATATGAACTGACAAACAATGTTTTTCAGAACATATTTGTACAAATCTAAACTGCAGGGTTAACAGTTTTTATGCAGAACAGGATATTTTGTTGTTTGATTTACACAATTTCGATTGTCATTGTCTTGCAGCCCTTGAAGATGCATTTATAATCATTAAAAACAAAATGTTAAAAAGAAAGAAAAATAAATACATTGAATACCTGCAGATTATGTTATATATTTTGTAACATATTCTGTTACATAGTTCAATAATCAGAGTACAGTATTCTGAAAACGTTGATTATATTATAGTGTAAAAAAAATGACACATTACAAAAGCTGTATGTTTTTTTTTGTCGTGCAGTTTGAAGCTGAAATTGTATTGTGAATACCACCAAATGAAAGAATAACTGTACCAGAATACAGTTACTCTAAATGACAATTGAATACGTGTTTTCGGTCCTCGACAACTTGGATTTGGAATGAACTCACAGAAGCACGGACATGTAGACTCCAAACAGAGCGGGAGAAAACGACACATCAACTGTACTTGTCTAAATTAACTCCTTAACTTCAGTACTTCACGGTGTTCAGATCCAGAGGCGATTCAGTGTCAGGTTTTAAATTGATCAGATACAGTGTTAGCCATGGTTTAGTCCAAGTTCAGTCTAAGAAAGAATTATTGTCAGCGCTCACCTGATGAGACTGGAGTGAGACAGATCCTGCTTGTGTCCATTTTCACATAAAGCCTTTATTATCCCAGGATCATCTGCTGTAGGTCTGCTCCAGCACAAAGAGAGCACAATACTATCAGCTGCTCAGCACAAAGACTGCTGTCACGGCCTCTCTTTACCGCCTACAACAACAACAACCACGCCCCCCGGGACTGTAATGAAGTATTCAAAATCATCAATCATTTCCAAATCTTCAATGCTGTACTCTAATGTGTCAGTACAGCCATTTCCTCGTGGTCTTTCTCAGATCGATACAGTCTGTCTTGGATGCACTTACTGGCCGTACCAAGTCGGATTACACTAATAACAGCAAGGATAAAAGCATAGTCCCATTAGCCTTCTGAAAGCAGTCTTCCATCAAAGATCCACAAGCGAGTTTAAAGTTTAATGAGCAGTTTTGGCCTAATTCTGGACAGCACTTTGTCATTTGTCATGCATTACTGATCGGGACACGGTGGGGATCGGATAAATCAATAATGTAAGCGTCGCTGAATTTGCTCTGTGTGTTTTTTCATTGTAAGAACAGGCATTATCTGGTGCTGTGCTTCCTCTCACCCTAAAACTCTAAAGTGAGTTCATCTCAGCGGGGAGCAGAGGAAAAGCGCCAGAGGAACAACCTGTCACAACATTCAAACTGTTTTTCTAAGGCAGAGCGCCACAGAGAAGGCCCACTAGAGTCTGTATTTCAGTGCGTTGCCAAGTTTACATTATGGAAACATGTTGTACTCAATCTTCAGTCATCATTTTCAACAAAAACTCAAATCCTCATTAGCTGAAACGCATTCACAGTGGACATCCTCCTCACTGTAATGTTTCCACTGAACCACACCCTTGTTCATGATGCTGCTCCATCAGCATGCCTCCATTAAAGATGAGTAACCACAACAGCAGTGTTCTTCTCAATTTAAAATGTGATGTAATGCTCTATTGTTCAGAAATACTGGACTGACATCGATATTCCATTTGACTTTAAAACAATAATCGTTTTATGGACTACACAGAGACTTCAGAACTTGCCGTGTGAAGAGAAGAGGTTTGATAGATCAGGCAGAGCAGTAATTACATCAAAATGATGCAGGAAATAGAATGTGAAGTCAGTGTTTTTGATGAAAAACTTATTTCGTCATAAACTAATTGATTCATTTTTAAAAATTATGATTCATTAAACAATTAGCAAAATAATCGTTGGTTGCATCCCTAGACAATTTTAATAATGATTCATTGTTATGGGCTGGGCTATAAAGACACTAAAAATGTGCCAAATGTGATGTTTTTTTTTTTATAACAAAGACAGCAGCATTATTAAACTTATTATTAACAAAGAATATACAATTTGGGATTTTCATGATTAATACACTTAATTCCAAATTATTCTCTAGAAGCTTTCACAAAAGAAATAATCGCTGACTAGTCGACTACTAAAATAATCGTTAGTTGTGGCCCTTTAGTCTTTTCCTATGCAATATTTATCCAACCACAACACAAAGCATGTTAACCATAGCCACTTTACTTGCCACCCATCCCAGTGAATCAGGCCTTGGGAATGCATTCTGAACCCCTGCAATAAGAATAAATCCATCTTCCACACAGCCCTGACAGTCAGGCCAGTGTTCCCAGATACAAACAGAGGAACAGAGGAACCAGCAGGACAAGGATCCAGAGGAAGACCCACTGTACACTGTACACTGTCTGTTGTTATGAAGACTTGTTTCCGTTTGGAAAGAATGAGACAAGTGTGGGACAAACACAGGGGACAGAGCTGCTCACTCTCTGGAGGAAACTCCATGTGGAGTCTTAGCAGATACTGTCTCTTCCCAATTTTTGTGATATACTGTGTGTATATATATGAGTGAGTGAATAATGTAATGTGAAGCATCTTTGAGCGTCCAGAAAAGTGCTGTATAACTGTGATGCATTATTATTATTAACATTGAATACAAACAGTGTGTTTATCTTCTGTCATATGGTTGCATAAGGCGTGTTGTGATAGTATCACAGTCTTTACTAGAACACACAAAGGATATTTCGTTTTACTTTAAAGAATACATATTATGTTTTTTAGTAATGAACTCTAACATTAGATCATTTTACATCAGTAATCGGAACAGGTCCATTGACTTGATAGAACTGATAAGAACTGATAGTGACATTTCATAGTGACATTTCACCGTAACAAGCAGCAGATTGTAATGTACGTGTTTTTATTTTTGAAAAATGGCAGGGTGACATTTTAGAACACTGCCACTCAGGGTCTTAATTTATCAAATAATCACAAATAAGTACTGGGATGTGGGCGGGGATGGGGGTAGGTGAAAACAGGAATTTTCTGAGCACTTGAGCCGGAGTTGCAGTTCAATAAAGGATTATTCAAACATACAGAAATCAAATTACAACTTAGAGAAAACTAATCATGAGGAAACACAGTTGTAACAAGGTTGAAAAGTTGATTTTGCATAATATGTCTCCTATAATTGAAGGTTAACCAAAAATAGTATCTCAATATTGAATATAGCGATTGAATATCATATTAATTCACATCTGGTATCTGCACAACAGCGTTTAATTGTATACTTCTCCACTTGACACAAACACCTTTAAGACAGACAGATAAGGCAGATCAATAGTGACAGCGACGCAGCCCCCTGACCCTGACAGAAGCAGAGCCCTCGCCTCTGCAGCTGGGGCCATGATGGATCTATTTTTAATGTGCTTCTGGTGGGATTCTCCCCTCTCCATCTGTGTCCTGCACGCACTCATAGTTCCATGCGCTTGTAGCAGGGCTTTCCCCATCCGCAGCAGCAGCCAATTATAACGCTCCGAGAGGGTTTCCCTCCAGGCCATGAACAGGTTAATGTGAGGGACCACACAATTAAGGAGAATGCTCAGGAGGCAGAGGTGAGGGGCAGGCATGCAGAGACACACATTAGCATAAACATATGGAGCCGCTCTGAATAACATTAAATATGTAAGCAATTAATGCAAAATGTATAATCCATGTTCATAATGATACCATAGTGTGCATGCATGTCACCACTGATTTAAACTGTCAGCTGATTCATTAGCTAGAAGTAAGATGATACGGCTAAATGATTTTTGGATCAGATTGGTGATTTATACAGTAGACTGCATTAAGTAAATTTAGCACGTTTTAAACGCTAACATTTGAGAGAAGTCTGAAATATGTTTAACTAACACAAGAATTGCCTGCATTTCTGAACATGTTTGTAAAAGTCTAAAGTAGGCATCGACTATATAAGGCTTTTTCACGGTCCATGCCATTTTTTGAATTGAGAACAGTCAATGACTGATACACTCTGCCAATATTTTGAGGCCATTATAATGGACTGATTTTGATCATTTTAACCAGAATATATGATGAGTTACTACAAGGGACTACTCAACGTAATAAAAGTATGATAATTAAGAAAAGTATTAATTTTTTTAATATACATCCACAGCCCTATTTCACTGTAAAGAGAGCTGTAGTCACAGTTTTAGTATGGTCTATAAAAGCACTATCTTTCTTCTAGTCAGTTTTTTTCCCGATCAATGCTGGAGCTTTAGGGCCAATAGTCCATATGTGAAAAAGTACAAACATTGGCCCAATATATCAGACAACCTATATATATCTCAAGTCTAAAGCAGTGGTTCTCAAACTAGGGGTTGGGACCCCAGTGGGGGTCGCAAAATGATTTCCAGGGGTCCCCAGATGATGGGGAAAAATTGATACAATAGTGTTAAACAAGGCTAAGACTAATTTATCACTTTGCGTGTCATCTATACAATAGTATATCTCTGGTACTTTGTAAAAAATTGCAGACATCGAGATTGAAATTGCATTTTCAATTTGATTTCAACTTTGAAACTAACCCTTGTATTCTTGGTACCAACAGACATGTTTAAATAAAAAATGGTTGAAGTGTAAAATTGAGATTTTAGGGCTAAAAATAACACCCCACCCCCAAAGATGACATCAGCGAACCCATCCAGAGGAGTGAGACATCCTGCTCCAGAGGTGATCTCAGTCTGGGGTCATTCCAGGATATTTTTACTCCTGAGTTGTGGACTTCAGTGACTGTGGGTTCTGCTCTGGCCTTGACCACCCCACATACAGATATAGAGGCTGCTGATAACAGATATTTAGTGTGCTGTTTAACATGGCTGAGTGTTTTAGTGGGTCAGGCGGGCTGGGGGAAGTGTGCCTGAAGAAGAGCCCCTCCCACACTGAACAAGATCTGTGCTCTGTCTCCACACGTCAATATGTCGCCTATTCTTTTATGGATTAGAGATTGACAAAGAGAATTGTGAAAGACATTCCATATCTGCATCACATCCTTTAGTGTTATTAATTAAACAAGTCTAACAGGCATTTCAGAGTCTTCAGTATTCGGAAATAACAAAACATAGAAGAACATTATGTACATGATGAAGTATAGTGGTGGACAACCTTGACAAAATAAATATCTCAACAGGAATGTGTTAAATGTGTCTTTAAATGTATTAGTTGAGGTTTGAGTAATAAACAAACTGAAATAACAGTGCACAAATGCCAACTTCTACTTTAATTTGGAAGTTTACAATATTCTGTACACTTTTTTAATCTATACTTTTATTAGCTCTTTTTGCAGTGTTTTTTAACGATATACTTAACTTCTGTATATCTTCAAAACAACATTCCCATTTGTCAATATTTCCATAATCTGCCCAGTTCTAAACACAGATTCTTTTTGTATTCCTTTGCTCCCTGAGAGTTAAACATCAGCTCGGTTCATTTTAGGCTGGAGTAAACACAACAGCTATCCTCACCGCTTTGGGACAGCTCCAGTCTTTTTCAGCGAGTATTCTGTCCTTCATCGTTCAGGAATAGACATAGAGGGGACTTGCTCTGTGAGACTGCAGAGCACGCAGCAGTCTGCAGATGAAGTGACCTACATCTGTGAGGCAGACTCCAGAGAGGCAGCATCCAGCCTCCTCTGCTCCACTGCACTCATGTCCTCCGCTCCTGCTAAACCTTCTCCTGTAAGATTACCTCATGTCATTTATAAAACAAGGAATATCACTGTCCGCTTGTCTCTACTGGAGCAGAGTTAGGAACGACAGATTCACTACATCCATTCATTTCTTTGGTCTTCTTCCTCTAGTTTTGTAACTCCTCCCTTGGGCTTTTTCTCTTTCTGCTTAAAATAAGGGAGAGCTCAAGAAACACGGTGGTTTAGCAGATTACTGTACTGTAAGCTTTCTCATCCTTTTCTTGGCTGCCGTGAAGAAACGTGAGCATGCCTTACTGCTAATCCTTCTCCACGTGCCAACATCGCTCTGAGCCAGAGATACATGAAGACATAGGCCAAAAGGAGGCAAACGCAGAAGTGAAAGAAGAAACCATAACACAGTCAGGATAACCACTCTGCCACTGTATCACGGGGAACATGAACACAGCACAAAGATCAGGAGTTTAACCCACAGCCTTCTTACTGACAGGCCGTTACTTAAGAAAGAGTGCAGTAATTTACTAGAAGTCCCACATAAAAATATATATTTCAGTATACTGAAGTGCATGTATAAAAATGTACTTTTAGAGTGAAAAAGTAAAAGTTTTGGAACTATTATAGAGTCAAATGTAGTGCTCTGGATAAAGAATGTTTCATATTCTTGTTCTCCAAGCCTTCAGGCAAGATGTCTCCATAAACATGCTAAAACTCCACAGCCAATATTCAGTCTCAAATTGTAAAATATCATACTTGTACTGAAATCTAGCTCCACAGCCAATATTCAGTCTCAAATCGTAAAAAAATATCATACTTGTACTGAAATCTAGCTAAAAATGTAGTGGTGTAGAAAGATATACCTGCTCTCAAATGTAATGAAGTAAAAAAGTATTCACTGTAAAATGTATTTACGTAAAGTACAGAGAGCGAAGATACCTACCAAAAAAATTATAATTTTGTACTTTTTTTTAACCACTGCAAACAGGAGACAGGATAACCACTCTGCCACGGTGACATATGGACAACATGAACACAATGAGCTAGGAATACATTTCGGATGAAAGCGCGTCGTACACAGTGAGGTCATGGCCACCTGCTGAATAAATGTGATTATCGGGATCTGTGAGTGGGATAACTGAATGAGGAGTCCATCTCAGCTCTAAATGAGTCAGAACAGAGGCCTCACTTCCGTTCACTGCTCTGACACTGCAGCAAAAGCACTAGAATGATGCAAATACATTCAGATCATAATCTGAGCTCAGATAGTGGGGCGATGGTAGAGTGCTATGAAATAAACATGTAGAGCATTCATAAAACTGCTGTCTGCTCTGGGCTCAGTCATGAGGGCTGTGTTACACCTGTGTTACACCTGTGTTAAACCTGTGTTAAACCTGTGTTAAACCTGTGTTACACCTGTGTTAAACCTGTGTTAAACCTGTGTTACACCTGTGTTACACCTGTGTTAAACCTGTGTTAAACCTGTGTTACACCTGTGTTACACCTGTGTTACACTTGTGTTACACTTGTGTTACACCTGTGTTACACCTGTGTTACACTTGTGTTAAACCTGTGTTACACTTGTGTCACACTTGTGCGAGTGGCACGGTCTCCTTAACAGCAGTCTGATGTAACACAGCCTGTTTTTCCAGTCCAGGCTGGGTAACAAGTGGGCCTGTGACATCAGATATAAACATGAGGAAGTGGACAACTGTAAATTTGCATGTGCAATGTTATATTAAAAATATGCTGTATAAGCTGTATAATATAAGCTGTGTAACAGTGGGCTGTCCACCAGAGTGAACCAGGCCCAGCCACAACATATGTCTGGCTGGTGCTGACAGAAGGACATCCGGTAGAAATCTGTCATATCACTGTGCGACTGCCCCAAACAAATAGGGGATATGGTTTATTTAAATAGCTTATAACATGCTGTAGCAAATGCTCTAGTAACAGTCTCTTGAGCGTGGCTTAACCAGCTCCTGGTTACACACAGTTAATTGGATATTATTGATTTCTTCATTAGCCCACGAACAAGAGCACTTACAGTGCCCAACAAAGAAACCCCCATTTAATTTGTAGAGGAGTCCAGGAGGCAGTGTCAGAGCACAGAGCGGCCTCAGACAGGTTTTGTGGAGGATAATCCCCTTTGTGTGGGGGTGCACCACAGCACTGTCCCATAAACAACCAGATCAGAGGGAGTGTGACAGAAAGAACATGAGCACTAAGGACAGTCAATGGAAAGGACACAGACCAGGGCCTAGAGTCATGTCAGCCTGTGGCCAGTCTCACACGAGAAGCTCCAACACTCCCTCATTTCACCCACAGTCCCTTTAAGAAGCCCTGAGTCCACAGCAACCGGCCCAAGAGTCCCCCCGGAGTCCTTCTCTTGACAACAACACTGAAGTGTTGTGATCATGAAAGAATGTGCCTGTGTGGCATTTAGTTTCCTTTAGTTTGCTTTCTTTGTGGTTTCTATTTGCTACTTTTAGGTCAACTTTGTAACAATGTACCCTCGTCTTTCTGTCACAATAACCTAATAATATAATCATATAATAAACACGAATCCACATATTTCAGTATCATCCAGCCTCCAACCAAAATGAACACAGCCGTAGCTGCTTGGGACAAGCGCCAGCGGGGGATCAGTGCGTTACCGTTACAGAACTGGAGCAGGGATGAGGTGTCGTAGAGGCTGCTGTAGCTGGAGAAGCCGTCCTCCATACTGCTGCTGCTGCTGCTGCTGCTGCTGCTGCTGCTGCTGCTGCTGCCGCTGCCGCTGCCGCTGCTGCGCCCGGTCCACGCTCCTGTGCGCTGCCCGGATCCGCTGGTTCCTCTCTGGTGGCTGCGCGCTCGATTCCGTTTGTTTACCTCTCCTCACGCGGCGTTGGTTCCATTCACTTTGCGCGGGTCAGGCTCCTGGCACAGTCACCATGGCAACGTATTCAGTGCCATTATGCCAAGTGAACTCCAACCTCTCCGCTCCCTGTCGGGTTTAAAGTCTGGCGTCACAGAAATATGCTGCGAAAAGGTCCAAAGCGACTCCTGAGTTGTCCTTTATCCCCCGGTGTCCTTCGCCTCCTCTGGCCCTGGACACATGCAGGTCGGTGGCTGATCCACGGTAAAAAGCAACGAAACCGTAGTCACACAGGGCTGCTCCCTCCGGTTGTGTTTACATGCGTGTAAAAGGGTGGATGATGTGCGCAGATAAAGCCGGGGCTGCCCTGGCTCTGCCCTGTCACAGTCCCAGCTAGGGGGAGGGGCTTCTGGCGCAGACTCCACCCTTCGCTCAAGGAGGATGTCTTTGACCAAAAAGTAGCCTTAGAGAGGTCCTGGCTGCCAGTGTATCAATCCCGACTTTGAACTCGTAAAATTAGATTGAAGCTCATTTTCCCTGACTGCACCGTGCCGTTTATCGTTTCTTTTCAACACTTCCATCCACGTGGAGTTGGCCAAATAATCCCAACCAATCAATCATGCTTTAGCTCATATGCCAAAAACTCTACAAAAACACAGACAACAAAAATATGTTGCCATCCTTTTTTTTTTTTTTTTTTTGCAAATATGAAAGTCTTTGCAGTCATAATCTTTTGTCTAATTGCGCCTACTTGTATAAGAGAATATGAAGGTTACTCAAGTGCAAGTGCAAAAATAGCAGCCCAAACAAATCAGAGCGTTTTATTCTGGGGCAACGGGAAGTGCATGAGAACAGTGACGCAGAATATTCTATAGGACTGGAGGGCTGAACCATAATACTGTGCAACGGGGTCTTATCTGCACCCTGCAGACGCCCCAGGACTTGAGGGGTAATAGAAGGGGGGTGATACTGGAACTAACTGGGGTAAAAGCTTGTGAAAGGGCACAGAGGGGTGGCTGAGGCAAGGACGGGTGATGAGGTGGACACTAGACGGGAGCGTCAGAGTCAGAAGTGCTTTTATTCATCCCCTGGGGGAAAGTGTTGATGTTACAGACATGCAGCTGAGGAGAGTTAGAGTAATAGAATGGATTTACATTTAACATGACTGATAAAAATGCAGGTCTACTCACACAACACATCTGTGTTCATGTATACATTTAAGTCAACTGAATACTGCACACTGACTTCACAAAGAGGATTTTACTGCACAGAGCCCAGCAGTTTGATGGCCACAGGCAGGAATGACTTCCTGTGTCTCTCAGTGGAGCAGTGTGTCTACTGCTGAGCGAGCTCTTGCAGCTGACCAGCACATTGTGGGATGGATGGGTGGAGTCCACAGTAGTCCTGATTTTACTCTGACACAACTGTCACACGATGTGTGCAGAGCAGGAACACTATCAATGTGTTTGTTTTTCTTTGAAGGGACAATGTACAGAAACATTAAAGTGCCTATGACAGGTTGGACTACTCATGTAAGACAAATATATATAAAGTTTTTCTTTTAAGAATGTATACATGATTTAGCAAATGTTTAGCTTTGTAATATCACCTGGTTGTAAATGATGACATCACAGTAGGAAATGAATTTGTACACTGAGCTAAAACTCAGATATCACAGATTTTTAATATGATGAATCAAAATAGATGTGAACACCTTTATGAATCACCTTTATGATTCTGATGAATTCATGTTTTAAGGGTAATTTTATTTTGGGTAAATTATGCATAACCTTTGGATAAAGATATGTTCCACACAGGTCACAGCTACAGTGTCCTTCTGCAGTCTCTGAGTGATAGGGGTGTGAGGCTGAAATTCAAAGCATGTCAGGGTGAGGGGCAAATGTTTGGAGCAGTCTAGGTGAACTGCCCAAGGACACAACAGCAGCATGCTTTGCCGGTAGCAGGGATCGAACCACCAACCATCAGTTTGTGGCTCTAAACTGCAGTGGATAATAAGCAGCTTTGTGTTGCACAGTACACTGCCTCCATCTCCACAGAGCAGGCGTTGTTTTGTTAAATCACAAGATTATGGGCCCGGGGCAGTTAACCTTTAGCCTTTTCTGTTCATAGCTCCATCACAGTGTAGTGTAGTGTAGTAATGCACTGGTGTTTTGACTCTGAAACTATCACTAAAAATGGCACAGCTCCTCCATCACCCGCTTGTAAACATCCTTTGTGTGATGAATGCATTGTTTTGTCTAAAGATCTGCAGATTATTGTTAATCTCATTCTGGGACAGATTTGGAGTAGATTAGGGGCAGACGTTTTTTCAGGAGTGTATTCAAGAGGAGAGTGAGAGAATGAGCCTGGAAACCCATGTCCCGGAAACAAACAGGAGCCATTTGAATAAACTGAGGAGGAAATGTGACTCAGATACGAGTACGGAAAATCTCTTCACAGATTAAAAAAAAAGACTGTACAATTTTGGAGGAAATAATTGTGACATATTGATGATTTTCAACTAACACTGCAATTTGTTTATATTTTATTCAGGATCTATTCTATTATGTAGGAACATTAACATTTGAGGGAAATTTAAAATATGAACTCCTAAACAAATACAATAATCACGTGTTTGTAGACGTCTAAACTACAGGGTTAGCAGGTTTTATACATAACAGTTAAAGTTATGTTACTTAGATAATTACAATAATTGTGACAATGATCCAATTACAATTTCGATTTGATTTACCTCACAGAGCTCGTTCTGGAGTAGTTTGGTTACCTCACTGAAGTTTTTTTTCTTTTCTTTTTAAGTGACAACCATCTCGAGACTAAATAAATAAATGAATAAATCAAAAACAGGTCAATCCTCAGTTCCATCTGGGCAATAATCCTTTACTCGTACACACAGAGGTTGCACCACTACTGCACACAGAGGATAAGCTTCATTTGGACAGACAGTGCATTATGTAGTAGCGAGCATGAAGGACATTCAGCAAATTCTCAGATGACACTGAGCAAAATATACACCACAATGCACCATCAGATTATCAGATGTAGAAGTAGACATATTATTATTAAAAAGGTTCATGTGTTAAGTGAATTATCAAATACATTTTCTTTTAACAGACCAGTGTGGTGTTTCCCTCCAAAGTCTGAACCACATGTTTTTACTGAGTGAATTGGTCGTAGCCCTCTTGTAACGCCCGGATAGCAACCTTAGCGGCATTGACGAGGACAGAGCAGAGATGAGTCGAGTTCCCAGTGCAGACCAAGTGATATTTTATTTACATATTTACAAAATCCAAGCATGCAATACCAGCAGCAGCATGTCACACAGCACCCCTCCATCCGACCAGAGACCTTTTATAGGGCCTCTAGCCAATTGGGGAAACCTATCAATAATTAAAGGTAAAACCCAAAAACCCAACTACAACATTTTAAAATTACAAGTAAACAAAACAGTGCTCAAATAACAATCATACAAAACAATCATACAAAAATATAACTCTTTATAAATTAACAGTGTTTTAATTAACTCCCAACTATTTTACTAAATCTAAAATATGGGACACCCCTGCTCCTTTCTACCCCATGGTCTGCCCCGGAACCTTTTAAGGTGCTCCGGCTCCCCAGGGACTCTTTTAGCCCGAACACCCAAAATGGCAGACCCACAGGTGAGATCAATCCCATTATTGCACATATTCCACTTAGTCCTTACTAATTATATATTTTATTTTACAGGTAACTCACAACAATTACTTAATAAACATTTTAAAACTCTGTTCGACTCATTCACTCTTAACATTAGGGCCACGTAATGGACTTGCTCCATTACACCTCTCCATTAAACAGACCCAAAGTGACTACGGACCATTTAGCTACAGCTGAATCTCGATCTTGATTAGAATTGAAATTGTATTGTTTGTGCCTTACACTATATTCAGATAATGCTATTTCGTTGAGTGTGAAAACGGTCCTGAGTTTGACATGTTCTCCTGATGAATCATGGGGAGGAAGTGTGACCCAGTTCTGCTTGAGGACAGCCCACCATGACTCCAAAGTGTAGCCATGGAAAGATGATCAGAGCTTGATTTACAGCCTCTCTGCACTGTCTACTGTCATTTCTGCTGCGAGGTTTGATTAGAGCTGCACAACAGGCCTGTATCAAGTTGCTATCAGATCAAATGGATGCACTTGTTCAAATTAAACTGTACAGGCTGTAATATTGTCCTGTCTTATATGGAAACAAGCCTTTAGTTTAGGGTTAATGCACATGTTCCTGTATTAGTTAAGCCAGTGGTTCTCACACCTTTCACAACAAATACCACCAGGTCAGATCAGAAAACCGAGTACCACCAGACAAGGAGTATTCTGGCAATAAATCAGGACTAAACCAGTTCTGAAATAGGACTATACCACTGCCACAGTAATGCTGGTGCTACGTTATATTGCATCTGTTTCAGTAAATGCCTACTGCCATCTTCCTTGCCTACACATCACGGCTGCATTATAACGAGAGGGTGCAGGTGAAAGTAGAATGATTCCATGCCAAAAAATCTCATAAATATAAAATCCATCCTCAATCACCACATTGTTATACACACAGAAAGGAATAGCAGCTGCAGAAAAGCCTGAGATGACGTTATGACTCCAAAAAGTGGGTCACACAGTCACACACCCCCCTCCTCCACAGCTTCAACCAAGAATTCCACGCTCAATATAAGACAAGGACGAGAATACAACTCAAAATGATTCTGTTTGGGACACATGTGCGATAATGTTCAAAAAAGAGAGAAGGGAAGGGACGAGGCACGGAAATAAAAGGCGAGGAGAGAGGTGTTAGGGAAGAATGCTATTGTGAGTGTCTGTTAATGAAACTGCTAGGACGACTTCTTACTTGATAAGTGATGTATGCACGCAAAACCACAGATTTTTTTGATTAGTGTCTGTTTTTGTGCCTTGTTCATTGTAAGGCAGCTCTTCAAGGTATTAGTAGCAAATAAACTTGAAGCAGACACACCCAGATCACTCTATATCCTTTCCTCTGCTGCTCTCCAGTTACATGTGCTGCATTTCAAAATCAATAACAGCCCCAAAATAAACAAAGTAAGACACTCTGCTTCAGCTGTTCCAGCACGAAGAGCTGGGTTTATCCATCACACCTTCGGCTCTTGCCTCACACTCATCCTCGCCCTGCAGTCCGCCATTGTCTTCCTTTTTAAGAACCTTCTGATGTAACTGCAATGACTTTGCCTGGTCCTCATGCCCAAGTTGCTTTCTGGATTAACACTGCCATCTACGGGAACAAACATGAAAATACAACAAATTCTCTATAGGACAATTATCCAAAAATCAAACCATTAATTTGAGAAGGAAGAAGAGAAAAGATTCCAGACACTTTCATTCTAAGATTTGAATATTTTTTGTAAACAGAGTGTGTATATTGAATATTATGTGAAATAGGCGAGACCAGGGAGGGTTCCTAAAGCAATATTAACTCACTCAGTTTTAGAGAGCTAGCACTCAAAATACCTACAATTGTTGACAGGTTAGACTACACATTTCACTAAAACGTTTATTTAAGATTTTACTAAACACTTTGCCTATTTGCCCCCAGCTTGACAGTTGTGTAATGTTTATATTTGTACGTCCTGGTTGGAAATGGGCAGTAAATGTGACATCTTTGTTTTGTTGAATGATGGTGTAACTGTCAAAAACAACAGTAGGTTGTGTCTAAATTTTTCTATATTTCTTCACAAACTGCATCTTCAGAAATGTAAAACTATAATAAATATTTACCACAGGTACAATCCGACCAAATTAAGTCATAATGACAAAACCATGAGAGCCTGTCATGTGGACCTTAAGTCCAAGGGTTTCCTCTGTTACATTCTCCTCCGTTAGCGAGTCTGTAGCACGTGCTGAGGAGGGCAGTATATACAGCAGAGGCCACTCACCAGTGTCCATGAGCGGTCTAACAACTTCATCCTGTTTCTACTACAGTGCACTTGTATAAAGAAAAGGCAGGTTTAAGAGGCATCTAACAGATTTTTATGTGTGATATTAACAGTTTGCATGTATTTGTGTCAGTTTTACAGAGTTACATGGCAGACTCCATTTTTTTCCCTATGGGCCATATTTATAAATATTTAAAAAAAATACTGAAGCCATGACAATCTCAGTCTTTATTTCCAGTTGCTTCAACTTGTATTGGAGAAGAAAAAAAAAATCAAAAAAATGTTTAGCTCACTGGATCAACAAAATGACAGGAATGTGGAAATGTCACCTGAAGTGCTTTGACTTTGTCTGAAACAGTTCCATCTCAAAATAAAATTTTGTTTGGGTCTAAATTTGGCTTTGTGTCTCAAAACCAGTGTTTTCTCTGCAACATCGGCATAACCCTGAGAATCCTCATGAGCGATCACAGAGGAATGACACTGATGTGATGACGACCATCATTGTCCTGTCTGGTCCCTGATTGGCTGAAGTGGTGCTGTTACAACTCAGCATGGGTTACAACTATCCCCAACATGTCTTATATTGCTTTTTTCAAACAAAAATAATGATAATAAACATTCTTTTAGCTTTTTTGCATCTGCGAGTGAGTCTAGTGTATGTTTTACTTTATTTTTATTATTATTTAATCAACTAGGGTCCATAATGCAAATCTACCATATTTAGTTTGATTTTGTTATTGCCCAACACAGTTTGTGTGCTCACTAGGGTTTTTATGAGTGCTTTATTTGTAACTAAATGTGCAAGTAATTTCCCTTGTGAATCAATGAAGTTGAGTTGATTGCATTGTTAACCTTAAATGGTGTTTTTGCAGTTTGGCTCCACGCTCCACCAGGACCCACAGCCAGCACGCTCACTGCTGAGGCGGTCAAAAAGGAAGATTTTAGAATAATGTACACCTTTCTAGCGTTAGGATCTTTGTTTTGAGCAAGATCTATTCCTTGTCCTCTCTGTGGTTCTTGGTGGCTCAGCTATAGACTGGAGAAGGTTTAGATTTTGGGTTTATTTTGAACTCCCTAGACCCCAAACGATAATAAAACATTGCAATGTAGCTTGGCCAAAGTTACTAGCTTCCTCGTTCCGTTCTCCCTCTCAAACCCCCACAGCCTCCCACCGTGGCGCTTATCTCAGCCCCAGTCATCCCAATCTTTCTGTATTATTTCAGTGGATGTGGGGGAAATCACTGCACATTGCCTTTTAAGGTCTTAAAATCCTGTGAGCAGCTGAGTCCAGGCTGAGTGTCCCAGAGCAGGCCTGTTCAGAGTGAGACATGTTCATTCATTATACGTCCATTCACCAGTAGCAACAGAGCAGAACATCAGCTCACGCACATGAAGACAAAAACAGTTTGAAAAACACTGTGAGGAACCGTGCGCAATTCTGGATTCCAGCTGACGCACATCAGATTTTATATCAGGCTGGACTCGATCAGATAAGAGGACAAAACCAAGACCAAAGAGAGTTAAGAGCAAAAAAAACAAGTGCTTTGCCAAACCAGATCCAGTCAAGACAAAAGACAAAAAAAAAAAACACATTCTAAACCAGGTCTCACTATCTTAATGAAAGGCAGTCTTTAACTAAATTAGACCAAGCTGCAACCTGCAACCACAGCTCTTTCAAAACTAAATCAGGTTTTTACAAGGATCTTACAAGGATTAAAGTTGTGCTGTCTTTTATCGAGTCAGAAAAAGGAATGAGGCGGTCTAAAATAACCACAGCAATTAAAGAAGCCAAATGACTTTTTAAAGAAGGTAAGTTATGCTTTAATTAGTACTTAATATTAATTAGATCACCATTTTGCATTTTCTTAATTGTAAACTACAATACTGGTCTAAAAGGGCTTCATGATAGAAACAGGACCCTTGACAAGCAATAGATTGTGTTTTTACTGTAGAAAAATGGCTATGTGGCATTTTTGTGTTCTTTGTGCATCACTGATTCTTAATTTGGCAAATAATTACAACTAAGTACGAGAATGTGGGCGGGGATAGACCGTAGGTGAAAACAGATATTTTCTGAGCAGTCATGCCTCGGACAATACAGCACATGATTAGGATCCTCAAACATGCACATTAGGGACGAGGGGCACTGTTATAACAAGGTGAAAATCTCATTCATGTTTATTTTTAAAAAGGCTAATGTGTCGTCTTTAAGTTTAGCTGTTCAGCTCTTTTTGTTTGGATAAGCAGTTCTTTCTTACCCACATTATGGCCCCCAGAGTCGGTCATTTCCCAGGATGCACCAGCTTAGGTCCAGCTCTTCTCTCCACCCTGTGAGTTTTTCTAAATAAACTGTTGTTTGGTCTTTGGGCGTTGTTGTCTCCTCGCTCTGAGCTGTGGACACACACAGCGCCGCTCACGCACCGCTCGGTTCTATTGGACACTAAATATAAAACCTCACAGTCACAGTAGGTCAGGCCTGGCCCGTGGACTTCACTTGCATGGGTTCGTTTCATAGACCTACAACGTGTGCAGACTGATTAGGAAACAGAAAACTAGAAGACTGCCGAGTGCCATTAAAAGCCACAGAGGCTAATTTTATCCCCACAGACCGGAAAATAAAATCTCGAGGACAAATTTTGTCAGCGCGTCCAGACATCGAGAATCCAGTTGTTTCCGCTAGAGGGAGCCAGAGTTGTAGTCGGCCTCTTCAAACACTCAGACTCCTTGAATATTGTTTGATTCAGTCAGGACAGGAGTATGGTCAAGTTAGAGGTAAATGTCCGAAAGAAGTTTCATCTCATTAAAGTTTAAGGTATTTTAAGATTTTTTTAAAAGTTATTTCTCTTGTTGTTTTTTCCTTGAAAAAGAATAACTGGTGGTTGAAATTTATACTGATTAACAATTATTGTAGATTTTACTTTTCTTGCTTTCTCTCTTTACTATTATTATTATTATTATTGTTGTTATTTTATTAGTGTGTGTGAGATTTTTTTTTCTTTTTTGCATTTCATCAAGGACAGTTTCTCGTGTAGAAATCCTATCCCCAACATCCAATGATCAGTAGTTCTCTGCCTTTCAAATACAAAGACCATGACAGCTACATTTAACACATTTACTCAGATAAAAACGTCAACAAACTAACACCCTCAAAAATACCCCTGAGAGTCCTTTGCCTTTAAGCAGAACGTACAACTATAACATAATCTGAAAGTTCAGGAGAGCTTTATGATTATGTGATAATGACTTTAGTTTAAGGACTGTTTTAGCTGCATGGCATCATTGAGACTACAGCTACAGCACACTTGCTTTTGCATGTGAATGGTTATCAAAACCACAATCCGCATATATTTTGAATATCTTTGTGTTTCGTGGCAATTTATGAAGCACTGGCCATCAAATAGCTTTATTAAATCATTCAATCACATGATCAAACTTGTCTGAGTATATTAATCCTGCCATGGCACTGATTCATGGAGGGCTGCAGGAGCTGGAGGCTTTGGTGGCCTCCATTCGTATCCACCATTTAAAAGAAACATATTATTCTTTTTTCAGCCACTTAGAATTGAATTAGAAAATAAGTGGATCATTGTTTTATTTTAAGATGTGTTCATTATAAATCGTTTCACTGTAGCAGCGTATTGTCATTTCATTTTTGTTTTGATTTTTGAAAAGTGCTTGTGTGACATTTTAGAACAATACACGTATAACTTGGAGGCTTAATTTCTCAAATAATTGCAGCTAAGTACTGGGATGTGGGTGTGGAGATAAACTCTAATATAGGATTACTCAAACATGCACGAATCATTCAAAAGACAACTTTGATTACACTAATGATGAAACATGAAACATAACATGTTGGCGTCAATAAGAACCACACAAACCTTAACTATTATTCAATTTCACCTTCTTTTAAAATCCGAAATGCTCACGTACCCCTGATTGGGAAACACTGTGCTAATGTGCCTGGTCCACCCAGCAGCTCTAATCAACTCTTAATAGTGTGAAATCTTACAGCCCCACTCATTGCTCTAACTGTTTTATGGCGCTGTGGGCAGAAGCTTAATTGGGAACTTGTGGTAAAGAAGTGCACTTCACAGGTTTAACAGCCTGCAGCAGCCATTAGAGCCTCACTGACGACATTAGCTTTCACTAATGTTATTGTGTTCAGGGACAATAATGAAGTGTGGCACATCAGCAAAGGAGGCAGACAGAGAATACACATCTCATTAACAAATACAGAATGAGGACCAGCGGTGGAAGAAGTACACAATTTTGTTACTCAAGTAAAAGTACAGATAAGTGCGCAAAAAATTACTCAAGTAAAAATAAAAGTGTCACATTAAAAATCTACTTAAGTAAATGTGTTGAAGTACCTGTTTGAAAATGTACTTCAAGAGTGAAAAGTAATAGTATTTCAAAGATCAGTATTACGCATTAAATGTTGTAATTTTGCTTAATTTTGGTCAGCAAAGGTCTATTCAAATTAATTTCTTAATTTTTGTACATAATTGTATGTGTATATTGTAGTGATGTCTACATTAATAACAGGAATTAACACTGGCTGGAGCGGGCAATATGAGCCGTTGATTCCGGTCAGAGAATCAAAAAGGAGACTGACTTATCTGAGAATGTCTTTAATATCAATAACTCACACAAAGCGAGCTGCCCGAGCGATTAGCGTATACAGTGTGCAACAGTAAATTGGGACACGTATAGAACAAAAACGGAACAAAACTTTGGTTCCCCCCTAAGTCTTTCTCACACAGCCGCCCCCAATTGTCTGTCAGGATAATTGTCCAGCCCCAGAAAGACTGCCAGGAGCGCTGTCGTCTTCTTCAGCCAGCTGAGGAAGAGGAATCAGCCTGACGACCGGACGGGTGTAGATCTTCTCCCTCACCTTCACAGCCGCCGAACGTACCCGACCATCTGGAGCAGGAAAGGTCTCAGTCACGGTACCCACGGGCCAAGACGCCCGCGGGAAGCGAGGATCTACAATGAGGACCACCTGTCCAACACGAAGCTTCTCCGTGTCAGTCTTCCACTTCTGACGATCTTGTAAACCCGGGAGGTACTGCCGAACGAAGGATGACCAGAAGTTGTCGGCGAGCACCTGGCTGTGTCTCCATCTGCGCCTTCCCAGCAGATCATCACTATCGTACAAGGCTTGTGGAAGTGACGAATCTCTGCGTCCCATAAGCAGCATGTTGGGCGTTATGGGATCGGGGTCTGCGACATCGGCTGAGACGTACCCAAGTGGCTTGGCGTTCAGGATACCTTCTACTTCGATGAGTAAGGTCCGCAAGACCGGATCAGGAACAACTTGCTCCTTTAAGATGACTCTCAGGGAAGCCTTAATGGACTTCACCTCCCTCTCCCATGTCCCTCCAAAGTGGGGAGCAGCTGGGGGATTGAACCGGAACTTGATGCTCTGCTCTGCAAGTTGTTCTTGCAGTTGAGGGCTCATGGCTTGGAATGCCTCTTGAAGTTCACGACAGCCACCAGTGAAGTTTGTGCCATTATCACAGAGGATCTCAAATGGCTTCCCTCGGCGTGCTATGAAGCGACGGAGACAGAGCAGGAAGGCATCGGAGTCCAAGCTTTCGAGAAGGTCTAAGTGAAGGCACCTTGTCGTCATACACTTGAATAGAATGCCCCATCTCTTTTCTTGGCGGCGACCAATCTTCACAAGGAGTGGACCAAAGCAGTCAACTCCCACCGAGTAGAAGGGTGGTTTGTAGAGCCGCAGCCTTGCAGGAGGGAGGTCTGCCATTCTCGGACTTCGGGGCTTGGCACGCCAAAACTGACACTCACGACAGCTGTGCTGATACTTGCGGATTGCCTCTCGTCCTCTAAGGATCCAGTACCGACGTCGCAGCTCTGCAAGGACGCGTTCCGCACCTGGATGATGGAGCTTCTCGTCGCAGTCCTTAATGAGCAACTTGGTGATGGGGTGTCTGGAGTCAAGGACGATTGGATGGATGGTTTCGGCTTCGAGGTCAGCTGCCCGACGGAGCCTGCCACCAACGCGGATGAGACCAGTTGCTTGCTCGTACTCTGGAGCTAGGGGGCCAAGCCTGCTGTCTGAAGGGACTGGATGAAGGGCCTTGAGTGCTTTAACTTCTGCAGGAAAGGATTCCGCTTGGGCTTGAACAAGTAGGGCTCTCTCAGCTGTAGTGAAGTCGGAGGCTTCGATTTTGGCATCGGGGGTAGCCGCCCCGTGACGAGACCGCACGGTGGCTCGAACAAGTTCTGCCCAGGTGTGAAACCTACTGGTGTCAGGTAGCTGGGAACTAGGTGGCACTGCAACAACTCCGACAAAGGCGCTCTTCTTGAGTTCGCTCTGATCAATCTCGGCAGCGGTGCTCGGCCTCGTTGGCCATTGATCTGGACTTCCGGCTAGGAAGGCGGGACCAAACCTCCATTGGCGATGGCACAGCAACTCCTTTAAGGTGAGGCCTCTGGTGATGTGATCTGCAGGATTACGAGGTGAGTCAACATACCTCCAACTTGTCAGGTCAGTCAACGTCTGGATTTCCGCCACCCTCGTGCCAACAAACACCTTGTAGCGGCAGGACTCCGATTGCAGCCAGTGGAGTACGGTGGTAGAATCAGACCAGCAGATGACTTGGTGTATTGAAATGGTGAGCTCAGTCTCAATTAACTTGACGAGTTGTGCACCTGTTAATGCTGCGCTGAGTTCAAGACGAGGCATGGAAAGGCGCTTCTTGGGGGCTACTCTGGAACGGGCTAGGACGAAGGCAATATGGACATTACCTTCGTCATCAGCGGTTCGCAGGTAGGCGACGGAACCATACGCCCTCTCCGAAGCATCGCAGAACACATGGAGCTGCCTAGTCACCGTGGGTGTATCAGCATTTGGAGGCGTGTAGGCTCTGGGAAACTGGACCTGAAGGAGGTTTGGAAGCTCGTCGACCCATGTAAGCCACTGCTCTTTAAGCTGCTTATGTTCGATTGGATCGTCCCAACTTAAGTCTTGTTTCCAGAGGTCCTGGATGAGAACCTTGGCTCTAGTTGTGAATGGTATAATGAACCCCAGTGGATCATACTGGCTTGCAAGAGTCTTATACAGGTTTCTCAGCGTGGGTTCAAGAGGCTCTGGTGGGCGATGTCGGTAGCCCATGGTGTCGTCAAGACAATTCCACTGCAGACCAAGCGTGGGCTCGTTCAAGTCAGCACTATCTCGAGACAGCCACAATTCACTGCTGACAGACCTGGCTTCGATGGGCAAATGTTCAATGACTGAAGGTAGGTTGCTCGCCCACTGCCTGATCTCAAAACCCCCTTCTGCAAGAAGTAGGCGCAGTCCATCCACAACAGCCTTGGCGTGAGCAGGATCTGGCGTGCTGTAAAGGCAGTTGTCAACATAGAAGGCTCGAGTCACAACTTCAGCAAGACCTGGTTGGTTGATTTTGGAGTCTTGGGCGTGGTGCTGCAGCGCATAAGTTGCGCAGCATGGACTGCATGTGGTCCCAAAGGGCAGGACCTGCCACTCGTAGATGTCAGGCTCCTCCTCTCGTTGCATGTTTCTCCACAAGAAGCGCATGAGAGGTTTATCGGCAGCGAGCAGGAGTACCTGGTGAAACATACTCCGAATGTCACCGCTGATGGCCACGCAGTGCTGGCGGAATCTCAAGAGCACCCCCAACAAGGTGGGTCCAAGGGTTGGTCCTGGAAGCAGTTGCTCGTTCAGCGTTTGGCCCTTGTATTGAAAGGAGCAGTTGAAGACAATGCGATCCTTGCCATTGTGGTGCACGATATGGTGCGGGATATACCAGGACTCGGTAGACTTGCATGCTTCTTCAAGTGAGATCTTCGCAACATAACCTGCTGCCTCCAACTTCTGGATCTCAGAGCAGTAGGTGGCGGCCTTTGCTGGGTCTTTGGCAAGTCTACGTTCAGTGCTGCGAAGACTTGGCAGTGCTGCTTCTTTGGGTGCTTGAAGGAGAATCGGTGGAGTGCGGCGCAGGAGTGGTGTGGCGTAGCGCAGAGCTCCTCCTGTGTCTACTCTGACTGTAGAGGTTTGTAGAAGGTTGAGGGCTTGCTGGTCAAGCTTAGACCTGGTGACTGCTTTCTCACAGTACGGCAGGGTGTCGAGCTGCCAGAGGCGCTGCACGTGCTCGAGTAACTCCATGTTGGCTGTAGCAACATGCAGGCATTGAGTCGGACTGTGAAAGCTCTGGACAGGAGTCATGGGACCTTGAAGGCACCAGCCGAGGCGTGTCTGACGGCAACCGGACTGTCGGGAGAACCTTGGAGGATTGGCTGAATCGGGGTGATGAGATGGCACATGTCGGAACCGATGAGGATGAGTGGATGAACATGATCGACGGCTTGGAGTGGGATGCCTCGTAGGTGTCCATGAGCCTGCTGTAGAGCAGCGATGGGATAGTTGTGCTCTGCAAAGCATAGTCCATCAGCTGAGAATGCATTGGATATAAGGTACTTCTCGTCTGGCTTGGAGAGGAGAAACTTCAAAGGAAACTGTCAGGCCCTCTAACTGTTTCACATTCTGGTGTATTGTCTGGATGGGAAGAGTCTCTGGAACTCCTGGAAGCTTGAGGGACTGGAGGACCGGAGATAAAACAATCGTCCTCTCTGATCCATCATCCAGAATAGCGTGTGCCTCAATCGCCTGCTTGCCATGGTGGATAAGGATCTTTACTACCTTTAACATCACTCTCTGTGTACGGTTAGGTCGGTCGAGGTAAACCTTGGTGGTTGTTGGGCTCACTGTCAGGACTGCATTGGAGGTATCACGGATGGAGTCATGGAGGACTGTGAGGTGTTGCTCCTTGCAGACCTTACAGGGTCGCTTTAGGTTGCAGCTCTCTGCAGCATGATTGCGGCCACATTTCCAGCAGCGGTTTCCATCCTTGATCCACTTGACAATTTGGTTGGGCGTGAGCTTCTTGAAGTTATCACAGGCATTCAGGTAGTGATCTTTATTGTCACAATGCGGGCAATAGGGCTGTGACCTCGAGGCCGTCTTGGAGTGAGCAGGCTTGGGGTGAGGTGACTCTTCATTCACAGTGAGGAGCACAGGTGTAGACCGCTCTCTGTATGAGCTTGAGCCGAAACTCTTTGTAGGTTTAGCCAGCTTGCTTGGCTCAGGTTGATAGAGTGCTGCAGCACGACTTGAAATACGTTTGGCTTGTGACTTGACTTGGAGCCAGGCAGCAAGATCAGGAAGTGTATAGGTGCGGTCAGAACCTGATTGCAGGATCCCTCTGTTAAGACAATATTCCACGAAACTGTCACGGTAAGAAGGAGGCAACTTACTTAGCAGCCGGTCAACATGCGACCCACACATGAGCTCTATGCCGTTGTGTCCTTCAAGAGTTCTCAGCATGCCCACCAGGGACTGGACAGACAGGGCAAAGGAGTCGAAACTGTTGGCGTCACTTATCTTAAGTGCTGGAGAGTTCAAGATGGCACCAAGCTCGGATTGGATGAGCTGCCTCGGTTGACCATACTTATCTTGCAGTGCATTGAGAGCAGCAGTATATGGGCTTGGGTGGTGCATGTACGCCTTTGCGAGTTGGAGAGCACTAGGTAGCTTTAGATGGCTGAGCAACACTTGGTATTTGTATTGCTCACTAAGGTGGTTGTGGTTATTGAGCAAACTGTCCAACGCCATCTTCAGGAGGGCAAAGTCGCTCTCACGACCAGCTCGAACATTGGCAGCATAGGCTTTGGGATGCCGAAGGCAGAGGCAATTAGCATTTCTGCTCCAAGTTGTGGTTGTAGACCAGGAAAGGGGGCAGGTGCTGGTAAAGGAGCCTGGATGGGATAGGCAGCTGCTGGAGGCTGCTCCCATCTGCGATCTGCTACTGGCGGTGTTGACTGTGCTGCGTTGTTGTTGTGGAGTGAGGGGTGCACTGCAGGAAGCTGGTTGTAATGGCGCACTACATGAGGTTGCATAATGGGGTGAGTGCTTGGTTGAAAAGACACTATGGCGTCGATTGGCACTGTAGGGGTTAACTCTTGGTTTACAGTACTTTGTTGCTGGGACGACGACACTTGGTGAGTTGTTGCAGGTTGCGGTGCACTGACCGGTGAGACAGCTGCTACTACATTGTTGTCCGTTAGCGCCACGGTAGGTAAATACTGAACTGCAGGAGTTGACTGGAGTGGAACTGGATGCTGGCGTGGCGGGACAATGGCTGGTTGAGGTGGTGCAGGGCTGAGTTGTGCAGATAAGGACATGAATCTTACTGGTGCAGGCGAAGCTGTAGCTGGTGGTAATGGCTGATAGGTGCTTGAGGAGGTGCTGTTGGTGCTGAGCATTGACGTGACCAGTTTGGCTACTTCAACATCACTCTGTAGCTGCTGTAGTCTGCGGCTTTGGTCGAGGCGTTTGCTCAGGGCCTCTCTAGCTTGAAGCGCTTCCTCTTGTGCCTGTTGAGCAGCTTTCGCTTGTGCCTGTATTTGTTGAAATTCACGCTCAGCCTGCGCCTCTTCTTCCATCTGTCTCCGATGGTTATCAAGTTGTAGTTGTTTTACATTCTCTTCCAGTATTGCAGCTTGTATTGGAGAGAGTCCATCTTGTGGGTAGCAACCAACAGAGTAAGCTGTGCGTCTCTCTGAGCGTGAACTGAAGCCAGATACAGAGCTGTGGGCTCTCCTCGAGGTGCCTCCGTGCTTGCTAGCAGAGCGCGGTGCGGCGTTTGGAGGGTGCGAGCTGTGCACTGAATAGTCGACTTCATAGTCCATCAGGTGTGAGGGTAGACGTGTTGCTCTTTGGGGCCTGGTAAGTGCCTCTTCCGTGTGTGCTGCGTGGTCCATACTGCTTTAGCTTTGCTCCAATCCGGCTCGAAGGACCATAATTTAATGTAGTGATGTCTACATTAATAACAGGAATTAACACTGGCTGGAGCGGGCAATATGAGCCGTTGATTCCGGTCAGAGAATCAAAAAGGAGACTGACTTATCTGAGAATGTCTTTAATATCAATAACTCACACAAAACGGGGCGCTGCCGAACGATTAGCGTATACAGTGTGCAACAGTAAATTGGGACACGTATAGAACAAAAACGGAACAAAACTTTGGTTCCCCCCTAAGTCTTTCTCACATATATGTTTGTTTGCTTACTTTTAGGCATAATGTCACCATCAATGTGCTAAAACCCCTCAAACAAAATGAAAAGTACTTTTCAGTCCAGTTAAAAAAATGTAGTGGAGTAAAAAGTACAGATACTTGGTCTCAAATGTATAGAAATAAAAGTAAAACCATAAGAGAAATCACATGGTCGCAGTAGCACAAAAAAAAAATAAAAAAAAATTACGAAACATAAAAGTCACCAGCAGCCAGATTAAATATGACCCTTAGTCATGTGAAAGAGCAAGAGGTCAACTCAGCCAAATGTTGTGTCTACAGAGCAGCAGGAGCTCACTTTCACCCAGTGTGGTGGCCCAGACACATTTTGCATTGTAAGTCAGCATTACAGAATCCTGTTTTACCGAAATAAGACCTCAGTGAAACCCAAGGCTCCAGCTTGATCTTGAGTGTTTGCAGTGGAGATTAAGATAGTTTTCCCTCTGGTGTTTGTGGGCGGGTATTTGTCTCATTGTGGGGACAAAAATCTGTACACACACTCACATCATGGGGGCTTCTTTTATGGGGGCAAAAATCAGCTCCTCATGACGTAAATACTTCATAGTTAGATCAACAACATAAATCAAAGATGAGATATAGTTGAAATAGGTTAAGATAGAGCGCATCAGTGGGTGAAAATAGTGCTCTGCAAGGATGAGGCCAGTGATATAGTTACACAGATGAAGGACTTGCTGTATTACCAGATGATGTAACAGCAGTCATAAAAGGAATCCGAGGCACTCTGCAGTGGGACATATTAAAAGTCCTTTATTTGCATGGACTGCCAGGTTAGGATTAGGCTGTAGATTAAAGTTAGGCAAGTAGTAACTATGGTTATGGTTAGAATTAGTCTCTGTCAATGTGATGTCCCCCAGAAGCACAGAAACCCAACATGTGTGTGGGGGTGCGGAGGGGACTGGAGGGGGTGTCCCTGCTGAGAACTGGCCCTGCATGGTGGAGGTGTGATGGGGGAAACTCCAGGAACAAAAGGCAGGTCTTTGATTAGAACAGCACACCACTGTCTCACTGTTTGTGATCCTCAGCAGGCCATGCCCTCGAGGCTGACCCACTCGCTCTGGGCTGGGGGCTCCAGATGCTTGCACAGTGGAGAGGGAGAGTAATGTATGGAGTTTACCAGCCCCACATTAATGACAGTGCATGGGGGTTTGTGGGGGGGTTGTCCAAACAGAGGTGTGTGATGGATGGGTCTGTGGAGCTGGATGGAGGGCGGGGGCTTTGTAGTGGCAGCAGGGGAATCTGACACACAGGACTTGAGAATGTCATAAACCAGGGACAGAAAGTGCATATATTTTAAACAAACACAGACGGTCAGCATTCCACCAGTGACCAGAGGCTAGGGGCTCTGTGCAACACAGACACTGCTCCTCTGAGGCGGCCCTGCCTTTTGCTTAAAAACGATTAATCATAAAATTATATGTTTGGGCTTGTGCGTCTCTTCACCGAGACTTATTGTAAAATTTGCTGACATTACCAGTTGTTGAGGGTTTTGGTTTAGGGTCATGCTGGCACTGCACAGTCCCAAGTTCTGACAAAAACAACACAGTACAATATTGAGCAAGTTGTACACAAGAATTAAAAAACACATGCCCAAGAAGTAATTCACACACTTAGCATTACACACAGTTATAATTGCTCCATGTGAGCCTAAATTGGTTCGTGGGCTGAGCCCGGGCTCAGTCTGTGTCTGCTCTGTATCCAGCACACGTCAGCCTTTCATTCACTTAATGTATATTTTCAGTTCTAGTCAAGCTCACACTTTCCTGCTGACCCGTCATTCTTCCCCAGATGAGTTTCTCTCTCTCTGCACAGGGCTCATGGGTCAGTCCCCACAGACTCAACATTCGTTGGAGGAATGCACCATGCACTCCTCTGTGAGTCTTGAGAGGATCAGATATAAAGATAAAGATGTTGCACTGTTTTTGCAGCGTAACTTTGTCAATAAGGTTCTCTCTGACAACATGTGGCTTTGGAAGGAACCTTCTATGATGCAGAAAAGACATTTATTAGGTCCAAAAGGGGTGTTTGCATACCTAAACATTTAAAATATAAAGATCAGGCAGAAGAGACGGGGCATTCCAAGCAACGTACTCATTCCCACCACAGAGCCGCACAGGGCTCACACATGCAGCACATATTCACTCTGCTCCAGAACTGCTGATGGCTTGTTTTCATGAACAGATATTATTTCCAGATGGAGGTCATGAATCAATCCTAAGGAAACAAGCCGAGTGAAACTAGAAACGCAGAAAAAACAAGCAGGAGCACAGGGCAGAGAGAAACAAGCCTCTTCCTCCCTGTTGCTTTTGACGTTCAGGAGCACACACGGGAACAGCAGCACAATAAATAATTTGGACGGAGATTAGACCCACTTGACAATGGTCTTTCCGGTCAGACTGCAAAGGCCTTATCTCACAGCCCTTATCTGCTCGATCAGGCTCTAACCAGCCGACTTTGTCCAGACAACAAGGAAACGGGCCTGGAGCCCATAGACTCCGTAAATGTGTGATCTGAGGAGGGGACATGCCCTCTCAGGTCAGCACACAACTTCAAGAGAGCGTGTCCTAAGAGCTAGGAAATGTGTGGCCCTCTTTTCTTGTTTGGGTTTTTTTTTTTTTTTTGATAACAGAAAACTCTCCATGGTCACATTAGAACAAAATCACAATGTTGCACGTTTCTTTCAGTCTGAAAACAAAGAAAAATTATTGATCCTGGAATAACAGAACCCTTTCAGTTTGAGAATGACATAACAGCATCTCAAATCCTTGTGATTCTAGTATTTGTGCAGTCCCATGTTGCAATCACTCGTCTGCAGCCACAGATGGACGTCCATTCAGGTGCAAAGCACACACCAGGGTCTTTGTCCTGGGCCTGCCCCCCGATGCATTGGCTCATTTACATGTATTAATTAAAGCTGATAATGAGCTCAGCATGTGAATGCATTCCACTGGTATTGTGCAAACTCTGGAGCTGTGCTTTGAGTTGGCCTTTTAAGATGGTGCCCAGATTGTAGCAGGGCAGGCACGCGTATAGATAAAAGATTTAAAAACACATAATAGTGAGTCAGCACCCCCTGTGCTGCCCTGCGCCTCCCGCCTGCACTTATGGAGGTGCTAATGACAAACAAACAGGCGCTTTAAGTGCGCTTGTATAAAGACAAAGTACATGTAAATAACCACAACACAGGGGTTGTAAAAAAAGACATTTATATTATGAAAACCCCAGATTTACTGTTAATATAATTTTTCATTGAAAATAAAATACAATTTCACCCACAAGGTGCATGTAAAATCAGATTCACAATCACTTAAGCATTTGCTCATATAAATGCATTATCTTCATAAAAGGAATGATTCAGCTGGTGCATAGAATGCATGTGGATTTGTCTAAGCGCTTGTTTCTTGTCCTCAGGCTCACTGAGACGGTGGCAGCTTTATGCTTGAAGTCCCACTCTGATCGTACCTAAAGGAAATCTCTGTAAACAGCAGCTGGCACAGGCAGCAACTTGGCTCCACTTCAGACACTGCATAGAAGTGCAGAATCCCTCTTGCTGATTCCCATGTTCACAGGTCCAGCTCCATCTTCATGATCCATACTCCTGTATAAGGTCAGTCCAGCTGAGTCTTGTCAAAGTGGAGTTGTTGCAGAGACAGTGGTTTTCTTCACGTACACATCTGATGTGCCATCAGGAATGAGCTGAGCAGAGCTGCTCCGGAAAGAGGCCAGGAGACGCCCTGAAGAGAAAGATGAGAGGATAAGTCCACACACAGTACAGACATGTTCAGACGTGATATGAGTAATGAGTGTGTATGTTTGTGTTTAAAAACCCCATTAAAAGATTAAAAGACCCTGATCACTCAGCGCTCTCATGACTTGACTCTAAAAACACAAAGGGTGCACCTACCACTCCACGTCCTCTGTCCCGTCAGACTGAAGCTAGAGCAGTGGGAGTGAGAATTACAGATGTGCGCCGCTTCTCGCGGGCTGTGCACTGACAGCACACAGCCCTGTGCGCTGTAGGAGAGCCAGCAGCGGTACTCTCCCCCGGAGGCACCCACACGCCACAAAAGTGAGTAGTCTGTGGAACAGACAGCACATCATCAAACATCAGTTACCTGAAGCACTACAAACAGCATACCACAGTAAGACAAGGACACACGCTTCGATACATGGTCTCAGGACCTCCATCAAGAGCAGATTATAGATTACTGTCATCTAGATCTAAAATGACAGTGTTTAATGAGCAGTCATTTAATTATAATCAAAGCGCACATACTAGTTTAAGATGTCCTGGTTGTGGGCCAAAGCCAGTTGACTCCACATCCTGCTCACAGTGAACCAGGCTCCAGCCCTGACCTAAAAACCTCCACCAACTGCGCACCATTCATCAGCCACTCTGCTCTCCAGCCCTGAATCATCTGCTCTGCATTAGAGACACACATTTGTGCACGCCGCGGACAAAGGCTGGTGTGTGAGCTGTATGGAAGAGCGCTGCCTGTTAACCTTCTAACTGGCAGCAGCGGGTGGGGGTATTGACGAGGGGAAAACGACACGAGGATCTGCCGCTGGCTTTGAGAAGAGGGAAGAAAAGTGAACAAGAGGCGGAGTGTTTGAGGCAGCTCGGCCGAGAATATGAGCCTTCTGCAGCAACAGACAGCCCTGAATCACCACCGTCACGGACCATCAGGAGAACACTTTTTGTGCCTGAGAAAGCACTACATTTCTACCCATGCTTCCCCAAGAAACTTAATTGTACCCAGAATCAACCAAATTCATCCTACTACCAAGAACATAAACAACTCATATGGCTTGTCTTTTCCTTTTCGGCCATACAAAGACTATTAAAAAAAAAGTGTCTCCTTTTCACCTGGATGCTAGCCATCATTGGACTACTCCCATTTTTTTAGGAGTGCTTGTCTCGGGTGTGGTAAGCGTGTGAAAAGACATGTGCAGTGAATGAGGCACTTTACACAAACCAAATAGGCATTGCAGTCATCGCTTTAACCAGCCTTTCCCGCTATCTTAGAATGGAGGCCAGACAACGCTTTCACCACTTGCTCTTGAAAACCTTTGCCATGCACATTTGATTAGGACATCCTGTCACATACCTATATGGTGTAAACTTTCTGTCTTTCATTTGAGTAGTAATAACACCTTGTGTGTTATGACAATCACATGTAGACATTTTTGCACAGACACCAGCTCAGTACTGGTGATTCAATTAGCAGCAGAATCTAAAGTGAGAAAAACACACATCAAATTAAACAAACAACCTCTGCCACCAAGCTGTGTGCCATGTCCTCTCAACCTGTTCAGGGCCTGATAAGCCCACAGCCTTTGTGCCTTTGGCCCCTTGCACCTCCTTGTTAAGTCAAAGCCTTTCCTCCCAGTGTGAGCCTCCACACTCCTCCATCAGTGATTCGATTCACATAGCACTGCTATATAAACAGTCCTGCATCTGGGAATGGAAACTCAGCGCAGGAACGCAGCCAGCCAGTCGTTCTGGTATTAATATTTCATAGAGCGGGGGAGCGACGGGAGGCCAGGAGTGCAGGGAGACTATGAACTCTTTCAGGGGCAGAAAAGTTTGCGAAACTTTGTGTTTCAACTTAAACGTAAGCAGAGTAGTTTACAGCAGAAAAGTACTTTAAGAAAAAAAACTTTCAGCCCACATCAGTATACAACTGTAGAATTTGATCTGAAAATTACACGTTTACAACTTGCATAAGTTTAATACAATTAGAGCCAAAAAAAAAAATCCAACTACACAAATCTGATTTCTCCTGTGAGACCACAAAGAGTACTTGGACTTAAATGGGTTAAACTGGTGAAACTTTGGACTAATCCCTTCTTGTTGAGCTTGTACTCTCATTCCAGCTGCCTAATAAACCTGTCAAAACAGCCTGGAGAGGTAGAGACACCCTGCCCCCGACTTTTCTCCCATTCCAGAAGAAAACAGCAAGCCGCACAGTCTACTCGCGACAGGCTGGGATCAGAGCAGTTTAGACTGGAATAGTTTGATCTGGGTATTTCAGTGGCCATTTTCCACGCCACAAATATGAAAAATATGAGCTGAATTTCAACCATATTCCCATTTTATGTCATTTTAAAATGCTAGAAAACAATCACTCTCTGATCAACATTATTGCTGTACCTTTATTGAGTATAGTTAACATTTTCTTGACCTGCTTCATTTAAAGTTGAACTTTGAGAGGCTTCAGTGGTAACATTACGTGGCCATTTATACTACAGTGCAGTTCAAGTGGAGTGTACCCAAAAGGGTGAGCAGTTTCCAAAGAAGGGAACAAAGCAAGTCTTAGTACCTGAGAGTTCAGAAGCCGACAGGCTGTCCAGGTGTGCTCCAGACTGGTACTGAGCCAGGAGCTCCTCAAAAGCCTGCAGCGTCTCATTGATGTCACTTTTTAGCTCCCCTGCACAAACAACACAACATCGACTATGAAGCTCCACTCATGGCTTTTGTCTGACTGCTATTCATTAAGTCAGAGCCCTCTGACAGACATGTCAACACACGACTAATGCAATGGCTTTATCAGATCTGTAATGCTGCTCACCTGTAGAGTTCATAATGTGGTCCACCAGGTGTGTGAGGGTGGGCGGAGCCTGGTGCGGCAGCAGGTAAGTGAAGAAATATCTACAAACAGACAGGGTTTTAGATCGACAGTAAAAGGTAACATGGAAATGCTATATGACACTAAAGATGGATCATATATCCAAATTTATATACTATTATGAATGTTGTTTTGAAGATAAATGCAAATTTTGAATATGGAGTATAGTAGATTGTTTATAGGAAAAATGCTACAAATAGAGCGGACCCTAACCATAACCATAACCCTGAGAAAAAAAAAAGTGGTTATGTGGTTAAAACATGATGTGGTAAACCTTCAAATAAGAGTATGATGTGATATTTCTGCACTTGTGTGCATTTCACAATTCTCTGATAATTAAACCTCAACTAATACAGTTAAAGACATCATTTAACACATTTCTGTTACATTTTCATAATGTTTGAATAAAGTTCTCGGGATCCTCTAATAAATTATTGAGATATTAATTTTTGTCAATATTGCTCCCCTATGTGACACATGATAGCTATGGATATAAATGTGTCCCTTTAATGTGCACTAAAAAGGACTGATTACAAAGGGATTATATTCACAGGGTCAACTTTGGAGTCGCTCCAACTCTTGAGGGCAGAGTGTATTCTTATAAACTAGGACGTCACAATGATTCATTGTCATTGTTAAGAGCAATAAATTGGTAAGTTAAATAAATAGCTATTTGTATCATAAATATATCAAAGTGACTTTATTTCATCTTTTTGATAAGAAGAGGCCATTGTCCTAAGTGACATATTTAGGCTACTCCATATATTATATTCAATAAGGATTGCTTGTGCCACCACAGTCTAGTATAAACCTGAGGGAAACACAGGACATGAATACCATCATCTTGTCTCTAGTATGTTCCTTTGAGAAATAAGTAGAGCATATAATAGTGCACCAGGGATTATGATGACACACCTCAGTATTCAAAGCTTTCACTCGTCAGATATCACAGAAAAGCTGTATTGCTGCACCTGTAGGCGTTGTAGATATTCCTCTTTTGGTTGAGTCCCTCACACAAGCCATGCACACAAGGGAGGGTGAAGTTCCGCTGGGGGAAGAGCAGGGTGCAGTCTGCGCTGGTCTGACAGCGGGTCGGCTCTGCACTGACATCATCCAGGTCTGTGAGCTTCAGTGTCCCAGACACCATCACAAACTGTCGAGGCTGGAAGTCCAACAGTGCCACAGAGCCCAGAGGAGAGCTGGACAAGAAGTGCAGAAGGCGCACCAAGTCCAGGCAGACCTACAACAGAGCAAAACAGTCACAGTATTATTGAGATATATTAGTAATAGTTCTGGCCAATATGGAAAAAGTAAGGTTTACCCAACGGGTCAATATCATTATTTCAGATAAAGCCTTTTATTTGAAAGAGTTTGGTTTGTTGTCTGCAGCCAAAGGGCACTCACTGTACACAGAGGTCATCTTAAAAGGCTAAACACGTTCTTCAGTTTGATCCCCTTTCATTAAATAGACAAAAATAGCAACTCCAAAGTTCCAAACACACTACAATTCCACTGACCACATTTGCAAGCCATTTCCTGTCACTGTTTTTATGGTGCCCTTTAAACACCATAATAAAAACAAAAAGAGAAAATAAGTAGGCTACTAAAAACCAAATAACTGCATTAGTTGGACCAGTTGTGGAGCAAAAGCTGCTGTGGCACAGCACACATTGCTGCAACCTGAGGTCATGTGGACTGCTCTGGGACGTCCCGAGAACTAGGGGCGTAACCCAACACTCCACATTACTGTAGCTGCGTAGATGCAGTGAGATGGAGAGGCCCCCGCGCTCCAAGGGCTGTGGTATTATTACAGATCTCTGGGTGATGGAGCTCGGGACATACATGCTCCTTTGTTAGATTTTTTTTTTTAAATCTTGCTCAGCATGTTTAGAGGCTTTGTTTTCTGGCAGATCCCCTCAAGCAGGGCTGAGTGACTGCTGTGGGACCCCCGCCGGGAGCATACCTGGGATGGGGGTGCACTAAGCCCCTCTGTTAGTGCAGCTCAAATTCCTGGGCTGCAGAGGATTAGGCCGGCCCTCCCCGCAGACACACGACGCAGCAGTTTCAAATGTCTGCAGCACTCCTCCTTTTATCACACTGCCTCAGATCACGGTGTCAAACTGCACTTTACCGAGGGCTACAGCAGTGAACCTCAGTCCCATCAAAGAACAGAACAGCCACTGTCATACATTTATTCAGAGTGACAACTGAAATATGGGGTTACATCCAATACAGAAATACAACATAAAAGCCCCAACAGGGATACAGTTATTAACCATATTGACTATACAATTTTAAATGGCAGGAATAATTGATTCCACTATTAACCCTTTTGCAGTGACAAAAGCAACATTTTTAGTATATTCATGAAATGGTATAAACATTGGACCAGTTGTTAATTTTTAGGACTTATATCGGTAAAAAATTTTTAAAGGAATTTCATAAGATAAAGATTTTACAGAATAGGGTTACACTTGTCCTTTGGGGTCATTTTTGACTCCATTTTGTTTCTCTAGTATCTCATGTATAATATATAATTTCCCAAATAATTTGGGTTTATCTATCGGACTTCACACTATTCACATTTGTCAAATTTGGCTAATAGGGCTAAGATAAAAAAAAATAATAATAAAAAAAAAAAAGCAAAACAATTTCTATTGTTCTATTATTGTCTGATTTAAGACCAATGCTCTGATACAATCCCGATCAAAAGTTTAAGACCAGTTGATATTTCGTATGGTTAGATCCAAGTAGAGCTTCAATAAGCAACAAGAAATGAGAATGAGAAAAAAAAGTTTGAGTAAACATTTTATTGAAAACAATAATTAAATTGAAATAGGCTGTTCTGCAGCTGATCAAAAGTTTAGAACCACATGCAAAATTTGTGCAAAAATGCGGATTCAGTGTCATTTTCTGTCAAGTATTCACACCGTCATGACGTTCTAATGGCAACGGCAATCAAAAGTGTCGGGTTGCTGAGCTGCATAAGCAGGGCCTCATCGCTGCTGAGGTGAGACGTCGAAAGACAGTCATTTGGAATTTTCGAGATCCTGAGGTTTATGAAACAAAAAAGTCAGGTGGAAGACCCCAAAAAAAATGACACCAGCACTGAGCCGGAGGATCCGATTGCTGTCTGGTTGTCCGTCAAGACAGTGGCCGATCCTTGATCCAAATTAAGGCTGTTACTGGTGACGACTGCAGCCCAATAACCATCAGACACATCTGAAACTGAAGGGCTTCAAAAACAAAACACTTCTTCAAAGGCCTCGTCTCCTTGAACGCCACAGAACTGCAGCTTGGACTTTACAAGAGACACCAAACATGGGACATTGAAAGGTGGAAGAAAGTTTTATTCTCTGATGAGAAAAATGTAACCTTGATGGTCCTGATGGTTTCCAAGGTTACTGACTTGTTACTGGCACAACAAGCAGATTCACTTCAGATATTTTCTATGTGCCACAGGGAGGGGGGGCGCCATAATGATCCAGGGTCCTTTTTGATTCAGTGGAAGAATGGAGCTCCAGGTGGTGCAGGGGCATCAAACGGCCGCTGGCTCTGTGCAGATGTTGCAGAGAGCATCCCTCATGACTGAAGGCTCTCGTCTTTGGAGCCACTGGGTTTTTCAACAGGACAACACTACAGTTCACAAAGTCCACAGAACAAAGAACTTCTTCCAAGAGAATAACATCACTCTTGTGGACCATCCTGCATGTTCCTCTGATCTAAATCCAATTGAGAACCTTCGGAGATGGATGGCAAGGGAAGTTTACATAAATGGACAACAGTTCCAGACAGTAGATGCCCTTTGTGAGCCGTCTTCACCACTTGGAGAAATGTTCCCACTCACCTGCTGGAAACACTTACTGAACATACCGCAACCAATTTTTGACGTGACCAACAATAACGGTGGCACTACTCATTACTGAGTTCATGTTTGGAACTTTGATTTATGTTTTGAGGGGATTTCATGTTGGTTTTTTTTATGTGTGGTCCTAAACGTTTGATCAGCTGCAGAACAGTCTGTTTCAGTTTAATTGCGGTTTTCGATAACATTGAACATTTCTTTGTGATTATTGAAGCTCTACTTGGAGCCTTGTTAAGACCCAACCGTGCCTAATGTGACTTTTGCCATTTATTCAACTGGTCCTAAACTTTTGATTGGGACTGTACCTTTCATTTATATATTTAGTGCCAATAGGCCTTGATTTTGTGAACAAAGGTGATTTCTTTTTCATTTCATTCAACTATTTGGTCAAATTAGAAGGTGTGGGTGCTGTTTTTGAGAAGTCTGAAATTTTTGAATGAGAGCAAAGAGTGACACTAGTTCTCCTTAATTTAAGGTAATTTCTGACCTCAGCAGCACTTTTATGTCAACTTCATAAAATGTCCCTTCTGTGATCTTTAATTACTATTAAACTATTACATATATATCTCCTAGGATCTCATTTACGTGAATATGTTTTGGATTTACCATTATTTTCCATGGTCCGCTCTATCTCTGTAAAACCTCAGTTTTTACATATAGCCCAATGGTGTTTTTTTACTCATAAATCCATGTTTATTTTTGGAAAAAATTATGCTTTTTGATACAAATCTCTTCCAAAATCCTTCAATGTAAAATATCTCTCTAAATATCACTGATGGTTTATATAATAAAAAAAAATAAAAATAAAATCTTGAGTCAATGCCCCCATGTGTTACCGTGCCTAAATGTGTTAAATTGTAGAAATCTTATACAGTATGCCATGTTGTTGTACTCTCTCTGAATTGTTTTCCGTGCAGTAATCTAATTTTGTGCTCACCCTGAAGCGGTCCTCCCAGGGGCTCTGTAGCAGCTGGATCATCTGCAGCGGAGTGCCCTGCTCCAGGATGACGGCCAGTCTGCCTCCATCGGCTCCTGCACGGTTGTCTACCTCTAATACCCCCTCGCAGTGCCCTCGGAGCTGCAGGGTGGATAAAATACTAATTTTGTGTGGGAAATGCACACAACGTATTTGAGATACAAGTCAAAAAGTAAAACACAAGGGCCATGATTTTAAGACCAGAGTGATCTGTAACAACGTAAAAGTACTGACGTAACTTTACAACAGATGAAGCAAACACTTTTTCTACTGTTATTGTAAATTACATTTCAAGTTTTCAAGTAAAACATTTTGTTATATTTCAAAATAGTTACACCCTCAACACACAGCAAGCACCTCTCAAGAGTAAAAATCAGGAAACACCAGCAACAACTTATTACACATTTAACTCAATCTCTGAAGTGAATTTTGTGCATTTGTGAAAAAAAATTCAAAGTGAGTTGGAGGGTTCTTAATATCTAAAGACTGTAATACGTGTGCCCCTTTGTCTATACTTTCAAACAAGGTGAACCATTTGTGGGACACGAGACCAGAAACTACACAAAATGGACACACAACACTTAAGACTGGGTTTAGATGGTTTGAAGCTTTAAATGCAGATGTTCCAGGTATAGCAGAGTCAGCCCGAGGACAAACAGGAGAACTTTATCTTCTAGAGAGTTGGACAAAGGTCAACGCGGGGTCAGCAGTGCTCAGTTAATCAGAGACATGCTGGTATGAGACAGAGGAGCTTTTCTTCCACTTCAGTGCATAGAACAAAGGGGCAAGAGCGGTGTGTTCATGATTATGGAAACATGCAGGAAACTATCATTATCATATTAGGAAGGCAGATTAATGCAGCCCTATTTTATTTGAGTGATGTATTTGGAAAGTCCGTGTCTTGATTGTCTAATATTATAAAACCAATAGATATTCATGCTCCACTTTCCTTATGGTCCATATGTTCAATAGAACTAATGCTGGGCTGTTTAAATTCAAGAATATACTGATTATTCACTAGCCCACTTAACAATGGTGTGCTGTGTTTAAGCTGTGTTTTAAGTCTTTCCACGGCCGCGCTGACTTACCCCGATGACGTTGGGATGCTGGAGCCGCTTCAGCAGCACCATCTCCTTCTTCAGTTTATACGCCACGAGTTGCCGACACGCCTCGGGCTCGTTAAACTCCTCCACACACTTGCCCATGTCTATGCCCTGCTCGTTGACCAGCTTCAGTGCCACCGCCAGGCCTCCGGCCAGGTTCGCTTTAACTACGAGTTTAGTGTAGCCCGATCCCAGCACCTCCAGCGCCTGCATGTCCACCAAAGAGTCACAGCCCATGGCATCTCCAGGCGCACGGCTGGAGCCATGCGCGAGCTTGTCCCACACTCTGAAGTCCCATGTCAAGTCCACCGCTTGGTCAGAGAAGCGTTCCTCGCCCTCAGTGACGAAGAGCAGTGGGACAATTTCCTTGCGTCTCTCGGTGAGTTGAGAAATCAGCGCCTCGGGGAGCCGCTGCTCGCCGCGGGTCACGTTGGACACGAGCCGAGCACCAAACTGCTGCACGCTGCTGATCAGTAGAGAAACTAAAATAGAAAGAACCACAAAGGCCAGCAGTGCGGCCGCACGGAGAGAATTGCCCATAATCTGAGCCACTCCGAAAAAGAAGCGCCGCCGCCGGGCCCCTGCGCTCACCTCAGCAGCTCAGTGAAAGTTTCTGTGCGAGTGAAGTTTGTGCTGAAGACGTGATCAGCTCCTGGTTTCCTCCTCCCGGGAACTCCCTCCAGAGGTGTGTCTTGTCCGCTCGTAACTCTACACCCTTTAACAAGGCCGGCTGGACCTCATGTGGTCACAGTCACCCATGACGCTGTGGCACCAAGGTATAAGTCACATTGAACGGAAATGGAAAGAAATTAAACTTTTGCAAGACCGAAGACAGATACATGAGCGCTGCTGTAAACAGCACAAAGGCTGACGATCATGCTCTTAATAGAATGCAATGTCTTGGCCGACAAGGGTGACCGCATGTCCCGCTTTTAGTTCTACTGTCGCGTCATTTAGGCTTCTGTCCCGCATGTTGTTCTGCGGCACAGTGTCCCGCTCTTTCATTGGTGACTGAACATGACAATCAAAACACACACAGTACTGTGTCAACTGAATTGGATCCAGACATGTCAAAGTGGCGGCCCCATGATTTTTGTTGACCCTCGAGATGATTTCTAATTTTTATTATAAGGGGCCCGCCAATAAAACTCACAGAAAACTTTATAACTACAGCTACCATAATGCACTGCAGCGTTAGCGCCTACACGGCCCCGCCCCCGCTGCTCCTGGTGCGGATCCCGTTGCTACAACAGAGAAACAGCATGTTCAAATTTCCAAATAAATGGACAGATAATGTGTGCGCAGGAGCTTCAGGATCAGGTCAGAGAGAATGTATAAAGAGAGGACATGGTATGTATATATATATATATATATATATATATATATATATATATATATATATATATATATATATATATATATATATATATATATATATATATATATATATATATATATATATATATAATCCACCAATGGTGTTTAGTATAGCTCAAAAGGCAGTATATTAATTTCTAAAAATGTTTATTATCTAGATTATTTCATTTATCGAGTCCGTCCCACCATATCCCACCAAGCCCCCCTACCTGTACCATTTTCATTAGTTTTTGAGGTAGTGACCCACAGCAAAATACAACTCTTGCGCTTTATCCGGGCAGGAACTGTATTTCAGACGTTCAAGTATAGAAGGTTTGGTAATTTTCTTTTCTTTTCTGATCGCGTTTAAAGCAGGGGTCACAAAATGTCCACGAGGTGGCAGCAACCAGCCAGTTATTGAGAAATGGAGAGAAGGCTGAGTGACCAATATTTCTTGTGCGTTACAATAGGCCCTAGATCTTTATAACTTACAACCAAAACAAAGTGGACTCTAGTCCAGTGAACCTTTAGTCCGTATTATGGCTAAAGTTAACCCACATTTTATATACACAGCACATTTTAAAATGAAAATAAATAATGAACGTCAGTGGCAACAAGTCTATATACGTCACAAAATAGCACATGACGTAACGCTATTATTTCTTGAGAATTAAAATGCTCGTTGTCCAATTTTATTACTATTTTATTATTTATTGTTCAACTTTTTCTTCATAGGCCTAAATACTCGTCTCTGGTCATGATTCTGGCTGAACTAAAAGTTGAGCCTGTTTTTTTTTTTTTTTTTTTTTTTTTTTTTGATATATGGGTAATATGGGTAAAGTGGGACAGTTAAGTATGAAACTTTGTATTTTAAAACCTATGCAATTCTATGATTTACAACTAACCGTACTAATTATGGTTGTATGCCGAATTAAAGTCATGTAGGTTCTGTCGGGATGAGATTATTTTTTGAAATGTGACAAATGATTATATGAATGGTACAAGTGAGAAGTGTAAACGAGCCCAATAACGTTTTAAAACTATTGGGTAAAATGAATTTCTGCATAGATTATTATTAAAATGTTAGGTCATATTTAATCAAACCTACAAAAAAATGATGATATGTGACTAGGAAAAAAGAGTCACAGGCACGCACTGCTAGTTGGGTTGAATCAGTTTTTGGTTCTCCGCTGAGTAAGGTGCTGCTCATAACCAGTCCAACTCCTAAAGAATGAGTAGAAGAGCAGGGGATAAAAAGTGTTTTTTCACATAGATGTGACACAGGACAAGCCTGAACGTGACCTCCAGCCTTCAGACTCCAGCATCACGTACAGACCTGTCATGGCTCGACACCACATTAGGTTCAAACGATAAATTCAATCTGTGGTCTCTTAAACTGTAAATACAACTTTTCTATTTAATTAAGTTTTATCACTACAAAAAGTTAACATAATATACCGCACCAACATGGGTTTGAGGACGAACAGAAACTTCTGTGTGGAAGATTTCTCATATTTTCCTTCTATAAAGTAGATATCTACAACTTGCATGCATTACATTCAAGACTTTGGCATTTCATTTAAAACCAAAAATATCAAGGAAGTTGAATTCAAAAAGTGCCATACATTTAAACTAGACTAAAGATCACGTTTTGACCCATTTGTCACATTTACTGTTGCAGTGTTCCAGGTTGTGCTCGGAGCAAGTCAAACTTTAAACAGACCTATTGTGTCATGCCATAGTTACTAAATTAGATTAATCAATAGCAACGCCATAACTGGAAACAGTCAATGTCTACCCAGTGCGCCAGCCCTAGTGTTCGCTCTGTGACTGTGGATCTGCTGCGTCCAGCGCAGCGCAGCGCGCATCAGCAGCGGCTCAGAGCCAATCAGCGCGCTCCTCTGCCTCCCTGCCTGTTCTGAAGAGGCAAGCATCACAAACAAACGAGCTGCCTGCGTGACCAGCGTGGACAGGAGTCGAGACAGCGTTTGAACAGATGGAGATGAGTACCTTTCAAAATTAAACAGCTGTAGAGTTGGACTGTGAGCGCAGGATGGACGCGCGCTCGCTCGGGGAGAGCTCGGCTGTGGTGATGGACGATTTTCCCTCCGAAGAGAGGGCGCGGGGAGCTCAGAGGTGGGCGCTTTCATATGCATCTCATTAAGAAATGGAAAAGGCAACAGAGCAGAATGTGGGTCAAACGGGATATGAGAAGCAAAAGCAAGGAGATCTGGCGACAGAGGCCCGTGTGGCCACGACATTTGCTTTGTTGCTATGTATAGGCCAATAAAAAAGGACTAGCTAACCCTAACCACTCGTAGATTTTTGGTCTGCTGAGTGTGAGCTATAGGCCTGTCATTTGTTTGCCTTAAATCCCCCACTCTTCTGCCCCAAAACTGATTATTTACTTTTATTTAAGGAGAAGCTAGTGGCCCATTTAGGAATTTTATAATTCAATGAACAATGGCAGTGTTCTGACAACTTCAAGCACAAAGAACTCAAAGGTCCATGAATAGGCAACTACAATTATATATGAGCTATAGTAAAAACATTGCCACCCTTAAATATTTGCCTTGCATTTTAGCCTATACTGTAAATGAAATCACTAATACAAGTTTGAGATTGTTCTATTCTTAAATTGATGTCTAATTGATGCCTCATGAGTTGAATCGAAGACCTTCATTTGGCATATGTGCCAGTTTATTGTAAAAATATCTGGGGTTAATGGGGTATTTTCTCCTGTCACTGTGTACTCTGACTATTCATTAACTCTTAACACCAGGGGCATTATGGGATCACATCAGCAAATTGACTGTTGATTCAGTTGCCCCGGAGACAGTGCAGGAAGTACACTGCACGGCACTTTACCATAGGCCCAGTCTAGTGGAAAAACAAACATGAAACCCCATTTTAGCATGCTTCCTGTTCAGCATAGGCAAATGCAATGTTGTGTCTTCTTTACCAGTTCCAATACCAATCAATTCTTACAAATAGTTTGACTTAGCACAGTGGACCTCTTTTGCAATTAACGCTGCAATCCATCTATTCTGTTAAATGTTCTGTCAAACGCTGGGTCTTGTGTGCTCAACAGTGACCCCCCATCCATCGCTCTGTGCCCTCCTGAGCACCAGTGCACAGTGGACCACTCTGAAGAGGAGCTCCTTTCTGAGGGGGGACTGTGTGACAGCTGCAGCAGCCTCGGCAGACCATCCTCCTCTTGCAAGCTCTATCACCAGGTACCAACATTCTACTCCACCACCTTTGGAGCAATTAATGTGGCAAAAACAAACTTAGAGATGGGAATTACTTTTTTGGTCTCTTTGTTATGTTATGTTTTCAGTTGATGAATCATTTTCAGCCTTGACTTATCAGAAATTCTAATTAATTAGAATTCTTATTTAAAAGTCTTCCTTTTTTACTTTACCATATTTCATCATGGTAATGATTGAGGTTTACACCAGTTTCTGTGAAAACAAATTTCCCAGCCCTTTTAAACTGTGGCACAAAATAAAGTTCCGCTTGTCTGCAGGTCCCACAGATGTCTCGTTTGGGGCCTTTTGACTCCCCTTTACCCAGGGCGTGCCATCATTCCTGCCAGGTTGACACCTGCCACAGTTGCCCTAGAAGTTCCAGGGGAAAGCATGAATGTTCACCAGACGCTGTGAAGATGAGGGGGGGTCAGAGTTTCAGCTCTGCCCAGTCCTCGTGTCCTGGACCAGTCCGTTGTCACTGGCTACACAGCTCAGCTGACAGTGGACCACACAAACCAACACATGCACGGACTGTCAGGTGTGACTGTTTTCACTTGGTGTGTTATTCCAATGTGAATGACAGTGAAGAATGAGAGTTGTAACCTCGTTCACAGCATTTACAGCGGCCTTTTTGATTCTTTGCAGGGATGGAGGGTTGTCACGGATCATCAGGATGTAAGTGTCAGAAAAGAATCTCTGTTGTCCACATGAATCTCACCCTAGACTTATTTGTCTGCTTTAGATATGGTCAGGTGTTGGTTGAGCACCCATTAGCTTTGCTACTGGGTTGTGCTCTGCTTCTCTTGGCGTGTTCTGGAGCGGCACTTCTGATAGGTCCATTACCAGACTTCTCCAACCCTCTTATGGTAAGTCTCCCATAGCAGCTGTGTCTTAGATATCAATTGTATCTCACTATTTTATACACTCCCGATCAAAAGTTTAAGACCAGTTGAATAAATGGCAAAAGTCACATTTGGATCTTAACAAGGTTCCAAGTAGAGCTTCAAAAAAAACTGTGGTCTCACATTTTGAGAAACATTTTATTGAAAACAACAATTAAACTAAAATAGGCTGTGTCGGCAGCTGATCAAACGTTTAGGACCACACCTCAAAAAACAACACAGAAACCCCCTCAAAACAAGAATCAAAGTCCCAAACATGAACTCAGTAATGAGTTGCACCACCGTTATTGTTGGTCACTTCAAAAATTGGTTGCGGCATGCTCGATGCAACCGTTTCTAGGAAGTGAATGGGAACATTTCTCCAAGTGGTGAAAACGGCTCATGAAGGGCATCTACTGTCTGAAACTGTTGTCCATTTTGTAAACTTCCCTTGCCATCCATCTCCAAAGGTTCTCAATTGGATTTAGTCAGTCAGTCCTTCAGTCATGAGGGATGCTCTCTGCAACATCTGCACAGAGCCAGCGGCCAATTGATGCCCCTGCACCACCTGGAGCTCCATTGTTCCACTGAATCAAAAAGGACCCCGGATCATTATGGCGCCCCCTCCTTGTGGCGCATAGAAAATATCTCAGGTGGATCTGCTTGTCGTGTCAATAAATAATAATAAATAAATCAGGACCATCAAGGTTACATTTTTATTCCACCAGTAACAGCCTTAATTTGGGTCAAGGATGGTTTAGTGTCTTGACGGACAGCAATCGGATTCTCCAGCTCTGTGCTGGTGTTATTTTTTTTGGGTCTTCCACTTGACTTTTTTGTTCTATAATCGTCAGCATCTCTGTCTTACTGCGTCTCAGCAGTGTTGGCGCTGTGAGAGGCCCTGCTTATGCAGCTCAACAACCTGACCACGTTCAAAAAGAGAATGTTTTTTAACCTTTGCCATCAGAACGTCATGACAGTGTGAACACTTGACAGAAAATGACACTGAATCTGCACTTTTTGCACAGATTTTACGCTTTAAAGGCATTTGGTTGTAAACTTTTTGATCAGCTGCCGTACAGCCTATTTCAGTTTAATTATTGTTTTCAATAAAATGTTTACTCAAAAAAAAAGTCTCACTCCATTTCTTGTTGAAGCTCTACTTTGTTACGATCTAATCATGCAAAATGTGACTTTTGCCATTTATTCAGCTGGTCTTAAAACTTTTGATTGATTGATTGATAATTCTGTAGTAGCCAACATTAGTGTTAATTAAATAAACCAAATTATCACAAAAATATAACATAATGTACTTAAGATCTTTAATGGGAAAACGTGCAGACACGATCGCCGTTAACATGGCAGCTACGGAAGCTTGTTGACAGTGATGGAGAACCGAGTGCACTCTTTGATGTTCCTGTGTGTTTGGATGCAGGGCTTCGAGCCGCGGGGGACGTACATCAGCTTGCGTGAGTCCAGTCTACAGCAGCTGCTGGAGAACACGGGCCCTGGCAGGACTCTGTCTCTTCTGCCACAGGCGCTCAGTCCAAGGTCAGCAGCTCAGAGGAGCTTGTTCTACTCTGTGCCGGCAACACACAACTGTAATAAAATGCTTAGTCACACCAATTCACATGAAGGACAGTATTCTGGTTATATTCTTTGTTCAGATATGAAACAAAAAGCACACAAGGCAAATATAACAACCCCATAAATCATGTTTGGATTATTAATTTAGAAAAGAAATTAAGTATTAAATATTTAACCATTTTAACTGCTATTCTGTAGTATTGTCTGCCATCTCATGTAAAGCTGCCATGCTTTTGATTTCTTTAACCTTGGGTGAAACCTCAGTGTCTGATCTGGATCCTGGAGAAAAGGATGCTGTATCGCTTACTTGTTTCCCATTGGTGGTTTTCTTCTTATCCTTGCTATTAGATTTGGGCATTTTTGAAAAATAGGCGTCCAAGCTCCTCATATAGTATACTGTATCAGCTCCTACACAGAAATCCCCGGTGAACATGTAATATTGGCGGGTTATCCCAAGGATTCTCACCGCAGCCCCACAGAAAAGCTCTTGGAAACTCCACACATTGCAATTCTAATGTTGAATGAATTACAAAAGAATACAGGGCCTTCAGTAATATGGTTACTGTGTCTGTTTTCATGTATGCTATAGAGTGGGAGGAGCTGTCAGCCAGAACAACAGTAAAGCCCGCACCAGGAGGATGTTGGCCAGACACTCTACTCCAGACTCTTTCCTCTGTGATGCTCCAGGTCATCTGCACACACATATGACTTCACCACTCACTCTACACACCATGTACACAAACATCCAGCATACTTACTGCAAATGAGTGGAGGTCAAATGAATACCAAAAATGAAGCAAAAAAGGACAAAAGATTCCTAATGAATGAAGTCAACCATTATAAATATTAAGAAAGAACACAAGTCCTCATTTGTGATTGTGTGCTACATGTGCAGGTGAGCATCTGGCACAGCTTGTGTTCAGATCTGAAAACGCAGCCAGTCTGTGGAGCCTGAAGACTATCCAGTCCATGTGTGAGATGGAGCAGTCCAGGGTATGTCTCATGCAACTCCAGTGTCCCCATGCATGCTGTTCATCCAAATGACATGAGCCCCGCTCTAGTGATTTTAAAATGCAGTTGACTGCTGTAAACATCCTTCCTACGAAAGTTGCAATTGGTATTGTGTGAAATCTCCTCTCCTGCTTTGTTCAAGATTCAGTCTCAGGCACAATTCCAGGATGTGTGCCAGCGGCCCCTGAGAAGTGACCCCCACGACGGAAGCCTGAACAGTGGCTGCTGCCCCAGCTGGTCCCTAGGGAACTATTTAGCTGTTCTCACAAATGCATCCTGCTGTCTTAGCCTCACTACACACCAGGTGACTTCTACATACTGTATATAAAATACAATTTCACATGTTTCCACATAATATTAAATACTGTGTCTTATAGGTTTCAGAGTCTCTGGGCCTGCTGCGCAAATGTGCTTTGTACTATCATGAAGGACACCTCACTGAGACATGTGTGGATAGACCCAAGCATGGTGGCTGTGCTTTTGTTCCCAATCGCTGTAAACAGTCCCATGTGGTGTTCCAGATACTACACTTTCTGGTGGATAAGGACTTTCTGGGTCCTCAAACAATGGAATACCAAATTCCTACCTTAAAGTACAGCCTCCTGTTTCTCCCAGTGGAGAAAGGCGAGGAAATGATGGAGATCTACATGAACAGTCTGGAAGGACGAGATCTGTCTTACAATAACACCACCATCACTGGCATGGACTTTGGCATCAAGCAGAGTCTTTTCAAACTCTACCTTTCGAGGGATTGTGTTTACCCCATCCTAGCAATTTTGTCCCTCCTTTTCTCCATGACCGTCTATCTACAGTCGCCATTTGTTGTACTGTTATCTGTATTAGCTATTGCTGGTTCCCTCTTCACATCGTACTTTGTGTACAAAGTGGTTTACCGTCTGACATTCTTTCCTCTAGTCAACCTTACTGCTGCCATTATTCTCCTGGGGAACTGTTCAAATCAGGTTTTTATATTTGCAGATTTCTGGAACCTACTGCTATCCCAGAGACCTTGCGTCTCTCTAGAGAAGAGAGTCAACAGAATTCTGCATGAAGTTTGTTATCTAATTATAGCCACTGGATTGACCTCTAGTGCAGCTTTTTTCTCCGGTTTTCTAAGCAGCCTCCCAGCCATTCGATGCTTTGCCATTTACCTGGGCACAGCCTCCTTTGTCAGTTCACTTCTAGCATTAGTGTGGCTACCATGTTCTTACATTTTGCGTGAGCGCTACTTGAATTCATCTCCTGTAGCTGTTCAAGGATGGAAACCTTGCTGCTCCCAAAACACCAATGGATTCTGGGAGACAAGTTCACGCAAGAAATGTCTCTTCAATCTCAGTCAGAAAATGAGAGAAATTAAAAGAGGGCTCAATGATACATCAAATCTGTTATTTATGAAGATACTTCCATGTGGAGTGGTAAAGTTTCGATACATTTGGGTATGCTGGTTTGCAGTGCTTGCTGCTGGGGGCACCTACATGGCCTGTGTGGAGCCAGGCATGAAGCTGCCTACTCTGGAGAGTAAGGTTACCCAACTTTTCCGCTCCAGTCACCCATTTGAGAGGTATGACGCAGAGTACCGCCACATGTTTATGTTTGAGCGCCAGAGAAATGGAGAGGACATGCCCCTTAGCCTACAGTTAGTGTGGGGGGTTAAGGCAACTGATAACGGGGACCACTTCAATCCACATAGCAACAACTCTTTGGTCCTGGATCCAGAATTTAACATGAGCAGCCCTGACTCCCAGGTCTGGTTGAAAGATCTTTGTGCACATGTTCAGAATCAAAGCTTTTATTTGCCTCCATCTCCTGAAAACAAAGGCATAGTAGAAAACATATGCCTGGTGGAGCAGTTAGTAGAGTGGACCTCAATGCGGTATTGCTCAGAGGGCAATGATCCAGCTGACCTCTGCTGTGCCAACCAGACCTTTCCTTTCCCTCCTGCTGTATTTGAGCAATGCCTGAGCCAGCTGTTGGCAGAGCGCTACAGCCAGGGCCGCCTGGCTCATGCAGGGGGAGTGTACTTCCACACTGATGGACGAATCGCTGCCCTTGTTTTAGCATTCAAGACCACATACCTCTACAGCTTTAATTACTCCACCACCAGTGTTTACTATAGTCATATTCTTGCATGGTTTACCAGGGAGAAATCTAGTGCTCCACCAGGCCTGGCCCGTGGCTGGTTTGTGAGCCAGCTCACTCTGTTGGATCTGCAGCAGTCCCTAGGCTCAGAGACACTGCTAATGTCAGGCTTTTCTGTGGCCCTAACGTTTGCCTTTCTGCTAGTTAGTACCTGGAACATTCCTCTGAGTCTGTATGGAATGATGGCAGTCGGTGGAAGTGTCTTTGTAACTATTGGCCTCCTAGTTCTCCTTGAGTGGCACCTAAGTGGCATCGAGGCTCTCTTTATATCGTGTGCTGCGGGGTTGGCTGTCGACTTCATTGCTAACTATTGCATATCATACAGCTTAGCTCCACACTCAGACAAAATTGGGAAGGTGGCACATGCCACTAAAAGGATGGGCTGCCCTGTTGCGGTAGTTTCTGGAGCTTTCTTTTGTATGGGAATCATTATGTTACCGTCAACTGCTTTACTGTTTAGAAAGTTAGGTATTTTTTTGTTTTTGGTAAAATGTGTGGCGTGTGGATTTGCAACATTCTTTTTCCAGTCGCTGTGTTGTTTTTTTGGACCTCAGAAAAACTGTGGAAGGATTATGTTTCCGTGTTTCATGGAACAGACTGAATCTTGCGTCACATTAAACACCAGTTCCTCATCTGCTGCTAATGGAGCTTTTGACAAAAACAGAGTGAGGAGGAGCCATGACCAGGATGGACGGGGCTATCTTTACCCCAACCACCAACGTCAGCAGAAACAGAAGCCCACTATTGGCACAGGTCAAGGGCACGAGCAGTATGAGCTGCAACCTCTGGCCTATCGACTGAGTGACAGCTTTGAGAACAGTACTTGTACCAGCAAATTGTCCAACAGGCCTTCTGTCCTCTCTGATGAGATCCAGTTTTGTAGCAGAGAAGACATGTGCACTCACCAACAAAAGATGTGTCCTACGCCTCCAGCCTTACAAACATCTTCTCCCTACAAAGAGACCAGCATACAGCCCGACCTTTTGCATCCGAACAAACAGCTGTGTATGGCCTGCAGAGGTCACTGTAGTGGGATAAAACACTGGAGCAATACACCCTTCTCCTCCTCTTCCAGCATCGAGGAGACCACAGCCAGTCACACACTAGAGACAATTGACCATCTTTCCTTGTGCAAAGACGAGGCCAAGGCACAAAACAAACCACTGTGGGCCTTGTCGCAGAGCTCTTATGAGGGTTTGGAAGACTCCAATGACACCTGTCTGAGCATTGTAGAAGCAAAGGCCTCGACATCACTGCAATCAATGGAAGAGGAGCAGCAGCAACCTGGACACTTAAATGAGAAGAGGGATACTCTTCGCTTGTCTCTGAAAGAAACACCATATGAGTGCGAGAACAGAGGCAGAAGCAATGAAGTGGTCATTTTACCCAACAGTAAACCAGACTTACCAGATGTGTGGATTAAGAGACGTGGGGAGCAGGACGACGGCTGCTGAGGTTTAGACCACTGTGCTTTATGTTAGTAAAGTGTAAAGTAAAGTTATGTATACTTTGGAGTATGTATGTGGTATGTTCAGTCGTTTCTGTGTATAAAACACCAATAGCATGTAGTAAGGTGCAAGTATATTTAATATCCACATTTTATATGAGGCATCAGGTTCTAATGATTACAGACCCAAAACAGAAATATCAGTATGAACTGTTAACTACTATTAACAAACAAACCTATTTTCCTATAAAATTCACGCTCCAACAACAAACTAAAATTTTGTCATTATGATCAGTGAAATGTCCCTTAAAGGTACAGTATTTAAGATTTAGAGTTTACTTGTTATGCACATGACATAACATTGTCAAATGACGATGACAAAGTTGTTTGTTAAAAAAATCTCATTTGGTTTGCTAGTTGTTATGACTAAATCCAATTGGTTAAACCTAAAATATCTCTCTGATCTGAATCATCACCTAAACACAGCATTGTCAATTCCAAACAGCATATTTGATCATACTGTTTTACCCAGAGGTGTAATGTATTACAGCCTTATTTTAATTCCCTTTAAGTGATACGTATATGTATACGTATATAGATATAATTATACAAAATAGAGCATAAAGAAAGGAATTTAACTCTCCATTTAAATGCACTCAAAAGTTTCAACTAAAATCCTACTAAATACAGTGAAGAAAATAAGTATTTGAACACCCTGCTATTTTGCAAGTTCTCCCACTTAGAAATCATGGAGGAGTCTGAAATTGTCATCGTAGGTGCATGTCCACTGTGAGAGACATAATCTAAAAAAAAAAATCCAGAAATCACAATCTATGATTTTTTAACTATTTATTTGTATGATACAGCTGCAAATAAGTATTTGAACACCTGTCTATCAGCTAGAATTCTGACCCTCAAAGACCTGTTAGTCTGCCTTTAAAATGTCCACCTCCACTCTATTTATTATCCTAAATAAGATGCACTTGTTTGAGGTCATTAGCTACATAAAGACACCTGTCCACCCATACAATCAGTAAGAATCCAACTACTAACATGGCCAAGACCAAAGAGCTGTCCAAATACACTAGAGACAAAATTGTACACCTCCACAAGGCTGGAAAGGGCTACGGGGAAATTGCCAAGCAGCTTGGTGAAAAAAGGTCCACTGTTGGAGCAATCATTAGAAAATGGAAGAAGCTAAACATGACTGTCAATCTCCCTCGGACTGGGGCTCCATGCAAGATCTCACCTCGTGGGGTCTCAATGATCCTAAGAAAGGTGAGAAATCAGCCCAGAACTACGCGGGAGGAGCTGGTCAATGACCTGAAGAGAGCTGGGACCACCGTTTCCAAGGTTACTGTTGGTAATACACTAAGACGTCGTGGTTTGAAATCATGCATGGCACGGAAGGTTCCCTTGCTTAAACCAGCACATGTCCAGGCCCGACTTCAGTTTGCCAATGACCATTTGGATGATCCAGAGGAGTCATGGGAGAAAGTCATGTGGTCAGATGAGACCAAAATAGAACTTTTTGGTCATAATTCCACTAAACGAGTTTGGAGGAAGAAGAATGATGAGTACCATCCCAAGAACACCATCCCTACTGTGAAGCATGGGGGTGGTAGCATCATGCTTTGGGGGTGTTTTTCTGCACATGGGACAGGGCGACTGCACTGTATTAAGGAGAGGATGACCGGGGCCATGTATTGCGAGATTTTGGGGAACAACCTCCTTCCCTCAGTTAGAGCATTGAAGATGGGTCAGGGCTGGGTCTTCCAACATGACAATGACCCGAAGCACACAGCCAGGATAACCATGGAGTGGCTCTGTAAGAAGCATATCAAGGTTCTGGCGTGGCCAAGCCAGTTTCCAGACCAAACCCAATAGAAAATCTTTGGAGGAAGCTCAAACTCCGTGTTTCTCAGCGACAGCCCAGAAACCTGGCTGATCTAGAGAAGATCTGTGTGGAGGAGTGGGCCAAAATCCCTCCTGCAGTGTGTGCAAACCTGGTGAAAAATTACAGGAAACGTTTGACCTCTGTAATTGCAAACAAAGGCTACTGTACCAAATATTAACATTGGTTTTCTCAGGTGTTCAAATACTTATTTGCAGCTGTATCATACAAATAAATAGTTAAAAAATCATACATTGTGATTTCTGGATGTTTTTTTTTGCACGTCCACTGTGATTATGTCTCTCACAGTGGACATGCACCTGCGATGACAATTTCAAACTCCTCCATGATTTCTAAGTGAGAGAACTTGCAAAATAGCAGGGTGTTCAAATACTTATTTTCTTCACTGTATATGAATTTTGTTCTAAATTAGCTGTGTGTCTAATTTAAAACGAGGTTTAAACTACTGCTGTACAATGTGATAAGCCTATTCATACACATTGCGCCACTGTCACTCAAAGAAACATTGAATATATAACATCTCCAGCTGCAATGCATATACTGCACCTGTGACTGTCAGCTGGACGTATGTCCATGACCTACAATGATGAATGCTTATATGTGGTATCCTCAAACTTGTCAATAGCTGTCTCTACCTCCTTGTCATAGGAGAAATGTCATCTGTCCAAGAGGTGCTCAAGGAGTTGAGATGCTGCAACTCTTTGTACACATAATATTGTAGCTGATGGTTATTCCTCAACAACAAGTTCTGTAAGGTCAATAATAGAAAATACCATCTGCCAGTAAAACACAGCAAGGATTTCAGTCAGGCTTGCCTTATTTAGACAGATTCATTCAAATCTCTTTTTTTTTGTATGGGTCCAATACTAATGCATAAGCATTATCTCAAACCAGGTTTTATACTAAACCTTTGTAAATGTAATGTGATATGACGACTTTTAGAGAGTACAAAAGATATGGTATTCACACATACAACATAAGAAAAAGTGGTGATTCTTCTTTATTAATTATACATGTCTGGTAGTATCAGCTGTTGATATTTAAAGACATGTTACCATCACTCAGAAATAATAATCTAGATCATATATTACACCAAGTAACAAAACTGTTAACCGAAAACATTCAATTTTTAAAATCCAAAATATAGTTGGATGTAATATTGGACTGGTTCTTAAAGTGTCTCCTCCCAGTCCTTTTTGGCCCAATCTGGTAACTGTGCTGAATATTCAAAATCAGGACCTTTGTAGCGCAAGGCATGCAGATACATAATGAGCTCCTTCTCTGTCGGGTCGGCCCGTACGAGCTTGCATTCGCTGCACAGGTGGTCAAACTCACTGTTCGATGCAATTGGCCTGGTAGCTGTGCACTCGGACTCAGGGCCTTTGACAGGATTCTCACCACTTATGTCAGTAGCAGTAGCATCCAAATGATCACTTACACAGCTACCAGAGAGGTGATTGGCCGCACTTGTATCCTGATCTGTACAAACACTTTTTGTCTTCACATCTTCAACCATCCCAACAGCATCTTCAGGTATGTCCAAGAGGTCTAGACTCTCCTGGGACTTGTGCTCTTCTACTAGAGCCCGCAGAAGCTCTTCATTTGTCGTGCTCACCAGCCCCCCCTTGCCCCTGTGCGGACCCCAGGCAGAAGAGCTATATATAGGATCGTTGAGTATGGGGAAACCCAGGTATTGCAGGTGCACTCTGATCTGATGGGTGCGGCCAGTAAGTGGTAAACAACGTACCACACTTGATTTGCCGTTAAAGCTGAGCCTCTCAAATACAGTACGACATTCTTTACCTTTAGGATCCACACGACACAAGCCGATTTTGAAGGAAACCACCAGGATGGGCTCCTCACAAGTGATCTCCCCTTCTGGGAACTCCCCATCCACCCGGCAGACGTACTCCTTTACAAGCTACAATAAGAAGTACAGAAAAACTCAATATTATAATATCAGTAAAGTGATCCAATTGTAAGAATGCTGTAAACATAATTTCTTCAATCCTCAGCCTGGACATGCCTGTCTGTCTCTGACTAGTTGGTCCAGCCTTTTAGATGTCTCCAGGTTTCTTGCAAACAGTAGCACTCCTGATGTAAGCCTGTCCAGTCGGTGAACTGTGTGGAGCTCTGAGATGCCGTGTTCTTTGCCCAGGATGAAGATGACAGTGTTGTGTCGGAAGCGGCCGCAGGGGTGCACTGGGATAGAGGCAGGTTTATCCACCACCAGGACCTCACCGTCATCAGCCAATATCTGCAAAGGTCTCCCCACCACAGGGGGCTCATGGCGGTGCACAGTGTTCCGCATGTGGTCATTGTTCTGTACATGAAGGAAAATAGAGTTTAATTAAAAGACAAACAAGAGGATATCATTTCACACGTAAAATAAGCAGTTACCAGGTTAGGCTCTTTGTTTCTATAAATAAGCTACCTCTTTGTATTACTGTTACTGACCCTGAGGACAATGGAGAGGTCTTCCACTGGTGTGTCGTTGAGGCGGATGCGCCCCTCTGTGGCCGCTCTCTGGTAATACTCTAGGGACTCAGCTCTGAACTCACTCTTGAACACCTCCAGCAGACTCTTGCCTATCCAGCGTCCTTTGCAATACGTTTTGAAATCATGATAATAAGGACGCACTTTACGAAGACCCTTTTCAAAATAGTAAGAGGTCTCGTTGAAATGTTCCTGGTTGAAGCTGACGCCCGCGTTGCGCTTCTGTGGCGGAGGGATGTACCTCTCCCCACTACGAAGTTTCTTTCCTCCCGCTCCTCTTCGCCTCTTCCCTCGTCCTCCTCCTTCTGTCTCCACTGGTTCGTCCTTCTTACGTTTTCCCGAGTCATTCTGCTTATTTTCTATCGTTTCTTGTATTTGAGTGGCTTCGGAAGTGTCATGGATTGGATCCCCTCGGTCTTCCAACAACGTAGGTCCTGCCTGCTCCATAAGAACAATGTGCTCAGTCCTGGGGGCTGTCGGAAACACACGAGGAGAGGGAAGCCTAAAACACGACGATAGTATCAAACTATTCTGAAAATCGCTGAATCTGGCAAAGAGACAGAGTGAATTTCTAGATCTTGCATAAAACCTCAGGTGCATTGCTCTCTGGCTGCTCTGTTTCTTGAGGTCCTTCCATGGAGCTATAGGGTCCTTCACGGGTAGGACGCACAATAGTGACGTCAAATTGTAGTTTCCATTAGCTCCATCCGAAATCGTGCGAAAATACCTCCTTCCTTCTCCCCCCTCTCCCTTTCCTTAACCTTTGAGGTGTGAGGGGCAGGTGAGGACAAGGAGCTGTCGCTGCTTTTGGCGGATCTGAAACCACCTCCTGACCGTTGACGACACAACAGCTGTTCACGAAAACTACAACTTCTTCTTCTTCTTCTTGTGTTTTTCTGGCGGGTGGCAACCAACGTTTAGGTACATTTTCCGCCACCTACTGGGCTGGAGTGTGGGCCAGAATACCTGCAATTCTACATTTTAACTACTTAAATCCTTTTTAAAAGCCCCGTTTCTTTCAAAAAACGTAATAAAAAATTAAATTCCCCTTCTGCACTTTTCAATATATTATTTGGATTGGATTAATAAACATAATCTTTTTAGCTCAACAAGCCATTTGTGGGCCATGGCTTCACAAATGACTAATGTTCCATCAGTGACCATGACACAACGAGCCCACAGTAACTTACACAAACTTCAATAAACTTGAACAACCCTAACCCTAGATTCCATTATTCATGTATTATTCAAAAATATTAAGCAATCTAATACTTTATCAAAAAAGGGTTTCAGACAGGCTAAGTAGTTAATATAAGGTCAAACAGAACACCTGACATAGATGGATCAGTCCAATATCTGATATTATTATTATACTATTATTATAACTGATGGAGGTATTTCGACACAAATCTATGGTCTACAACTGATCCCTAGTAGTAAAACCTACATCTTAATTACCATCAATATTTGCATAATAGCAGCAGCACCAAATAAGCTGACAGATATCAATACTCCTATCATTTCTTGTTTAAAAGCTCTAGAGCCTCTGAATAACCTTTGGTTACTGGCTAATTATCTTGTGCGAACAAGATACTAGCTTGTACAAATAATTATCTTACAAGATAATCATCTTGTGCAAACAAGGTAATTTACAATTTTTAGGGGACTTTTTAGGGTACTTTAGGGGGCTCCGTAGACCACTTAAAAGAACATATTTCTGGTAAACAGCAACCAAAATAAGACACACATTCACTTACCAAATATTTATCTTGACAAGAGTCCTGACGACCAAGAATAAAAATACAATTAATTGCATTTTTAATAGCAGAAAATGTTTCAAAAGACGTTTAGACGAATAAGAGATTACACTGACTCAGTGTTTAATATTGTGTGTTTTTTGCCATTTATTTTTCTGATTATGGCTTTTACCCAGTATAATAACTAGATTGCATATCAACACTGTCAGAAGCTATGTTTATTGAATTGAGTGAACACATCACTTTACTATGTATTCTTCATGAGCATTTTTGTCACCATTTATTTGCGGACTAATATAAAACAATTGGCAATGTTGTTGGTCATTAGATTACAAAAAAAAAAGGAAATCATTAAAACCATTTATAACTCAAAAAGTATTTTGTTAGCAGCAAAATTTTGTAAGGGGGTGCACGGTGGCAGAGCGGCTAGAGCTTCTGCCTCTCAATAAGGAGATCGTGGGTTCGAATCCCAGACCACCCCAACATCGTGGTTTCGAATTCTGAACCACCCTAACATCACACGATCTCTCTGGGTGGAGTCTGCATGTCCTCCCCGTGTTACCGTGGGTTCTCTCCGGGTTCTCCGGCTTCCTCCCACCGTCCAAAGACATGACTGTGTAGGATAATTGAGAACTCTAAATTGTCCCTAGTGTATGAATGTGAGAATGAATGGTTGTCTGTCCTTGTCTGTCTCTCTGTGTCAGCCCTGCGACGAGTTGGCCACTGTCCAGGGTGTACCCCGCCTAAGGCCCAAAGTCACTGGGATAGGCTCCAGTCACCCGCGACCCCTAACGGGAATAAGCGGTAGAAAATGAATGAATGAATGAATGAATGAAAAGAACTATTCCGAAACCATAGGAAGACAGGTACGGATGCACACCCACAATGTCCTTCACTCTGGGCAGCAGACCAGACTAGTACTACATAGCCCCAGAGGCACAGCACCAGCACCATCTGCAGGAGCAATAATACGCCATCAGAGCTCCCCTCTGGAGAGAGAGAATCATATGTTCAAACACACTGCTGTGAATGTATTACTTATGTCTAACAAAATGGTAAATGTACATGACATGTACACATGTCATACCAACATACCCAGGAAACTGATGCCTCTTGTCAGTGAGTGGGACATAGATCACTCCCATTAACGCCGTCTTCAGAAAAGTGCCATCAGTCTGTCGATCATATTGCTCTAAAACTTGACTGCCACCGTCTGGACCAACTGGAAGAATCAGCCTCCCACCTGGTTTCAGCTGATCCAGTAGCTTCAGAGCCACAAATAAAACAGAGACAAAAGAACACAAAGTCATTTTCCCCCTGAATTTGAAGACATTGATTAATTAAACCACTTGTCAGCATCCATTTTTTTATGTTGTATTTTGTCATTTGTCTTATGATGGCAAAATGAACTCATATGCTGTCTGCCCTCACCGCCTTGGGAACTGTAGCTGCAGCTGCTCCAACATGGATGGCATCATATGGTGCCCCTTCTGGGTGCCCCATCCTCCCGTCTCCAACTGAGGACATGGGACATGAGACAGAGAGTCATTAGTTACTGCAGCTGAACACACTTGCTTTCGACATCATTGTCTTACTCACCAACAAACTTGATGCGCCCAGAAGAGATGAGGTCTGGGTCATCTGCTTGCACATTTTTAACAGACATTTTCACAAGTTCATCAATGTGTTCAATACCCACTACTCGACCAGTAGGGCCTGTCTACAAGAAATATAAAAAAAAAACACAACACTGAGCCAATTCAGCACCTACCCTTTAGCCCATTTTGTATGATAATATGTACTTACCATTCGTGCAAAACAGGCAGTAAGATAACCACTTCCAGACCCCACATCTAGAGCAGTTGCCCCATCAGTTAGTTTGTCATTCAGTATTTCAAGAGCATGGGCATGCTGTTATATACAGAGACTAATTTGTAAAATAAATAAAACCTGTGTAAACTGGCATTTTCTATCATCATCTTAGACTCACCATGTGTGGAGCACTGATGGTAGCTCTGTAGCCTGTAAAAGGACAACCAGGACTGAGCTGCTTGGCCAAGTGAAAAATTAGCTCTAGTTTATTACTAACATTATGGATTTACCTATGGATTGTGGAGAGTCCGCATAGGGATAATCTCTGGAGTACAGTCCTCTGTCTGTTGAAAGCATGGCTTCAAAGACTCTGTCATTTTTGATTACACCATGATCTGCAAAACAGAACAAAAGAAAAAAAAATGAGGCACAACATAATTAAATATTTGTTTTTACAATAACTTACAAGTGCATTGCAAATTCTATTCTAATTTATATAGGATTATAGGATATATAGGATTGACATTCATGCTATTTCTTCCAGTAGATTATAGGTTACATAGGTCATGTCATTCAACAGAACACTATGCACAGAAGAGGTGTCCATTCGTGTCCATTGAGGCTAAATGTGGTTGTATTATTCAACCACAAGTGGCCTGAATATTTTCATTTGAAAAAAATAAGGAAAATTCTGCTTAAAACGACATACATTTCATTCAACGTGAAACATCAGTGACTTATGTTTATTTACCACAGACTGTACCTCTAAGCCTGCTGATGAGTTCAGGGTGAGTTCTGCCGCTGGACATCCACGCCATCGTCCGGGACAGAAGCAAACCCATAGGGACCGCCACCACAGCCAAGCGCAGCGCTTGCATGTCCTACGCCACGACCAGATGTAATAACATGTCAGCACCTGAAACCCCAGCACAAATCACACGTTTTCGTCAAAACAGTATAAAATGATCAATATTAGTCTATGAACTGAATACAGATAACAGAACACTAGCCGTGTTGCTTAAGTGTCAGAGCACTCCGTGTGCACCCAATAATATGTCTATGCTAAAACTAAACTATAATATAATATAATTAAATCCATTTAAGCACAATACATTAGAAGGTCAACAGAATTGTTTACCTTTCCCACTGGCAGTCTTTAACTTCCGGGACAGACTCATGCTCATTGGCTACGCACAGACGTACCGATATAACAAAGAGCCTATCGTGTTTTAGCATCATTGACGGACGTAGTTTGTAGCCAATATTTCGTTTTCTAACTCGGAAGGTGTTTTTTCTCAACAATGGTGGCTCAAAGGCTTCAAATGGCTTCAAATGGTGATAATTGTCTCGCTTAAATTTATTTAACGGGTAAGAGATCCCTGCAACTGGAATGACTGTTTCCACAGACATTATTTTGGTTTGGTGTGTAAACTTAGTACCAAAAACATAATGCTATTCTGCTATTTCACCTAATTCTTTGTACATGTGTTGCAGCTTAAATTAGTGCCTTCGGGACAACTGCTTGTATTGAACATATCAAGCTACAGTTGCTATTGTGACAATGGTTGACGATTTTGAGGATGGAAAGGTTCGGTCCAGTGGTGAACTCTGGTCCGAAATCTGCTCCAGCCTACCACAAGCCCAAGGGTTACCTGCAGAGAGCAAACACGATTTTGGAGACTCATTTCAGCCTGGAACCATACAGCTCAATGGCCAAACACATGATGCCTCTACATGCCCACCCGGAGCCAAGTGGGAGCCAATGGAGGATTCAGAAATATACATCGCCACTTTAGGTTAGGCTAAGTCAGTCTTGACCATTGCTTAGTAACTGTGTTTGATTTTCATAACTCGCAGAATCTCTTGTAACATAATTTTGACCTTATGGAAATGCTACACAGGTTTATAAGGTATTTTAATGTTCTTGTGACACAGAAAATCGTCTGAAAAGACTGAAAGGCCAGTCCAGTGATGTGACCTCCAGAGACATGCTGCGTTCACTGTCTCAGGCCAAGAAAGAATGTTGGGACCGTTTTCTACATGACGCCCAGACATCAGAGCTCTTCCAGGGAGGAGACATGGATCAAAGGTATGACTCAAAGGAGAATTACTGCTGTTTATGTAATCCACATCTCTACACTGGTAGGTAGGTATTATGTTCAAGATGTTTCACTTCTTCAATGAGAGGCAAAAGTCTTCAGTTAGAGACACGCTGCATAATTGAACTACTATGTACATGCTCTGTATATTCATTTTTAATTTAATGTATTAGTTTATTTGGATAGTACATGCTAATGAACATGCAACTCTGGAATTAGCCATAGGCTCGTTTTCATCCGTCATCCTGCATTCACTCTCACAAACATACTCTCATTCACACACATATTGTACATGTTTTAGTGGTAAGAAACCCAGCCAGAGGAAACCTACGCAGAGACAGGGAGAACATGCAAACTCCTCACAGAAAGGCCCCGGGTCGCCCGGGAGTCGAACCCAGGACCTTCTTGCTGTGAAAAAGTGTATTAGGCATAGAGCAATCAACATCATTAACGATTACATAACTTGCAAAAACATAAAATAAAAATCAAGTGCATTCTATGCACATGCACATACATAAAACATTTTGTGCTGGATAAGAACCACCCTCTCTATGTTAATACTTTCTTGAATAAACATCATTTTAATTACCATTAATGAAAAAAATCATGCTTATAATTTTTTCTATTGTTGAGCAGCCCTAATTTAGTGGCAAAATATGACTCTATTCAAGATATCCTCCTACAACCCCTATGCTTGTCAAAATATTTACATTATTCACTTTATGCTGCACTTCGGAGTCTCACTTTTAAACGTGGAATGATCTCACCTGTATGGGTGCACGGTGGCAGAGCAGCTAGAGCTTCTGCCTCCCAATAAGGAGATCGTGGGTTCGAATCCCACCCCAACATCACATGATCTCTCTGGGTGGAGTCTGCATGTCCTCCCTGTGTTACCGTGGGTTTGTGCAGGTTAATTGACAACTGTAAATTGCCCGTAGTGTATGAATGTGAGACTGAATGTCCTTGTCTCTGTGTTAACCCTGTGACGAGTTGGCCACTGTCCAGGGTGTACCCTGCCTAAGGCCCAAAGTCAGTGGGATAGGGTCCAGTCACCCGCGAGTGGAATAAGCGGTAGAAAATGAATGAATGATCTCACTTGGGATGGTATTACGCTTGTTGATAAAGGTACATGTAAATAAAGTAATTATATCTTTTTAGTGCTCTTGAACACTTCAAACGGTGGCTGGTTCCAGAAAAAGTAGCCATCAGTGCTGAAGAGCTGGAGTATCTCCTGAGACCTAACCAGAGCCAGACACTAAGTGAACGTGCACCAGAGCCCCAGCCCCCTGAAGACGACTCCCTCAGCCCAGAGAAGTAATGCCATTTTTAAATAAGACCCCCAGTCCCGAGAAATAATGAACCAATGAAATGGTGAGGGTGAAGTTCTTGCTTCTGTTTTCAGAGGATTTGTGAACATCACATAAATGTGTACTATTGTGTATTATTTTTCTTGTAGACAGTTTGTTTTGTTTGTGTCGTCTTCAAAGACTGTATACGATGTATCATATGCAGTATGATTCCTGATGCAGCAATATTGTTGGTTGTTCAGTAATAGTTGTTTTGTAATATTATTGCACTTTCATATTTCCATTTTGACCATGATGATTGGATTCCTGTTATTCCTTATTAAATAAGCCTTGTAAAACCTCACTGAACGAAGTATCATGTCTGCATGTCTTCAATCCTCTATCTCCTGGTGTAGAAGAAAGGTAAAGCTACTCTCTACTGGCTGTGACAATATATTATGACATAGTATTATTGCAGATACAAATCCTCCACTGCTGTGTCATGCAAATATCACTACCTGAACATGATACAACCCATATCTTTCTTGCACAAATCACCATAAAATTATTAGCTTACATTACTTCAAACATATTGGAAATTTGAATATGTCACTGTAATTCACTGCATTATTTCATTAGCTTAGCTGTAGATTAAAAAAAAACAACTAAAACCATCTACTGGTTAAATACAATACCACATATGACAACAAAATCAAGACACTGAAACTGATAAATTATTTATTACATATAAATATGTGTTCTTATATTACAGAGGTCTATTTAAATTCATACAAATAATCTGTGCAGTAGTTCCAAGAACATAAAAAAATACTTCTACCATGCACTTGTCTATTACAGAACAAAATAAGCCTATAGTTTGAAAGTCATGTCAACAGTACAACTCAGTGATGACACAAGAGGTAACTCCAATTCATCTTATGAGTTCTTGATAAGCAAAAGAAAAACATGAACTTCCCATACATGATATCTAGCATCCAACAAACAGCCCATGTATCAAAATGATTCAAGACCACCAAGGTCTGTTGCAGTAATTTAAATGTCTGTGCACAACTGTGAAAAGGCAATCCAAACATTTAAAGGAGAACCTAGAGATTGTTCCAAATAATTATTATTTACTTATTTGGTCGGGACAGTATATGTTAATGAACACACATGATATTCATGCTGGAAATGCTGGAAAACAGATGTTTGTGAAAAACTGATTGAGAAGACCGACAACGGAAAGGGTACTTCAAAATCAACCACATTAAGTGAACTTTTATGAGATGCAGTAGGGATTCATATGAAAGAAACAAAACAGCAGTGAGAATTAGAGAAGTTTTGTATACAAAACTCTGGACATGTATGAGCTATTAATGATGCTGTTTGCAGATGGGACTAATAGCTCAGTATTGTAAGAGTAAGTGTGTTGTATTTAGTGCAACCTTTTGTTTCTTCAGTCTTCACGTTATCTTTTCAAATCTTTTGCTGTATATACAGAATTTGGAAATGTACACAGGGGTCATTATGGCTTAATGTCAATGGGAGACTAGATAATCTTTCTGGATACAAATTGTTAGGTTATGGGAGTTCAGAAGGATGAGGAATCACATTCGGTGTAATCCACAATTCCAGCGACAGGTTTTATCATCGCACATATAAAGGCTGGGGTATGGTCAATAAGGCAGCAATATCGAGGGCACAACCTAATAGCGATATAATTATACCATATTTTGACACAAAGCTTTGTAACCAGGAGAGGAATGGGGAGTGGGGAAATTTGGTCAAAAAATGTCTATTGTTTTATGTGTTGGTGGTAAACTTCTTAGGAAGCACCAACAGAAAAAGCTAAACTGTGGCTACAACTCAAAATGCCACTGAATACATGAGTCATTGTGAAATAAAATAATTAAAATGACTAACGTGACGTGGCAGGAAAACATGGTCCGCAATGGAAAGTCATATCTAGGTATGTTCCCTTAGTTCAGACAGAACTACTTCAGTAAGACGGCGAGAATCTGGTCAATGGTGGAAGAGGCTACTCATTTGAAGAGAAGAAATATTAAAAGATATATTTCATTACTTTGATTCATGATTAGGGTTCCTCTCATCAGCAAGTGCAACCAACTCCTGCCCTTTAACCTGGACCAAATCCAGGTTTCCTCACCATAGTGATTACAACAGGCATGGTAGACCAAACAGGGGGCAAAAATCCTCAGCTGTAGATCTCACTCACAGCAGAGATGGAACTCAGTAAGTGGGTTTCCTATTGGAACCAGTGAAAAGAGATGGCCTGTGCCCTTGGATGACAAATCTGAGTAGGGTCAGGTAACTACTGAAGGTTCTTGAGCAGGCGACCGTAGCGGAAATCATAGACGTGCCTGCAAAAGAAGACCAGCTGGGGGTCCAAATCAGAGGGCACACAGTGGTAGGTGGGCAGACCTTGCTCCAGAGCAGGAGGTACCACTGAGGCAGCGCTGCAGCCAACCCCCTCCTGCTGCCGCTTCAGCAAGGCACGAAACCTCCACAAAGCAAAATCCCCATTTTTAATCAATACATCTTTATGCATGAGAGATTTTATTAATAACAGGACAAATAAATCCTATTAATACTGATAAAATTGAATGAGTAAAATGGAAAATCTTTGATATGTGTTACTTACCGACAATACTGTGCCAGTGTGAGAACGTAGCATTTGTCTTCGATACAGGCCACACTGTTCATATCCTGGTGTCGAGACGCAAACACCTCATTCTGTAGAAACAACATCTGAGTGAGGCCAGAGAATCAGCTGCCGTTTCAACCATGCCCCACAACATTCCATCTCCACAGCAGCAGGAGAACCATCAGCCTCCTCAGCCGCTCTCTTTCCCTTCACTACCACCTAAGTCTAGACTCTGAGCTTCGATATTTTCCCTGACAAATCTTCACCTTAATTGCATTGTGGATGTACCCTTGATCTATGCCCAAAATATTTTTTAATCTGTTAACTAGAACTATTCATCACAGCTTGCTTGTTTTGAATTGCCTTTAATTGACACAATATCTGACCTCACAGTGTTCATGGGGCCTGCGTCCTCCTTGTGTGTGTTCTGGGCGGTAGTACCAAAACAAACTCATCATCAGCTCTCCTAAAAGCACAAAAGCATTAACTTGTGTCCAAAGAAGACTTGGTTTCGATAGACAAAGGACATGTATTAGACCTGAGTCCGGATCCTCCCACAGTGCGGACACCTTGGCCACAAAAGGCAGACTCTTCTTCCTTGGTCCAGATTTGAGAAGGACTGTGTCCCGGACATGGATTACATCACCGTCCCGCTGCACAGCTTCGAAACATGTTCTCAGCACAGGCGTCTCCTCACCCTGATAACAGCAGGGAGGCCATGGTTGTAATTTTTACTTTACATTCTTGGTTTTGCCATTAAGTAGGTCAAATTTCAAGTGAAGAATTTGATGCTCATGATTAAGAAAGCAAATGTTTTGTCCTGGTTTATGGCCTTTCCACCAATACTATTCAATTTAAATCCACAAAAATTAATGGTGAAATTACATTTTTACTTATTTTAAGTCATGACATTATTCTCTCACTGGTTCTTTGATATTTCTTTTCAAATTTCAAGCCCCTACTGGCCCTGCGCCTAAGATTCTGAACCAAAAGTCACTAGTATTAAACTTTGTCACTGCTACTCATTCACTCCTACCAAATCACTACTAAATTAAACTACACCTGGGACTCTCACAGCAGCAGACTCAACCTACCACAGTGAACACCTCCCTCTGAAAGGGCAGACCCACTGGCCGCCATCCATTGGTGCTATTATGGTGCCACTTATTGAGGATGGAGCGCCCCCCACTGGCAGAGGCTGTGTGCTTTCTGTCCCTGATGGCTGTTGAGTCAATGTGGGAAGCTCTGGAGGCCTTGGCACTCTGTGGACAATTGCGACCCAAATGCAGTGGGGCAGCAGGCTGTCTTGGCTCGGAGAGTAGGGCTTGAGTGTGTGCTGACTGTCCGGCTGGAGGCACTGGAGGACTGGGACAGCCAGTGAGGATTCTGGGACTAGGGCACATGGGGTGGGATGGGGAGCTATGCATGTCACTCACTGCTGGAGGGAACTCTTCTGAAGATAAACCAGAGACAAGAAAAAGAGACATTAACAGATGTTCAACAAGCTCACAATACTACTACTACCACTACTACGAGCCTCCAGTAAATTTAAGGTCCTACCATATAGGGCTATGCACTCCTTACCGTGAAAGCGCTTGAAAGGTTATCACAAAAGCAATGCATGTAATCTTAATTTGTTTATGGATAAACAGGTGTATAATAAATAATAAACAAATAATGACAATATGACCCTTGGTGAAGAATACATTGTCTTACTAAAGAATTGTCTCCTTACTGAACTTTCACTGCAGAAGTTAGACCAGTGGTTCTCAAACTTTTCGGTCCTGAGGCACCTTTACATGTACCTTTCCTAACCCGAGGTACCCCTATGTTTTATGTTGCATTTCATTTAAATAAACCTCCCCTTTTGAGGTTTACTGTAATAAAATACATATTATAAAGCAGTTATTTTGAGTTCTGGCTTTAAAGTATTTTATTTTGGCCTGCCCTGCTGCATGATAATAAGTTCATTTAACTGCCCCCTGAAATGTGTCACAGACTTTGACCTTTTTAAAATCAAGGCTGGCTTTTAACACTTAGTAGTGTAGTGGTACTTTATTCTGTACACAGTTTTATTGATTACACTGTTGAATGTATTGTATTATCGTTTTCTGTTTTTCATTATTATGTATTGGAAAGCACTTTGGTCACCTTGAGTTTTGTAAAGGGCTACAATTTAGTTTAAATTATTTTTTATTTTGTATAAGTTGTAAATCACATGGACAGAATTTAAGTGAGACAACTGCTGTTTTGTCTCATTATTATTATTATTTTTTTTTTTGGCTATTATTTGGAAATACAATGGCAATACCAAACACAAGTGAAGCCTTAATAACCTAAGAACATTATCTGTCTTCCAAAATGCTGATAAAACTACAAGCAGATAGACTGATCTGCTCCTGTCACTTTGTCAGTCCCGCTCTCTGTCCTGTTCTCGCTCAACTTCATCCAGGAGGCCTGCATTCAGTTGGGAGAAGCAGGCCTTTTCCTGTACGTATTTCAAGGCAAATATCACTGACGCATGTTTAAAACCGCGCACGCTGCCGCTGATCGATCGCGGGTATCCGTAGCGCGCGCGTGTTAATTAAGACTCTTAAACTACAGCGGGACGTTTCTCCGTGACTCCTGATCTTACATGAGGTAAAAAGTGTCAAAAATGTTTCAATCTCCTCTGATGCGAGTTCTTGTTCTCCCTCTCGCTCATCACGAGCGCTCTGGAGAGAGCGCGGCTCCACAGCTGTTCGCTGGGTGCGTAACGCCACGCCCCCTCTGTAAAAATGCATTTTAAAACAAATTGTTGCATGAATTACGATTGTTTTCTGTCAAAAACAACGTAAAGAACATTCTCCTGAAATTATTTGCTTATTTCCCGAATTAGTAGCCTATATTAATTTGTCTTAATTTTTTTTTTTTATTCATCGAACACATTTTTCACAGCACCGCTGCACTCACGCAGCCCAGGGTGCCGCGGCACCCACTTTGAGAAAGCCTGAGTTAGACAGATAAGAATTGCCAAGGCTGAGACTAACTGCGCACCATCTCTAATCCACTAACTTTATCCAAAGTTCCTGTAACATTTTTACAGACAAGGTTGAATTCCTCTCAAATAGACTTTAAGGGTTCAGTGGAGTTAGTTTGAGTCTGCAGCCTGGCAGTGTGATTATGCCCGCTCAAATATTAAATATTAGATGTATAAATGCTTTGCTCTTCAGATATTGTGGCTGTATTTCACAGAGTGGTGGTTGAGACTTGATTTAAATTTTCATAAGCATAATACATCTGTGTTCCTAAATACGAGGTAGACATGTTTTATCAGATAACGATTATAATGTGGATTTGTTTGACATGATGGCAACAGTATGAATCTCACAGATCATCCCGGGACGGTATTTGATTCGGCACATAGCTATTGAAGGGAATCAGCACCGCCCTCTGGTGGTCTGTAAACATAACGTTCGGTCATAAAACTTGAGTTACATTCATAACTTTTACTTCTTTAAAAAATTCCTGTTAAGAGCAGACCATAAACCCTGCTATTAAAAAACAGTAACATCATTTTATTGTTGCCCATCCAGTTTGTGCACTTCTATGACCCCATTTAAATGCCCTCAAAGAGGTCCGAGGGTCAGTACAACAATGTAGTACTTTCCTGAGACTGGTCCCACACGCGGATGGCTTCCATAATTATAAATGTGAAATGTGACAAAAAGCTGTAAATTGGCTTCTTACCTTTCTTTACAGTGTGGCTACACTTGGTGCAACCCAAGTGGCAGGTGGCTGGAATCACATTGGAGTATGACTGGTAACTACTGATAGTGCAGGGGTCGAAGCAGGGTTCCACAGAGGTGCAGCAGTACACTGGGTGAGAGATCCTGGAAGTTCTTGAGCTCTGGATCCCCAGCAGCTTGGTTTCCTTTCTGTTGCTGGGGTACACATGGTTCTGCGAGGTGTCAGAGGGGTGGCACAAGTGAAAGTAGTATCCAGGGAAACAAGTGAACGAGTGTGTGCCAAGGGCTGGGAGGTGATGGTGATGGTGGTGATGGTGGAACATACTGTCCTGTCCTTGGAAAGACTTGTCCCGCAGAAAGAGGGCAAGACGGTGGCAGTACTGCACACACTGTTCCTGAGTGCAGCAGTAGCAGGATGACAACTTCTCCTCTTTCACCTGCGGAGAAAAGCCAGGAGCAGCAGGATGGTTTAGGGGGGCTTTAACGCAGTTCTTTGAGCTTAACTCAGGCCTCACAGTCTGAGCAGAAGATACGAAGCCACCCTTCTGCCTTCGCTTCCCCCTGGTCTTCAGCTGCTTTGTGTGTTGGGAAAATATTTTGTGGCCTGGTTTTCTCTCAGTGTCACTCTGAGTGGTATCAGTATCATGTTTGACCTCCCTCTTCTTCTGCCTCTTGTTTGTGTATTGAGCACTGGTGAGTTTGAGGAGTGTCGCTGCAGTGAGTCCAGCCTGTCGCCGAGGTGTGGGTGCAAATATACTCAACCAGTCAATGCTCTGGCCTTGTTTGGCTGAGGCATTTTTACACTCCACAACTTGTGTTTTCGGTTTCCGTTTGGTTATGCGGCCTTTGGACTCATGTGCTTTATGATTGTCCTTGGGCAGTTGTGTTCTTTTGGAGCTCAATGGATCCTCCCGGAAGAGCAGCAGAGAGTTAACGGCCTCAGCATTCAGAGAGGCCATCCTCCGCCTGCGAGGCTCTGGTGACAACTTCAATAAAGCATGGGAGTGGTCAGTTATTGGTTCCTCTACTTTTTTAATGGCCTGATGCTTTTTGTTCCTTTGTTTGACTTTTGCACTTCGATTTTCATTTTTTGGCGCCTTCTTGACATCTCCAGCGTTCAGCCGTGTGAGTAGGACACAGCAGTCTAACGCATCCTTACGCAGCAGTCTACGCACTTTTGGGGCCTTCCTCCTGTGTCTGCTTACCTCAGTGTTTCTCCTTTTTGCCAGCTTATTATTTTGGGCTGCTGAAGTCTTCTCCTTGAGTTTCTTGTGCTTGATCTTGCTACATTTGGCTACACAGCTGCCCTGAGCCTTCACCATCTTCACCCACTGGAGAACCACCTAAGAGCTCAGAGGGGGAATGCTCAAAAGGAGGCTGAATTCAGCATGTTCCTGAAGTGTCCAAGGGTCCGACTCCCTGCAAACACAGACAAGCTTGAGGAAAGCACACTGTGCATGTTAATTTTCTATCATCAGATGCAAAAACAGGTTTGTTGTTTGTCTTAGACAAAAAACTTTATCTACCTCCCAACAACATTTGTCAATTTGAGGGGTCACACAATGATATTCTGTAGTGTGTAGCCGTCTCCTGTAAATCAGCATTTATCATTTTAATAAACTAATAAATAAACATTTAATCAGTTTCTATGATTGTTCAAAGTAAACAATTATATATCACTTGCTATGACTAAATAATTGTTGCTTTATATCTCATTATGTTGTTTTTTTTTATGAAGGTACCAACGCTTCTTTATCTGGAAAAAGCCAGCTGTGGCCCGCTGTAAGTCTGGTCGCACAGCCCATCAAATTCTATTTTAAAAACTTTTACTATATTTTTAGCCATTTTTAATGGTAAATTTACTAGTTTTTCTTCAATAGCTTTTAGGGCATATCATCCAGTGACCCCAAATGACTTTAAAACATTGCTCCCCTCTCAGTGCTATAGGGCTCAGTCACTTATATCATATAGTTTATAAACGTTTTTAGTATTTTTGAGGAATTTGACCCAGTAACACCACATGACTTTAGAATGTTGCTCCCACCTTAGGGTTATGGGGCTCTACAGTAAATTTACAGTAAAAAATATTTAAAAATATTAAAAGCTTTAAAAAGAGGATATAAAGGGCTGAGCCCCATAGCCCTAAGGTGGGAGCAAGATTCTAAGGTCAGTTGTGTTCACTGGGTCAATTGCCCTAAAAGCTATTGAAGAAAAACAAGTAATTTTACTATGCAGTGCCTCAAAATATACTAAAAACAGGTCAAATGCCCTGAGCTGAGCCCTATAGCCCCGAATGGGAAATGTTAATCCAAAGTGGTTATGGGTCACTAGATCAAATGCCCTAAAAGCTATTGGAGAAACACTCTTTTCCACCTGACTGTGAAGTAATTTGTTGACGGCCCCTATACATGATGAGTATATGACTATGTAATCTTTTTCACTTCATTTGTGTACACTTTACATTCCAATTTGTAGACAGTCCCTAAAGAACCATAAAAAACGAATATCTGAATATCTGTCGAATGTCCAATATCCAACAAACTTCAGCACAGTCTCACTCGAGTCATGAAGAGTGCGAGCCGCTAATCGCTCACAATCACAGCACCGCGCACTGACCTCCTGCTTCTGCTGACGCAGGGTTTACCTCTACACCCCACAGCCCTCACGTGTGAGCAGACGACAGAGGACACGATGGTGTGCAGTGTTATCTGCTTCTGTGGATGTACCAAGTCCACAACCCGCCGGTTCAATTCCCCAAACGAATTGGGGAATAACGAGCTGGCTCACTAAATGTTAACACTTGAGCCCAACTTTAAAAGTTCTAAACACAGCCTAATGTTAGTCATTGCCATTGCGCTCGTCTGTGCCACCGCTGACTCGTTTGGTTCGAAAGATTTAGATTTACAGCGGTCCAAAAAAAAAACCCAAAAAACCCCTCGATCGGATCTGCGAAGCGAGAGCAGGCCGCTGAAGCTCGAGACAAATCCACGCGCTGTGACCTACTTCCGAAGGGGCAGGGGTAGAGATCATAGACTGTCGATTATGATAACGATATGCACGGTGTTCTTCGTAGCAACGGGACTTCTGAGGATCATGTTACACCACTGTCCATATTATAAACACAAACTGTCCGCGCTTTTAAAATGCACAGCCTCCATGCATAGCTCTACTCTGAAAAAGAGTAATCAAGGGCAGAACTTCAGCTGTTTAAACTTCGCACATAATAAGAGGATGGTCATTTTCTGCCAGAAGATTTCTGTTTTTTACGGACACTTTTCTTACAGTGTGAGTGGATCCCTGAAACAGGCCTTGGGCAGGGGGCAGGGTATGATACACACTTTACCCTGAATGTATGTAGTGTACAATGGCAGTCACATGACATGACTATTACACTGTCAGCCTCCAATTTAGGATTTTCTCAATTATTTTGATTTGCATCTAGGCTTTATGAAGGCTACACTGTCCACCTGTCTGACCCGACTCTCACTGATAAGAGTAATGAACGCAATTAAATAGTTGAAGGCCTGTGTGTTATTTTGTTATTTCCTGCTCCATGCTTTAATGTTTTTGGCTTGCTGTTTGGCTGACTTAGGACCTAGACATCTTTTTAAAATAAACTGCATTTATTGAAAATCAGTATCTGATTTTCTCTGCCAAAAAAACAAAACAATGTGTTGTTGGACCACACAGCAGGATCATCTAAAATGACCTGCAAAAGCTCTTACAAATGGTTTACTGACTAGAAAATAAAAGGCTCCATCCCAGAATATGAAGGTATTCTGTTGATGAATTTCATTTTCAGTTTCCTGCTCATATTTTCTCTAGCCTTATCAACAGTTACAGAAAATAACTCAGACCTTCTCTCTTGGCTAAAGGAGGCACCGCAAGGCACTGACTTAAAACCTTTTTATTTTTCAACCTTTCGATTTGTGAAGTATCCTTGTTTGGTTTGGTTGGTTTCGCAAATATTTTGGGTACAAGATCCAGTGGTAAAATCATTAAAAGGCAATTTCCCTGCATTATTTTTTGTATATTTACCTAGAAATGCCAATATTTACATTGTATTTTAGGATACAATATCCTACTGTAAGGGGCCCTTGAAAGTCCAAAGGGTCTTGTGCAAGATCATCCATCCACCACCAATTTCACAAGCTATTGGACAGCCTTAATCTATGGTACTCTTGTATGTTTTTTTCCATCAGAAAAACAGCAGGCTGCATTACATTTGCTGATTAGCCTATAGTTTTTTGTACACTACAATTTGCCACTATTTATAAAATAAAGCAGTAACACTCTTAATCCCCCATAATTCCATTAAATCCCTGGTACACTGGACTGAACATTTAGTTTTTATAGGCTCCGTGCTCAGGTTCAACCTGTACTGAAACAGTAGGCTTTTGCTTTGCTTTTGATTTCAAGTCAAGTCTTGTACCAGAAAGCCAGAGTCAAGTCCATGAGTCAAGTCTCTTGGTCCAAATTGTCATGGTCTAACTGGGTCACACAACACAAGTGCAAAAAGTTGTGGATTAGGTCTTGTTTTGCCAATATCTGTTTGTGTCAACGAAGGCCCAAGATAAACAGGCAATACCCCAAACAAACACTAGCCTTAGCCTATACTGCACACTCTCTACACCGAGCTGAAGCGTAAGAAGTTCCCGTACTAGCGGCACCTGCATGGCTGCTGCAGGGCTCGGGCTCGGGGTGGTCACGGTGCGGTCACGGCGAGCAGCTGCGCTCCCCCGATCCCGTCAACTGCGTGACAGCCGCGTGACAGAAACAGAGAAGAGACAACAAACAGTGAACAATTCAATCACCCAAAAAGACGTGGGATCTCTTCTAGAAGGACCAGGAAAGAGTCAGGTGTTCGCTTCCTGCTCTGTACGAGGAATTGGGAGTAACGAGCAACTCATGGTGAGACGACGACAGTCCGAGCAGCGCTGCTGGTCCGAGCGCGATGTCGACATGCCCCAACTCTCCAAAAAGCAACACTTCAAACTCCAAAAGCAGCTAATAAACCTCTTCGTTGGATCCAGACATCAGTGAGGCTCCGGTGAAGTTCAGCTCTGTAAGCGTGCTTTACATAACAGCATCATCCTCTTCCACGGTGACGCACCACAGAGCGCAAACATGGAGTTTCTTAAAGGGCCACGGTGTTACGTTTACGCTGGTTGTCCCGGTTCAGCGAGCACGGTTTAATCTCTGCGATAACGGCCAGAATGCACGGTCTGATGCCTGATTGCCCTGAACTGATTACACGTGATACACAATGCCGACTCAATAGGTGTCTTTTGCACTTTTTAAAATTAGAACACTGTGCATTCAGAAACCGGAAGAGACATCCAAAAAGAAAAAACTTTTATTCAAAAAAGTTCTACATGTAAATATACAAATACAAGGGGTGCGATAATTGATAAAGTGTTGCTAAACATAGCCTATTATCTACATCCCGGAGCATTTACAGTCACTGGTCAAAATGAGCCATCTACTTTCATTATTTATCATACATACAAGGGTTCATATTAAGCAGCATTTAACCAGAGCTTCTTTCTGGAGCGTAGATCGATGTACACACAGCACACATACACACAAAACAAAAATCATTTCTATTGCACTACTGCATTCAGTAGATAAAACAATAATTTCAATGTACAGGTGCAAATGTGGCCATGTGATCACTCAGGACCGATGATGTGTGATCAAGCTAATGAGAATGGCCTGTTGATTTCTGCTTGCATTGTACTCTGTTCTCTGCAATGCCAAAGTCACAAGCGCATAAGGCTGTTGGTGTCAGTAACTGTTCACACATGGAAGGGTCAATCCACTCCTATTTGAACATGGCGTTGAAGGACCTTCCAATGATGAGGCGGCGGACCTCACTGGTGCCTGCTCCTATCTCGTACAGCTTAGCGTCCCTCAGAAACCTCCCCATTGGGTAGTCATTGATGTAGCCATTTCCACCTGTTGAAATAAAAATTGTACATTAAATTTCAAGGTGCCTTTGTAGACACTCAAGTGCACCGTGCAAGGCAATAAGACACAACTGTGTATAAAGTCCATCATATATGTTAGGAGTAAAATTATTGGAAAAATTTACTAAATAGAGTAGGCCATTTTAAATGTTGAGTATGGATTTTAAAACTGGAATGGAGGCATGAGTGAGTCCCTGAGTTGAGGAGCAGAAGACAGGGACGGTTTCTCCGGAGACTCAGAGAATGGACTTGAGAAGTTCACAACCTCACACTGGGCTCTTTCAACTATTGGGACAGCTGGACTTGATGACATCACAGGAAATAAAGCTGATGTAAGCACTCGCCATAGTAAAATCCAATAGTGAATCTGAAACTAAATTTAACAAATAAAATAAAACAACAGCCTTATCCAAAATATTGCAAATATCCATTGTTATTACAAATTATTATAGTTCTTGATTGTTTATTCTTTAGAGAAATTGCTATATTGTTTGAATAACTGAATAATATAATATAATAATATACATTGCATCTATTGCAATATTACACCACTGATTGGCCCAAGTGGCATACAATACATGTTCAGAGTTTATTTCTCAACATTGTCTAATTATGTGTCTACAATAAATATACCCATACAGCTTCTGTGAGTGACCTCAAAAGGGCTATGGTTAAATTTAGGCTTTGATGAATATTATTAGGTTGGTATTATTATAAACGGGAAAACTTAAGCACACAGGTGCTTGTTCTACAAATAATATTACAATTTCATAAAAGAAAATGCACTATTCAGATACAAACATAAAATTCAGTTTGAAAGGTTCTAGTTTACTGTAAAACCTTCTGCACTTGTCCTAATTTTTTTCATATAATTGGCGATTGATCACCAATTAATTGTGAGGAAATAGAATCAATGAAAGAAAGTTTCATTCTACACGTCTGCAAAAAAAAAAGGAAAAAAAGAAAAATCTATGAGCTATGTGCAGTGTTAAAATGCATTTTATAATTCAGAGCATTGATTTGCACGCTGTTGTGGGTTGATGTATCAGCTTGACCACTGCTTTATGTGCAGTGGGCAGTGGGCGGAGCTTTGTAGTGATCGGCTGCCACAATGTGCACGATATGAAGTGCATTGTAGGAATTGTAGGAGAGTCTGGACAAGTCTCCTTTTATGCATTATCCATTTTATGCATTCTCGGTAAAACAGAATTTTCAACAAACTTGCTGAGAGGCAGAAGCGGACCTTGAATTGGGACAGGAATTGGGTTGCGGAGGATGACGTTTCACAAGCCCACAACAAGCACACAAGTCTGCAGAAGTACGAGAATGGCTACATGCTACAGTGTCATTCAATCACAAGTGCATGGTGGTGGGCTAGTGACCGCCGGAGCACTTGATGATAGGATGGAGGTTGTTGTGCTCACCTAAACACTGGATACCATCCAGAGCGACTTGTGTGGCGTTCTCAGCACAGTACAGGATGACTCCAGCACAGTCCTGTACAACAGAGCAGCCGTTAGAGTAGTGTTGTGTTGTGTTGTAGTGAACAATTGAAATGATAAAGCACGAGGCCTGCTGCCCAGGGACCTACCTTCAGATGGCCTGTACTTACCATTGAACTAAAGTGTCCCCTATCACAGGCCCGGGCCACATTGTACACATACTGTCGACAGGAACTCAGCCTGGTGTACATGTCTGCCATCTTTCCCTGCATTAACTGTCAACAAATGGAGAGTAGAATATAGAACAGGTTGCATTTACATGACATCACAACATTCTAAAATTCCTATACTTTAAAATTGAGCTGGAAGGTGGCAGAATTAGCTGTTTAACTGGTCAGATTGCAGACTTGTTGACCTGGTTTATGATCATCTCTAATTACTGGGCCTATCCAGATGAAACAAAAAACTGGCAAAAAGGTCAGTGTCTTCTCTTTCAGCACAAATGAACGAATGTATTGTACAAATATTTATTTGCAATAGCCCCAGAAAGTGGTTGTTATTATTCAACTCCAAAGACGTGATTATTGTCAGCTGAAAGGACCTTTAAGCCATACGATTAATATGACAGGTTTGTGGAATGAATGTATAAGAAATAATGATAAGGTTAAACTTTTGTTAATATCGATTGTAGATATTTCTTTCAAAAGACAGTCAATTTTTTTTTTTTACGTGTTTGTTGTAAATCATTATAACTCTGCCAACTTGACATATCCTTATTGTGTAGCAGATTTAACCTGAAAGTGTCCAATCTTCTGTCCAAAGGCCTCTCGGACGTGGAGGTATGGCACAGCAAAGTCTAGGACAGCCTGCATAATTCTGGGACATAAAGAGTCACAGTCACAAATCCAGCTTGGTTTAATGTCATTTTGATAAGCTGAATTAAAACACATACATTCAGTATGAACTCACCCAATTGGTCCAGATGCCAGGACGAGCCTCTCCAGGTCTAGCCCACTCATCATCACATACACACCTTTATTCAAAGGTCCCAGGATGTTCTCCTCTACCACACATGGGAAGAACACAATGTTCAGGTTTGTGATTGCAGTGTCATCAGTCATCTTCTATATACAAATAGACTTAGTTGCATTATCGTAATAACATCCATATAGTTTATACAATGAAAATAATACACATTTTTAATGTTATTTATTAATTTATAACATTTATAGCCCCTCCCTACACCCCTCTTACTGCCAATAGTAGTTTATATAGAGGTTCAAGTCACCTGCAATTGGCAACAGCAGAAGCTCTCTGACATTTTTTTTTTTTTCGTTAAAGTTGCTCTCACAGAGAAAAAGGTTGGAAACTACTGATCTAGTCAACACTTTTAGCAAATTGCTGGTTCTAGATCTCATTCTATGTGAAAGGAGGCTACAAAAGAAACTATACAAATTGTCCTTGATAAATACAAACAGTTCAGACCCTCATGCCTCATACTGTATAGTAACTAACCAAAGCTAACCTGGGATTTTGCAGTCTTCAAAGATGAGCTCACACGTGTTGGAGCCCCTCATGCCAAGTTTGTCCAGTTTCTGTGCTGTAGAAAATCCAGGCGTCCCCTGTGCAATGAACAAGCATCCAAACCTCGTAAGTCTTTTACATGAACCTGTAGATTTATAACCTTACCAGCAAGATGCTCGCGATATGTGACTTCACTAACTATTGAGAATCCATCTTATTAGGCTCCAATGATCCATGACTGAAATATGGACTATTTGGTTTTTCAAAAACATACATTCAAGGGATTTTTTCACTGTTGGAACTTTTCAGTTCCTGGTAATTTTTTTTTAGCTCCAGTCCCCATTTGATTCTTGTTCGCACACAGTAGGAACTATGGACTGGAACCACACAAGGTTTTTTTCCCCACTGTATGAACCTTTTTCAGTTCTTGGAACTTTTTTTTAGTTTTTAGAGTAGGAACTAGGGACTCGGGCTACACTTTTTTTTTGCTCCTGGTCAGGGGCAGCTACTTTCCAGTCAGACCAGGTACCTTTTTGCTAAATAAAGTACATTTACAGTATCAACTTTATTGGGAAATGCGTTTCATACATTTTCTGATGTATAGAAATAACTAGCTCCAAAAATACAATTCTTCAGGTTAGACATCACAATTAGACATCACAATTCACAAACGTAGTGAAGATTATTATATTTTACCAAGCATTTTTCCTGTGTGTCCCCAGTTTAACATTTTTTGTAAAGTTTATAATGTCACTTCCTGGTTGGACATGCCCAGCAAATATGACATGGGTGGAGGTAATTCCACAACTGTTACCTAGCAACCATTTTGAAAACAAAGGCCAAAATCCATATAAACTACACAATGGTTATGATTTGACAAATAATTATACCTGATAACACCTTTATTTTGCAGCATGACCGTTTACACTTTTAGAACTCAGCACTACTTCCTGAATTTTAAACTTTTATTTTTTTAAATTTCTTCAAAAACTGCAACTTCACAAATGTAAAACTATGATAAATATTTAACACAGGTGCCCTCCCACCAAACTAAGTCAGTATTACAGAAAAAATGACAATCTGTCATATAGAGTTTAATTACTAACTAGTGACTAAAATTCTGTGAATGATTGTGTTTTATTTTTAATTTCATTGCTTGTTTGAGCTTTGTGCATCATAGTTTTATGTTTACAGCGCTGAAATGGAGAGAGATGAAGGAAAAAGACTTATGTATGTAATCCCTACTGAATTGAAGTTAATTTTTGTTAGGTTTAGTTAGTTAGTTACTTTCAGCTACGGTCGCTGTGTTAACACGAGCAATGGGGATTGGGTGGTTCCTCAAGCTAATTAGGGACTGGTGGAATTAGGTTGTAGACTTAGTCTTGGTGCTGGTATGTGTGAAAATGCCCGTGGGGGAGCTTTGTGCATTTGTGGGTGGGAAAGATGACTGTGCTTTTCTCACACACACACAATTTAGATTTTTCTGCTTCTACTGCTGCTGTGACACTTTGACCAATCAGCGCGAAGTATTTTTTTAACGTCCCGAGGGCTTTTTGTGCAAAACTTTCCAGATTGATTAATGTGTAGCACTCAATTCAGAGTGCTAGTACACATGTCAATCTGGTGTGAGCCAGGTTGGTGCCATTTATAAAATCTACAAAAAACAACTTACTTTTTCAACAATGAAGGCTGTAATGCCCTTTTGATTGGCCTCCGGGTTTGTTTTAGCATACACAATGAGGACATCAGCATCTGGCCCGTTCGTGATCCAGAACTTGTTGCCATTAAGAATATAGTAGTCACCTGTAAAAGAAAATGGCAGCAGTCAGCTCTGAAGTCTGACACAGTATATTCTTTGCCTGGGATCCAGAATACACACTTCTTTAATTCTTTACGAAGTGTGAGTCTGGTCACTCCGCCCTCCGACAAGCATTGAGTCAATTCCAAAATGTACCGTGCAATCAGATGCGTTTATTTCTGTGACGAGTGTGAAATGAAAGAGTTCATTGGTCATCTATGTAATTATCTGTGATATTTTTTGTCTCTCTTTTTTCCTCATGAGCAGTTATGTTTGTTTTGATACAGACGGATCATGCATGTCCCTGATTGGCTAAACTCCCTGTCAATCATGCCCATCTGAACTCACGGAGATGACCAGACTTATATTGATCTGTATGGACATCCAGAGAGATTCATTCTGGATTTTCCAGACAAGTATATTCTAAAATGTTACTCATAATCCACCATTCAAGACACAGATCATACCTGGTTGTTAAAAGCTTCTAAATGTAAAACTTTGGTTTGCTCTACGTTGGGCACTGGGGAAAGTAATTCAGCAAATTATGAACAGGCATTTTCCATAGCACAGCTGTCCCAAGGACATGGTCCTACCTATGATTGTCTTGTCTTTGCATCCTAAGCTTTAATACTACTACAGTGTGTTGACTTGTGTGTTTCTGGGTCCTGGGCTTATGGTAGATGAGTGGATACGTCAAAGTACTAATTATCAGTGCTTACCTTTCTTCTGAGCTTTAAGCTTCATGGAAACCACGTCAGAGCCAGCGTTGGGTTCACTCATGGCCAGTGCTCCCACATGCTCCCCGGTCAGCAACTGCACAACAGTGCAAGATGATGGTTATGCTCACTGAGCACTGAGAGGTCACACTACACTGTCATACAGTTGATCTGTCGGTCTTCAGAAAGATGGAGGCTGACCATTTGCATTTGAAATGAAGACAGCATTGTGTCTGTGTAAGGGTGCATTCACTCTCTTCAGATATCAACGGCATCATTCCATTTAATAATCATTGAACACCATCCAGCGCTCAGCTTATAAAAGAAAATTATTTTGGCCCAAACCTTGGGTAGATACTTCTCCTTCTGTTTCTCGTTGCCGTGGCGAACCATCTGGTTGACACAGAGGTTGGAGTGAGCGCCGTAGCTCAGTGCAATGGCAGCCGATACGCGGGACATTTCTTCCATCACAATCACATGGTCCAAGTAACCCAGCCCAGTGCCTCCATACTCAACTGGGTGCAAACAATGGGGGCTTATTTATTTTACATTTTTTAGACTTTCTTCATTGAACTGATAAGTAAATTAATTACCTGGAGCAGTAATGCCAAGGAGGCCCATCTTACCCATGGCTTCCCAGTAATTCTGAGAAGAAAAAAAATTAAGAATCACATTCAAATTCCTTGGAGGGTAACTTGTGATCAAACACATTCTGTCTTGGTGGAAATTAAAAGCACATTGAACTCTTTAATGTCACCTGGGTGACTGGGAACTGGCACAAAGAATAGAATGATAACAATTAACTTTGTTTAACTTACTTAATAACTTTACTTACTCTCATTTGTGGAAACTCATTTGTCTTGTCAATATCGTCCGCAAAAGGAGCCAGTTGTTCAGCACAAAACTTGCGGACACTTTGTCGGAGCTGAGCAAAAGAGAAAAAAATACAATTCAGCATATTTTCAAAAGAAAATCTTGAAGATAGAATGGGGCCATAAACAATAAAAGGCCCATTTTCCTGTCCCAAAGGCTTTATTTGACAGGACAGATGTAGCGTGTATGTGCGATGAGGGAAAGGGGGTATAGACATTTGACAAACGATCTAGCTTAGGAATTAAACCCACAACGAAGCGCTGACAAGTAGATATTTCCAACATCTTAAACCACTACACCTCCAACAAGAACTGTTCTGTTTTATGAAGACACATTTCAGACGTATACTTACTGTTTAAGTTTTATTTCCTTTCCCATAAACTAAATTGTGTTTATTTAAAGGGAGGGCATGCAGAATTGTTATTGCAAATGTCATAAACACGTATCCCCAGATACAAGGTAAACATGCTCAAATCATTGCCTACAACAGGATCTATTCAACCAGATTTTTCAGAGGATTTTGTCCTAGGAGCCAGAAATGTGTCCAACGCTTTTGAAATATGAAAAAAAAAAAAAAGAAAATCTTTAACAGCATCGGCAGAACTAAACCAGGACTAAACCAGAATTAAACCAGCTCTAGACCAGAATTAAACCAGGACTAAACCAGGATTAAACCAGCTCTAGACCAGGACTAAACCAGGATTAAACCCGGTCTAAACCAGGACTAAACCAGAACTAAATCAAGACTATACCTGGTTTAAACGAGGACTAAACCAGTTCTAGACCAGGTCTAAACCAGCTCTAGATCTAAACCAATAACGGATTAAAAATATTTACTATATTTTTGGAAGATGGGTTGAGGGCCAAATCATATCCCCTGGAGGGCCTGTTTTGGCCCCGGGCCTTAAATTGAATAGCCCTGGCCTACAACAACAAGTAATGCTGATTTATTCCTATTTAAACAAATACTGGGCATTTAATTAAGTTGATTTCTCGACTTGGGTCACATGGGACGTGACGTATTCATCCAATCAAATTCACCCCCTAGACCCCACCCCCTGCCCCCTGCACTCCTCAAAGTCGCCTAAATTTTGCCTGAAACGACACCAACTTATCTCATACCTTTTAGTAAATGATTAATAATTTATGGAAGAAAAACGTTTTGCCAAAACACGACTGTCCTTTTGTGACCCCTCCGGGGGACATGTTATGTCACCTCTCATGTGCGACATTGTCACTCCCACAACACAAGCACCCCGCTCTTAGATCATTTCATCAAATGCATCTTCCCAGTCCTCACAGTGTCTAGGCTGACCTGTATCTGTTCATCCGTGAGCCCGTTTACCACGTCGTCCACCGGGATCGCGGCTCCAGCGCAGCCCCGTCTCTGGAGTTTGTGGAGCGGGGACAGGTACAGTCTGGAGCCGAGGCGCAGAGCGGTTCTCACAGCCAACATGCTCACGTCACTGGGTCCGAATATATATACTGGGAATATCGTAGAGAAGTCTGTATCACCTTCAAGACTGGCCTGATGTGAGATGTGTTAAATGCTCTCTGCTCACTGTTCCTGCTACAAAACAATACTTCTTCTTCTGTTTATCATTGTCCACAAGCCCTGTCTGCAGCTCCTTCTGCTGGACGATAGTAACACAGCAGCGCAGGCTCGACGTTTGTTGTTGTTGCCAACATCATAAAATGATGATCGGACATAATCGTTGTAACTTATGTGGATGGGTAACTTTGTTTTTATTTTATGTTGCTTAATGTGTCCAGTGAGCCACAATTATAGTGCACAATAAAATTAAAAGAGAAAACACAAAGTAACAAATTATTATAGACTATAGCAGACATAAAAAGTGAAGAAAAACAAGGGAAAAAATAATAACAACAAATAAATAATAATGACAATAGTTAAAAAGAAAAAATACAAACAAAACAAAAAACAGAGGAGTCAAAAAACGTAAAAAAAAAAAAAAAAAAACTACATAGAGAAACATTACCCAAAATGATGTTAAAATCCATGGAAGAACCTGATGAACTGCTGGGTCACTTGTGGAAAATACATTTATCAACACATAGTGTTAGAATACTTTTGAATTAACGCTAAATTGAGCACCTTCTCCATTGATTTAACACTGGGCTAACTGAATATTCTCTTATGTGTGATGTCACGATCCCGAGCTCCATTGGTTGTGAAGGTGGGAATTTAATACAAACAGTGCCTCACATCCAACGTTTTAATATTAAGTCAGAATTACTTTTATTATTATTCAATTAATAATCGTAATAATAATAATAACTAAAATTAATTCTCCAATGTAGCGCCAAGGCTCAATGTGTATCAGGTTTAAAGAAGAACCTGTAGTAGCCTAAATAACATATTACAGTTATTTATTATTGCAGAAATATATAGGCATCTCATTTAACATACTTGTTTTATATACACTTTAAAAACACACTTTTCCCAGATTGAGGTTGAAATGAATGTTAAATATCTTAAACTTTATACACAATAGTGTAACTAACATGTTGGTTTAATTTGTACCCAAGCTAACAAAAAGACAATGATACAGGCATTTTGAGCGTACAGTGTATCATATGCTGTATATTTATTTTTATAACCTAGGCCTATATGGTGGCCTGTAATAAATAAGAAAGTCAAAATTTGTTCCTCAGGCTCACAACTCACTTTGAGGCCCCTAAAATATCTTATTTTAGAGAGTGCACCCACTCCAGCGCTCTTGGGACAGTATGGGAAAAACATTTACAACTTTTAAAATTACTTTATTAATTCTGTTCACACCAATCGATATTTAATTAGTGTTATTTCAGCATCATAATAATTGGAAAAGCTTGTCAGTGAGCTGCTTTGACTCTCAATGCATGTCTCTTTGTGCCCTCAGTTGGTGGTGAGTTTTTTCTCCAGTATTTCAAACACTGACTGGGGGTCCTGTTGTGCATCGATGTGGATGGCATCAGGGTACACCGCACTGAGCCCGGCCATCTGACAGCTCAAGTGCTGGAGCCGCTGGATCACAGCCTCCTTTTGGTGGGCAGGGTTGGTCTGCAGTCGGCTTTGGACCTCAGCACTTGGAGCTGGATGGCTCATGGAGTGATAGCTGATCCCGGTCACTGGGTCAGTAGCTCTCAGACACACTCTGTGAACACTCTCCTCGTCACACAGGTCCAAGAAGAACACTCGATTTGGGTGATGAAATGTCTTCTTCAGTGCCTGGGCTTGGCTGATCTCTTCTGGGAAATCATGGAGGACCCACCCCCTAGAACAATCCTCTCGATTCAACCGCTTCTCCAGGACCTGCAGGACCAAGGGGTCCGGAACAGGGTACCCCGCATCTAGATAGGGTTTGATCTGAGCCCCTAGTTCACAGCCATCCTCAGCCACAGCCCTGAGGAGCTCACTGCAGCTGATGTTGGCCAGGTTGTACTTGTCACAGAGCCTTTGTGCCTGCAGACTTTTACCTGCACCTGGAGGACCCAGCAGCAGTATTCTGGGGGTTCTCTGGCAGTCCCGCGTCTGGACAAATGCCAGCACTTGTTGGTACACATCCTCATATGGCTGGTCACTGTTAAAGACCTTCAGGGATTGTTTGTAGGCGGAGCTAAACCCAGTGACCTCGCAGCGATATCGTTGTAAACGTGCTGAGATTGTGTCCTTGCTCAAGACACGTCCTTTCACCAGTCGGTCAGCAACAGCCCTATCATCCGGCCAAATGAAAGTCTGGTGATACACATTTCCAGTGTTAGGGTCCATCATTCGCCCTAGATTCCGCTCCTGCAGCACGTCCTCAGGAGCAGATAGATGGACCACATGTTCAGGAAGGATTCCTACTCTTTGTAAAGCCAGAGCCTGCAGTCTGGTCTGGAGAATGCCATCCATGATCCAGCCCCTGTCAACATAGTAACACTCAGTCATAAAAGTATCATGTACTGTAAACCTTACACAGACCTCCAACCATGAGAAACTACAACCCATCATAAGCCTAATACTACCAGATAGGCCCAAACCCCATGTTGGGAAACCTCTGTTAGCTGGGTCTGTTCTGGGTCTCAGAACCTGTTCTCCTCTGATTTTCTTCTCCAAAGATTCTGGCTTTTGATTTGAAAAACTCATTCTGACTCTGCACCAATTAACTGGAAATGAGAGCTGGTGTTGGGTGTAGTTACTGTAATTAAATTACAATTTAAAAAAAACTTAGTAATATAATGTAACGCAAGCATTGCTGTGAAAATATGTGGAATTAAAATATTCAGTTAGTTACTTGTGACACCAACAACAATGTTTAGGAAAAGAACGTGACCTTCTTCTACAGGACACACCCTTAACAAGAGGACAAACCTACAGACATGTCAGGTAAACACCTCAGAGGAAGAGATCAGCAACTGTGAGAAGCGTTCTTACCCATTTCTGGTGTTATGCCATTTTCTTAAAGTAACTAATAATGTGTACTTTAATTGCTTTTTCAAAGTAACTTCCACAATTAGGGTACTAGGCAAAACAAAGTCAGTCGTAAATGAAATACAGGAGGACGAGATCGAAAACTGTAGTCTAGCTCTAGCAGAGCTGTGGCTCTGAAGTTTTTGTGGCTTTTTTTTAAAAGCCTGTCAGCCCCCCTCCTCTCGGCTTATGCACTATGCATGTGTAATTACCGATAATTTCCATGGTAGTTAATCCATGATAATAGATCCATGGTAATAACGCACAAGACTGAAAGGGGCCTCACGTACGGCCAGGCCACAACAACAACCCCGGCCCGGCCCCAGCTCTGCCAGAGTCCAGTTTTGATCTCGTCCATACTGCGTTAGAGGAGGGGGCAGTTAAAACCATCGATCCCGTTAAAGTGAACTAAGAGCTAAATGCCGGCTAAAAACAATGCTAATGGAAAAAAATCACATTATTTGGTGGAAACACACCACGGAACCGGCATTGAACCAGCTCCTTTGTGGAAAAGGGGCATATCTGGTGCTGGAGCACAATAAGTTAACTTGTTCCCGTTGTTACCTGTTGAAGCAGTCTGTCTCTGCCAGTCTCTGTTGAACCAGAGCGCAGAGCAGCTCGGCTGGTATCTCCTGGTCCTTTTTCAAACAGGTGCACGCCTGGACGCTGATGTCCTTATAGTGGTCCACTAAACTGTCCGTGGTCACATGTACAGCTCGTAGCTCCGCCGCCAAACGGGAAGCCACGCTGCGTTTGCCCACAGCCGGGGGTCCCAGCACCAGCACTCGGGGGAGGCGCTCCGGTCTTTTCAGCTCTCTGATGAGCCACTCCAGAGGGTCGTCGGGCTGCTCGATCACCAGACCACGCACCAGCCCCTGCGTCAGCTCTAAAATGTTGTGAGATTCTGCATATGCCGCAATCTCCACAGGAATACGGACGTGCTTCACCGCTTGCATCATCGCCCTTTGCTTTGTCAGTCTATTCGGGTAGGCTAAACATACGAGGAGCACATCTTCAGCCGGTCCGTTAAGTTTAGTTTATGCATCGGAAACCATAGCAACCGGGCTGTGTACCATGGATACATCATGGCTTCCACGGACCATGCACACGACGCGACAAAACTCACTCACAGAGACAAAGTGAGTGGCTACACCTTCTTCTAAGAAAACAAAAAACACACACACAATTAATTGCTTTTGCCAATCTGCCGTGCCGCCCCAATCCGAAAATTCCGTAACAATTCACTCTATTCAAAAATGTTTTCTGTTTTATTTTATTTTTTTGCGTAATTTTACATATATAAAATACAAATAGAAGCCCAAATGCCTGTAGGCTTATTAAAAGTAGGCCGAGTAAATAGACCTATTGGCCTATCATGCAAAAATGTCTTCAAAGTGATTTAATGCTTGTTGTGTGTGGACAACCTTCTGGGGAATACTTGCAGCACATCTGAGCGTGAAGGGCCCCGGACACTCTTACCATCCTTTGTATAGAAAATAAATAGCCTTTTCGGGTTTGGGACAAGCTATGACCAAAATAATGAAAACCCTACTGTACTGTAGCTATTATAAAGCCTATGTTTCGCTATGGCTTAGCTGCCCTAGATGTATTTGGTAAAACACATGTGGGACAATAAAGAGCATCTGTGTGAATCCACAGTGTGTGCGATGTCAAATGTAAACTCAGGAAGTGAGAAAGTTACGCAGAAGATGATTGGTGCAGCCTGTCTGTGTGGTTTAGAGAGCTCACCGACGGAAACAGGGCCAGAGGGGGTTCCCTTCAGCTCAGACTCACATGAGTGCGTCAGAGTGCTCAGTCGGTCAGGAAGTACAGTGCGCGTACTCGCACACCTATCGCAGTATAATGTGGAAAGTAGTATCGCTTTATAGGTAAACTTCGAAATGCCCAAAGAGACACGCAAAAAGAGCACACGGGACCTGTTTGCAACGGGGCTCTCAGAGGGCTCCCGCTCTGAAAGGAGAAACTCCGAGCCACACGCATCGAGCATGGCCATCCCGCAGGTTACCGTCACCCCAGATTACGGTGCATCATTGGAGGTGCCGCACGAGGACAGGGAACCACCTGTGGACGGGACGCTGCACAGAACACGGTCCAGCACGTCAATCTCATCCACGGGCTCCTCGGCTCTAGAATCCGAAGACGACCTGCTCAGTGACGGCGAGAGCAAGAGCCGTGGCATTGTGACCTTGGAGCAACTGGGAGACCCGTGTGAGGTGAGTACGCGCACCCTCGAACAGACATCTGCAGCCCTCCTCGCCGACGCTCCAAAAGGGAAGGGCAAGGGTAAAGGGCTGCAGACCGTGGTCTTTCAGACCGTTCTGTACCTAAAGCATTCTTTTGTCGGTGAGCAAAATCTGCTCCAGAATCATGCTAAAATTTGTATCTCAATCAAAACACACTTTAATTGCCAAACTCCACTGGACAGATCTACATATTCCAGCTATTTCTGTTAGTGAGTATAAACACTAATGAGTGGCTGATTTCAAATAAATATTTCCTGTTAGAAAGTAGGCTATAGTCATATCTGAAATGTTAAGTCTTAGAAAGTTGTAAAACCTCACAAAGGAGAAGGTGCAGGGCCAGGCCTGCATGAACTATGTGTCACTCTAGAAAGTGTTCAGTCCTGTTTGACAACCAGCTCTATCACATGTATGTGTTGCCAGTATTATAACTGTATCTCAGTTCAGTTGACATTTTGTTATATGGAGTTTATGTCCCTACTGTGAACTTTAGGGGCCCCACCTTTGACAAGCTAAACATTGTCAATGGCCATATTCTAAACATTTTAGTAGTGTGAAAAACGAATTGACAAAAGTATGAGTAGTCTGAGCTTTCTGAGGTTTAGTTTTCTAATGTGACATATTTGCATATTCTGCCCAGGTCCTGAAGCTGGATTCAGTCTATTGTGCTTCCACAAGTCTGGAAATCAGAGTGGACAAGTGTAGAGTACATTATAAATGACTGTTTGCATGGATGTCTGAGTGAAGCCCGGGCTTGACATTTAACAGAGTTTTCTTCTGTGTGAGTGTAAACTGTCAGTGTTTCATTTCCTCTTTCAATCAGAGCATGCTCAGTCAGCTGAAACACACACACCCGGGCATACACACACACTACACACACGCGCGCACACACCGACGCACAAGCACAGACGCACACACAAAATGACATATTTAATTTATAATACTCTCTTTCTCAGTTTACTGAAACTACCCACTTCTCCCTGTAATTCAGCCTTATTTAAACAATGTGTCACTGGATAGAGATAGTGAGTGTGTAAAAGCCAAGGTGTGAGTGAAGTCACTGTGTTGTGTGCAGGTCAAGCAGTGGTCAAAGCTGAAAACCTTCGTGCACTGGCCGTTTCGAAGCTCTCTCAAGAGAAAAGTCAACTGGGTGCAGTTGGCAGGCCATAAAGGTAGTGAAATATCTAATGATCTGTCTATATCATTACTGTGTCTGAGAAAACTTATCTGAATGTGTATCCACACTTATGTTCTTTTTAAAGACAATAAATTAGGAGATGTATTTACCTCGTTGTTTCGACTGATGTATTGATAATGAACGTTGTTGGAGTTATCTGAATGTGCTCCACTCTCTGCAGGGAGCTTTAAGTCTGCAGATGAAGGCACCATTCTGAAGAAGCTCTCTGACAATGAGAGGCAGTGTTTTGAGAAGCTCCAAGAGGACACCTTGCTGCCCTTTGTGCCACAGTACCATGGTGTGGTAGAGAGGGATGGCCAGTGTTTCCTCCACATGAGCGACCTGCTTGTGCCTTTTGACCAACCCAACGTCATGGACTGCAAGATGGGAGTGAGGTGAGAAACACTATAAGACCAGCCGAGCTTGTCATTGTCCTCAGAAATTCAGAATTACTTTATATTACTTTTACATCTGTCACACTTGGTGCTCTAAATCTGTTGACAGCTGATGTTGGATAATTCTGAAAATGTGTGTTTATAACATGAATGTATATCCAGGACATATCTTGAGGAGGAACTGGTGCGTGCTCGAGAGCGCCCCCGCCCCCGGGAGGACTTGTATAACAAGATGGTGGAGGTGGATAGAGAGGGGCCCACTGCAGAGGAGCACGTTAAGTGTGCAGTTACCAAACCCCGTTACATGCAGTGGAGAGAGACACTGAGCTCCACGCACACACTGGGATACAGGATCGAGGGCATCAAGGTAAACAGTGCCCTGCCCCAGCAGCACACAGGTGTGGTCTGGACAAACACTAACTGTTGTCTGTCTACAGAAAAGCGACGGGACATGCCGGACTGACTTTAAGAAAACACGTTCGCAGCAGGATATCATCAAGGTCTTCCAGGATTTTGTTGGAGGCAGCACTGACATTATGGTACATGACACAGAAACACATGGAATTGAAAACTCTTGTGTGTAATGTGTAAAATGTATTGTATTTATTGTTTTTTCTCTTCAACAAAACAGCAATTGTACTTGAGCAGACTTACAGAGATTCAGCTGGCCCTGAGCAAATCACACTTTTTTAAGCAACACGAGGTAATCTCTCTGTCATGTTCAGATTATGAGTTTAAAATCATCATGTCAGTAAAGTGGATGTCTCCAGGTGATCGGCAGCTCTCTGCTCTTCCTTCATGATATATCGGGCAAGGCACAAGTTTGGATGATAGACTTTGGTAAGACCACGGCTCTAGCAGAGGGACAGCTGCTACACAATGTTCCCTGGCAAGAGGGAAACCGAGAGGATGGATACCTGTGGGGTCTCCAGAACCTCATCCACACCATAGAGGCCGCTAAAGAGTTCTGCAGCCAAAACAACCAGACTGTGCCCACACCAGGCTGTGACCTTTGACCATTGTCTAAAGTTAACTATCAATATGATTGTGAAATTGTTCTTTGGTGGGTGTTAAAATGCAAGATATGACACTGCAGGAAGGTTCCTTACACACCCAACAGGCAAATCTTCATGTTTGTCTTTGTTTCTGTAAGACAAACACAAACTGGTCTTTTCACACTGGATTCAACTCATCACAGTGTGCACCTGTTATTGCACACTCAAAACTCTAAAGTTAAAAGCAAAAGGAGAAGGTGTGGGGTGATGTTAAGAAACACAAGATTTAGGACCAAACATGAGTATTTATTTATATTTATAATTGTTTTTGCTGTTTTTGGGGGTAATGTGTGTGAAATCAGAGACAACAAATTGCATAGTATATTCCACAAGCTACATAACAATCAATGTGAACATTCAACTGTAAAAATATATATGTATATATTTTTTTAATAGAAATATTTTAATTTCATTCCAATGTAACATAATAGTCATTTTTTATATATATAAATGTCTATACTAGGCAACTTGTCAAAATTGTTAACTTGCAGTGATCAAAAGGAACTAAACACTAAACAATAGCTATAACTATTAAAATACACTGGGATAAGATACAATAAAAATGAGCAGCAAGTTGCTGTGGACTAAAGGGCCTCCCCTCAGTCAACAACACCTTAAGGCAGTGATCTGCTTCAAACTAACTTACAATGTCAACTTACAGTATCTATTTAAAGCAATGTAAAGAAAAACAGAAAAGAAAAAAAGAGTAGAGTCAAATAGTTAAGTGTACACCAATGAGTCAAAAATTATTTTCATAACTACAATATTTGGTTCAATGCACTGACCACAGCCTAGTTTGTTGAGGAGCCATATTATGCTATTGATTGATTCATAAATGTTTATGCAGTTTTGTTATTTTCTACATTTGAGGCATGAGTGCTCCTAGACCCCCTTCACCCACAGCTCTGTAGCTGCATATCATGATAAATCCTCTCCATGCTATAGTAAAATATTAGATCAATACTGCAGCACACAATGATCAAAACAGCAATCTATGTTATATGTAGTTTATTACTAAGTAACTGAAAAAGCGAAAAAAATGTCCAAACATGGATTGCTGGCCTACACTGAAAATGCAAGTTAAATATCAATAACTATCTTCTGTTCCACTGCTAGAGAAGGTGGGGGATACTACATTAGTACTAAACTTGTACTGGCTCGGCAGTATTTAAAGATGTTCTGAAGAAAAATCAGGCCTACAGAATGTCTTTGAATGCTACATATTGTTTTAATTAATATGAACCCAAGGCGTAATTGGAATCAATACAAAGACCCTACAGCATGCACTCATGGCAATGGAGTGCACAACGCTCAGGCTGAGAAGTCCCGCATTTCATTGTGAGAAGAAGAGCTGTGCACAGTTCTCTATTGTTGACCCTGTCTAGAGTTAGATTGGGGTTACGCTGAGGTCTTCAGACAAAGAGAATCCTGAGTCACGGTCACGGGGCGGTTTGTCAGCTTTGGTGTGTCTTCTCACGTCCTCATGTCCGTAGCTGGCGTGCCTCTTCAGGACCAGTTTGGGTGCTGTGGCTGAGCTGTGGAGCCCTAGCCCCAACCCACTTCCTAAAGACACACTCAGCGCACCACTGGCCATCGCCTCTGGGACTTCAGCCTTTGCCAAAGGTAGGCTCTCTGATTCATAGCTCTGCCCGTCATATGCATAGTTGACATTGCCACAGGGGAAGCTCTGGAGCTTAGCCAGGTCCATTCCACCCTTGAAAGTGGCTGAGGCAACCCCAGGGAGTCTATGGGAGAGCACTGTGGATGTCCCAGTGTGAAGGCTGTTGGTCCCATCACACGCTGTGTCAGTGCATTCAGAGGTGGAGGACAGGGGCATGGACTGAGTGTGGGCCAATGCTTTCTTCCCCCTGAAGCTCTCGAGAACCCAGGAGCCATATGTGGGATTCCACAAGTTCTTGGTTTTGTTCTTAAGTCTTTGACTTCCTGAAGAGGTATTATTTCTAGAGTGTGGTTGGTTCTGAAGTTCAGGGTGAAGCCAGGTTCCCCTGGGGGTCACCTCCGGGGCCTCATGTTGAAGGGGTAGGCCTGTGTGAAGGAGAAAGTGAGGTTTGGCGAGCTGTGGGGGAGCGGGAGCAGCAGAGACATTCAGTGACGGCAAAGGTGTCAGACTGGAAGAGGGCTGCACAGAGGGACGAGCCACTGCATCCTCCTCCTGTGCTGGGCCGTACTCCACTGGGAGAGGAGTGTTGATCACATCTGGGTCCTGAGGAAATAGTCTGTGCTATATTACTGCTGACAGAAATTACTTTAGCATCATAACTTCTCATACCTGAGTGCAGTAGTTGATTCTTTCCAGAATTGTTGAAAAGTCAGGCCTGTGTTCAGGACAGTGCTGCCAGCACTGGGTCATGATCCTATAGCTATTCACAGGGCAGTGACAATAATCAGCTATCATAAAAAGCTTTCACAGTTTCAGATCTATCTTACTGTTTACTGAAATTAGTTATGAAAATATTAAGATTTTAAGTTGTTAAGAAGATTGCACAGCACAGCATCACAGCAAATAACTCACACAGGTCCAGGGCAACCTTTTGGCGGATCCATGCGGCCTCCACTGGTGACAAACTCCAAAACCTCCTGGTTGGTTTTACAGGGGTATGGCATGTATCCTAGAGAGAGAATCTCCCAGAGCAGCACTCCGAACGACCTCCAGGGGGAGACACAACAACATGACCTGAGTAAAGTGCCTCATTCTTTATCCATCTTTATCTTTACATAAACATTGCATAAATCTGCAAATCTTGAAAAATCAAAGTCAAGTAGGCCTGCATATCAGGAGATGATGAACAGTGTTAATGCTTACATGCATCATAGGTTTAAATGTGTGCCTGTTAGGTCAAATGAGTCATGTGTACCACGTATCAGTTTTGCATGTGAAAATTCCCTCCATAAAAGCCTCCGGGGGCATCCATTTGACAGGCAGCATGGCTCTGCCTCCTTTTCTGTAGTAGCTGGCCCTGAAAGGAAGATGGGTCTATTACAGAGAGCAGAGAATGCAGAGGTTCTCAAGGCTTGTTCTGAGGACTGACCTGTAAATGTCTCGGGCCATGCCAAAGTCTCCTATCTTTGCCACTCGGTCGGGCCCCGGACAGGTGAGCAGGCAGTTTCGAGCTGCAATGTCTCTAAAGGAAGACAGGAAAATGTAGGTCAACACAACTTACTTTTTTAAACCTTGTTTGTTTTAAAAGGTCACAATTTTTGTCTTAAATTTCACTCCACACATTTATATGTTTTGATAGCATATGTTTCCGGGATAAGCCATTGTATTAATATCAAAATTATGGAATGATAAAACTATCCCTTTTGGAGACCTTACCAGTGGTATTCAACATTGCATAACCTAAAATTAAGTACATGTCCAGTAAAAATGTTACTGTGTTAAGCTTGTGAATATAAAATGCGAGGGCAAGAACTCCAGCTGCTGGCGATTTGAGGTAAACTGCCTTTTCTATTAGGCTAAAATTTTTTGCTATTAACTGCTAATTTTATTTACCATAGCCATGTTGGTTTGCAATGACATCAACTCATCATAACTCCAGCTATCCAAAATTATAACATATTTGTTTAAAAGTTGAACTGTAAAATTAGGGTTGAGTTAGTGCAGAATTACACTGTTTGTATTTCAAGCTGTGATAGTTCTATGAAGATGTGGATGTGTGGTGTGGGACAGAACCTGTGGATGAAGTGGTTCTCCTCCAGGTATCTACAGCCACAGGCAATGTCCCGGGCCATCCGCAGCAGCTCCCTCATGGTGAGAGAGGAGGTGTGGCCCTGGACACAACAGCACACAGAACTGACGCTCTCATGCAATGTGACTGCTCACTTTTGGGTCTCTTAGCCTCCTACTCACAGATCTGGGCCTGTGCTGTCTCAGAAAGCTCTTCATGTCTCCACCTGTCATCAGCTCAAGGAGGATGAAACGTGGCAGGATATTGAGGCTCACTCCAATGCAGCGAACAATGTTCTCATGACTAAACTTACTGCAGCGAAACACATTTATGATTATGGTATAGTCTTTGTGTTTGAATACAAAGTTAATAAAAGTTAGAAATCAAGTAGTGTGAGAATGACCTCATTATCAGCGCTTCCATCAGAAAGTCCATCTCGTCCTGCTCCGAGCAGATCTCGGGAAGAGTCTAGGAAGCACAAAGGCAAATGAAATTGATGTCATTTAATCTGTGAGAAACTGTAAAGACCCAGCCCCTGGAAACCCAAGGGAAGTGCTTTTAGAGTTACTGCCTGAAGATAGTAAGATTCTCATATTGTCCACTATGTTCAGAGGTGGAGAAAGCCTGACTAAAGGCGCATGAACCAGCTGAAATGAACCAAAACGTATTTAATCAATTTCACCAACATTTATCATATTAAATTAAAAATATTGTATTTTTTACACAAAAAATGAGACATGAGTTAAGTAGTTCTTTGACACGTTTGACCTTTAGGTATAATAATATGTTCTGAATAGATGCATACAAGGAGTTCTGAGTAAGTCATGGTGGGAGCTGACCTTTATAGCCACCTGCATGGGACTATCATCAACACTCATCCCCAGGAGCTGTCCTTCATACACTTCTCCAAATGCTCCATGGCCAAGAGCCCTACATGATACAGTCAAATACTGTTAATGGGAGACTAACACTACAGCAGAAATATCTTATATAATAAATGAAATATCGATAGCATCTTCTGGAGCATTTCATACTGACCTAAGAAGCGTGATGTTTTTCCGAGGAACTTCTTTCAGTTCACTTAGTGAAGTGGCCTTGCCGGCAAAGCAGTAGTTGGGATTGTAGTCTGTCATTATGGTAGAGGAGCGTATCTTACTGAGCTTATACTCTGGACTCTGCAGCCGTCCTCTGACAGCATGCAGCTCGCTTTTCCTGCGGTACCACACTGCACACATCAAACAGTTTCAGTTAAAAACAGAAGTTTTGACCGTCAACAGAGCCCTGCTGAGAGAAGAAGTGGTAACACAAAGAGGGTCAAAATGGGGTCACACTGGCAGCCACATTATATTATTGCTATTCATTTTGGTATATTGAAATGAGCACAGACAGTCATCAGTTGTTTGGGGAATTGTGACCACTGTCCTCTCCTTGTTACAACTTCTGGACCATTGGGGCAAGTGAGGAGCACTCACCCGCCGCTGAGGCAGCGACGTCCCTGATGCAGGTGGTAGTCTGGGGGTACAGGTGGAGCTCCTCCTGGGAGGGAGGAGGTGGTGGATGATGGGGTGGTACAGGTGAGAGGTGCCTGGGAAAGATGCAGGTGAGGGAGAATAGGTGGAAGACGGCCTGGTAGGGGAGTGGATGGGTAGGGCGTGTGCACATGAGGGGTGTCGATGACCCTTGGCTCAGTGCAGATGCAGGACTCAAGGGATCCATGGAGAGCAGGGCAAGAAGAAGGTGAGATGGAAGTGTGATGAGCAATAAGATCAGACATGAGAGAGGCGCAGGGAACAGACTACCTCCCTGCATGGGGGAGAGTGACGATAAACAGACTAAAACCTGACTTCCTGCCCTTTTTAAAGGTCATTATAACCCAAAGTATGATGACACATTTTGGATACAAGGCAGACTCTACAGTTACGGTATGTTTGAAATAAAAAAAAACAACTCCCACCTCACATACTGTATAAATAAACCTGACATACCTCCCATATGCCATATGCCCACCTCACATATGCTTAGTGTATTACAGTACAACAAATATCAATGCTTAAGACTGGATAGAAGACAATGCTGCATGTGTGTTACAGTCCCTTTATCAGACACACACCTGAACATAACAATTGTCCTGTAGGATATGGGAAAGAACTGTCCTTACAGATGATAGATATATACATTGGCCACTTTTTCTATTTCATTGACAGACACAACACATCAGTATTTACATAAGGCCATAGAGAACAGTAAATGTCCGTAATGGGCTCACTCCATATTAGTATTCTAAGTCAGTAACTCCCGGTCTCCTTCAGAGCCGGTGGAAGGTAGCAGGCACAGAGTGGGCACAGAAGTGAAAAAGCCTCTTACTGAGGATGACTCCAGCACAGATGAGAGCGACGCCACTGGCCACAGTGGATGCCACCACTGCCAGGATCAAAGACACTGACATGTGACTCTGGGGGATGGGTCCCTGAGGGATGGGGACCTGAGGAGCAGCTGGTGAGGAAAGGGGGTCAGTTAGTCCACAGTCATCTGGTAAAGAACATAAATGTACAAAGTCCGCAGGGATGTCCTACCTACAGCACTGACGCAGGTGACGTTGTCGGCGGCTAGGACCTCACCATGGTGACACAGACAAATAATCTGTCGAGTGTCCTCGTCCTGTCTGCACTTCTGCATCTGACAGTGGCTACAGTTGGGTTGCACTTTGATCTCACACTCACCATGACTCTCCATGGCTGCACAAAATACAGCCACATGTCACGTCCCTCTGGCTTTTACTTCATACAGCAAATCAATACAATACAATAAATGATTTCTCTTGTAAAGAAAACACATACACATAAGAGTATATAATAATATGCATATTGCGTAAGTAACGGAGGGGTAGGCGTTACATTTCTTACACTTTAGTCTGCTTGGTTGGTTGTACTGAAAAACCCTAAAGAGATGGATTCAAGAAGAGTACCCTGCATTTGTGTGGCTAATCCAAGTGAATCATACACAAGATTTGTACTTCACTGAACTTGAACTTCACTGATAGTGATGGAAAGAGATGTGTGTCCAATCTAAAGTGATAAGTTACTTGTCACTTGTATATTCAGTGAGTACTGAGGCCTTTTTGTGAAAGACCAACTGAAAGCTCTTGCTGTTGCTGCTTTTATGAAACATGAGGTTTTTGCTGCTAAGGCGCACCTGCCAGTGGCTGCAGGAAGATCTCTCCTGTGGGGTGAATGAAAGAGATCCCGTCTTGGCCATCAGCCAAGATCTCATCAGTCATAGCAGCGTCACCTCCTGGAGCAAAAAAAATATTTATTGTGATGATAGGGTTTTTAGAATGATTTAAACTGAATTCTTTATCATAAAATATCTTTTCCAATTTATGTTTTATATCCCACTCAAGGCAGTGTAAAACAGTATTGTAAACGATACTTTATATTGGCATTATAAATGACAAAATGAAATTTAGAGATGAACCTCTGTAGCCCCCTCCTCCTCCTCCTGCAGTGCATGCACCCCCTCCACCGCCGAAGCCTCCGTAGGTGGCCCAACCGAGTTTAGACAGAGCCAGTGGACAGGCAGACCCCCCCATGGCCCCATCTACAAGGGACTCTCCCGCCTGAGAGTAAGAACTCGGGCTGTCTCTCCAACCCCCGCCTCCACCTGCAAACCAGCCAAAAAATGTCTAGATTGAAAGATAATGGCTTTATGATAAGGACTTTTAGTATTTTTAATAATAATAATCATATCCCGCTATTGTATTTTGGGTTGGCTTGATATAAGGCTTGTCTCACTCCAGTTAATTACTTGTTTTTTATTTGGAAGAATACACCATCCTGTTACTATAATAAAATCTGTGGTAATTTTAGCAAAAGCTACATTTGTATTGTCTGTGGTTTATATGGATCCATACAAGGCCCAGTGATTCATTCTTTTTATTTGTTGTGCCCGGGATGACAATCCTTTTTTTTTTTTTGACACAAAGCCAGTGCAGCTTTGGTATTATCAGAGTTGGCTCAACTGGACTAATCTCTAACCGTGCTTTAAATAATCTGTATGTCTGTCTTTGAGTCCTCAGGACCCGAAATAGTCTACAGATAAATGGTTAATATTGATAGCTCTTTTTATTCTATTACAACGCTGTCCTCCACTGCACTGATTTGTGGTTGTGATTGGCTCTTTCAAAAATTGGATGGTTGTCTGCTGTGCTCTAGGGTCTGCTCCCAGTTTCTCCTGCAGCAAGTAGAAAGGCACTGGCTGGCCAAGTTACTGTTGTGGAGGATAACAGGAGTGGACTGACTGAGTATGATTTGGTTTCCTGATATTGTTAGTTTGTCCCAGCAAATGCCCAATCTGTGTATAAACGAATAATAATAATAATAATAATAATAATAATAATAATAATATGAATGATTATTATTATTATATAACTGATACTTTAAACTAACTGAGTGAGAGAAAGTACAAAAATCTGAAGCAGAGAGTGGAGCTGTACCTGCTGCCCCTGTGCGCCCGCTGCTACTGGGGGCTGTGGTGCTGTTCTCAAACTGCTCCAGCGGAGTTTGATCGAGGCTGGACTCCAGGTAGGCATTTCCTCCACCTCCCGCTGCAATCAGCAGAGGCACCATCTCACCCCGTTCCATCTGAAAGAAACAAAAAAAGCCAAAAACATAAAACACATGCCATTCCGTTGCTTAAGATATAGTTTGCAGAGTTCAATAAATTAATGCTATAACTGTTCAAAAATTGACAAGATAGTTCTGGTCAATTTACCTTAAAGATGTATGTGGCACCACCCCCACCTCCTCCTCCGCCTGCCCACTCAGCATTAGACCCCGACTTCAGGTTGTCTTCTATCATAGAGGACTCCCCCAGACAAATCATCTGGGTCAGTTGGTTTCTCTGCTCCAAAGGAAAAGGAATATTCATGTTTCAAACGGTTTATGGTTTGTATCAATCATTATCAACAGAGCGGCAGTTTTGTCAATCCCCTCCAGAATCTGCCTGTGGCTCACTCACTCCTGGGCACGCGTCCTCTCCCTGTTGGCCCACCAAGATGTACAGTGTGTCTCCTTTCTTCAGAACAAACATGGCTGAAATGAAGACCCCGTGGTTGCGCTTGTTGTGGTTTTTGGCTCCTTTCCCTCCTGCGGCTCCGTATGCTGAAATCCTAGGGGGACGACATTGCAGTGACTAAAGGAAATTGTTTTCTGGCACAAAGTCCACACTCTCGATCATATTGGACAGACTGCAGCGCACTTGAGCAAACCACTTATGTCTGTCAGATTGTAATTCCATGCTCAGAAGACGCCATCCTGTGACTATCAAACATCTGTGGTAATAGTAGTAGCTGTGACTGTAGTTTAAACAGAACAACAGAATTCCCAGTGATTCTTTCTATTTAGTGTGTGCCAGGACAACATTTCTCTGGCCGTCCCTTTACACCTGTAATTATGTTTCTGTTGGCATCGCTGGACAAAACTCAATGCAGCCTCTCGGATAAAAAAATATCCATGGAGCCGGTCCATTGGGAGTAGCGTTGAACTCACAGGTATCTGTTGGTGGCTGGGACCCTCCACATCTGGACTCCTTTCAGTGCACCTTCCTTTCCCACAGTGACATTAACGTTCTTGTTCTTGTATGTGGTATCACACTGAGCCTGGGTGGGGCCATGTGGACCGCTGGCCCCGCATGAATTAAAGAACCATGTCATCAATGAAACTTCTGCCAAGATAGAGATTGCACGGATCAGTACTGAAGGAAAACATTTTGCATAAATATGCAGAATGAACTCTAGACCAGCGGTTCCCAAACTTTTCTGGCCGGGACCCCAAAAATAGCCATGCAACCAACTCGGGACACCCAAAGCGAAATGAAAAATAATTTAAAGTGTCAAAGCATGTTAAATCAGGTTTAATATTGGTTATTTGAATAGTTTACAGTCTAGACCCTATTTCACTAAAAGATAGTTTTTAATTTGAAAAAGCAAATACAGTGTCATATTTATTCAAATTAGATCCTGAAATCATCTCACGACCCCCAGCTCATCTCTTGTGACCCCCAGGGGGTCCCGAGCCCCACTTTGGGAACCACTGCTCTAGACTATAGAAAGGACAGCAGGTCTACTATAGGGCTTAAGATCAAATGTCAAAAACTTTACATTAGTAAAACAAACAGTAGCAAAAACAGTGTAAAAAGTACACAAATGGGCTGTGGAACAACTTGCTGAACAACTACTGGTAAATAGAGACAGAACACGTTTGAATGAACATATGAAAGTATTTAGCATATTACAATCTCAATTGGTTTAATAAATAAATAAATACATTAATTAATTAATTAATTGATTGATTTGTGAAAACACAATTCTGTATATATAAGCAAATAAAATAGAATTTGTTCCTGTTCAGGTTTGGGATTCTGAGAGTGCTGCTGCTGTGTAAACCCTGAGGCAGAAAGGAATAACAAAAAAGTGAATACCTGAGTCTGAGGGCTCAGGGAGAGGGGTCTGAAGATCCCCCAGATCCAACGCCAACCCTAGCTTGTTCACATCTGTCCACAGCATAAAGAGAGTCTTTAGCTATTTGGACAGTAACTGTCTGAAAATATAATCTTTCAAAAACTTAAATCACACATTAGCTTTTACTGCAAAATCATAGTGCACCCATATTTGAGGGAAAAGACAACAAACCAACAGATCTGTGGTGACTCTAATGTGTTGTAATGACCAGTGATACCTGTGTAGAAGCAGGCTGCTCCCAGAGAGATGAAGTCCAGGGCGATGTCAGCCTCGGAGCCAGGAGCCCACACAGCGGTCACCCTCATCTGAAACCTGCACATAGACACAAAGTGAAGCGTGATGTAACTTTGTCCTACGCCCGGCCCCTCTACATACCTGTGCTCGATCCCAGTCAGCTGCAGGGCAACATGGTCCCAGTCGTCTGTCCACGGACCATTCCTCTCCCACACCAGAGGGCTATTAGCTGTGTCACTCTCTTCTACAGCCACCACCACAGTCCCATTAAAATCCCCAAAGAGGTACAGAGAAAAGAACATCTACACAGACACAGTTGAGACAACACTATAGGTGTAGTTCAAACACAAGTCCAGCACGACAGAGTGATTCGAGTCATATTGACACTAACCTGGCAATCACTGGATGAGACTGGAGCAGGGAACCATGGGCTGAAGATGGACATTTGTCTGGCAATACTTCTCCCTCTGACCTGCAAAAACAGGAAGTGCCCTGAGGGCCCCACATGTACAAGCACAAGGTATTGTCAGTACAAAACATAAGAAAATGTTTACACCTTAAAAACAGACACATGTGAATGAAAGGTACATGTGAATGAAGGAATGTGAATTCTGAATCTCCCATTTATGCCTTCACACTCTACTTTACTGCCCCATCTCACCCTCTGCACACACAAGCGTTGCTTTTAGTGAGTAGAAGCTTTATAAAATAAAGTGCCAGGTCAGAACATGCATGCGTCAACGTGCATCACACATACTATGCATTGTGATTGTGACTGACCTGGAGTGGAGAGCAGAGCTTTCCCCAGCTGCTCCTGGGGCTCAAGAGCATCAGCTGACAGTCTCCTCCAGTGAGAGCTCTGCATGGACACAGACCAGCCACAGTCGTCCTGCTCAAATGAACAGTAGGAGCCCAAAGGGAGGCCTCCTGTATCGCACCAAAAAGCATCAGTTACCAAGCCCTGTCTCACAGAACATGTACACATTACATATCTAAACTGGTCAACAAGCCGTACCACAGATGAAGCCTTCATCCTCTCCAAATGGACAGTCAGTGTGGAAGTCACACACATGGCTCGGCTCTACACAGTCTTCAGTGGCGTCACAATGGAAGGATTCCCCACAAGCATTGTTCAGCTCTGACAGTGGCTGCTCTGCACACAGTATCACAAAAGGAACAGTTATGAGGGCAGAACCTATACCTAACGGATCCAACCTTAACCCAGACAACAAAAATGGTACCAGTACCTTTGTTTATAAATGTTAAATTAAATCAAAATGACAGACATACTTCAGCTTAAAAGAAGTCTTTGTCCTAAACTGACAAAGAAGTGTAAGATATGCATTGATACGGTTTGATGAAATGAAAAGATCGCTTCTTCTGTTACCATTTTATTTTTATTTTCTGATTGCGATTAGATTCTGTCCAGAGTACACTTTGTAAACAACTCCAGGAGCATTAATATTTTAGAAAAGTAGAAAATCTAATATCAGAATCCCTGTACATGTTTTTAGAGGTCTAAACTACAGGTACAACTAGATAAAAAAGACAGGATACTGTGTTCTTTGCAGAGGACATCATTCTATTATCTAAATGATTACAGCCTTTGCGATTTGATAATTGCACCAACTCCAAGTAATAGCAATTTTGATTCAGTGGTGAAATATTGTTCAGCTCTAGTCCAGAGTGAGATGAACAACAAGGCAGAACAATGTGGCAGGAGACTGACAGGATATTTTAAAACCATGAGTGCGACTGGGACCTCCTGATAAACTAGATCTCACCTTCACAGTTTCGGAGCTCTAGAGAGTCCAGAGCCACAGTGCTACCCTCGGCCTGGCAGGACGTGTACATCAGAGTGACCTGGAATGGTACATCAACCCTGCCAATCACAGCTTCCAGCTCCTCCCACTGCCCTCTGGAAGCACAACAGATGCAGCTTAATCACAAGAACACACCACAATGAGCATTTTCTTTGGAGCTTTGGAATATATGGTTGAGGACACGTCCCAACTGCTGCTGCCAGTCAGGCTGTGCAACAAATATAACAAGCTCCAAACATAGGCCTATACGTCATCCATCGTATTCTGTGTATTATGGCTGGGACGATATGCTTTTGTCATAATACGATCACAATACATAGGGACTGATACAATGTGTACTGCAATTTCAATATATTTTGATACATGATATATTGAGATTTGATATTAACAAGTACTGCTATAATTTATCCATAATAAATGAAGAAGGAAAAAAAATATATTGATTTTTATTGCAGTAGAGCAGACTCACTATCATTAACTGCAATACTTTGCCCTGAATGAATTTAAATGCTCAAGTGAAGTTTACAAAAGATAGAAACTAAATGTAAATCGGTCTGGCATTTGTAAAAGTGTAAATCCACATTCATGACTGATGTGAGCTGATCTTGAGTGCAGTACATGTCATATTCTGTTCATATCCATAGTCACACATTGTACACAATAGTTTTGTTATTGTTGTCTTATTACTTACTTGGACTGTAAGTTTGTGTTATTTTTATTACAGTCTGTTCAATATCTATTTGTATATAGTTAAAGTAATATACAGTATGTTGATATTAAGATAAACATATTTATTTTTAACGGTATCATTTTCATAACATTCTTTGACTTTTTCCAATATTTCTTTTATTCTATGTTGTTATTCTAATGTTTCAACACTGTATTTTCACCACTGTGGGACAAACAAAAGGTTCTCTCATAGTAATTTCCCATTAGGTTAGGTTTTGTCATACTCTGAACAAGATCAACTGAAGATAAACTGCGCTGCAAAAGGGGATGCAAACACCAAAGGTTTATAAATAAAAATCAAGTGGTATGGTTTTGCTGAAGCTATGGTGAAAATATAATTCTACTTTTGTTAATTTATATAAACTGTATATTTATTCTAGACTGTTGTGATGTCATGTGAACCCAACCCATGTGCAAATCCACCCGTCCCGCCGCTGTCTTAACTAATAACACATTCGTCCCCCTATGCTGTCTGTATCCAAACAGGAATAAAACCAGATTACTGGACATGTCCTTGCTCTGTCAAAGGCACCGGTCCGCTGTTTTCTATGGCTTACCTGCTGCTGTCTGGGAGGACGAGGAGAGGTTCGGGGCTGTGGGTGGCGTCTGAGTGGATGGGTGAGATCAGGAGGCTGAGGTTTCCAGCCAGTGGGGTCCAGTCCAACAGGGCTACGTGCAGGCTGCAGAGCTCCGAGCTGAGGGACAGGACTGGACTGGTCAGGTGGTACTCGCATTGACCTGGAGAGGGTCTCAGTTCAAGGAAGTGTCCTGAACCAAGACAAGAGACATGTGTGTGGTTATTGTTTTCTGTTATTTTGTGTGCATTTCCAACCATTATCTTATCTTATTAGTACAGAATGTTATTGATAGATTTTGAAACGTATTGGTCATTTGTATTATGTAATGTTCATTTTTAAAGTGCGTATGACGGGTTTTTATGATTTTCTAATTTTGACTTTATTCAGTGTATTAATATCTCTTGTAAATATAAATTATAGTTTTACACCTTTTAGATCGCAGTTTGTGGAGAAAAGTTGAAAATATGCTGAAAATTACAGTTTACAAGTAAACAAATCACACTGGGGAGACAAAGGTTATGCATAATTTACACAAAAGGAACTACTTTTTTGACCCTTTAAACATTGATTCAACAAAATGAAGGTGTTCACATGTGTTTTTCTTTGTCAAATAAAAAAATCTGTGACATTAGAGGAGTTTTTGCCCATTGTGAAGTGTGGTTGCTATGGTAATTTCCTAGTGTGATGTCGTCATTTACAACCAGGAAGTAAAATTGAAAACCTAAAAAAATGGCTAAAATTGGGTAAAATTTGTAATGATTTTGGCAGAATTTGAAATATATTTATCTTAACTGCATTTTAGTCCAATGAGTTGTTCAACCTGTCAGAGGCTCTTTAAGAGGATCAAAGGAAGACAAGCAGACATTAAATGGGCAGCAAATGCGTATCTTAATTAAGCGAAAGAACAATATACTCTTTACTCATTTCACCACTACCAAACATCAAGTGAACCTACAGGGGTTTACTGACTTGAAAGCATCAACTGTAAACTAAAGTCTACAGATCAAAATGGTTGATAAAAGTAGTAAGATGTAAGAAGAAATGTAGCTGCTTTCCCCCACTGATCTGAGTCAAATGACCTTCTTCTCTATGTTACGTTGGACTGTACATGGGTGCCTGTTCTACCTTTGAGTAAAAGTGATATCTCTCTGCGTAAACTCTGGGTAAACTCTGCGTAACCGGCTTGACAAAACAGCAGCAGTGGCTTACCCTTAGATGTGCCCAGGGAGTGGTCAGTGTGGGGCCTGGACGCTCCGCTCGGCGCGGCCTCACTCGCAGGCACCACAAGCCAGTCGCCCTGCTCACTGTGGTTAGAGAAGGTCCAGAGGCACAAGGTCTCGAAATCACACGAGAAGACTGGAGGAACATATAGAGTTAGTTTATACATATGGTAACATCATCAAGAGAAGAGCATGAAGGACTACAGCATCATCTAAATCATCGAAATCTCAACCCCCTCCCCCACCTATCTCACTACAATAGACATTTCTGCCAATCACACCCCGGGTCCCCCCACCTCCCCCACTGGCCTTTCACTACACAGGGACAATGTAAGGAAACAGTTTCGGAAGTCCAACCCCCGGAAAGCTGCTGGACCAGACGGTGTCTCGCCACCCTGAGACACTGTGCGGACGAGCTGACTCCTGTCTTCAGACATTTTAACACCTCCCTGGAGTCATGCCATGTCCCAGCCTGCTTCAAGTCGTCCATCATCGTCCCTGTTCCCAAGAAGCCCCGGGTCACTGGACTTAATGACTTCAGGCCTGTGGCGCTGACGCCTGTCGTCATGAAGTCCTTTGAGCGCCTGGTCCTGCCCCATCTCAAGTCCTTCACCTCCTCCGCCCTGGACCCACTGCAGTTCGCCTACAGAGCCAACAGATCTGTAGACGACGCCATCAACCTGGCCCTCCACTTCATCCTGAAGCATCTGGACTCCCCGGGAACCTACGCCAGGGTCCTGTTTGTGGACTTCAGCTCTGCATTCAACACCATCATCCCTGCTCTGCCCAGGACAAGCTCTCTCAGCTCCACGTGCCTGACTCCATCTGCAGGTGGATCACTGACTTCCTGACGGACCGGAGGCAGTGCGTGCGGCTGTGGGAAGAATGTCTCAGAGACTCGGACTATCAACACAGGAACTCCACAGGGCTGTGTACTTTCTCCTCTGCTCTTTCCCTGTACACCAACTGCTGCAACTCCAGCCGCGACTCTGTAAAACTGATCAAGTTTGCAGGCGACACCACCCTCATCCGGACTCATCTCGACGTGCGAGTCTGTCTACAGGAGGGAGGTGGATCGCTGGTGTCCTGGTGCAGCACCAACAACCTGGAGCTCAGCGCCCAGAAGACAGTGGAGATGATCGTGGACTTCAGGAAAGTCTCAGCCCCCTGCCCCCTCGCCTGACAGACTCTCCCATCACCACCGTAGACTCTTTCCGCTTCCTTGGCACCACCATCACTCAGGACCTCAAGTGGGAGCCGACCATCAGCTCCTTCATCAAGAAGGCCCAGCAGAGGATGTACTTCCTGCGGCAGCTGAGGAAAGCCAAGCTGCCAGCGCAGATGATGGTGCAGTTCTACACGGCCATCATTGAGTCCACCCTCACCTCCTCCATCACCGTGTGAATGCGCTGGAGCCACAGCCAGGGACAAACAGAGACTACAGCGCATTGTAGCGCTTCTGCTGAGAAGGTGATCGGCTGCAGCCTTCCATCTGTCCAGGACCTGTACGTCTCCAGGGCTCGGTGACGAGCAGGTCGGATCACAGCTGACCCTTCTCACCCTGGACACGGACTATTTGAGCCACTCCCCTCGGGCAGGAGGCTACGGTCCATCCGGACCAGAACCTCCCGCCACAAGAACAGTTTCTTTCCCTCTGCCGTTGGACTCATGAACACTTTGTAACACCTGTCACTTCAACAATAATACTATTTAAGAACAATCTATTTGCACTACTCATTTGCACATTGCACTATCTGCCAACTGTACATTCTGTATATAGTCTATCTTAGTCTATTTTATTCTTAATTTTATGCATGCCTTTTTATATATTTTTTATATTTTATCCTTTGCTTTATGTTGCACCTACGCCGAAGCAAGTTCCTACGTTTGTGAATTTCACTGACAATGGCAATAAACAATTTCTGATTTCTGATTTCTGATCTAGAGGTTAGTTTAAGAGCCCAATTTTGAACATTCCCAGATGTTACTGAAAAATAATTCAGTAAAATTTATTCAATTACTACCTGGGAAAATAGTTAGACCAGGGTGCATTCATACTTCCAAACTGGTTCTAAACTGGGACGAAATCACAGGAACTAAACCAGGACTAGAGCAGAACTAAACCAGAACTAGAACAGAACCAAATCTAGCTGAGCTAGTTGAGTCCAGATTTAGACTTGGTTTAGTCCTGCTTTATTTCTGGTTTAGTCCTGGTCTAGTGTGAATGGGACTCAAACTGGGCTCAAACAAGAACCAATCAAGGGCAAGACTGAATGCACCCTATAACAGGACTATTCTAGGGCTTAACTGAGGCTAAACCAGGCCTTAAATAAACAATTCAACTCTATATTAGTTGTAAAGAAAAACTAACCCAAAGGTGGACAAAAATTTGACTTTAAATTGACTCTAAATTCAGCAAATATTTGAACTGCAGAGGAATCCGTGTACAAGAACAATGAGCCCATAAATGTACCACCATTTGTGAACCACTGACTCAGATCATAAACTATAAAAAACAACCTCTGCCATTTTGTTTTAATGCAGCAGAGTTGAACATTCCAGTCATGTACACACCTCAAATGGATTACAGAGAAAATCTAATCAATCTAAGCTCTCCGCTTGTGTACATTGGCACTGGTCAGCTCCACAAACTTCTTTCTGCTAAACTACAGACAATGAGCTGAGTGTGTGTGACGGGGCAGGGGGCAGACATCATGTGACAGCTACACAGGAAACTGCCCCAAATGTTACAAGAGCCAACCCCAGAGGCATCAGGGCTGAGATATATATACATGCTTTTCTAGTATTACTTTATCGTTAAATGATTGCAGTGGTTTTGCCTTACAGTAGTGGAGGTCTGAGTCCAGAGGGTCAGAGAAGGTCTGCTCCAGGAGATGATCCAAGGCATGGCTCGAGTTGCTCACTGCAGCAGAACACAGGAAAGGCTTGAGTTACATAAAATAATATTACAACAGTAGAAGTAGTGGTTCAAGAAAATATGTCGGATAAAAACTGTGTATGAGAGCTAAATTTGAGAAACATAAAGACGACATGTTTCTTTATATTTTGTTCATTGTAAACTGCAATACTAATCTAAAACAGCTTAATAGTAATTGACAACTGACTTCCTGTTCGCAATTGCAGAACTGAGAACATTTCACGGTAACAGGCAAAAGATTTACATTTTTTATACAGGTTTTATGGTTGAATGGCATTTTTGAACCCTTTTTTTTTTTTTTAAGTAACTAATATAGTTATAGGGGTACAGGGGTAGGTGAAAACAAATTCTCTGAGCACTCAAGCCTCAAATGCAGGATAATACAGGAATACTCAAAAATGCATGAATCAATCGAAATACAACTTGTTATTTAAGCAAACAATGAGGGAACACAGTTATAACACGTTCTTAAAGGGATATTTTAGATAATAAGCCCCCTTTAACATATATATTCTAATTTGAAGTTAATGTAATTGGACAAAACATCAAACAGACAAATCATCAAATCATGCACATATTTTGCACGTATTTCCAAAGTATACACCATAAAAGTTTGAAAAAGTAAAACAGAAAGACAAATGTTCAAAATTCAAATAATTTAATATTGCCAACATAAAGCCTTTGCAACTTTAAAACTTACTCGTAGTTGGAAGAGTAACTGCAACTCAACTAATGTTTAACTGTAACTGAGTGCTAGCCCCCTGCACAGGACACACAGGGTCTTTCAGACAAAGTGGACACGTATACTGAAGAATGTAACGAAATGATTTAAAGTTTTGAAGAGTATAGATGAATACAAGAGAGGCGTTTGAGACTGAACAGAGTCCTAAGTGTTTGGGGTGTCATAGGTCAGCTGAGACCAACTCCACTATAAAAGGCACACATTATATTCAGGGGACACACTCATCCAGAGGTTATTATTAAATAAATGGGCTGGAGTTGGGGTCATAATGTTAAACCGGAAAGTAGTAATAAGAGGCCATAAAAAGACACAGCGTCCGGACTTTTAGGGAAAACCCAAGCTTATTATTAAGGACTCTTTCACTAAGAATCACAGAAGAAAAGAAACAAAAATATTGTGGCACTCAAAAAAGATCTGTGAAATACAATAACTCTATTCTGACTCTTATCTTATTTTGATCATGAGTTAAAAGTAAGCGATTGGCATCAAACAAGATCCTCCTTTTGTTCCCTCTGCGGCAAACACTTTCTGGCTACATACATTTAAAAGGAACATAATGCAAAATCAACTTTAATGAGCTTTAAACCTTGATACAACAGTGTTTCCTCATTATTAGTTTCCTCAAAGTTGTATTTTGATTGATTCATGCATGTTTGAATATTCATTATTATCCTGCAGAAAATTCCCGTTTTCACCTACCCCCTATCCCCGCTCACATCCCTGTACTTAGTCACAATTATTTTAAACTCTAAAACTCCGAGTGACACATGTGGGGTTTTATAATGTTACGAAGTCAATTTTCAAATACAAAAACACATAAATGACAATCTGCTGCTTGTTACAGTAACATGTCACTATGAAGAGGCGGGGCTTATCAGTTCTGCAGTTTTAAACAGGAGCCGTTTCTATTACTAAGCCGTTTTAGATGAATGTTATGCTTTACAATGAACAAAATGTAAAATGATGATCTACTTATGTTACAGTTCAATACTAAAAGCATAATATGTCTCCTCCTGTAAAAACTCAAGCTTCCCCGGTGGCAGCAGCAGTGTTTGAGGGGAGGGAGGTGTAGTTGGTGCACAGCCAGACTCAGAGCACAGCATTTGGCTTTGGTACAACTGTAAATGCATGGCTCCTACTGCTCTGCACCAGAAAGTGATGGTCCAACATGAGGTAAGAGTTTGAGGAGTATTACACCAGAGAGCGACCTCTGAGGATCAAAAAAACCCCTGACGTCATCTCAAACATGGACCACATTCAGCACTAGAGCAGGAAAAGGAAGAAACCATTGGAGTTATTCACCAATTGTTTGTTTTTGTGCTGCCCGCAGTCAAGTGGTTAACAGTGGCCTCAGTGTTGTGTTCTCATCAAATGTCCCGTCAAATAAAGCCTATTCTGTTGTTAAAGGCACAATACTAACTTTAACCCGAATGTTCCACAGTACAGCATTAAACTTATCCATATAGACCTTTTGATGTCATCAGAATGTTCAAAATTCCGAAATAGAGATAACTGAAGAAAATCATAAACTAACAATAGTTATAATATGATTTTATGTCTTTATTATAAAAAATGAGCAACAATTTTGATTGTTCATGGTAAAAATCTCACTGCATTTGCTTTTCTAACACAAAGGATGGAAAAAATACAGTTTTCTTGCCTCAAAATTGTATTTGAGCTTCACCAAAAAAGTATAATTTGATGTATGTAATATTATATCTGTAGATAAAATGAAAAACTATTGTAGGCTCAACATTTCTGCAAGTATTTTACCAGTAAAACCTATTATTTTGTCAAAAATGTGTCTCCTATTTCCTATAAAATAAACAAATCATGTAAATGTCTCTAAACCAGGCTTTAATATCACTCACATGTCTGTGTGGATTCCATTTGATCTTTCATATTTTGTGGTATTCTGTGGTTAATCCGTTTTTACATTGAAATCACATTATGTTCCACTTTACTTTTGCCTCTGTTCTGGAATTTAAAACATATTTGCATACAAACTTTTAAAGGGTCTAGTGCCTCTGCTCAAATACAGTTTTTTTATTGCCTTGAAAAACATGCATTCGTTCTGTGCCTACTGGCTTCTCCACAGATCTGACCTGTAACTTGACCTGCTTACTGTATGTCCCTTGTGTGTTTAATGACATGGTGGAACATTCCAGGTCAACCAATAACATATCCATGAAGAAAAGTTACATACTGCGCCTTTAAGGAAAACATATAACAAATATCTCAAGGCACTTTTGTTTTAAATGTGGTTTCCAAGTTAATTTCGTTGTTGAACCGACTGAATATGATTATAGCAATTATATTAGATTAAGCGACTGGTGTTATTTAAGTCAGAAAATCGAAGAAAAGATGTATTGTTTGCATGAAAATCTTCAATTACTTGTAATAAAAACCTTCACTTTTATAAAACAGCAACAACCAGCATGTATATCGGAGCATTTTGGATTGTTTGTGAAATATTTAACACACATTTGTATTGTATTATTCTGTATTGCCGTTGTTCCAGGATGTTTTTTTTCTCTCTCACTTTGGTACAGATGGAACCATAACAGAATGCTCCAGTTCTCATCTGCAACACTTCTGTCAAAAATAGCCATGTTGCATTAGTCTGGGGAGCTGAGAGCAGGTGCTGAGAAATGGAACGACAATTGTTAAAGAGCAGTGCCCTTTTGGAGAAGGCCCCGCATTGATTTAGTATAGTAATTTATAGTTCAAAGCCTACAAAGACATACATAAAAGAATGACTGCTTTAATAACCAACCCTGCATGTTAACTTTGACTTTCCTTCAGGATCAATAAAACTATCTATGTCCAAAGAGCCATTTCACCAACTTAACATGAGACCAAAAAGAAAATTAAGGAAACGATTCGACAATTTGACTCTTTAATTCTGGAAATTGCAATGAGAAATAGAGAGAAAAGGAAAAAAAGGCAGCGAAAAACATCCGAAGACAATTGAAGCACACATTGTCCAAAGTCTGTCAAATTTGTGATTTGTTTGGCATTTCTTGCATGTCAATTATAATGTCAGTCCAGTTCTAGATTGTTGCAGTTTGAGTCATCCTTTTCTCTGTGATGGTCTTCTTCCCTGCTACTGAAAGTCTGCTTCAAAGCTTTTCATTTACTGGCAGGAGTTTGAGGCCCAAATACATAGTTCTGAAATTGAGTATGTCAATGTCAAAAACAGTAAACAGTTCTTTGTTAATCTCAGTCCAAACATGTGATTTTTGTTATCTTCTATTGAGAAGTATGTCGTAGTTTTTCAGTTTTTCAGTAATTATTTTGCTCCAGAATACATTCCTATACCCCCAGAGAGTTTAGACGTGCTCGACTTTTCCCGAAAACCTCTCCTCTCTGCTGGGCTTTAGGCAGGTCTGTGTCAGGGCGCCCTGGAGATGGGGCCGCTCGTGCACACATGTCTGTGGAGTGGTCCATGTGAGCCACCAGTCTTCTGTTTGTCAAAAGGCCTGTAATTCAATTTGGATGTATAAGTGGCTGCAGCTCGGCTTCAATTACCTGCTGTCTACGAGGACATTTTTGTACTCACAGAAACACCCTAGACGCCACAGAAATACGTTGTACATACAAATGAGTACGCATCTGTTTGGCTTTGCACATACAGAAGGGCGGCCGGTCATTAAGATGCGTCGCAAAAAAACATTGCGAGTGGCGTAGTTTAGTTTGAACGTTCTGAATAAAGAGAATTATATAAACTACCCCAGTTGTTTCATTCTTCAAAAAATATACCCTAGACCACCCCTGTAGAGTTGTTATAACTGTCACCTTTCAAATCCGGTTACTGGTATTATGATGGTCAGGTATTTGAATCTGGAGACATGAACCCCTAGGACATTGTGATTGTATGTGCATTCCAGTCTCCTCCAGTCCAGTGGCTATGCCTCCATTCTAGGGAGTGATGTACCTGTGATGATGTAGGCCAGGAGAACGAGCAGAGCCGGCGGTGTTTGACTGGCACAGGGGGGAAATGCAAATCCAATAAACCGCTTAGTAACAGAAACAGGTCCGTTGACTTTATGTTCAAAACTGCAGAACTGATAAGCTCCGCCTCTTCAAAGTGACATTTTCCCAAAACAAGCAGCCGATTGTTGTGTTTTTATATTTAAAAGTCCTACATGTATCACTGGAAGTCTAATTTCTGAGCCTCAGCTGCAGGACAATGCAGGATTAACTCAAACATGCAGGAATCAATCAAAATACAACTTTAAGTATAAACTAAAGCCAAGGAAACACTGTTGTAACAATGTTAAAAACTACTTTTTTAAGTTGATTTAGTGTAATATGTCCCCTTTAAATGTTTCAGATTGACTTTTAAGAGCGGTGTGCGTTTATTTAGGGTTACTCATTTGTGTCCCGCCACAGCAGAAACACAACCATGAACATGTCCCCTGCTCTTGTCTTCATGCTCCATTAAAACCAGAAGGTATTTTCCAACTGTCCCTTTGCAGCAGAGGTCACGACACTACCGTGACCGAAATAGAGTTTGTGTTAGCAACGTCTCATGATGTAGCAACACGAGGCTCCAATCCTTTCTTTCTTCTCTCTGTCCTGGCAGTCCACAAATCCACACCTTTTCTGGCTCATAAAGTCGATGTTTACTCGCTAACTCCTGTGAGGCGTTCAGGTACAGGTGAATCAGTGCGTGATTAAAGTGCTGCAGACGCGTCCTGCTGTTTAATCAGTGTGATGAGCACTTCTCATTTAACCCACCTCCGCTGTCACCGACTAATCCTGCCATTGCCATCATGGAAGTATGCTACAGGAGATGTTATCACGACTGACTGAGCACATTCAAATGCAAATGTTTTAAATCAATACATAGACGTTTGCCGACTCCACAGACAGCTGTACGTGAAGGGCTGAAAAGGAAGAGGGGAGTCTCAAAGATAAGCATTTAGAGAGGACTACTTCAATGAAACCTATAGAAATGCCAAGCAAGAGCTGTATCAACATGAGATTTAATTTTATGTTTTCAAATCATTTCACAAAACATCTGAGAGGTTAACATTAGAGAGAATGAAAATAGAACTTTCATTCACACGATAAACCCATTATCATGTGTTTGGGACTGTCCAACTGCTCAGAGATATTGCGCTGAGATCATTAGAGCAATGCTTTGGGCCTCAAAACTCCCATCATGGACAAAATAAATGGATACCTTAAGAACTACTACTGACTGCAGGGAAAAAGGCCATCATTAATAGAAGTTACACAAACTGAACCAACAATCAAGGACTGGACGGACATAGTAATCAACATTAGGAACATGGAAAAAAATACATTCTAATTTTAGTTGGAAAAAAAGTAAACGGTTTCAGAAAGTTTACCCACACTTACAAGCACAAACTAATAAATCCATGATAAACTTTCACTGTAAGGAGCTGAGAGAAACAGATAACAACAAACCATGTAATAGACAGCTGTTGTCTCTTGTTCGCACATCCTGTTAGTCACATGAAAGACACCAGCTTAGATCTTCAACCATGAAATCTGATTTTTCTGCCCAGGAACAATGGAAACTCCATGTTTGTTGGAGGTCTAGCTTTGGTCGACATTCTATAAACTGTTTTTCCATCGATACACAGAGGAAACAAATGTAATTGATTTTTGCCCAATATTTCGAGTCAATAATTTTATGCCTCACTGACAAAAAAAATGCAGTGAAAATGGGGAGGGGTTTCCTGACAATGCGGTGATTGTGGCAAAAGGACAGCAGGCTGTTTACAATAAATGTAATAATTGGCAGAATATTCCTTCCAAGAGGGTATTAATTAAGCCATGTGACAAATGTTTGTGCCATTTGTGAGCACATGGTAGAAACTGACTGATTTTCTGGAATCCACAGGAGCCAATAAGCTGCAGCCAGTATTTTGAAGATGATATGATGTGACGATTTGTGTAATTTTGCATAATTCATGTGTTTACTGTCTACTAAGTGCACTTCTAATGTAAGAGAAGTATAATATTTATCGAATAATAGGGCTGGGAATCACAGGGTCCCTCATGATTTAATATAACACATGATACACTGCTCACGATACGATATTATCACAACATTGCGATACATGTGATCAATATATTTCTCATGATATTCTATTATATCACTATTTTTGAGAGGTAAATCTAAAGAAATCTAAAGAAAATATGCCTATTTTTATCACAAAACAAAATTTGTCAAATGTTTTGCATAAACAAGTTTATTTTCTCCTAACAAGCAACAAAATTGTAGCACTGTCACAAAATAAAGCGGTAAATTATACCAAAAATAACTGTCGATACAGCAATCCATGATATCGATACTGCATCACCAATTTTAGTATCACGTTATCGATATATTGCTATTTTGGCACAGCCCTATTGAATAATACTGCATGTGTTGCAATGATTTTTTTAAACATTCACAGCCCAAACCTATAAAGGAGCGTTCAGACCGCAGTGACCAACGCGACCAGTTTACATAACAGAGTGCTCTCTTCAGATGAACTGAAGCTCAGTGATCTTTTAGCTTTTGCCTGTCCTGGTCATGATCATTTTGTTTTTAGAGCCAGAGTCTAGATAAACAACTTAAATTGACCAACTTGATTATAACTGCAACTAATAAACAAAAAAGAAACTGCAGCTCAGTTCAGCTGTGGGCATTAGTCTCCATGGAGACAAGCAGGTGATTTCACAAGGCCAGTTTACAGGTCAGATCTGTTGAGAGGCAAGCAATAATAAACCACTTGTACACTTGTAATTTAATAAATGCAAGACACAGCGGGACTTTCTGGGCATATCATCAACAGCTTCATGAAGACAAGCCAGTGGCAGAACAGTTTATAGTGCTATAGACAATATGCACAACAGAAGTATTGATATAGTGGGTCAGTCATAGTGGCTCCAGTCCAAACTGCGAAAAGTCTCTGAAGATTTCTGGCTCTCTCAAACAAATGAATGAACACCTTAACCAATCATCACATGCGTCTCAAACAGCTATCTCACGATGTCACAGGATTCAAAGCATTGTGATTTTACCATTATGACCAAGATTGACTCAAAGGTCTGCCAGTGACTTTTGTTTTTTGTGGTATTACTTTCAATGCACATTTGAGGGTCCGTGTTAGTTTGTCTCCCAGCTCCGCACTGTGGGATCAATGGATGAGACTCCATGGCTCGGGAAATCACTGCCAGAATTTGTTTGTCCAAACCATAAAGTCTCAACTGTCTTAAAAAAGCTTTCAGGCTTTTCTTGTGTGTTTTGTGAGCAGAAAGTCCAAATGAAATATCCAATGGATAAGAAAGTGAGTGATGTTTTTTAATAACAACTGGATCATGCATCAGAATCATTGTTATTTAGGCTATAACTAAAGTAGTCCACTTAATGCCATTTGTTTTTGAAAGAAGCCTGTAAGTCTAAAACATATAAATCTGACAGTAATAGATACAGTATTGAAACAATGTGTATTAAAATCTCACGCACACACAAACTTGGTTACTCCTGACACACACATGTTACTACAAAATAGCCCCATGTCCTACAGTCTGGAGATGACCAGTTCCAGAAGTCAGATAGAAAGCCGAGTCACAGTGACACTAACCCTTTAGATAAAGGCCCAAGGAGCCAATTAGAAATTATTCTGGAAAAAACAAAACCAAATTGTTCATAGACTAAACAAACTACGCAAGGGGAACTTAGATTTTAAAAACAAGTGAAGTTGAATATAGAACATAAAATGTTCTCTGCAGTAAATGCCTTATCTTATTAAAATATCTTATTAGTTAAAACAAGAAAATTAGGGCCTAAAAGAAATAATGCATAATTATATAATAATTAATCAGTGTCATTTATTCCTAAAGAATGACGTGTACACGATTGGGGGGATTTGGAGCGTGAGACAAAGCTGGGGTACTCAAGACAAAAAGGTTGTGAACCACTTTGTTGTTTCCAGGCTGCGCTGCTGAGGGTCGAGTGTAACTCCAGCGCGGACTCCCGGCCATCAGGCCTTCTCTGAGTCGCTCCATTAGCAAAATGCATTTAACTAACTCTATGAGTTACAGTACACGAACCACAGCAGCAGCCGGAGCATATCGATGCCAAAAACAGTCCGCTCTGTTAGATTTAGTGCGCAGAGCATTGCAGACAGCGCGGAAAAAACTGGGTTGATCAAATTCAGTCATGTGACGTTACCTGTTGGAGGTTTTAAAAAAGAAAAGACCACGAGCATAGCCTGTAGGCTATTTATTTATAAAGTTTATGTGACAAAAATCTAGAGATATAATATTATAGGCAGATAGTTAGTAGTCTCTAAAATGGATGTGGTAAGGTATAACATGTTAAAGAATGGAAGTATCAAGTTCATAATTGTGCTTACCTATCAGAAGAAGAGCCGAGAGAAGCGCAGTCCAGAGTTTGAAATGTTCCATGGCTCCGTGGTCCGTGCACTTTCCACATGGATGAAGGTGCTCCGGCGCTGGGCTCCGGGAGAAGCGGCTCTTCTCTCTCCTCTCCGTCCACTGATGCTGCTGATGCTGCTGCGTCTGTGACGACACGATGTTTCTCTGAAGACACCAACATGACGCACGAACAAAACGTTCAGCGTGTCCACTCCACGGCACGCCTCTTTATCTTGCAACAATTTAAAGGTTAGCTGTCAACAATTGACCATGGTCTTCGACGTCAGTGCTTTGTGGGGGCTCTCAGACCGCATGTTGATTCTGAGCCTCTTCGGTGCACTTTTCAGGGGGTAGTTTAGTGGTGCATTTCAGTCCGTCTTGAGGGAGTTGTTGTATTATATATAGGCCAGAGCAACCTTAACTTCTCAGTGAATGGACAAACAGACAGGACATGTTTTGGGAAAGACAATGCTGACGGTGCTGTGATTGTAAACCAGAGGGCAGTTTAAATTGTTTTGGGTCAATGGAATCATTATGATGATAGCCAAACCAAAAAACTAACAGCAGTAAAAAACAAGTGACTTACACATACAGTGCGTGTAAACTTGTGTCCATCTCCCACTCTGATTATAGTCTGGGCCAGGAGCATGAGCAAACAAAAGGGAGCTTAGTCCACATTTATCACTTCTTGAAGTACAAATCCAGGTTCTGTCCCGATGGGTTTTGTGGATAATTTCAATGTGTATGTCAGTTTGTCTCCTTGCATATATAAAACTGTTCTTGAAAGATTTAAAATGTAACAGCCTATGCAATATGTGATATTTGTCCTAGACTAGGTACTGTCAACATTATGGATGTAGACAAAGTTTTGGGAAAAGATCATGTCACAGTGGTAATATTTGTTTAACCTGAAAAATCAAACGTTCACAGTACAGATAAGAACTAGAAGTCTACTCAGACTGTAACTTACACAGCATTTTTTATTTGACTGTTGTAACATTTGACGTAAAGGGAACGGTATATAACTTGCCTCAACGTAAATATGGATTTAGACTCTGTTCAGACCTCTGCATGTAAGTGTACATCCACCCTTTTAATAAAAGCTAAAAGAACAAATCGGCGCCAGTGTCTTCTTCCAGGGAACAACTTCCACAGTTTTCAGAATCAGATTTACTTTTATTCATCCCAAAGGGAAGATCCTTTTCATCACAGACATGCAGCTGACCAGCAGAAGAAACAGAGTTATCAGAAACAAAATGGTCAAAATTCACGAACTTGCTTTGACGTAAGGTGCAACATGAAACATTGAATAAAATAGTGTATATACATATATACATATATACATATATATGTATATATGTATATATGTATATACAGCAATGGCTGCTGCTCGGCTGTAGAGATTGCAACTGCAGTGTCATCGCAGTCAAAAACTTAATGAACAAATTAGCCTTGTACACACGGCCCTCATGCCCCCACCACTGGTTGTCTTGTATCCAGGGATGGTCCTCATGCCACTCCGTATTCCACAGGTTATTGGCCCGAGCCAGTAAACTGGCGAGGGTCATTGTTCTTCGTTATTTTGCACGTTTTCATACTCTTCGCGGCCCTTTTTGACCCAGTAAACATGCACGAAAAGTCTTCAATGGGGGTATAGTCGCGATCGGCCCGGAAAAAAATTTCGTATTTCGCGCGTCTCGAGAGCGTCCGACCCGAACCGAACGAGCAGCACCGGCCCGAATCGGACCCCTATGGGAAATGGGACGAGCAAATTTTGCCCGACGCGCACGAAACTCGGAGCAGTGATAGAGAACAGTGAACCGAGCAAAACATGACATTGGAGCGCGGCCCTCGGACCAAGCGCACGGCGGCCATATTGGACCGAAGTCGCCACGCCAGTTTGACTTTTTTTTTTGGACGGAGAACTTGTCCTAGGGCTTTTGCCACACGTGGGTCTGGCACACATTTCTGCGATCGTCACGCATTGAAATTTAATAATCAGCCACTTTTTGCTGATATCTCGAATGGTCTCGCCGTGGCTCGCCATCGAAGAACGCCTTCGTTTCCTGTTTTTCCGATCGCATGTCACGGCTACACGCTTGGACTGACAGAGCTGTAATTTCAGTCACGAGTGCGTAATTATGATCTGAATGTAATGCATTAATAAAAATAAATAAACAGTACTCGCTAGCGCCCCCTACCTATTAAGTCAAACATCGACTTTGTCCGATTTGGACAAAACTTGGGGAATATGTCCAGTGCAGGGCGCCATGAAAAAAACTTAATTAGTGATATGGTGCATTTATCACCGTTGGCCACCAGGGGCGCAAAGACTGCTCACCAAATCATTTCAATAGCTCCTGCACGCACACGCATACTCCGATCGACATGAAATTTGAAACACTCGTCTACATAAAGCTGCTGAATCCATTTATATGCGCACAATAACAATCAACCCTACGGCGCCACCTGTAGGAACGCACTAAATTACAATGGGAAAAAAAAACATTACTTTGACTTTTATTAGTGAACATTTGCAGACATTTCCTAGACGGCCTCCTGATCAGAAAAGCCAATGACACCCATGGCCTATTTTTCACACTTTTGCCTCTAGAGGCCTCCAGAGCTCCCATTCATTGTCTATGGGACTCAGACTCTATTCACACAAGGCTGCAATAAAAAACAACTAAAACCTGCAGGACAGCCACCAAACTCAATACAGAGACTCCTTTTAAGAGACATTAATGGGTCAGAACTGTATATTTCATGAAACTAATAAACAGCCTCTACAGCGCCACCTTTTGGGTGAGGCCTATGGAGAGGGAGACACGTTTACTTTGGAGGAGGCCCATAACATTTGGCACAGTGATAGTACACATAAAAACCACCCTAAAACATATTTGGTGCTCAGTCATAAAACCAACGACATGGCGGCCATATTGATTTTTATTTCACACGCCACTTTAAGTTTTTATTTTCCATTGAGAACTTGACCTAGGGTTTTGTCCCGACACCGGTCTAACGTACACGTGTCCAATCAAGACAGATTGACATTTAATAATCGGCCCATTTTTTGCCCCTATCTCGCACGACCGAGGCCGCGTGGGAAGGCGGTCGCGCGCGGGGCGAGGGCCACCATCGCCGCTTTTGCGGCTTTAATTGGCCCGAGCCAGTAAACTGGCGAGGGACATTGTGTTTCGTTGGTTTCTTGCTTATTATTGGCCCGAGCCAGTAAACTGGCGAGGGACATTGTGTTTCGTTGGTTTCTTGCTTATTATTATTATTATTATTATTATTATTTTTCCCGTTTTCTTACTCTTCGCGGCCCTTTTTGACCCAGTAAACATGCACGAAAAGTCTTCAATGGGGGTATAGTCGCGATCGGCCCGGAAAAAAATTTCGTATTTCGTGCGTCTCGAGAGCGTCCGACCCGAACCGAACGAGCAGCACCGGCCCGAATCGGACCCCTATGGGAAATGGGACGAGCAAATTTTGCCCGACGCGCACGAAACTCGGAGCAGTGATAGAGAACAGTGAACCGAGCAAAACATGACATTGGAGCGCGGCCCTCGGACCAAGCGCACGGCGGCCATATTGGACCGAAGTCGCCACGCCAGTTTGACTTTTTTTTTTTGACAGAGAACTTGTCCTAGGGCTTTTGCCCGACGTGGGTCTGGCACACATTTCTGCGATCGGCACGCATTGAAATTTAATAATCTGCCTCTTTTATTCGGATATCTCGAACGGTTTCGCCGTGGCTCGCCATCGACGAACGCCTTCGTTTCCTGTTTTCCGATCGCATGTCACGGCTACACGCTTGGACTGACAGAGCTGTAATTTCAGTCACGAGTGCGTAATTATGATCTGAATGTAATGCATTAATAAAAATAAATAAAAAGTACTCGCTAGCGCCCCCTACCTATTAAGTGAAAAGTCAACATTGTCCGATTTGGACCAAACTTGGGGAATATGTCCAGTGTAGGGCGCCATGAAAAAAACTAAATTAGTGATATGGTGCATTTATCACCGTTGGCCACCAGGGGCGCAAAGAGTACTCACGAAATCATTTAAATAGTTCCTGCGCGCACACGCATTCTCCGATCGACATGAAATTTGAAAAACACGTAAACGTCAAGCAGCTGAATCCATTTATGTGCGCACAATAACAATCAACCCTACGGCGCCACCTGTAGGAGCGCACTAAATTACAATGGGGAGAAAAACAATTACTTTGACTTTTATTTTTGAAAATTTGCACACAAATCCTAGACGGCCTCCTGATCAGAAAAGCCAATGAGACCCATGGCCTATTCTTCACACTTTTGCCTCTAGGGCCCTCCAGGGCCCTCCAGAGCTCCTAAACATTCTCTATGGGAGAATATATTCTCTTTACACAAAGATGCAGCAAAAAGCCACAAAGCAGTGAGTAACAGCCACCAAACTTAATACAGTGACTCCTGTTAAGGAAAATAAATGCCCCATAACACCATTTTACATGCAAGTCAAATACAGCCTCTACAGCGCCACCTGTAGGAGCGCACTAAATTACAATGGGGAGAAAAACAATTACTTTGACTTTTATTAGTGAAAATTTGCACACAATTCCTAGACGGCCTCCTGATCAGAAAAGCCAATGAGACCCATGGCCTATTTTTTACACTTTTGCCTCTAGAGCCCTCCAGAGCTCCTATTCATTCTCTATGGGACTCAGACTGTCTTCACACAAAGATGCAATAAAAAACAACTAAAACCTGCGGGACAGCCACCAAACTCAATACAGAGACTCCTTTTAAGAGACATTAATGGGTCATAACTGTATTTTTCCTGAAACTAATAAACAGCCTCTACAGCGCCACCTTTTGGGTGAGGCCTATGGAGAAGGAGACACATTTACTTTGGAGGAGGCCCATAAAATTTGGCACAGTGATAGTACACATAAAAAGCACCCTAAGACATAATTGGTGCTCAGTCGTCAGACCAACGACATGGCGGCCATATTGATTTTTATTTCACACGCCACTTTAAGTTTTTATTTTCCATTGAGAACTTGTCCTAGGGTTTTGTCCCGACATCGGTCTAACGTACACGTGCCTAATCAAGACAGATTGAAATTTAATAATCTGCCAATTTTTTGGGCCTATCTTGCGCGGTTTAGTCATGACTTCCTGTGAAATATCGCCTCTATTTCCTGTTTCTCTGCGTGCTCCTCTAAGGCACATGGACTGGACCTACAGAGTCCAAATTGCCACCAATGATGGAGAATTAAATACTACACACAATAGACCAGGGAGCACAGGACCACGAGTCACTATAGCGCCCCCTACAGTTCAGTTAAAAGCTGCAAGTTTGTCCCATTTACACCAAATGTGGGGATCTGATTCTTTGCTTCATAAGATGCAAAAAAGTCAATGGGACCCATGCCCTATTCTTCATAATTTTGCCTCTAGAGACCCCCAGAGCTCCAATTCATTGTCTATGGGAGCCTAACTCCATTCGCACAAGGCTGCCACAATAAATAACTAAAACCTGCAGGACAGCCACCAAACTTAATACAGTGACTCCTTTTAAGGGACATTAATGGGTCATAACTGTATTTTTCCTGAAACTAATAAACAGCCTCTACAGCGCCACCTTTTGGGTGAGGCCTATGGAGAGGGAGACACATTTACTTTGGAGGAGGCCCATAAAATTTGGCACAGTGATAGTACACATAAAAAGCACCCTAAAACATAATTGGTGCTCAGTCGTCAGACCAACAACATGGAGGCCATATTGATTTTAATTTTAAATGCCACTTAAACTTTTTATTTTCCATTGAGAACTTGTCCTAGGGATTTTGGCCGACATTGGTCTAACGTACACGTGTCTAATCAAGACAGATTGGAATTTAATAATCTGCTAATTTTTTTGGCCTATCTCGTGCGGTTTAGTCATGACTTCCTGTGAAAAAACGCCTTAATTTCCTGTTAATTTCAATATCTCTCCTAGCCACAGGTATTGCCCTACAGAGCCCAAACTGTAGTCACCGATGCAGAATAAAATATTAAACGGAACAGACTCAGGAGCACATAAGCAGGTTTCACTATAGCGCCCCCTGCTGGTCATGTAAAAGTACCAACATTTCCTAATTTCCACGAAATCTTGTAAACTGCTTTGAAGCGGCAAAAGCTGCAAAAAAGTCTATTACATTGATGTCCTATTTTGTATTGTTTTGACTCTGGGAGCACACATATCCCCCATTCATTTCCTATGACACATTTCATAAGTCTATGGAGATCCCTAAATTATTTCGAGCAAAGTCAGTGAAACTTGGCAGATGCATTATTTACAGCATTTTGATCGAATAAGTTAATTACATCGAAGCCGTGTTTTGGATGCTTTTGCCACTTTTGGAGAGCAGTGCCCGCCTATGCACTTCTATAGGGACGGCGCTTGGGGGGAGGGGGGGTTACGAAGGCCCGAGTGACGCTCAGAGGAGGAGGACGGTGCCCCGTGGCGGTTTGGGACCGGCCGAGGCCGCTTGGGAAGGCGGTCGCGCGCGGGGCGAGGGCCATCATCGCCGCTTCGCGGCTTTAAGTTAACATTGATGTTCGTTAAACCAGGAGACACTGTGAATATACAAACGCGATTTTCACCCTCTGAACGTTAACGAAAAGTCCCACATGCTCGGATAGGAACAACCGGCCCGGCGAACACTTCGATAAAATGTCCATCGCGACAACGTCTGACCCGACCCGAACCAACAGCGCCAGCCAGAACCGAGCCCCTATGGGAGAAGGGACATGCACATTTTGACCAGGCCTCATGGAATTCGGAGCAGTGATAGAGCGCCCTGAGACAAGTCAAAAATTACATTACGGCGCCGGCCTATTATGCACGTGGAGTCGGCCATTTTTGATCATATTTAACCCGCCTTAAACTTTGTCTCTTTGTTAAAGAACTTGTTCGAGGTTTTTGGCCCAACATCATTTTGACAGATACGTTCCTGGTCTAATAATATTGACATTAAATACTAATCCAATTTATGATAGCATTTATGGTTTAGATGTGGCTCACCATCGCAAATCGCCTTCAATTCCTATGTCTTTCAATAACTTTTCCAGCCACAGGTATTGCCGTACAGAGCACAAAGTGTAGTCACAGATGTGGAATCAAATATTAAACAGAACAGACTCAGGAGCACATGAACACATTTCACTATAGCGCCCCCCTGCTGGTCATGTGCTGGTCTGATTGCCACCAAATCTTGACATTTTAAGCACCAAAAGCTGCAAAAAAAAGTTTATTACATTGATGTCCTAGTTTGTATTGTTTTGACTCTGGGAGCACACATATCCCCCATTCATTTCCTATGACACATTTCATAAGTCTATGGAGAGCCCTAAATTATTTCGAGCAAAGTCAGTGAAACTTGGCAGACGCATTATTTAGAGCATTTTGATCGAATAAGTCAATTACATCGAAGCCGTGATTTGGACGGTTTCGCCACTTTAGGAGAGCAGCGCCCGTCAATGCACTTCTATAGGGAGGCCACCCGGTGTGAGCGGGGGGAGGGGGGTCACGGGGGCCCGGGTGACGGTCAGAGAAGGAGGACGGTACCCTGGGGCGGTTTGGGACCGGCCGAGGCCGCGTGGGAAGGCGGTCGCGTGCGGGGCGAGGGCCATCATCGCCGCTTTGCGGCTTTAATTATTATTATTTTTCCCGTTTTCTTACTCTTCGCGGCCCTTTTTGACCCAGTAAACATGCACGAAAAGTCTTCAATGGGGGTATAGTCGCGATCGGCCCGGAAAAAAATTTCGTATTTCGTGCGTCTCGAGAGCGTCCGACCCGAACCGAACGAGCAGCACCGGCCCGAATCGGACCCTATGGGAAATGGGACGAGCAAATTTTGCCCGACGCGCACGAAACTCGGAGCAGTGATAGAGAACAGTGAACCGAGCAAAACATGACATTGGAGCGCGGCCCTCGGACCAAGCGCACGGCGGCCATATTGGACCGAAGTCGCCACGCCAGTTTGACTTTTTTTTTTTGACGGAGAACTTGGACTAGGGCTTTTGCCCGACGTGGGTCTTGCACACATTTCTGCGATCGGCACGCATTGAAATTTAATAATCTGCCACTTTTATTCGGATATCTCGAACGGTTTCGCCGTGGCTCGCCATCGACGAACGCCTTCGTTTCCTGTTTTTCCGATCGCATGTCACGGGTACACGCTTGGACTGAGAGAGCTGTAATTTCAGTCACGAGTGCGTAATTATGGTCTGAATGTAATGCATTAATAAAAATAAATAAAAAGTACTCGCTAGCGCCCCCTACCTATTAAGTGAAAAGTCAACATTGTCCGATTTTGACCAAACTTGGGGAATATGTCCAGTGTAGGGCGCCATGAAAAAAACTTAATTAGTGATATGGTGCATTTATCACCGTTGGCCACCAGGGGCGCAAAGAGTACTCACGAAATCATTTAAATAGTTCCTGCGCGCACACGCATTCTCCGATCTACATGAAATTTGAAACACACGTAAACGTCAAGCAGCTGAATCCATTTATGTGCGCACAATAACAATCAACCCTACGGCGCCACCTGTAGGAGCGCACTAAATTACAATGGGGAGAAAAACAATTACTTTGACTTTTATTTTTGAAAATTTGCACACAAATCCTAGACGGCCTCCTGATCAGAAAAGCCAATGAGACCCATGGCCTATTCTTCACACTTTTGCCTCTAGGGCCCTCCAGGGCCCTCCAGAGCTGGTAAACATTCTCTATGGGAGAATATATTCTCTTTGCACAAAGATGCAGCAAAAAGCCACAAAGCAGTGAGTAACAGCCACCAAACTTAATACAGTGACTCCTGTTAAGGAAAATAAATGCCCCATAACACCATTTTACATGCAAGTCAAATACAGCCTCTACAGCGCCACCTGTAGGAGCGCACTAAATTACAATGGGGAGAAAAACAATTACTTTGACTTTTATTAGTGAAAATTTGCACACAATTCCTAGACGGCCTCCTGATCAGAAAAGCCAATGAGACCCATGGCCTATTTTTTACACTTTTGCCTCTAGAGCCCTCCAGAGCTCCTATTCATTCTCTATGGGACTCAGACTGTCTTCACACAAGGCTGCAATAAAAAACAACTAAAATCTGCAGGACAGCCACCAAACTCAATACAGAGACTCCTTTTAAGGGACATTAATGGGTCATAACTGTATTTTTCCTGAAACTAATAAACTGCCTCTACAGCGCCACCTTTTGGGTGAGGCCTATGGAGAGGGAGACACATTTACTTTGGAGGAGGCCCATAAAATTTGGCACAGTGATAGTACACATAAAAAGCACCCTAAAACATAATTGGTGCTCAGTCGTCAGACCAACAGCATGGCGGCCATATTGATTTTTATTTCACACGCCACTTTAAGTTTTTATTTTCCATTGAGAACTTGTCCTAGGGTTTTTGGCCGACATTGGTCTAACGTACACGTGCCTAATCAAGACAGATTGAAATTTAATAATCTGCCAATTTTTTTGGCCTATCTCGCGCGGTTTAGTCATGACTTCCTGTGAAATATCGCCTCTATTTCATGTTTCTCTGCATGCTCCTCAAAGGCACATGAACTGTGCCTACAGAGTCCAAATTGCCACCAATGATGGAGAATTAAATACTACACAAAATACACTAGGGAGCACAGGGCCACGAATCACTATAGCGCCCCCTACAGTTCAGTTAACTGCTCCAAGCTTGTCCGATTGACACCAAATTTGGTGATATGATTCTTCGCTTAATAAGATGCAAAAAAGTCAATGAGACCCATGGTCTATTCTTCATAATTTTGCCTCTAGAGACCCCCAGAGCTCCAATTCATTGTCTATGGGAGCCTAACTCCATTCGCACAAGGCTGCCACAATAAATAACTAAAATCTGCGGGACAGCCACCAAACTTAATACAGAGACTCCTTTTAAGGGACATTAATGGGTCATAACTGTATTTTTCCTGAAACTAATAAACAGCCTCTACAGCGCCACCTTTTGGGTGAGGCCTATGGAGAAGGAGACACATTTACTTTGGAGGAGGCCCATAAAATTTGGCACAGTGATAGTACACATAAAAAGCACCCTAAAACATAATTGGTGCTCAGTCGTCAGACCAACGACATGGCGGCCATATTGATTTTTATTTCACACGCCACTTTAAGTTTTTATTTTCCATTGAGAACTTGTCCTAGGGTTTTTGGCCAACATTGGTCTAACATACACGTGCCTAATCAAGACAGATTGGAATTTAATAATCTGCCAATTTTTTTGGCCTATCTCGCGCGGTTTAGTCATGACTTCCTGTGAAAAATCGCCTCTATTTCCTGTTTCTCTGCGTGCTCCTCAAAGGCACATGGACTGTGCCTACAGAGTCCAAATTGCCACCAATGATGGAGAACTAAATACTACACACAATAGACTAGGGAGCACAGGGCCACGAATCACTATAGCGCCCCCTACAGTTCAGTTAAAAGCTGCAAGCTTGTCCGATTGACACCAAATTTGGAGAGATGATTCTATGCTTCATAAGATGCAAAAAAGTCAATGGGACCCATGCCCTATTCTTCACACTTTTGCATCTAGAGCCCTCCAGAGCTCCCATTCATTGTCTATGGGACTCAGACTGTCTTCACACAAGGCTGCAATAAAAAACAACTAAAACCTGCAGGACAGCCACCAAACTCAATACAAAGACTCCTTTTAAGGGACATTAATGGGTCATAACTGTATTTTTCCTGAAACTAATAAACAGCCTCTACAGCGCCACCTTTTGGGTGAGGCCTATGGAGAAGGAGACACATTTACTTTGGAGGAGGCCCATAAAATTTGGCACAGTGATAGTACACATAAAAAGCACCCTAAAACATAATTGGTGCTCAGTCGTCAGACCGACGACATGGCGGCCATATTGATTTTTATTTCACACGCCACTTTAAGTTTTTATTTTCCATTGAGAACTTGTCCTAGGGTTTTGTCCCGACATCGGTCTAACATACACGTGCCTAATCAAGACAGATTGAAATTTAATAATCTGCCAATTTTTTTGGCCTATCTTGCGCGGTTTAGTCATGACTTCCTGTGAAATATCGCCTCTATTTCCTGTTTCTCTGCGTGCTCCTCTAAGGCACATGGACTGTGCCTACAGAGTCCAAATTGCCACCAATGATGGAGAATTAAATACTACACACAATAGACTAGGGAGCACAGGACCATGAATCCCTATAGCGCCCCCTACAGTTCAGTTAAAAGCTGCAAGCTTGTCCGATTTACACCAAATGTGGGGATCTGATTCTTTGCTTCATAAGATGCAAAAAAGTCAATGGGACCCATGCCCTATTCTTCATAATTTTGCCTCTAGAGACCCCCAGAGCTCCAATTCATTGTCTATGGGAGCCTAACTCCATTCGCACAAGGCTGCCACAATAAATAACTAAAACCTGCAGGACAGCCACCAAACTTAATACAGTGACTCCTTTTAAGGGACATTAATGGGTCATAACTGTATTTTTCCTGAAACTAATAAACAGCCTCTACAGCGCCACCTTTTGGGTGAGGCCTTTGGAGAGGGAGACACATTTACTTTGGAGGAGGCCCATAAAATTTGGCACAGTGATAGTACACATAAAAAGCACCCTAAAACATAATTGGTGCTCAGTCGTCAGACCAACGACATGGCGGCCATATTGATTTTTATTTCACACGCCACTTTAAGTTATTATTTTCCATTGAGATCTTGTCCTAGGGTTTTGTACCGACATCGATCTAACGTACACGTGCCTAATCAACACAGATTGGAATTTAATAATCTGCCATTTTTTTGGCCCTATCTCGTGCGGTTTAGTCATGACTTCCTGTGAAAAAACGCCTTAATTTCCTGTTAATTTCAATATCTCTCCTAGCCACAGGTACTGCCCTACAGAGCCCAAACTGTAGTCACCGATGCAGAATAAAATATTAAACGGAACAGACTCAGGAGCACATAAGCAGGTTTCACTATAGCGCCCCCTGCTGGTCATGTAAAAGTACCAACATTTCCTAATTTCCACGAAATCTTGTAAACTGCTTTGAAGCGGCAAAAGCTGCAAAAAAGTCTATTACATTGATGTCCTATTTTGTATTGTTTTGACTCTGGGAGCACACATATCCCCCATTCATTTCCTATGACACATTTCATAAGTCTGTGGAGATCCCTAAATTATTTCGAGCAAAGTCAGTGAAACTTGGCAGATGCATTATTTACAGCATTTTGATCGAATAAGTTAATTACATCGAAGCCGTGTTTTGGATGCTTTTGCCACTTTTGGAGAGCAGTGCCCGCCTATGCACTTCTACAGGGACGGCGCTTGGGGGGAGGGGGGGTTACGGAGGCCCGAGTGACGCTCAGAAGAGGAGGACGGTGCACCGTGGCGGTTTGGGACCGGCCGAGGCCGCTTGGGAAGGCGGTCGCGCGCGGGGCGAGGGCCACCATCGCCGCTTTGCGGCTTTAAGTTAACATTGATGTTCGTTAAACCAGGAGACACTGTGAATATACAAACGCGATTTTCACCCTCTGAACGTTAACGAAAAGTCCCACATGCTCAGATAGGAACGACTGGCCCGGCGAACACTTCGATAAAATGTCCATCGCGACAACGTCTGACCCGACCCGAACCAACAGCGCCGTACAGAACCGAGCCCCTATGGGAGAAGGGACATGCACATTTTGACCAGGCCTCATGGAATTCGGAGCAGTGATCGAGCGCCCTGAGACAAGTCAAAAATTACATTACGGCGCCGGCCTATTATGCACGTAGAGTCGGCCATTTTTGATCATATTTAACCCGCCACTTAAACTTTGTCTCTTTGTTAAAGAACTTGTTCGAGGTTTTTGGCCCAACATCATTTTGACAGATACGTTCCTGGTCTAATAATATTGACATTAAATACTCATCTAATATTTGGTGATAGCATTTATGGTTTAGATGTGGCTCACCATCGCAAATCGCCTTCAATTCCTATGTCTTTCAATAACTTTTCCAGCCACAGGTATTGCCGTACAGAGCACAAAGTGTAGTCACAGATGTGGAATCAAATATTAAACAGAACAGACTCAGGAGCACATGAACACATTTCACTATAGCGCCCCCCTGCTGGTCATGTGCTGGTCTGATTGCCACCAAATCTTGACATTTTAAGCACCAAAAGCTGCAAAAAAAAGTTTATTACATTGATATCCTAGTTTGTATTGTTTTGACTCTGGGAGCACACATATCCCCCATTCATTTCCTATGACACATTTCACAAGTCTATGGAGAGCCCTAAATTATTTCGAGCAAAGTCAGTGAAACTTGGCAGACGCATTATTTAGAGCATTTTGATCGAATAAGTTAATTACATCGAAGCCGTGATTTGGACGGTTTCGCCACTTTAGGAGAGCAGCGCCCACCAATGCACTTCTATAGGGAGGCCACCCGGTGTGAGCGGGGGGAGGGGGGTCACGGGGGCCCGGGTGACGGCCAGAGAAGGAGGACGGTACCCTGGGGCGGTTTGGGACCGGCCGAGGCCGCGTGGGAAGGCGGTCGCGTGCGGGGCGAGGGCCATCATCGCCGCTTTGCGGCTTTAATTCTCCTTGAGTTTCCGCTACAGCTTTCTCCCCTTCCTTCAAGCCCATCTCATCTGCACTTTCAGATCTCTCTGAGAAGCTCTCCCCACCTCCCTGTCACCCGCACTAGGCTTTCTTTTTCTAAAGGATGGTCTTACTTTTTATGTCCTTTATCATCCATGGCTTGTTGTTCAGTTCACATTGGTTGGGATAGTGGTGTCCACATTTAAGTTGATGTAGCTGTAATAGTAATCAATGTCCTCCCCGTGAACGGAGCTCCAGAACTACAAGACTCCAAAACAACTCAGACAGACATCTGACAAAGTGTGACAAAATGTGCATTATTTGTTGTGAAAAACTGTGGTATGAGTAACCTGGCAGAAGCCAGACCACTCTTGATTTGAAATGTACACAATATTGTGAGAATTAACCTTGTTGTGGAATGAGACTGATCTAGGAAATTGCCTTGGGCTGTTTATTGTATTGTCCTCCCTCTTCCTTGATAAACACCTTGTGACTGTTTTGTTTTGAAGGAAAATCAGAACTCCTCAAAACAATGTGCTGTAGTGTTTGGAGCTGAGGCCTCTGCTATTGTCCTGTTCAACAAAGTCATGATTGATGTTTGATTCTTTAGCGTGACCAGGAGCTTGATAAGCGCCTTCTAACCTTGGGAAACCTTTTGAAACCCTGTGAAAAAAATAACTCAGACATCAACTGTTTCTAAAGCACCAAAGTTAGCGTGATATATCGCTAGTGTCTGACCCAAGTAAGAAACCAAACTTTTTTGAAAATACCTGATCATGCATGCTGTTGCATTGTGATTTTACACCAGATGCACTTCCTCACGCAACCTGCCACATCACTGTAACTGGAATTAGCAATTGAGGTGAAGGGCGGTGTCATTTCCAGGAACACTAGAAGAGTAAGTTGTACTCTGGTGTGACATGATACACTCTGACAAACCTCCTGTTCCAGACAAAGTCACTAATGTTGCACATACAGTAAATAACATAAATAATCATCGGCAACCACAGCAGAACAAATTCCAGCTGGAATGGATGGCTTATTCTCTATGGGAAAGGTTGCAGTACATGCTGGCACAGCAGCCAGAGCTCTCATTTATCAATAAGGAGATGTGTGTGAGTTCGAATCCTGGACCAGACCAACATTACATGATCTCTCTGGGTTTAGTCTGCATGTTCTCCCCGTGTTACCATGGGTTCTCTCCGGGTATGTGTTAGATCAATTGGCAGCTCTAAGTTGTCCCTAGTGAATGAATGTGAGAGTGAATGGTTGTCTGTCCATGTCTGTATTAGCCCTGCAACCAGCTGGCCTCTGTTCAGGGTGTACCCCGCCTAAGGCCCAAAGTCACTGGGATAGGCTCCAGTCACCTATGACCCCTAACGGGAACAAGTGGTAGAACGTGAATGAATGAATGAATATGAATGGAAATGTGGAAGTGCTGAAAATCAGACAGGATTATACAGTAATTCAGATCCTAGCCTAGTTTAAACTTTATATTTTTTCATTAAATATCCCTCCTGAACATATACAGTGTAAAAAAAAAAAAAAAGTATAGGCAATTTTCCCAAGCTCACAGAGGTTGCTGGAATGTTGCTAATACAATGCACAGCAGAAAATCCTGGCAGCTGCCAACGAGAAGAGAGGCAACAGGCCATGAGAGTCGGCCACATGATTCTTAGGGACCTCTCTCATGCTCTGTGTTTGAGTGGCTGCCATCAGTCTGTGCTGTGCTGACTGCAGCACACAGAGGAGGAAGGAAACCTTTGCTCCTTCAGTCATCCAGTCCCTTAACCCTGACCCCTCGCGCTCCCAGCATTGTAACATAACAGCACTTGACACAAAACATGAGCTCTTCTCTTACACACTATACAGTCAAGTATTTCTCCCCAAAAAGTATTCCAATTCCAATTTTTTTGTTTGAGTGTTTTGGAACAATGCAAAATTAAATGATTCACACCCTTAACTTGATACCCTTTTGAAAAAATAACTGAAATCAATGGCTTCCAATAGCCATCCATAAGCTTCTTACACCTCTCAACTGGAATGTTGGACCACTCTGCTCCAGGCCTCTCATATTGGAAGGGCGCCTTTTCCCAGCAGCAATTTTAAGATCTTTCCAGGTTGTCTGGCCCATTTTGGGTTAGGGTTAGGGTCAAATTTGCTTTTTTCTCAGTTTTTTTTTTATTACTTCCGTTTGTGGCATTATTTTAATATTAATTATTCATTTCTGATGTTACTGCTGGATCAAAGGGTATTATTTCTAAACTGCTTGGTTACATTTTAGAAAAGACTAATGTTCCATTGAACTTGGACTACGGCTGAAGGAATGTTATTCCACATTCCCCTTTGGATTTTAAATGGGAAACAATACGGAACGCCGTGCTTTGCTCATCCAAGAAGCCGTATCATCAGCAGAACAGCACAGCCACCGCCTCTTCAGCCTTTCCATTTCAGCCTGATTGTAATAAGCACCTAGTTAATTCTATCAATTAATCATCTTACATCACTCACATGTGCGCTGCACTAGTTAAAATGTCCATTGAGTTAAAAGGCCAACAAGGCCCCTTCATTTACTTGAAGTGTGAACATTGGGCGTCCTTATGTCTCCCACCATCGGGTCACTGTGCGCCCCATGTCACCACATCCCCTGTGACCTTTATCCAGATGCACAGTTTCCCGGGATCATCTCAAATTGAATCAGCTGATTGGATTACAAGAGGCTCATTACTTTGAATTGGCTGGAGAAATAAAGCTTTGTCTTGGGTCTCATTTCTTGACATTTCTTCTTAAATTAACCATGGCGAGGAGCAGAGAAACTTAAACCCAGTCTGGAGGGATTGCCATGTCATAAATACTGTGAAATATGAGCAGTCAATGATCCTTTTTTGGCTCTTTTTGGTTCATTATTTATGACTGTGAGACAGGTAAAGGAAAACAGTGTACATTCTCAGCACACCACACAAATAGCACTCCATACAGCAAAAGTTATTTCCTCTAAATTGCCCTCATTATCAGACTCTGCACGAACTGGACACGTAACATTGATTCAAGCCATTACTGTTGCCTGCACATTGGACACAATTGGTTACAAGTGAACTTAAAATAAGGTTGTGTGTGTCTTCCACTCTCAAGACGAGTTGGATTTGATGACATTGTTAAAATTTAAATTTTAACCCAAATTAAAAGTATGTATCAAATAATTTCCCTTAGACCATTTCTTCAATACAATGTATCTACAATACAGTACTCTACAAATGAGAAAAATAAACAAACATAAAAAAACAGTAAAATAACATCCTCAGTACTTCAGTGGATATGGACAAACAGCTTCAGATGCGGCTGTCCCGTTCATTTTTACATGTTGCTTATGGTTACAAATCTAACTTTTTGTGTGAAGAGTCTGCCAGTTGCTTGTCTCCATGGAGATGTTATTACTTAGCTGGCTCAGACGGGATGGTGCGCAAAAAACCCATCCTTGAGAATGAGACATTAACCCTTATGACCTGTTGGGGAAAAAAGGCCACTGTTTTCATTTTTTACTCTAAAAATTGGCATAACTTCGGTTTTAGAGATAGTTGGATGATTTTCTGTTACAAACCTTACTTTGATCCATATTTTCTAAAACTCATTTGGAAATTATGACAGGATTTTTACAGGATTTACAAAGTTGCTACCTACTTGTCTGGTTAGCGCACTTTTACTCCACTTTTTTGACAGCTGTAAAAATACTTTTTTTTGTTAAATCTGTTCATCCACGTCCATTCTGACTAAAAATAAAAAATGTTAATTTTTATCCCAAGACTTTTGTGTTTTAATAGTCACTGGAAACAGCAAAATCACAGAGGTGCTGAAAAGTATCACACAAAATGGCCCATTTCTCATATAAAATGTGAATAGGCAGAATTTGTTTTTGCCATGTCAAAGACTAGTGACAACTTTGGCTTTGATTATTTTTTTTCTCTCCCACTAGTCCTGTTGGCACCATTTCTTTCACCCATTGACTTTCATTATAACAACATTTTTTGATTGCACTGTAATGATAAAAAAATTATGATTTCCTGATCTTTTGTGGTTTTTCAATCAATTTGTGATTTTTACAGTTTACTACAACTACTGCTACTACAAATGACCCATTTACATTTAAAAACAGGCCTCTGTAAAAGAGTTCTGTAGTTTCCCCATGTTTTTCTATGGGGCTCTCTGAAGGAGTGTGTATTGGGTGTGTATTTGTACTTAGGGAGACTCCTGGGGACGTGTCCTCATCTGGGGCGGGGTGCAGGTGTGTTGGGGGGCACTGGGGCTGTCGGGGTGTATTTGTGTGAAGTTTTGTGTTTGTACATACAATTTGTAAACAAAGACACACCTCCATCATACACCCAAATATGCATATTTTCAAAAATGCATGCACGTACCCTCTGACAGCCCCCTGTGTCCCCCCACCCACCTACTCTCTGCCTCAGGTGAGTATCTGCCCCCAGGAGCCTCCCGAATGAAAAATACACACTAAAAACAGCTCCCCGAGAGCTCCATAAAGAGGTCTGTTTAAAAGGAAAATGCAGTGTAAACTACAAAAAACACAAATTTGGTTATAACAAACATTTGGTTATAATGGAAGTGAATGAGGAAAAATGGCGCCAACAGGACAGGAGAAAAAGCAAAAACCTGTTAAAAAACGACGACAACAACAAGAACAACAACAACAAATCGTCAAAGTCCAAATTTAAAAATAATTTCAGCCTATATTCATATTTTATATGAAAAATTGGCCATTTTGTGTGACATTTTCAGCACCTCAGTAATTTAGCTTTTTCATATGCTCATTCAAATTCTCAAGTTGAGTGTTTTTGGACAAAAATGAAGTGGATTAACCGATCTAAGCAAAATATGTTTGAAAAATAAAATATCTATTATATTTTTACAGCTTAAAAAAAAAATTTAGAAAAAGGGCACTAACAGTAAATAAGGACAGGTCACATCTCAAGAGGTCCATGTGTATAAATAAGTGATAGGTTTAAAGCTGCATTGCCCATCTTTCCCTCCCCCCATAAAGTGTATTATAAAAGCAATACTTTTTAAATGAAATTGTGTCTGTGACTATCTTTTTTTAGTTGACTGCAAAAAAGAGACATGTGAGTTGCTATATGTTGCTTTGAGATGAGAGCTGATTGACTGCGCATTGATTCAACTCTGCTTCACTTTCTTGGCTGAAAAAACTATTCTAAAGCTGTGCTTATGCTCCAAAAACTGCTTACAATACTAGTGATGTGCCAAGGGGTCTGGAGGAGCCAGGAATGAGTTAGATAGACGTAAATACCTACCTCCACTGCCTTCCCCAGCTGTGAGTCTTATTTTTCCAACCTAATTATCTACTAATAGGGCCTAACAGGCTGAGCACTTCTAAAACTGAACCGGTGTTGTGAGCTTACTTGTGCATTTTAAAGCAGGCAGTTTAGACAAATCCTTGAGGAAAAGCACTGATCAGGAAGCAGAGCTCAAAGCCTCAACGTACCGCCTAAACCAGCAGAGTGGAGCAGCCTCTCACTGTGCTCTGGTGCAAACCTGTGGGTTTGTCCTCAATGAGGCTGTTTATTTGCAGTGGTCAGAGAACACTACAGTAGAGCATTTTAAACCTTGCATCAAATCTGTTTCAATCTTGATTCGAGAGTAGGAGTGGGTGATGTTATGACATTAATCAAGTCGTGATCTGTGAGGTCATATGCTATTTTTGTGATATTGTCATATTGGGATTCAGTGCTTTGTTTTAATAGAACTGTTCCCTCTCCACTCCTATGGATCAGTGTCGGTCATGCTCCGACTGATTGACAGGTGAAGTTAACCAATTTCAGTCAAGTGTGAGCTTTCAAGAGCAGCAGATATGACTCACAGTAAAGTACACAGACATTATGAAAATTGTTGTCAAGGCTCTGATAAAATTGTGAAGTAAATTTCTAACCTAATAATACCACTTACAGTAAGTAATGGTGTAAAAAAAATAGTGCTGTAGAGCATGGCATTTGGAATACAGATTTCGTTATCTTTACAAGATCAGAAGAGAAAGCTCAGCAGAAATGTCTGCGATGAGGGGGCACTGCAGCACATACAGGACGAGATGTGTGCTCAGGAGGAATGTGTGACAAATGAGCCTCATCTTTAAGTTCCCCAGAGTTGAAAGCACTACATGACACCAAACTCTATTTATATACAGACTGTTCCACTGCCTGTTAAAAATGCAGTCTTTAGTATTCTCACTGGTTTATGGTGGGCTTTCAGTGGGACAGCTCAATTGCTTCCAACACACTTTGGCCATAAATTGTTTACTGTCCATTCAAATCTGGTGAAAAAAAAACAGCAATTGACAAGCTGACTGGTTCACTCTGTGGCAACTCCTCAAACACTGTGTCTTCCACTCTGATGGAAGTGTAACAGTAACTGTAAAAGTTGTTTTTGCCGAGCATCATAGCTGTTTTTGTCAGTATGTCAATGTGCATGTTGACATAAGCATGTTTTACACTTTTTATAAGTAATCTTTCTATCAAACAGAAATGGTTAGTGCCAGTATCATTCAGTCAATGGTATGTGCTGAGTTTAAATCAAATCAAACTTTATTTATAAAGCGCTTTTCATACAAAAATTGTAACACAAAGTGCTTTACAATTTACATATTAAATCAATCCCCAGAACCCACAACACACACATACATTAAATTAATACATTCATAAATGATGGGCATGAGGCGGAGTACAGTTAAACCAGCTGGGAAAGCATCATCAGAGGAGTCATCTGGGGCCACAGGACACAGACTCAGGGCCCAGAGGAGCGATGACTCCAAACCTCCGCCAGGGGCCCATGAGCCAGGGCCCAGCAGCCACAGCAGACCACTGCTCCTGGTGCAGAGCAAACACCGGAGAGCCTAAAATGGATAAAAGGATTCAAATAATGAGGATACAGATGTAAGTCAAAACTAAGACCAAAAGTTTAGAATTGAAAACATAAAATTAGGACCTCGAATAAATAATAAAATAGATAAGTATAACAAATACAGATTAATCAAAATCAAAAGCTTGAGCCTGCCCTTAGAAACCTGAACTTCCTCTGCAGCTCTGAGGTCTAGTCTAAACCCACTTTGAAGTGAATCCTTTTGGCTTTAGGATCTATTTGCAGAACTGGATGCAGTTAAATCCATTGAAACATGCTGCTAGCTCTTCTGTCAACATTGGCATTGTGCAGGTGAAAAAAGGGGTTTGTTTCATCTCTAAACACACTTACGTAACACATTTTGTTGCTGCTGAGTATATATTTAAAATAGTTGATGACACAATCTCCAAACAAACAAATATTGCAAAATGGACGAGAGAAAGAACATTATATGTAATGTTATATTAAATGAGATTATTATTATAATATAAAATTATATCATTATATGGCATCTCATCTCTTTCAAAAAAACAAAAGACAAGCAAACTGATTAATAAGGACCAATTCTGATGTCAAAAATCGAAATGATACGAAAGAAAGCCATGTCCTTCACAGATGCACCCCTGAACACAAAAACCTGTGAAAACTGTGAATTTTCCTGGCAAGAACTATTTTTGCTAAAAAACAAACAAAACAAAAAAAAAACTTGAGAAACTGTTGACCTGTGTGAAGTTGGTCGTCTGTAGTGTCCGATTTAGACCAAAATGATGTCAAACATTTGGGCACACAATATCAGCATTTGGGTACCCTCTGAAATATTGATCATTAACTGATTATTGGCTGGATTATTCTAAACGGTATGTGCATTATGCTCACAGTCCACTATAGGTCTGTCTTTTGTATCCTGCCCTTCTTATTTGTTCTTATTCCTAGTTCGCTAAAACCAAGTGTGTCTATCCAGAAACTATTTGACTAACTGCGTGTGTCTGATGAGCACAGTGTTGATCTTCCAGGCACAGCACAGTGTGGACACTTGCACATGTGCTTTTCACTGCCAGCTGGCCCACTGCAGCTCCACAGCTCCAGCAGGAGGTGAACCCTGTGACGTCAGTTTCCTGCTGTAGACAAGAGCTGGAACAGAGACACTGCAGTTCAGAACGGACAGCACCTTCTTTTCCTTCTTTAGGGTTAATCAAATGGACATATAGTGTGCATTTTGGCCCATAATTGCATCTCACTATAGTGCCAGATGAGACTGGTAACACACAGTTAGACGGTGGGTGCGCTGGCCAGCTAACAGAGTATTGATTGCCCAGCGCTGAGTGGTTCTCAGTCCAATTCATTAGTGCTGAACGACTAAAGCGCCTGACCTCATGCATAATGCCATCAATGCAAGAGAATCAGTTAGATTTCAGCCTCTTTGTGACCGTAAAAGCCACGTCACAATTAGGGATGAAGCGCCAAAGGATGTGTTAGGTTAGCTGGTAAAAGAAGAAGTAGAAGAGAGGGTTAGATAGACACATGAAAGAGCACTTGGAAGTACAAAACATTACCAACATATATGTTTTACTTTTTAAGATGTTTTTCATGGTCATATGCCTGTTCATACTGTGATAAGTGGGTACACAGTCATGCATAATAAATGACCTGAAGTAAATAAGCTGCAGAGAGTAACTTTGAACATTGTTGGAAATTGTAGAGTAGCTTGTGAATAATGTAGATATGAAATTGGTCACTTGGAACACTTAAGAACTCTCACACTAGCCCAAAAAGACGGTTCAATCCCAGCTCTTTAAAACCATTGCAAGCATACCATTCTGTGTGTTTGAATACAACAGATGCACTTAGTCCTTATGTTCGAGCCCATGTTATGAAAAGCACTGCAGTGTTCGCTCTAGTTTCTTGAGGAAGCAGTGCAAATCAGCTGGACGAGCACAGCTTCAAACTAAAACCCCCTCCTGTATACAGTAGTGGCAGAGGCTCATTCCTCTTTCTGATCACAGGGCGCAGGAAACTCCAAGGGACACTGGAGGAATGAGCTCATTATTAGACATTTTTATCTCAAGAAAAACACAGGGAAATAGGTGTAGTAATGAAATACTGTACATTGTTTAATTGGGGTGTATTGTGACTGAATGGAAAATTATACAAATCTGACTTAAAAAGAAACTTGTGGTAAATGAAATACAACCCAGATCGTACTGTTTCATCCATGACTTGAAAGCCTGACTACTGGATTAGAGCATATTACAGTAGACATCTCTGTGTACAGCTGATGAAAAACCTAGCAACACTGTGCCTCTGATACATATGAGGTCAAACTGAATTCATAATATGTATTGATCAATTGAATCCAGGGTTTTGCACTCCAAAAGTGTCATCTTAACTATATCATTCCACTGATCAATCAGATTTTTTCTGCACAGGTCCTTCAGGTGTGAGGCGCTGCACAGGTCCCTCCCTCAGGTGTGAGGCGCTGCACAGGTCCCTCCCTCAGGTGTGAGGCGCTGCACAGGTCCCTCCCTCAGGTGTGAGGCACTGCACAGGTCCCTCCCTCAGGTGTGAGGCGCTGCACAGGTCCCTCCCTCAGGTGTGAGCCCCTGCACAGGTCCCTCCCTGAGGTGTGAGGCACTGCACAGGTCCCTCCCTGAGGTGTGAGGCACTGCACAGGTCCCTCAGGTGTGAGCCCCTGCACAGGTCCCTCCCTCAGGTGTGAGGCGCTGCACAGGTCCCTCCCTCAGGTGTGAGCTGCTGCACAGGTCCCTCCCTCAGGTGTGAGGCGCTGCACAGGTCCCTCCCTCGGGTGTGAGCACCTGCACAGGTCCCTCCCTCTGGTGTGAGGCGCTGCACAGGTCCCTCCCTCTGGTGTGAGGCGCTGCACAGGTCCCTCCCTCAGGTGTGAGGCGCTGCACAGGTTCCTCCCTCAGGTGTGAGGCGCTGCACAGGTTCCTCCCTCAGGTGTGAGGTGCTGCACAGGTCCCTCCCTCTGGTGTGAGGCGCTGCACAGGTCCCTCCCTCAGGTGTGAGGCGCTGCACAGGTCCCTCCCTCAGGTGTGAGCTGCTGCACAGGTCCCTCCCTCTGGTGTGAGCTGCTGCACAGGTCCCTCCCTCTGGTGTGAGGCGCTGCACAGGTCCCTCCCTCAGGTGTGAGCTGCTGCACAGGTCCCTCAGGTGTGAGCTGCAGTGTCTCCCTCTCTTCACATTCACTCGGCAGAGCTCAGCTGAAGCAGCGGCTGAATGAGGCTTTTGTTTGTGTTCAACATGAGAGTAACGTATCCTGCTCCTAATCAAATCAGTTTCACTGAATTATAGCAGCCTAATGGCATTATGACCTGCTGACACTCATTTAATCCAGTCCAGCGTGTTGCAGTGTTGGACATTGCAGAATAAACAGCGCCACACCATGGTCAGGAGGTACATCTTCTACAAACGACAACAATGATCTAAATAGATAAAAACCACTTAACTGACTTGTGGCACTTAGATCGAAACTTTCAAGGGGGATAATATCTAAATTATATAAATCAATATATTTTAATTAATGTTTTAATTTAATTAAGTGGGAAAGAGAAGAATGGGAACAAATTTAGCAAGGAGGTGTCAAGAGCTAGATTTCTGTACAACACATGCCTGAAGGAGCAGTTCTCTGCCAAGGAACCTGCTACTGTCTGGCGGGGCTTCGGCAGATCACCAACTACAAGCCCAAAGCCCCCCATGCTGCTGATGACCAGAAACTAGCTGAGCAGCTACTCACAATTCAAGATCTCAACCCCCTCCCCCACCCATCTCACTACAATGGACATTTCTGCTGATCCCATCCCGGTCCCTATCAGCTACTCCACCCCCACAAGATGTGAACAAGTCCAACCCCCGAAAAGCTGCTGGAACCCTCCCCTGCCACCCCGAGACACTGAGCAGATGAACTGACTCCTGTTTTCACTGACATTTTTAACACCTCCCTGGAGTCATGCCATGTCCCAGCCTGCTTCAAGTCGTCCATGGCCGTCCCTGTCCCCAAGAAGCCCCAGATCACTGGACTTAAAGACTTCAGGCCTGTGGCGCTGACGTTAGTAGTCATGAAGTCATTTGAGCGCCTAGTCCTGCCCCTCCTCAAGTCCTTCACCCACTGCAGTTCGCCTACGGAGCCAAAAGATCTGTAGACGACACCATCAACTTGGCCCTCCACTTCATCCTCCAGCATCTGGACTCCCCGGGAACCTACCTACCTAACTTGCTCTGCTCCAGGACAAGCTCTCGCAGCTTAACAAGGTGAATAAGGTGAATCACTGACTTCCTGACAGACTGGAGGCAGTGCGTGCGGCTGGGGAAGAATGTCTTGGACCATCAGCACAGGAACTCCACAGGGCTGTGTACTTTCTCGTCTGCTCTTCTCCCTGTACACCAACTGCTGCACTTCCAGCCACGACTCCGCAAAACGGATTCAATTTGCGGACGACACCATCCTCATCGGACTCTGACTTTGGAGTCTGTGTACAGCAGGGAGGTGGACCGACTGGTGTCGTGGTGCAGCGACAACAACCTGGAGCTCAACGCCCAGAAGACAGTGGAGATGATCGTGGACTTCAAGAAAGTCTCAGCCCCCCTGCCCCCCCTTGCCCTGACAGACTCTGCAATCAACACCGTGGACTCTTTCCGCTTTCTCAGCACCACCGTCACTCAGGACCTCAAGTGGGAGGCGACCATCAGCTCCATCATCAAAAAGGTCCAGCAGAGGATGTACTTCCTGTGGCAGCTGAGGAAAGCCAAGCTGCCGGTGCAGATGATGCAGTTCAACACGGCCATCATCGAGTCCATCCTCACCTCCTCGGACTCGGAGACGAGCAGGTCAGATCACAGCTGACCCTTCTCACCCTGGACCTGGACTATTTGAGCCACTCCCCTCGAGCAGGAGGCTACGGTCCATCCAGACCAGAACCTCCCGCTACAAGAATGGTTTCTTTCCCTCCGCCGTTGGACTCATGAACACTTTATAACACCAGCCACTTTAACAATCATATAACAAAAGCAGCTATCTATTTGCACTGTCAATTTGTACATTTTATTTTATTCTTAATTTTATGCATGCCTTCTTTTATATATTTTGCTACTATTTTATTCATTGTTATGTGTTGCATCTGACCACCAAAGAGAGTTTCTAGTTTGTGAATTTTGTGTCAAGAAACCTTTTTCTGATTATGAAATAAATATTTCTTAATGGAGGACATTAAATTAAATGAAAAGAATTTGGTTGGAAAAAATATATAAATTATTTTTTACAACTCCATGTCAAAGTGTTCACTATTCACAGGCAGGTCCTGGCTGCTGGAGAAGCTGTGGGTGCCAAGTGGCCCACTGTTACCATATGTTTTGGGACTGTCCTATTGCTCACAAATATTGGAAAAAGATTTACAAAGCACTGCATACCGTTTTTGACATTGCCATCCCACTCAGTTTCAGAACTATGTATTTGGGCCTCAAAACTCAACACAATAAATGGATACCTGTGGAGCATACTTTAGGCAGTGGGAAGAAGGCCATCACATGTTCTATTCTTCGTGTTTTTCTGTTCTGTTTGATATTTGTATATATATATATATATATATATATATATATATATATATATATATATATATATACAAATATTAAAAAACACACACACAAAAAAATTATTAAATGCCACAAGCATAACCGGGAGCATTTTTTTAAATAATTGCAGGTAGAGAGCAGTGGGTGGGGAAAGGGTGCAGTCAATCAATAGCAAAATACAACTGTGGGTAAATGAATGATAAGGGAACACTATTAAAACATGGTTAAAAGCTCAAAAAAGTACATTTTACATAACATATCCCATTTAATGCTTGAGTACTCTTCACAAAAACATCAGATGAAATGGCAGAACTGAAAGGGATGTTTAAGCTTAAAATGCTTGCTGCATTATAAATAGCAAAGAGTCACAAAAAATCATAGTTATGACTTTTAAACTCAAAATTATGACTTTTAAACTCAAAACTATGACTTCTAAACTCGAAATTATGACTTCTAAATTTATAATTATAACTTTCAGGGCCATATTTTGCCCTTGGCGGTAGTGCAGTGCTGGTGTTAATAATGGCGTTTTGCGCCAGTGAAAACGGTGACGTCATGGAGCTCTAAACAAGAGGTGTGATCACGCCAAACTATAAGGTGGAGTGAAGCAAATGTAGGGCGTGGTGTGATGCATTCTGTGAATGGCCAGAACCGTAACAAATACATTTAAAAACTAATGCAGTGAAAAACATAACATGGGAAACATTTCCTGGAATCGTATTACTATCCTCATATGGACCAGACAATCCTAGTAAAACAAGCTTAATGGGCACAAATAACCAAAACGATACATCACAGAATAATGAACATGGTCCAATTAAGACGTCTGGCTTAAATAGCTTTACTATATTTTCATTGCGCTTTTGCATAAAACTGTATCGATCTGCCTCAAATGTTCAAATGTTGAAAAAACATCATGTTGAGCCTGTTTGCATTAAATTATGAACTGACCGGTGTCAGACTAAAACACCCCAGTTTCGAGTCCCACCCATGCCCAACGGAAACAGAAAATACACAGAGCAGTGTTCACCTCGTGTTTGTGTGTCTGTGTGAGTGTAAGTGAACGTGTGAATGCGTTTGATCGCGCTCGCTGCGTGATGAACAAAGCGGAACTAACTTTATGAATGAATGCTGTGAGAGGTGTGTGCGACTGCGGCGCGTGCTGGAGGCTGTACAGCGTATACAGTACATTTATGGTGTTGGACATTTGTCCCTCAGAACAGTTTCAAGTTCCTATGCATTATTATTGGTCTATTCAAGTGACGCTAATTAGGCTTTATTATTATACAGCAAAGCTCATTTCTGAGGATGCGCAGCGGTAATGCAAAAACAAACCAAAAAAAAACTTGCAGGGATTTCTGGGGAGGACAGATGCAGAGTGGCTTCAGGACCAAGAGGGAGTGGTCAGAGAAGCTCCAGAGCGCCGGTCACTGCAGTGGTCTCTCTGGCTTCAGGACACACTTCTGTTTTGATCACTGCTGAACAGCGTATGTTTATATCGTGGGGCTTCGGAGCTGTTTCTTTGTGCCCGTATATGAGTCCCTCTCGTTCTTTGACAAGTGCCTCCTCTGCTGTGAAGCGTTAGCTCCTTTCTTTGCCTGGATATGCCATGGACGTAAACATCTCCTGCACTGACTGCTTTTTAAATGTCACAGTTCTCAGTCATTGGTTCAAATGCATTCACCATATATGGACAGTCACATGCTCCTTCAGCCTCCTTGCGCTAGTGTTACCGCCATGAAAATAGTAAAAGCCCAACCTGGAACCTCCCCCCTGGTCATGGCGCTGACGCTAGGGGCAAAATACCGCCCTCAAACTCGAAATTATGACTTTAAAACTCAAAATAATGATTTCCTGTGGGGCTTTTATTTTTTATTCATGCGGAAATGGGCTTCCATAGCTTTTAGTACAGTTGTTACTTCAAAATGGTTTACATCTGTCATGCAAATTTCAAAGTTAAAACTATGAATTCCCGTCAAGACAGTTAGTATTTGACAGAATCAATTAAATTGAGCATAGCAGCCATTCCCAAACTTAGCAGCGTCGTGGCCCCTTTATCAACCTGACGATCCCTTGGGGGTAATGTTTTTATCTTTAAATGTACACATAAAAATACAAATAGTAATGACTGTAGGCTTAATATTGATTTAAAGTAGTGCATATAAGCTAATATTTTCAGGCTAATTTTTTTTTCATAATTGTTATGTGGACAATATTTGGGGTCCCCCAGGGGCCCCAGACCTCTCTCTGGGAAGCACTGGAATAGAGAATGAAATTCTGATTCTTTTGTCTTATGTGGAACCATATCAGTAAAAACTGTACAAAAATATATGTACAATATAAATGAATAAGAAATATGTATGATCTTTATTTAGGCTGCACTAATGTGAATTAGTGAATAATAAAAGCTTATGCTTTGGATAAGGGTCTTTTCCTATGCACACCTTTTTATGTATAAAAATCTATGACGAGCTTTTTCAAAGGTCATAAAATTCAGTTACGTGTGGATGGATCAAGCTTTAACAGCTCAACACATGCACCGATATAACAGCTTTAAACTTCTACCAGTTGACATCTGGGACAAAGATCATCATGAACAGCCCTCTCTAACAAATAATATACTATTTCCACAGTTCAGTTTGGTTGGTTGTTTTCATACTTATACAGTTAACTTTTACTAATGGGAGCAGCCCATAAATGTGACTGATTGAACTTACCTTGGGCTCTCAAACTGCATCGATCACCACTGGGTTTGTCAAAGTGAGTACATACTGCCCTTTGGGCATTTTCCAATCTCCCATGTTTAACAAAGACAGCAATTAATCAATGAGCAGTAATGGGCTCCATCAGTAAAGAGTAACTAAATGAGAGACTGATCAATGAGAGAAGCAGGGAACAGAACACCACTCTGGCTATGTAGGACATTTTCAAACATTTGCAAAAAAATTCTGTGTGTTAGTGTTTTATTGCAGAGTACAGTGTGTTAATGTTTATTTAAGATTACATCACAATTTTCTTTTTTCTTAACTTTAATAAAAAGAATGCACAAGGTTGTGTGAGAATTATATTTTATTCTTAGACAGGCACTTGTAAACATGTTTTTTTGTCTTGGCCAGAGAAGACCGAGTGGTTTTATGACTTACAGTCAAATAATAGAAAAACAGTTCCTGTTTGGCCAATGGACAAATCTGCAGAACTCTTTTTTCAATCCATCTGTAGTCCATTCCTATTTTTTTCTTACCGTTTGTTGTTTTGTGGTTAAAAAAAAAAATCCATGGAACAGATTATGATTGTTGCCAGTAATGCTGCGTATGTAAACACCTCTGTTACTGTTTAGAAATGTCTTTCAGAGGATCTCTCCACTAATGCAGCACAGGCCCATTTACACAGCGAGGGATCATAGCCCACGTGTCCCCTGCTCTCTCTCACCTCTCACTCTGATCTTGGTGGCCCTTGTCATTATTGGGGTCCTGTGGACCTAGGACTTGTTCCAGGCGCCTGGTCCTGATGGGAGGCAGCTGCTCGTACAAGTCAAAGCCACAGTTTGACTGCTGCTGGGGCAGACGGAACCGCAGAAGGTGCTTCTTCAGAACCTAAAACAAGAGGTGTTCAGTTAATAGGTGTTCTCAGGGAGCCCACAACTGTGATCCAAAGCAATCTATTGACAATCTAAATCCTGGCCTAAAATAATCTGCTTGAAAAGTATATGGTAATAAATTTGATACTGTTGCAATATTGTTACTGAAATCTTAAATGACTTTAACATGAGTCCAACATTGGGTCTATTATATGTGTATGTGGTATGTGCTCTTGTAGAATCTTATCACACTTGTATACAAATATATATAACAAATATATATTCTTTTTAAGTAGGAAAGTTCCATTGTGACTTGACTCTTTTCCAGGAGTCATGGGACCAGAGTTGACCCTATTATACATGTTTTAGTGGTAGGGGAAACCACAGCACCAAGAGGTCCCAACAGGCACAGGGAGAACACGCAAATTCCACACAGAAAGGCAATCAAGCCCCACTGCACTGTATTTGATTTCTTGGGTCTTTGTAGTACTTTGTAGTAGCTGAAAAATTACCTGACTATTTCAAATGGAAGTGAAGAGAAAAGCAGAGTGGGACAGAAGAATGTGCGTGATGTGTGTGAAGTCTAAGACAGAGAGTTACCTCATCAGTCAGGTAGAAAATTTTACGGAGCATACTGACGCGAGCAGCTTCCACCTCCTGTAACACACACATACCATCACTACAGGCTCAGTGCATTCTTAAGAGTTAGAGCAAAGAAAAATCACCTTGGGAATAAGGACATGTGTTATGAACACAAATGGGTAGTAAATTTCCGCCTTGTAGAATATTTTGAAGAATTTAATGGAGAATTATGACCTACACTTGGCGAATGTTAGACATAGAGAGAAACAATATATCCTCCTTAAAACTTATGTGCTTCCCCACAGTTCAGCAGCTACAGTGTCTGACTATGTGAAGTATGTGAAACTCCACATGAGCACTGCGCTCCAGGCTTAACTGTCATTCAAAAACACAACCTTTCTGTTATGCATTAGGCTTAAATATTTTATTTGATTTTCTTTAAAGCTTTTAAATATTTTTGAAGTTTATAAAGCCCGTTATGATGGGAGATGGCACTTTTTACTGTCTTCTGCTGGAGAGCTGAATTGAGATGCTTGTAGTCTGGGAGACATTGAATTCCCTTATGTAAAAGCAACAGGTATAATGCCCTGACCCCTGCTAAAAGCCAAATCTCTCCATTCTGAGATAAATGATAAAGAAGCCTGAACCGGAAACATGAATCTGGGATCTATAAATTATATGACTACATCAACCAGTACAGTAGTACCGTGATTTAATATGATTAAAAACAAATAGTAAATAATTACTGTAAATTCAAATTAAAAAATAAAGTCGACAGATGTACCTTTACAATGAAGTGTCTGTTACCTGTGCTGCAGCATGCTGGGAAAAAATGAAAGTGTTGAGGTGAGAGAGTGCGACCACATAGAGAACAGGGCACCAGCACTGTTTCAGAGCTCCTGTGACCAGGCAGCGGAAGTACAGGCGCAGCAGGGCCAGGCAGTCCTCAGGGGGAGATGTGAAGCACTCCAGGGGGATGGACAGCTAAGGAATTTAAGAACTTTAAAAACTTACAAAAATAACATGAAACATGTTTTAAAAGTTTGCTTCACGCAAGGCAAAAAAGCAAGGTTTTACCTGTTCCATAGTGACACTGAGCGAGCGGAGTATCCCCACATGCTCTCCAAACACAGCCAGTCTCAGAGTCACACTGTATCTTCGCTGCAAAGGCAGAAGCATCCAGCAGCCAAACAGGGGGTCCCCAAATGACACAGCCTCATACTGAGCCAGCAGGGCTGAGTACAGGTCCTGGAATGAGGCCAGGCCAGGAGGAGGGATACTCAGGTCTAGACTGTTCAGTCGAGATGCTCTGGAAACAAAAATAAATCTTCTATGATCACAATGTTCAAGATTTAATTGAGGAGGAGATATGTAAAGAGAGGAACCTGGTCAACAGCCGGAACAAAGTCCAGGTGAGGTTTTGAATGGGTCTCTCAAGGAACAGGTCGCTGGAGCAGAGGAACACACAGGACAAACGGGCTAGTCTGGCTACAGGCGGGATCACCTACAACAAGAACATTTCGTCAATAAAATAATTTAAACAGCATAAATCAAGCAGTGTCTCTTTGGGGCTCTGTGCCCATAGGCTTTGCTGGATTGGACTGTATGGGGGAGAAGAGCAGGGAGGATACCCAGCGTATTGTTGGAGCCAAGAGTCGATTTCAAACACAAAGACTAGGTATGTGCTGCTACTTAGAACACTAGGGCAGCTGAAGCTTGTGTGTTTTGAGTAAAGAAAACTAATACTGCAAAGTTGCAATAAACTAGACTAAATAAAATATCAAAATAACAAAGAATGTTAAATCACTTTACAGCCAATTCACACAACAGCTGTGGTGAAAGTGCATGTTGATGAACCATAATTTAGGCAATAATCAGAACGTACCCTCAGAGCCTCCTCTCTCCACACGTCTAGCAGCAGCAGCCACTGGAGGCAGTGTGTCACAGCCATCAGTGCACCCTGGGGCAGCTCCTGCACAGACAGACCTCCACCCTCAGATACCCCGGCCCGCTCATACAGGCTCACTAAGGGAAGGTAGGGCCAATCGGAGGGCACAGCGGGACCACTGAGTTCTGGGAGTAACTGGGATGTGATCCAAGGGGTTCGACCGAGGAATGAGTTCCGGGACACTATCACAGCAGGTTCCAAATGGGCCAGATGGGTTAGGAAGCAGGCCCGGACCGAGGGCAGCTGGGCACAGGCCTCTCGGAGCAGTGAGCCTACAGCCTGACTAGAGCTAGGGATTTCCTCATGCAGCCTGAGCTCCCCCAGTTCAACTGCCTCAGGTCCTCCACTGTGACCCTCTCTGCAGACAAAGTCAACAACAAATCAGTGCCCGCGTCAGCGTCATTCTTCAAGGAAATTAATCACATTAATGAATTAGATTTGGAAGTAAATCTTATTATATTAAAAGAGATACCATTCATCCGCCTCTTACATTGTTGGCTACAAGTGTTACATCCAAACAACTAAGTGAAATTCATACAAATGAAACAGAACAACATCAGAAATCCAAAAATAGCTCACGGTATGAAGGACTTGCTAAAGATGATGGTTGAGAGAAGTTCATGAGCAAGAAATTCACTTCCTGGTAGTAGCCATGTCAACAGAACCAGTGCCATCTGGTGGAAGAGTGGAGTTTGTTTGGCTACTTCTGGATCAACAGGAACCTGCATAAAAATATATATAATAACAAACATTTATACCTCAAATGAACAAAACCATTATAATCAATTGTCAACTCAATATTTTTGCACCAATAACAGAGCTATTTACAATAATTCAAAATGGTGTAGTCGTTTACGCATATTCAACTTCACGAAGACATTCATGGTCTTTCGGGGTTACATGAGTACAATCTTGTCACTGAAAAGCTGGGAAGGATAAGAGCCTTGCAGGAGACACAGAATTGTGTTTTTTGTTTGTTGGTTTTAAATGTCACTGTTGAGTTCTTACAACAGCCATATTCCCAGAGGTCTTTGCTTTGAAGCATTGAAAATAATTTTTTTCATGTGTCTACATGTGTCAAAAATCATTGGAATCACACCTCCAACTCTAAAGCTTTTTGGAGAAATGCCTCCCATCTTTCTGATATGAAAACAAATACAATTTGAAGTCTGAGTACCTGCCGTGGAGCATTAGTTTTAGATGATCAAGTATACTTAATAATAATAAATAATACCACCACAACAACAGTTATATAATTATATACTTGAATAATAACAAAGATTTCTCTTCTATTTAAAATAAAATAATTCAGATAGCATTTTAGCAGCAGTGGGGCTGAAGCGTACCAGCCTGTGTGCCAGTTGTAGCAGCAGGTACAAGACATGGTGCTCATGGCGCAGGAGCCAGGCTCTAGTGAGGGACAAGGCAGGGATGGCTCGTGCAGCACAGCGAAGATACTCAAGAACTGGCTCAGAAAGGAGGCTGGTGAACTACAGAATCAAAAACAAAAAGATTGCGAATTACCAAACACAAAGTAATAATCAAACAAGGTTTTGTAGATGTGTCCCTGCCTTTAATGTGAGGCCTTTATGGATAGTTGTGACTGTGTCTAGCAGAAGGGCCAGTCCTGTCAACAGAGGGAAAGGAGAAGTGCCAGAAGCCAGCCCAGGAGTGTCTCTCCATCCGGGACAAGACAGACCAGGGAGATTGGCAGTGGTCTCAGCCTGGTTCTGTAGAGTACTACACACCACTGAGAAAGACCTGTGGCAATATATTGAATATTAACACAGATACAGAATATTACCATAGCTACCATACAGAGCAATTACTTATGGAAACTCACTTAAGACTCTTCATGAGGTCTTGCACCACACGATGAGACAATAGAGTCATAAGCTCTGATGCCAGCCCTTCCAGTTCCTCCAGGGTTTGTACTGGACTGAAGCTCTTCTGTAACGAAATGTTGTTTGGTTTTGGCATTGTATTCCACAAAATGTATTATCATTAATGTTATCTGGTAATTATTACTATGTATGTACTATGTTTTATGAGTCTGTAACTTGTAGAAGCTGATCCTGGTGAATATGCTTACATATGAGAAGCGTGTACCTGTAGAGACAGTTGATGGTAATAAGCTTGTAGGTAGACGAGGTAAGCAGGAATAAGAGCCAGGCTGATCTCTCTCTGGGCCTCACCATTCAGTCCTTTCACAAAGCTCTTTAAGTGAGACAACAAGGTCTGCTGCAGTCCAGAGACATGCTCCCAGCACACAGGGGGAGGGGGCAGGCACTCTTCACCATCAGAACTATGTGCAGAGTTCAACAGTACATTCACAATACTTTGTGCAAAGTCATAGGGCCCAACTGTAATCTGACGACTAACCTGAGCATAGCGGTCTGTAGCTCCTGGTGGCATCCAGCTGTATGAGTGATCTGAGTGAGCAGACAAACCAGGGCCTGCAGCCTCTGGAGTCGTTCCGCTAACAGAGGCTCCGACGGGGCAAGGGGCCCAGGAGACTGGAGTGACTTCAGTAAGGCTGGGTACAGATCACTGGGGACGACAAAGGGGTATATACGCAACAGCAATACCAACAGCAATACCAGAACCTCAAAGCATACAGTCATGGCTAAAAGTGTTGGCGCCCCTGAAGAATTCTTTCTCTGAAAAGTATTGGAATTACACGTTTTACTATACTGTACACGTTTATTTCCTTTGTGTGCATTAGAACACCACAAAAACGGGCTAGACAAAATTATTGACACCCTTTCAAAATTCATAATTGTGGATGAATTATGAAAGGCTTGAAACAATTTTTCTGGGACAAATGGTGCATTTTCTGTAAAACTCCAGCGGTGCCAACACTTGTAAGTGCACTTACAGGTATAGATCGCAGGCCTGTCCATAGCGGGCAGCCACCGCCCACAGTCGGTAGGCCTCAGTGCAGATCCTTATAGCTTCAGCCTCCCCTAGTAGCAGGTCACTGGGCTCAGCAATAAGCAGGCAGGAGAGGCGCTCCTTCACCCCAAAAGAGTTCAACTGGAGAACAAACGGAAGACAAGGGACATTCAGACTGTTGTATAATCAGAAGTCAAGACATGAGCTCTCAAATTATAAATCACTCACTATTCTGGCACAGAGATGTCTGCCAGCTGTGGACAGCACTCTGAGTAGCTTTAGCGCACTGGTTTGAGGGAGTCCATATAGAGACTTAGGGGGGACTGAGGAAGGGGTCGACCAAGATGAAGGCAGGAAGTCCCGCACAATCACCTCAATCAGACGAGGGCAGTCCAACACCTGATAGGTCATAATACGCACCAAGTTATGAATTATGTATGTGATAAAAATATTAGCATATTTACAATGTAAAAGCCTCTTTTGCATTATTTTATGGAGGTTTAATCATGAATGTCATCATGTAACAGGTAGTACCTGAGTGGCAGAGGAAGTGGAGTGCCTCGCAAGCCGAATAATGATTTCCATTATGTCATGGATGACTTGAGGAGACGGACAGACAACCTCAAGAATGTATCGAAGTCGAGGAAGAAGTTTCATCTTTAGCAAACCCTTAAAACAAAACAAAACATTCATTCATTCATTTTCTACCGCTTATTCCCGTTAGGGGTCGCGGGTGACTGGAGCCTATCCCAGTGACTTTGGGCCTTAGGCGGGGTACACCCTGGACAGTGGCCAACTCGTCGCAGGGCTGACACAGAGACGGAGACAAGGACAGACAACCATTCACTCTCACATTCATTCACTAGGGACAATTTAGAGTTATCAATTAACCTATACAGTCATGTCTTTGGACGGTGGGAGGAAGCCGGAGAACCCGGAGAGAACCCACGGTAACACGGGGAGGACATGCAGACTCCACCCAGAGAGATCGTGTGATGTTAGGGTGGTTCGGAATTCGAGACCACGATGTTGGGGTGGTCTGGGATTCGAACCCCGATCTCCTTGTTGAGAGGCAGAAGCTCTAGCCGCTCTGCCACCGTGCACCCCGCACAAATGAGTCAGTAACAAAAATAAGGACATGGCCAGATTGCACTGGTTTACCTTAACGACATCCTGCCGTGCAACGTCATAGTCACTCTTGTCGTCGTGCTTTTCTTTGGCCTCTTTTCGGGGCTCGTACTCATCCTCCTCATCATCAGCAGATGGCAGCAGAGGGAAGGAGGCCATGCCACTAAACCAAGAGAAAGTGCTGTCCATACATGCCTGAAAGAAACCTTACCTGATCAGTGTGCAAGAATATAATATTTTGTGGTCATCAAAGTGGAGGAACAATGATGGATATTGAATACCACTTATGCTAAAAAATATATATATATATTATCTGCCAAAAAACGGCTAATTATTTGTATTACAACAACTTCGGTCTTCCACACAGAGAGTGGTTTTAAGTTTGGCTAAATAATATTGAACTAAGACAAAATGTCTTCATGTAAGCGCCTTATACCAGGGTCTGTGTTAGAAAATGATTAACTTACTTCATCCTCGGCACAAACAAGTAGTGCATGGAGAGCATGCACGGCTGCACACAAGACACCCTCAACGCTGTCGTCCAGAGAGAAGCGCAGCAAGAAGAGGAGGCCGGCATCAAGCAGAGAGGAAAGCACAGAGCCCTTCAAGGAGGAGCAGTACTTGCCATGCTGGGCCTGGAGGAGAGTAATCATTTACAAATACAATACACATACTGCTAAGGAGTGTTTTACAAAAGGCAGGTTAGGTTCCAGGCAATCTCTACACTTACATAACCCTGCCTTAACCAATGCCCTAACAAAGTATGTAATATGTATGCGAGAGATTACCTTTGAAATAATATTAGCCAGAGTGCTGAGAGCCAAACTCCTCTGCTGGATCATTTGACTCCGGGAAAGCAGAAATAGTTCCTGGAGAGAATATCCTGCGCGCTGTGAAGAACAGAGGGGATTTCATTTATTTAATACACAGAATAAAAGTGAGCTGGGCATAGCAGATGTATCAACTGACCTCCGGTTCCTCTCCGTGGTGGTGCAGACCCAGGTGAGTGGGCAGGTCTTCTGTGGGCGGGATTAGCGTTCCTGCGAAGTTGAAGCGTGCCTGCATGGCCTATCAAAACACACTATAGCATGAGTTTTCAATAGAAATACAATATATTTAGAATAATTTAACTCTCCTACTTTGTTGGTTCCACTTTTTCTTGGTGGAGGCAAGTCTCTCATCCACTCCAGTTTCTCAGGCTCCAACTTATCCATGTGCACCCAGTCTTTCTGAGGCTTCACTGGCAGGTCAGCATCTACATGTATACACAGCAAAACCTCCTCAATCAGGTAGACTTTGATAAGTAATAACTGCATTATGTAAATTTACAAAGATATTAATAATAAAAATAATGCGTCATACTTTAGTGCTTTTCTAGACACTAAAGATGCTTCACATTGCATTATTCATTTACTCCATACTCAATGGTAGTAAGCCAATAGTGTAGCCACAGCTGCCCTGGGGCAGACGGACGGAAGCAAGGTTCTTCTTCTTATTCTTATTCTTATGTTCTTATTTATCTATTCATCAGTATAAAGTATTCCATTTTAAAACACTCAAAACTCTATGTCAAGTGGTGCTGAGCTAAAGTATTCATCTACTAAGGCAAACAAACACATTACCACAGACAGGTTCTTGCTCTGGCTCCATCTCCACATCCACATGAGCACTTGATGAATGAGCCACAGCATCATGAGGAGGAGCCCTCTGGCCTCCAGGCAGATGGGGCTCTGGTGCAGTGGGCGGAATATTTTGGGCTTTACGTGATTTTATAAACTCCACCAGCCTTGGATCTAAGGACAGGGGACAATGAGTGAAAAATGCATCAAGTGGATACTTAAAAATACTGCATATCCCTATAAACATAAGAAAAGTTCAATGAATGGCAAATGAAAGTGCAAAGATTTAAACTGACCCAAAATTAATGAATATGTTGTGGTAAACTGCTGACATAAAACAGCCCAATATATAATAATAGTACAGTATAAATCCTCATTATACACATTACAGATTCTTTGCATTGGGTTTTGGAGAGTATCCAGAACTCCTACAATTGTTTAGCATATAATTCCACCAAAATATGCCAGTTTCTGCAAGTGTTGTGTATAAACGCTCATGTTGCTACACTTCTCCCCTGAGAAAGCACTAGGCAGAGAGACACTATGATCATTAATTGAACTGTATGAAATAATTGTGTTTTCTTTTTCTGTGTGTGTGTTTTTATTTTTAAATATGGACAACCTTTGGGTCTGAAATAAATAAATATACATTTGTACCAAGTTGAGACAGCTGTTTCTTTTGCTCATCCAAGATCTCCGACTCCGACATGGCGTGTAGTTTCTCTTGGTTCTCTCTGTGGATTCTCATGGTCTCCTCTGAGCCACCTAGCAACGCAAGACCCTGCCCCGAAACCAGCCTGGAGCCTGCCATCACAGCTTGGTCTTTTGACAACACATTCCCGCGAGTGTTAGGCAGACAAGTTGTAAAAGTACAGACAGACATTTAATTTTGGATGAAATATATTAACCTGTATCTATGCAGCAGCCCACCAAGTCTTTCTTGGCTTTTGCTGGAAAAGATAAATCTGGGCCATTTAATGGTGCCTTTCCCTCTTTAAGTCTTTGAGCAGTGATCTGACGTGCAAAGATGCTCTTTTTGCGACCAGAACCTGAAGCTTCTGGCACCTATCAAACAGGACTTTAGTCACACAAATAAAAGAAATTCATATTTGTTTCTGTATAGTAGGGATGTCAGGATATTGATTGTTAGTTTTGCATTTTATTATTCACGATTATTACCACATGATAAAAGTGAAATCCTTCATTTTCTTTCATTCTAATACATTTCTGTTCAAATAGTGTGTAACCAATTTTATGAAATCGAACTTTCTGATGGCAAAAGTAAAGTCATTGTGATATAAACAACCACACAAAAAGCATTTTACATTTAGGTGATTTTTTTTAGAGTTCAGATTGAATTTGAAAATTAATTTTGCTTCTAAAATGTTCACAATTATTCATCTTTAGTTCTACGATTATACTGTGAGCTAAATAATCACAATTATTGATTAAGCAAATAATCTTGACATCTCTGCTGTTTAGTTTCTTATTTAATCATCTAGAAATAAATAACTTTTACCTCACTGTGCTGAGAACGATGGAGTACTTTGGGGAAAGCCAAGCCAGTAAACTCTGGGAGCGACACCGGGACAGACCTGGTATCCTTTTCCTTTAAAAACAATATTCTTAACAAGACATTAGACAAACAAACAAAGACATGTTTTCAATTTACATACAATTATTCTAGACAGGACGGCGCTGATGTGAGTGTCATGTCTGTCCATTTGCTCCTCTGTATCCTCAAGCTCAAAGGTCACACGGCTGGACTTGACCCTGGACTTCTTTGGTGGAGCCGGTGTCAGAGAGGGCACTTCATCTGGAAGATCTGCAAAAAAACACATGTTCAGTACATCATATGTATACCACAAAAGAGTCCATCTATTCTTGAGATCATCAAATGAGACTGGAAATTACTAGTGTGTGAGTTCTTCTAAATTACCAGCACTCCGCATGTTTCGTTAGTGTCAAGTCAGCATAACTAGGACTATTTTCTGTTGTTGATTTCTCATGATAACTACAAGAGCTCCATCACAAGATGCTATAAATGTTAACCTTCAATGGAAACGACATCCCTCTGTCCATCTCCTGTGTTTTGTGGCTCCTGTGTGGCTCCACTCTGCGGTCTTCTCTTGTCCGGCCGGCGGACCACACTGGCAGCTGCCTGGGCTCCAGAGCGCAAGAACATCTCTTGCTCCTGCATCAGGTCAGCCTCGGAGTCTGAAGGCTGGGGGCGCCGCAACATCCTTTCCAAATCACATAAGACAGAAGCCCACTTATGTTAACAAGATATGAAAACATGCTACAATGTAAAGTTGAGGATAATGCTCTCAAACCTTAGAGGAGGATGATGATGTTGTTTCACGTGGAACAGCAAGTAAACTTTAGTACAAATAAAGATAACTTAATGATTGACGTAGCTTCATCTCAGGTTGAAAACACAAAAATTAATAAATAAATGCTCAACAATGTGCAGTCAACTCTCACTTTCTTCCTTGGATATCGCTCTTCAAGCATTCACCGCGCCGTGGGTAAACACACGGAACTCTTTTAGTGTGACACCAATCATTTTCCCCAGTTCCGTTTTCAAAATAAAAGCCCAGTGCAACGATGCCTTCTGCGCATCCAGCACAAAGATATTTTTCTTAGCGACATGCATCATTCTGAAACGCTTCACTTGGCGATTATGATCGTCTAAATGGTCGCGTGTTGTGGGCCTCTTTCTCTGACTGGACCGCGCCTTTTTCCACTCTTCGCCATTTACAGGTTCAGGACGCTGAAGTGAGTTGACGATATATCACGCCGTGACAAGGTTGCTCTTACAATTGATCGGCTGCACCATGGTGAACCTCTGCTGCCTCTGCTGCGGTGAAATCCCCCAACCCCGCCCCCCTCGGTGCAGCAGCAGTCCGACGGGAGGGCCACCACCAGCACCGTGGGGCTCCCAGCATCAGCATCACGGAGGCTCCATCACCGACGCACCGCGCTCCCGGGAGAAGCAGAGAGGCGGAGGTAACGCAGACCAAACAGAGACAGTCAGCAAAACTTGTTAATCCTATGCCTGGACATGCAAAAAGTACAGAATGAGCTCTTCAAATCCGGAGAGTGTGGAGGAAACCGCGGCCTCTGCTCCTAGTGAAGATGGGACAGCGGGGAGACAGGAGACCCAGACAGGTGCAAATGATGTCCCGGAGGAGGTAAGGAGTTTAGATGGGGGAGAAGATTTAGAAATAAACCCAAAACTTTAAAGCATTGAAGCATAGTCCTAGTGCTAGAGTTTAACAAATTACATCGTGTTAAAACTCTTTAGCCTACATTGCATTTTTAATAAAATCTACTAGTTAGTAGCTGAAAGATGCAAGTGGGCACTAAGAATTTTGTTTCATTGTTAATTTTCTATTTAGTACTCTATGACGTGATGATTGGTTGAATCCTATCTCATCATTCTGTAGTCGGGGAGGAGGTTATTTTAGGTCACTTGTGGGAAAAGCCATTTTTTTATCAATATAAATGATGTCAGGAATCGTTATGAATTCAAACCTAACCAGTAGTTACTTAAAATATCAAGGAGACTAATTGTGATGGTGCCTGTAAGTAGGAAAGGGAAGTATAAATCCTCTCCTGAACTTTAAGCCGAAGAGGGAGACTTCAAATAGTAAAAACAAAAAATAAATTCTTTCTCACTATGATTTTGCATGAACAAAGCACATTTACATATGACGTATCAAAGTAATATTATGTCTTTAAAGAATAGGATAAGATCTCACGCCACCAGGGCTCACAAGATTAAATTTGCATTACATTTCGCTCTGACAAAAAAAGTGCTTGTGAGTTACATTTTTTGAGAAGCTGTAGTTCCAAAAGACTGTGCTAAAATGACAGCAAAATGTAAAAGTAGAAAAATTTTAGGACAAAATTGTGAACTTAACCCCACAGTTAATTATGTATTTAGTCAAAATCTCGTTTTGTCTCACTCTCGTGGACCTAATCTCGTGTCTTGCCTTGTGGGAATTGCGTTTCATCCCTAATGTCGATGTCTTTGTGAGTTCAAGTTACTTAATGCTTTGCTATGGAAATGCTTAGTGCCACAATTGCTAGTATTGTGTGTGTGAGTGGATAGGCTCATTGCTCTAAGTGCTTCTGTTCTCTCTACAGCAGCGCCCGGAGCAGCAGTCGCTGGGAGCGTGCATGTGCCGCGAGGCCCACTGGCGCTGCTTGATCCTGTCTTTACTAATGTACAGCTGCTTGGGCGCCGTAGCCTGGTGTCAGCTCACCACCGTCACCAAAATCAATTTCAAGTCTTCCTTCAGCTCCCCTCTCACTGCTCCTCTGTCCTCACCTCTGCGGGGTCTGTCTGGAGTGGGCTTTGGGGGCCACTCAATGATCTACCACGACAGCCCCTGCTCTGATGGCTACATCTACATCCCCCTGGCTTTCCTTGTAATGCTCTATGTGCTGTACATGGTGGAATGCTGGCACTGTCAAGCCAAAAGTGAGCTGCAGCGCAAGGCAGACATTGACAGTGTCTATGAGCGTGTCCTGAAGATGAGACAAGCCCAGCCCTGCATCTGGTGGAAAGCTATTAGTTACCACTTTGTCCGCCGGACTCGACAGGTGACTCGATATCGAAGTGGTGACGCTAACATAACTACTCAGGTGTACCACGAAAGAGTGAACTCCCATCTGGCTGAGGGGGAGTTTGACTACAGCAGGTGTGGTGTGAAGGATGTCTCCCGTGACCTCAAGGGTTTGGAGGCCCATGCTGCCACGAGACTCCGATTTACAAAGTGTTTCAGTTTTACTGAGACAGGCCCTGAAAATGACTATTTAAACCAGAGAGCAAGGTTCTTTTCCGAAGTGGAGGGTTTGGATGACTACATGGAGGCCAGGGAGGGTATGCAGCTGAAGAATGTGGAGTTTAGAGAGAACGTCATGGTCTATGTGGACCCAGATAAGATGCCCTGGTACAGTTCAGAGGCAGCATTTTGGCTGGCATCTTTCCTTATGTTGTCTTGGCCACTTCGAGTACTCAGTGAATACCGCACTGCATTCGTGCACTACAGAATAGAAAAACTTTTTGGCTTAGAGTACAATCCAGGCACTCCGTCTAGCCAACAAAATGACCAGCTAATAGGAAACCAGAGCAGCTGTGTTATTCCTAGAGTGGACACATTAGATAGCACAGAGATGGAGGTGCATATACGTTGTAATAGACAAGTCATTCCAAGCTACTCTGAGGCCATGCTAATAAATACAAGCACCACCGAATCCATCTCTCTACAGGACACAGACTACACCTCCTCCTCAGACTGTCTCCTGTTGGACCGGTGTCAAACTCCGCTCAGTTACGGTGCATTACTCACTCCAGATGTGTGCGAGCAAAGCACAGGTCTAACCCAACAGGAGCGCAGACAAAGAAGGAGAACCATCACAAGCAGTTGTTCCTCTGTCTTCTCGTGTCGTGGGACGCTGTACCTCTCACATCCGTCCTCGGACACCTCGCGCTTCTCTCTATGCCGCATGTATGGCTCCCAGCGCACCTTGGGGTTTTGGAGGAGCCGCAGCAGCAGCCTTAGCGAACCCTGGTGTGAGCAATCTTGTCAGCCAAGCACCAGTGTCAGTCCCCCATCATACAGAGACGCGCACTTCTTCCCTGTTCTGATTGTGCAGCATGCAGAGGGCAGGGGTAGTGATAGTGGACATGAGGGGAGGGGCTGTTGTTTACGTAGAGGCTCCTGTGTGGAAACTGCTCTATGACAATTAAAACTCACACTGTTGACCGAATAACTGCATGCATATAAATTAAAGCAGTGCCATGTTGCTTTAAATTAAATATTTTTCTTTACAACATTGGAATAAATAATTGAAATGGTTTGTGCTCCTTCACAGTTCTGTTGGGTCTTGTGCAGTCACGTGGCTGCAGTTGGGGCCCTATCGCCCATCACAAATTAGTTTCACATTTACAAATTGAGAAAATGCTTAAGCTATTTCAGCCCCTAACTACATGCAGTTGGAAGTTAAATCGAATGTGAATAAACCAATAAATATAAGTGATGATTCTCTTGATCTTGTTGGTTATTGTTTCTTTTGAACACACACAGTTGATAATGGAGTCACGTAATAAACATAAACCTGAAAAAGGTAAAACTTTTCACATGCGTTGCTTAAAGGGGATTTATTATGCAAAATCAACTTGAACTTCTAACCTTGTTACAATGGTGTTTCCTCATCATTAGTTTAGTCAAATTTGTATTTTGATTGACTCATACATGTCAGAGTAGTCCTGTATTGTCCTGCAACTGAGGCTCGAGTGTTCAGAAAATTCTTGTTTTCACCTCCCCCGTAAAACAGGGGTGTCCAAACTTTTTCCATCAATGGGCACATACTGAAATATACACCAAGCGGAGGGCCACAAATCAATCGTGAAACATTAAGAAAAAGCTGCATTTATCTGATGTTTTAAGCACCACCACATCTACATTCAGTCTCAGTGCCTTAATATCAGGTCTGTGTCGCACCAAAATGTTAGTTATTTAGGTTGTAATTGTACAAAATCTGAAATGTGCTGTGAATAGTACTTATCAGGACAATGTGGGCCAGTTCACCAGGACGCCTAAGGGCCAAGAAAAATTGGTCTGAGGGCCGCATTTGGCCCCCGGGCCTGAGTTTGGACATGCCTGCCGTAAAACATCCCTATTATTTGAAAAGTAATAGAACTTCAAGTGACGTGTTGGGTTAAAAATGTCTCACAGTCACTTTTCAAAAATAGAAACATGAAGTTGTAAAGTGTTTAGATCAGTAGTGAAATGATCTGTTGTATGTATATATGTATAGTTCAGTACAAAAAAATATATAATCATTATTATAATTACTGTTGCTATTATTAATATGCAAATTATTGATAATAACGGAAATACCTTTTATTTTACATTTTCTTTGGACAGTTCAGTGACGTCACTTCCTGCGCGCGAGATCCCGCTAACGGACTGCTAACTTCTGTCTGTGCAAAGCTCAAGAAACTCAACCTCATCTGGAGCTTTGGTTCGTCCTTTTGAGTTAGTTCATGGTTCACTGTCCTATGATGTTTGCTGTGTTGCTTTTCTGTGATGATGAGTGTTTTCTGATGCTGTTTGGAGCAAAGAGCGCTCTGTTGTTGACATCCATGACGGCTTCACTACAAAGTACAAAACAAGGACGTTTCCTTTAAATGCTCCTTCTAAGCTGTGCACTCTCGACAGTGACAGCAGGAGTAATAGTACCACTCGTTGCACTGTTTGCCCAAAATGAAGCTGCAGTGCGATGTGGAAGTACTAAATCGTCAGCTGCCTACGTACGGGATGAAAGGTCGTGGAAAAGGTACGAGAGCTGTTCTGTCCATCGGGAAACATTTGGACAAAACAAGTCAACGTAGCAACGTGTACATGTTGATCTGCACCGCCAAGGACCGAGCGGGCTCCAAGTACAAGGTGTGTTCTTCATCATGAGAGTGTCCCTAACAGTCATTTGTCTCCTCAGCCGTGGGCCACTCAAACACATCTGCCCCTGTCTTTTCCTTTTTCTTAAAGTTTTATTTATGCTTTGTATCTGGCTTTTTCTTCATTTTAGTCATACTGGTCATGTTTAGATTGAGCTCCTTGTCAATCCTGTTTGACACAATTCCACAGCTCTAGATATTAATAAACAAACAAAAGGCCCTTCCCCTAATCTCCCCCTTTTTTTTTTTTTTACTTACGGAATACAATGTGTGCTAACAGACAATTTGCGGCATCAAAAGGAAATCTTGGACAATCCACATGCTTTAGTAACCCTGAATAATGAATAAATTCATGAAAGTTCAAGTTCAAAGTTTAACAATAAGGCTGCTGCCTTGAAGAATAGTCTGGTGTTGTGTTAAGTTTCAGTTTTAACTGAAGGACTGATCAGTGGTGCTGTAAATAATACTGATTATTCAACTGTGTTTTCACCTTTTCGAATCTCATGAAGCTCAGAAACTTTCAGGTGCCATTCTTGCTGCCATTCTTGTGCCTGACCAGCAAAGTTGCTATGTTTCTAGAGTGTTGTGATGCATTCATTCACTGTAGATGTTGCCAATTCTCTGTTACAGCTGAAAGACAACATTGAGAAGTTCTTCACATGGTTTGTAGAAGAAGGAAAAGCTACTGTCCGATTAAAAGAGCCTGCAGTGGACATATGTTTGAGCAAGGTACGACCTTATTCTACCTTCACTGTTCTAAGGATCGTTTCACATTTGTAGCTTAAAGTATGTTGGTCATGCTGAACTCTGGTCTAGCCATCGAGGTGCCTTGATTGCAAGATTAATTGTAATCAAATTGAAATCGCATTTTGAGCGGATGCAATTAGCAAATTGCGAAGGCTGCAATTTCATCATAAAGTACCATAATTTGCTCCATCCTGTTGTTTAGATCAGTACAAACATGATTATTTTCTGAGTTTGTCAGTTTATAGGTCTATTTTGACTCTTCTTGTCAATTCTCCTAGATGCATTTGAAATGTGATTCCTATTAACACAATTGTTATATTTATTATATTATAATATTAATATATATTATATATGTTGCGCAGACCTAAATAAAACATATACAAAACAGACTAATAATATTATAACAACAACCTATTCCTTTTTTTGACTGTTATGTGATCCAGGCAGATCCGAACAGCCTGAAGAACTTTCTGTCTGCAGCGCGGTTGGCAGACAGGGGATGTGAAACCAGCAGCCTGCCTCTGTCTACACTGACTCCGGTTCGAGCTCGAGACGTGGAGCAGCCCAAGAAGAAACTCTCCATCCTCTCAAAGAAGGACTACCCTCTGACCTCCAATTTCCCGTACTCTCTGGAGCAGCTGCAGGTGTCCTGGTGCAAACTGACGCGAGTCGACATGCGGATGCTCTCCCTGAAAGGCGAGTCCCATATGGACACAAGATTAACACTCAGTTATTAGTACAGCTGGGTGGTATGACAAAAATACTTTGATCGATTAATTTCTTTTTCAGATTGATCAATCACAATTTTATTTCGTCTAATTAAAAAATAACCAAATGTCTCAGACTTTTAATCACTGCCATTTAACACAAACAGTCAAACTGAGCTTATACTGACAGAGGATTGACTGTAGACCACCCCATTGACACAAAATATTACTGACTGGCAATTCTCAAAATAATATAAAATCGTTTCATACTCGTGCTTTGTTATGACTTCAGCCTGTTGAGTTCGATATTCCATGAGTGAGTCAGGAGTAGCAGAGACGACTTGTCAATTAAATGATCAAAAACAATTTAAGAACTGCACAAAATAGAATGCTCTGATGGTGACATTTTCTCTAGCAGCCTCTAAGTAGCATATATCATAAACGCATGCTCCTGTTGAGGCACAGTTATTTTTTCAACGAGAGAGCTGTGACCCAAATACTAAACAAAAATATTCCAGACTCATCACATAATGACTAAATTAAAGCAGCAGTATTGTAATTCATTAAAAAAAAAAAAAAAAAAAAAAAAGAAGTAGTAATAGTTGTAATAATAGTAATAAAACAGCATTGTCCCACTCCTACCAGTCACTTAATATCATTTGTTTTTAGAGATGTGCGAAATTGACAAAAGTGAATATCTTCATAGTGTGGATGGAGTATCCCAATAACAATACTCGATATTGTGTCAGCCCAACAGAAATGTGTTAAAACATGTCTTTAAACATAATAGTTTAACTATCAGACGAAAGTGAAATGCCTGTAAAATTAACCACAAAAGTGCAAAAATGTCACATTTTCTTTCTTTCTTTTTTTACTGTAAACGATATACTCAATAATAAGCATAACATTTAGCCTAACTGTTACATATTAAGGCTTTAATAACATCACATTTCATGCTATATTGTTTAATTATATTAACCTTACATTCAGTTTTGTAGAAAAGCTACTTCTCTAAATTCTGCATGCTAGTCGTGTCATTGTGTTTGTCCCAAATTGTGTCGTCTTATTTCTTTCTTTATGGTAGCTGTTGTTAATCATATTATTACATCCCTGTTTTTGTGTAGCTCTTTGTGTCCTGGACTTGAGCAGTAATCACATAAAGAAGTTGCCAGCAACTATTGGAGACCTGGGCTGCCTGTCTCAGCTGAACCTCCGCAACAACCACCTGGAGTCCTTCAGTGAGGCTCTGTGTTTGTCCACGCTCCAGAAGACCCTGCAGTCTCTCGACTTGGCCCACAACAAGCTGCGCTCCCTCCCCCCAGAGTTCTGCCAGCTTCGAGAACTGGTGACCCTCAAAGTGGACGACAACCAGCTGGTCTGTTTGCCTTTCCACATCGGTCGCCTGTCTAAGCTCCGTTTCCTCTCGGCGGCCCACAACCAACTGTCTGTGCTGCCCATGGACTTCAGGAAGCTCAGCCTGGAGAACCTGGACCTGTTTGGGAACCCTTTTATCCAGCCTAACCCCCTTGACCACACCATCAAACTCACTTTTCCTCTTCCTCTGCTGGAGATCGCTTCCAGAGCTGTAGCAAACCAGAGGTCAGTCAGAACACTCTCTAGCTCCGGTAGATCTTTTACCACCTGCAGAATTAGTCCTTTCAAATACGCTTTATTTTTGTATATGTGTGTGTATATATATATATATATATATATATATATCTCCTATCCAGTTTAAGTTAAATTGCAAGATTATAATTTGAAGTTTGCGATTTTTCGCCGACAGGATCATGTTTGGGCCTCAGCTCATCCCGGCTCACCTGTGTCGGGACCTGGAGGTGGCAAAGACCTGCTGTTGTGGGCAAGTGTGCATCAGCCGGTACATCCAGAGCAGCGTAAGCATGAACCTGCACCAGGTGTCCCACACAGTGGTGTTAGTGGATGACATGGGGGGCACCGATGCCCCTGTCCAGCAGTACTTTTGTTCACTCACCTGCTACTCCCATTTCTTAGATAGCTCCCTCCAGAGGGCGGCCAGATGAGGGCTTCACTTTGACAGAACAGATGTAAGGACTCAGTTGTAACAATACTAACTACCAGTTTATATTGTACAATGTACAACTACAATGAACCCTTAAGTATTTTCCAGTTACATTCACATCTCTGTTACAGAGCCCAATATTGTCCCAATAATCAAATCTACACATTCACCATAGCATAAAAGAATGGTAACTTCATTCACTCACACACACATGGCATTTCATTCAATCAAATGCCATTCACCGCATCTAAGCGTCCAGCGTCTCATCAATGATCAAGTTGAGCTGGCTGTTTATGTGTAACTTTTATATGTCAAAGCAATTAATAAAATGAAAGTATTCTGAACCTGTCCCTGAGTAGCAATTTCACAGGATATGGAGGAATTTGTGTGGCACTGGAAAGAACTTGCTCTGAGCTCAACAGCAGCCAGATAGTTGCCATGTTATTGTCACTATTTCTGGTTCTATTATACATCATTATACATCTTAATGAAAAGTAGTGAACACGTCAACGGACACTTGTTTGTAAAGGTAGGTTTTTGTGTCTCAAAACCTTTATGAAAATGGGCACTACAAAGTAAAAAAATATCAAAGTAAAGACTACCCGATTTTATTTGATTACCTCAGTTTGTTGCGTTATTTTAACATTTATTATTCCTCAAAATTAGAATTAGCATTGGGACAAAGAGTGGAAGTAGTGACCATAACTGTGAGCTAGCAATGATACCTGAGCTAGCCGGGCACTGTTGTGCACAGAGCAAACTGAGAAAAATGTTTGAAAAATTTTGTTTATTTTTATGACAATACAGGTCAGGGAAAATAATGACAATTTCTCTTCAGTAGCCAATTTAAATTGTGCCATGCGAACATATTCAACAGTAGTTCAGTCCAACTCGAACAGGAGGGAGTTGTGGAAGCTGAATCCAGCAGTGGTCACATGATCGCTGATGACCCGCTGCGAGCCATCTTCTCTCACCTCCCTCAGAAAAACCGGGAGAACACTGGTGTTTTCAAAGTCTCTCTCTGATTTCAGAAGGTCTTCATCCATCTTGTCTGCAGCTGTAACAGGCTCTGAGGCTTCAGGTAGACTCTCTGATGCCTAACAAACAAAACAAACAACAGAAACATGTCATTAATTTCTAAGGACAGATGTGATGATGAGAAACTCGTTTATTTACCTTTTCTGTTTTGATGCAGATGTTTCTGATTGGGGCTTTTGACGCTAACTCTGTCTGTAACTCTTGATCTTCTATTGCTTCTCTCGCCACGTTATCCTTCTTGCAGGTTTGGACTTTCGTTGTCCCATGTCCTTCCTGGTCGATCTCACCAGTTTGCCTCATGTGCTCCACCGTCTTGGTTCGATCTTGCTGCTCCTCACACAGCATCACATCATTGTTCTCCTGTTGCTGACTGACTTCTGTGCCCTCATCGTCTCTTTCACATCTGTCACCAGTCTCCTCTGCTTCTGTCTTCTCTCGTGGATTTACTCCCCTCTCCTCATTAGAGTGGCCTGTATCATCTGGTTCCCCTTCACTTTCTCTCTCAAAGACCCCATCTGAATCCTGCATGTCTTTAGCAGACCCTTGAGAACAGATGTTGATCTGTAAACCCTCTTGAGGAGGCCGCACAGGGAGTGTGACCACCAGCTGCCTGGTCTGTCTGTTGAACTTTGCCGCGCCTCTGTCATCATCTACAGCATAGGCCAAAGACAGTTCCAGTTTGTAGTTAGGATTCTGTGACTCCAGCAGAAGACTTTTCTCTTTTACCTCAAGAGTGATGGCTGCCACTGATTTGAGAAGTGGTAGGTCAATAGTTAAAATAATCTCTTTGGGTCTGGGGCTCTGGTTGGAATCTCTAGTGCACCTGAAGTCTTGGAGATCGATGAATGAACGGTATTTAAGAGTGTAGTGAGGCTTTGTCAACGTCTGAGTATTAGCAAGTTGTATGGAGTGGTGCGGACTATTCTTTGACTCTTCTTTTTTGGAGACTGTAGCTTCAGAATCAGGGTATGGAAAAGCTAGAGGGTCCGGATCATCTGAGGCATCTTTTTTATTAAATCCAGGAATAGGTTTACGAATGACACAAGCCTGTGGATTCCCTTTATATTTTGTACTCATGGTCTTAATGTTGTTTTTATCCAGACAGACATTAAGCCCATCTTGAATACTCTGGATTGCAACAGTCGTCACCATATCCATAAACCTTCCGTTTGTGCTCGCCATGTGAAGAGTGTCCGGGTGAAAAATGACATCATAAATATGGATTTTGTTCCCTTTTGGATCCAGCTCTTTTCTTTCTGGGTGAAGGCTATGCGGAAGAGACCAGAGATGCCCGCTTTTTCCATCTTCAGACTGTCCACGTTTACATGAAGGTTTCCCTATTTTGTCATTGGCACAAACATTTAAGTAGCACTTGTTTTGCCCATTAACACTGGTCCTAATGCACTTGAATGGAGTTGGGTGAATGAATTGAACGTGATTGCCTCGCTCCTTCTCTAGAATAGCTATTTCTTCTTCATATTTCTTCTTATTTACAGGGTCGGATATCTCTTCGGCGTAGTCTCGCAGCATTTTTCTGAAGTTCTCGTCTTTGAAAGCCTTTGTGAACTTGCCTATCTCTTCTTCTGTTAAATTCATCTCCGAGAGTTTACCTTCGTGCTGCATGTTGTAAAGCTGGGGATGATCTGACAGAAATAAATGTGGCAAAGCAAAATAAAACAAATAACGATAGCGTTAAGCTAGAAAAAAACGTCCCTTTAGCTGACCAGTTGGTGTTGATATTACCATGGCAACGAAAGATGGCGTAACATCAAACTATTACCCCCCCCCCCCCCCAAAAAAAAACACGTGTTAAAGAGAAACAAAACGAACCAAACAAATGCCGACAAGTCAGTATAAATAAATGCAAAAAGCCAGACTTATGCCTTTAAAATCTCAACGGAGTCGAGCTCGGCCTCTTACCCATGGAGGTAGTTAGCGTTACAATAAGATGAACGCACTTATCTAGAACGTTAGCTTACGTTTGTTGCGCCTGTTCACCAGCAGGTGCCGCTGCGTGCCCTGGTATGTGTGCTCATGAGGCGCACCGAGCTGAGCGGGGCTGCTGAGTCCGTGGATGTCGGTCAGTAAGGCAAAGGGGTGGGTCCAAAGGCGAGAGCGCTCATTGGGCGCGCCCCTAACTGTTCATATTTCGCACACGCTGATTGGTTATGACGCACTGTTACTAGGTGTGGGGCCATTGAATATGTGTGTATGGCATGGACCCAGACAGAGGTCACAAACAGCTCCCCTGCAGAAAATTATGTTATGCAAGGCTTAAACCTCTCTCTGGCACATTTCAAATGGAAAATTGTAACATTGCTTTCCTTTTTAACAAACTTGGTCCCCCAGGTGAGGAAGTTCAGTGCATCGCACAAAAACTTACGGTCTATGTGACAATTTAGACTACACATTTCACTCAAACGTAGCGAACATGATTGGCCCGAGCCAGTAAACTGGCGAGGGACATTGTGTTTCGTCCGTTTATTGCTTATTCTTATTTCGTCCGTTTTCTTACTCTTCGTGGCCCTTTTTGACCCAGTAAACATGCACGAAAAGTCTTCAATGGGGGTATAGTCGCGATCGGCCCGGAAAAAAATTTCGTATTTCGCGCGTCTCGAGAGCGTCCGACCCGAACCGAACGAGCAGCACCGGCCCGAATCGGACCCCTATGGGAAATGGGACGAGCAAATTTTGCCCGACTCGCACGAAACTCGGAGCAGTGATAGAGAACAGTGACCCGAGCAAAACATGACATTGGAGCGCGGCCCTCGGACCAAGCGCACGGCGGCCATATTGGACCGAAGTCGCCACGCCAGTTTGACTTTTTTTTTTTGACGGAGAACATGGACTAGGGCTTTTGCCTGACGTGGGTCTGGCACACATTTCTGCGATCGGCACGCATTGAAATTTAATAATCGGCCACTTTTTTTCGGATATCTCAAATGGTCTCGCCGTGGCTCGCCGTCCTAGAACGCCTTCGTTTCCTGTTTTTCCGATCGCATGTCACGGCCACACGCTTGGACTGACAGAGCTGTAATTTCAGTCACGAGTGCGTAATTATGATCTGAATGTAATACATTAATAAACATAAATAAAAAGTACTCACTAGCGCCCCCTACCTATTAAGTCAAACATCGACTTTGTCCGATTTGGACGAAATTTGGGGAATATGTCCAGTGCAGGGCGCCATGAAAAAAACTTAATTATTGACATGGTGCATTTATCACCGTTGGCCACCAGGGGCGCAAAGAGTACTCACGAAATCATTTAAATAGCTCCTGCACGCACATGCATACTCCGATCGACATGAAATTTGAAACACAAGTTAACGTCAAGCAGCTGAATCCATTTATGTGCGCACAATAATAATCAACCTTACGGCGCCACCTGTAGGAGCGCATTTAATTACAATGGGGAGAAAAACCATTACTTTGACTTTTATTAGTGAAAATTGGCAGACAATTCCTAGACGGCCTCCTGATCAGAAAAGCCAATGAGACCCATGGCCTATTTTTTACACTTTTGCCTCTAGGGCCCTCCAGAGCTCCCATGCATTCTCTATGGCAGTCTCACTGTCTTCACACAAAGATGCAGCAAAAACCCACTAAACAGTGAGTAACAGCCACCAAACTTAATACAGTGACTCCTTTTAAGGAACATGAATGTCCCATAACACCATTTTTCATGCAAGTCAAATACAGACTCTACAGCGCCACCTGTTGGGTGAGGCCTATGGAAAGGGAGATGCATTTAGTTTGGAGGAGGCCTATGAAATTTGCCACAGTGATAGTACACATAAAGACGACCCTAAAACATAATTGGTGCACAGTGATCAGACAAACGACAAGGCGGCCATATTGATTTTATTTTTAGACGCCACTTAAGTTTTTTTTTTCCATTGCAAAAGGGTCCTAGGTTTTTGGGCCTAGATCAGTCTAACATACACGTTCCTGATCAGGACGCATTGAAATTCAATAAAAAAACAATTTTTGGAGATATCTCTTAGGGTTTGCGCGTGACTTCCTGTCAAATATCGCCATCATTTCCTGTTTTTGTGCTTATCCCTCAGAGGCACTTGGACTGTGCCTACAGAGCCCAAATTGCCACCAATGATGGAGAATTGAATATTACACAAAATAGACCAGGGAGCACAGGACCACTAATAACTATAGCGCCCCCTACAGTTCACTTAAAAGTGTCCAGATTGTCCGATTGACACCAAATCTTGGGACATGATTCTTTGCTATATAAGATGCAAAAAAGTCAATGAGACCCATGGCCTATTTTTCACACTTTTGCCTCTAGGGCCCTCCAGAGCTCCTATTCATTCTCTATGGGGGTCTGGCTCTCATCACACAAAGATGCAGCAAAAACCCACTGAGCAGTGAGGAATAGCCACCAAACTTAATACAGTGACTCCTTTCAAGGAAAATAAATGCCCCATAACACCATTTTACATGCAACTCAAATACAGCCTCTACAGCGCCACCTGTTGGGTCAGGCCTATGGAAAGGGAGATGCATTTAGTTTGGAGGAGGCCTATGAAATTTGGCACGGTGATAGTACACATAAAGACGACCCTAAAACATAATTGGTGCACAGTGATCAGACAAACGACAAGGCGGCCATATTGATTTTAATTTTAGACGCCACTTTAAGTTTTTTTTTTTCCATTGCAAAAGGGTCCTAGGTTATTGGGCCTACATCAGTCTAACATACACGTTCCTGATCAGGACGCATTGAAATTCAATAAAAAACCAATTTTTGGAGATATCTCTTAGGGTTTGCGCGTGACTTCCTGTCAAATATCGCCATCATTTCCTGTTTTTTGGCTTATCCCTCAGAGGCACTTGGACTGTGCCTACAGAGCCCAAATTGCCACCAATGATGGAGAATTGAATATTACACAAAATAGACCAGGGAGCACAGGACCACTAATAACTATAGCGCCCCCTACAGTTCACTTAAAAGTGTCCAGATTGTCCGATTGACACCAAATTTGGGGACATGATTCTTTGCTATATAAGATGCAAAAAAGTCAATAAGACCCATGGCCTATTTTTCACACTTTTGCCTCTAGAGGCCTCCAAAGCTCCCATTCATTGTCTATGGGGGTCTGGCTCTCATCACACAAAGAGGCAGCAAAAACCCACTAAGCAGTGAGTAACAGCCACCAAACTTAATACAATGTCTACATATAAGAGACATTAATGGTTCATAAACATATTTTTCATGCAAGTCAAATACAGCCTCTACAGCGCCACCTGTTGTGTCAGGCCTATGGAAAGGGAGATGCATTTAGTTTGGAGGAGGCCTATGAAATGTGGCACGGTGATAGTACACATAAAGACCACCCTAAAACATTATTTGTGCGCCGTGATCAGACAAACGGCAAGGCGGCCATATTGATTTTAATTTTAGACGCCACTTTAAGTTTTTTTTTTTCCATTGCAAAAGGGTCCTAGGTTTTTTGGGCTAAGATCAGTCTTACATACACGCTCCTGATCAGGACGCAGTGAAATTTTATAATAAACCACATTTTTGGCCTGTCTCATTCGGTTTAGTCATGACTTTCTGTCAGAATTCGCCTTCGCTTCCTGTATCTTAAACTTATTCTCCAAGCCACAGGCATTGCCGTACAGAGCACAAACTGTAACCACAGATGTGGAATCAAATATTAAACAGAACAGACTCAGGAGCACATGAGCACTTTTCACTATAGCGCCCCCTGCTGGTCATGTAAAAGTACCAAAATAATCGGATTTACACGAAATCTTGGAATCTGATTTTAAGTGTCAAAGGCTGCAAATAAGTCAATTACATCGATGTCCTATTTTGGCTCGTTTGGCCTGGGAGGGGGGGGGCACGCATATTCCCTATGCATTTCCTATGAGACATGTCATAACTCTATGGAGAGGCCAAAATTATTTCCAGCAAAGTCAGTGAAACTCGGCAGACGCATTATTTAGAGCATTCCGATCGAAAAAGTCAATTACATCGAAGTCAGGTTTTGAGCGGTTTTGCCACTTCTGGAGAGCAGTGCCCGCCAATGCACTTCTATAGGGACGCCACCCGGTGTGAGTGGGGGGAGGGGGGATCACGGAGGACTGAGTGACGCTCAGAGGAGGAGGACGGCACCCCGGGGCGGTTTGGGACCGGTCGAGGCTGCGTGGGAAGGCGGTCGCGCGCGGGGCGAGGGCCATCATCGCCGCTTTGCGGCTTTAATTATATTTAAGTTTTTACACAACAGTTTGCCATTTTATCCCCAGTTTGACAGTTTATGTAATGTTTGTTACTTGCTGGTTGGACATAGGCAGCAAAATATTATTCCACAACTGTTACCTACCGACCATTTTTAAAACAAGGGTCAAAATCCACATTAATTACTCAATAATACCTGATAACGCCTTTATTTTGTTGAATAACTGTTTACATTGTCAAGAAATGGTGTCAGTTGTCTGTAAATTGTCATATTTTCAATGGCACGTTGCTTTTTGATGACATAGGTAGAGGGATTCCGTTTTATAACCTTAATTTTTAAAAATTTCTTCACAACTTGCGAACTTCAGGCAACACTATAATAAATTATTGCCACAGGTGCTACCCCATCAAACTAAGTAAACCACATAACAAGTCATCAGACCGCCCCTCCAAAAGCGCTTTTATAATACGTAAAGTGAGTGGGAAAGCAGGAACTGGAAACACCGACCACTCAGCACTTTTGGCTCATACCACTCTAGATGGGCGTCGTGACGCACAGAGGATGAACATAACCACATAGGAGAAAAGACTAATCTGTTAAAATTCAGCCTCCCAGGATTTTGATTCTTTTGGTCACAACATAAGACAACAATGAACAATGAAACAAAACACATTCTTCTGTGTTTTTATTACAAATATGTATGTATTAAATATGAAAAGTTAGACATGAAGGTTTAAAGTAATGATTAATATAGATTATAAATTTTCTGTTCTTGTTACATTTTCCCAAAAGTGACAAATAAATGCTTTTTTTATAGTTCAATAAGCTATACATTCACATATACATTTAATACACAATTTAGACACAAGTGTAGAGGGTGAAATGTGTAAGATACTCTTCATACAAAGGCTTTGGCAATGTGCATTCATTTTCAGGTTTATAAAGTAAACAAAGGTCCATGTACAAATGAGCAGTAAAGAATGTCTTTCCAGTGCATGTTGTATATTCCCATGAACAGAATAGTGGCAGCCGTCTGTGCTTGGCTGCTCCCTGTGATTCTGCTGAACAGAAACTTTAGCATGGCATTTGTCTATTTGGAGCCAGCCGGTACCAGCATGCTGAGGGTGGAAAGGCCTGGTGTGGAGACTGTTTTGCCAACAGTCATCTTGTTGAGGTTCCTGACGTCGGCCTGCCAAGAGGGGATCTTCTTGGTGGTCATGTGACGTCGGGCATGTTTGGTGAGGTGGTCACTGCGCATGAACTTGCGCTCACACACAGGACACACAAACTTCTTCTCCCCTGTGTGGGTCCTCCGGTGACGGGATAGTTCATCTGAGCGGGCAAACCTCTTATCGCAGCCGTCCCAACTACAACTGAAGGGCTTCTCTCCTGGGGAAGAAGGGAGCACATGGCTTACCACTGTGAACCCACAAGCATTACACCAAACGTCCCCAAGACATTTTACATTTGAGTAATTAAGTATTCAGTACTAAGGAGTACATACCTGTGTGCGTGCGGAGGTGGGCTTTGAGGTGAGAGCTCTTGAAGTAGGTTTTTCTGCAACCAGGGAAGTTGCAAACATAGTTTCTTCTGCGAGAAAAGTCCATTTTTGTGGTAGTGGCCCCAGGCCCTGCCGGAACGTATACAGGGGCCGGTGCCAGAGGTAGCAGCTTGGTGTTGCCCAGGGTCATGACAGTCTGAGGGCAGTGAGAGGTTTGTGGGACACTTGGCTGGGGCAGTACCAGCATGACAGTCCCCTGAGGTACTGATGAGCCCACCAGAAGAGACGGGACAGGAGATGAGCTGTTTCCTGAGGAAGGCTGCTGTACAGTGGGTGTGGAGCAGCCAGAGGAGGGTCGTAGAGGAGATGAAGTCTGCACTGCACTGGGGATGAATGCTGAGATGATGCCTGACTGGTTACTGACGGGAAACATCTGGCAGATGATTTGGGGGCTGGAGACTGGCGGAGGGGACAACGTGGGAGGGGCAGGGCGTGTGTTATGTGTAACATTGTCCAAAGATGGGTTTGTGGAAGTTTGTGCTGTCGGGAAGGGGGCACACAGTTTGTTTATTGTCACAGTCTTTAGCTGTTGATGCTGCCACACCCCTGGACTGACAGGACTCTCTGAGCTGGGTGCTGCAGGAACATGGTAGGGGCTGCTGTCTGCAGTGTGCCTGATCACACTGGTGGCCATGGCTTTGCAAGGTTGTGATGGCAGGTGCCCAGGAGGAGTTTTTTCTGTGATATGGGTCAGAACAGAGGAACACCGCTGACTAGAACCTGAGGTTGAAGAGTCCACAAAACTGGGACTGTGTGGAGGAGTCATACACTGTGGAAAGGAAAAAAAACATACAGCTATCAGTTAAAAATCTCACAAAAAGTAAAAAAAGAAATTAGTGGTGACAATAAGTGGAAAGATTTAATTTTCCAATAAATTTCTCACCAGAGAAGAGAGCGATACAAAATCTTTTGGTGACTCTGACATCTCTGGGGGCAGCAAGGAGTCACAGGAGTCTGATGCTGGTGTGAGGGGTCGTGGTTTCCGCAGTAGAGGAGCATGGCCCCATGAGCTCATACACACCAGGGCCTCTGCGGCCTCCAGGTCCGTGTACTCCAGCCCAATGCCTGCCCCGCTCTGCTCACTGTCATGTCTTCTGCGCTTCGACTGGGGCCCGCAGTTTTCTATACAAACAGTCTGAACACATAAAGCAAACATTGGGCTCAATTACTAGACAAAAAGCAACTTTGGGAAATTATGGTCAGAATTGTATCTTGTTTGCAAATGTAAAACCCAGCTTGAAATGTTAAATAAGATTTCTTTGCACCACCTTATCCTTACTCTTTACTGGTTTTGTGCTGCTAAAACAACTGTTCTGCTTTATACTAGTCAGTAATCATGTAGACCTATACAAATTGTTGTTTTAAACAAACTTGCCTCTGAATAAAACTGAATATTTAGAACATATGAGAATTGTATCAAACACGACAATGAGAGCTAACAACTCTGCTTCAGTTTCAAAAATAATGTTACCTACGTAAGCATACAAACATAAATCTTTGTTAAAGTTTCTTGTGTGGGTTTCCAGTGGGGGCAGTGGCAGGCCGAGGGGTGTGAGACTACACCCCGGTGGGTGCACTGTGCACTCACTGCCTTTGGCTCGCGCCCAGGCCACCTCCCATCTCCAAATATAGACCGCAATAACGTGCTGCTGAGATGAGCCATGTGAAATCCCCATAAAGCGGGTTTGCACCAGGAAGTGGCCTCCCAACAACTGTAATAGCATACTCTAAACGCACTATTCATATACGGATTAAGGAACAAATAATCGGGAGGATATAAAAGTATTTTATTTATAAATAAAAAATAATCGTGCCTGTTGCGTACATTTGTACCGATGTGACCCAAACGGAATTTTATCGTTTTATTTGTTGGACTGTGTACATTCACGTAAAATGAATGTTAAATTATAAGGTATTAAAAGAAAATATTTAATTTGGTCAGAAGCACTCTGACAAACTGACACATCACATCTCCATATGAGTAAACAACTAGATGCCAATAACGGTCTACCACAAGACAAAAGGTTAGGTAACGCTAAAACATAGTAAAGCATTGTCCTTACCCCCTCTGTGTCCATTTCAGTGAGATTTCGCGATGCCACGAAGAAAAGAACAGTTTAAATGTGACTTGAAGTGTGTCAAAGCCCGTCAGAACAAAGAGACGGCGGTTCCAGTGCCGCTGCCTGCTCTCGGCTGGAGGTGGAGGTGCTTTTTTTCTCTGACTGGCTCCCCTTTCTCTCAGCTGTGTGTGTAAAACATGGGGAGGAGAAAAAAAGAAAAACAAACCTCACAACACGCACCGGCGGGTGGCAACACTCCGCCAATCACAGGCGAGTGTGTGCGGGGCGGGGGCCAATCCCTGCGCTTTGTGCGCGTGAACAGCGAGTGCTCGCGGGGCGGTTGGAGGAAACGGGGTGCGTGGCTGATGGGGGGCGTGTCCTCAGGAGTCAGCCGTGTCAGTGTAAACCCGATGAACTGCCGCCCGCTAAACTAGGCAAAAGGTCGATCCAGTCTATGCGACGTTCACGGAACAACCGAGCGACCAATGCTACTCCGTTTGCACAGACTCTTCAGGGTGTGTTCCGCCTATGATGGCGGAGCCTTTTGACGGATAGAAATGAAACAACATTATTAGTCACACAACCAGACAAGTGCACATAAAATAAATGACAAATATAAGAAATGAAGCATTTGCACAGTACCAATTAGGCCGGTCAACGAGAGGAAACACAGACTACATACGCCTTCTCATAAAAGCCAATTCTTTCCTGTATAATCGTTCTTCTTTCATGCAGTTAAGGCATCAGCTGAGCGACTTTGAGTGCACGTCTCCCAGACATGTTTTTGGAGCTATGCTTACAGCAATCATTGATAAAGTTACATTTATGAACAACACGTTTAACCATGCCCGACTATATTCTTAAGATAGAAAGTCACAGTGAATCTGATATTTCAATTCAAGTGAAACCCTTAGTTTCCTTATATGAACAGCGTTGTATAACTGGCTGACCTACAAAATGTTCATGATCTCATCTTTAGGTTGTTTTTCTGTCCCTGGGTGTCGCCACAGCAGTAACTGGGTGGGGTCTGCATCTCCATTTAATGTAGCTTATACCTATGGTAAAGATTATCGTTTTCATTTCAGTTCAAGAAGTCATAAGGTCCACTTATGCTCTTATACTATGCAGAGGGTACACAATGTGTGTCAAAAGTTCAAACTTGATCTGTTGATTTAGATCCATAGAACAAAATAAAGGGATGGTCCAAGACAGAGTAAAAATGCTTCAATTGTTTTTGGAAGCCCCCTATAGATCACAATAAATATTTTCACAAGTGCTCACACATCCACTTGTCATTGTGCTTCTGGACTGTCTCCAGCCACTTGTGGCTTACCCCCAGTGCCTAAATGACCTGCAGGTGACATTGTGACTCTAAATTGGCCTTGCCAGATCCCCATAGTTAGTGACTGGCTGCAACTTCTGCAAATAATGCACCAGGAAGCAGCAGATGTAATCGAACAGAGCCATGCCACCATAAGTCACTGTGACCTCACTGGTCCTGGGCCTCAGGAGCTTGTCGTTCCTGAGTGGAGCTATGGGCCGTAGGGCAGTGAGTTATGAAAAGCAGTTAGCATGAGGCCTGGCAGGTCGGTTCAGCAGCTGCCTGTTTGTCACAGAAGTGGGCCAGTCAGGGAATCTGGAGGAAAGGTGACGTGGGCCTCAGCTTCTCCCCAGGCACGGCAACTCCCCAGCTCTACACTCCACCATGGGATACTCCAAAAGGGGAGGGATAAATATACCAGCCATAGACTGCATTTCAGGGCCTGCTGCGGTCTTCGTCAGCACATACATCCACTGTCATCATTTCTACAGTGTTACTTCCACTTGACAAGCTTCAACTGTATTTTGAAGAGGAACCATCTTGAGGGAGGACTCATGTCAAACATGAACTTTTGAAGACCACCTGTCTGTTTGTTTGTTTGTGTTTGTGGTGAAAATAGAAGTTTGGTGATTGCTGTTTAGACTTTTGATGTATCTGAGCAGCTTCACTTGATTATGTATAAGCCATCATTTGTGCATTAATTACTTTTTCTGAATAGTGGTTTACATTTTTTTTTTTAACCACAGTATCTGATTATTGTAATAAATTGACCAAGATCATAGCGTATTTTGACTAACTGATGACTTTCCTGGATATAGAAATGTGATCTTCATGTTTCATAATCCTTTTGTTTTGGTCGTTGGTTGTCTTACATCACTGTTCTCTTGACTCCTTTGTTTGGTCCCTCGCTCACCAATCCTGTGCCCCCCACTGAAGGATGCTGCAAGAGCGAGCTCTCTGATTGGTCCAGTCCAGACTCCAAAGCCAATCTGTTGCTAAGAGACGGTGACGGTGTGTTGCTAGCTGCTGTCTGTTGTCCTGGTAACAACAGGAGCAAGAGGCAGGTTTGAGCCCCGTCTTTGTCCAACCCTTGGATCATCTAAGCATGTGTGAAGCCGATAATCAAATTGTTTTCCTTTACAAATGCATTTATGTTACTGCCACACACGAGGGAGTCAGTGCCAGTGTGATTGTGCCAGTCTGTGAATGGAGTGTGTGAGGTAACCATCACTGAATCACAACACAGACCTATTTGAGGCTGTTATGTAATGTTCTGTAGGAAGTTTGCTGCTGTTTTCATGAGAGACAGTGTGTTGAAGACTCTCCCACTTTATAATTGAATGACCAAATAAAATTATCAATGCACAATACACTATATGGTTTCTTTTAGCTGTAAACATAATAACTTTATTTCTTTAATTGGCATTATGTCTGAACTACTGAAATGAGCTAGCTAATGATCTGCAAAATTTGATTCTATTTGTTGTTTGTCATAGTTTGATCTCCTGTCCAGACCTCTGTGTTTGACTCTAACCTGAAATACAGCCCGGGCAATATGAGTGAATGACTCATCTTGAGTGAGTATTGTAGTTGATAACTTTAACATCAAATATTTGTTGAATATGGAAATTTAGCTTTTTAGAGTTACATGTAAAGGTACATGGTGTTTGTAGCCTGATGTTAGTAAATGTTGCGCACTACTCTTCGTCATGTACGCTCAGCATCTTCTTAAAAGTAGTGAAAGTTACAAACATTTTCTAAGAAAACATTCATGAAAGAGCTGAATGTCATTAAAAGCATTAGAACATTAAAAGGCCTCCACCTTGATGCCTTTGTCTTGATGTGAGCAGCTTTTGCACAGATGTACAGCTAAAAACCTTTATTCAGCACTTTATGCAAGAAAACCTTTATAAAGATTAAAACAGGTGCACTTTACATGAAGGAGTAAGTTCTTATAAAACACACATAAATGATACAAACATACTATTGTTAAAGATCAAAGAAAAATATAAACCCATATCCATGTCATAATAATAAATACACAGTAAGTACTGTGATACCACTTCTTATATACAAGAAATACATTTTCAATTATATAATATAAAGAGTAATTATAGTCATATTTTCTGAATGTGTCATGTCCAAATCTAAAAACAACAACAACAAAAAAACGATACAAATAACAGACACTCTTCAATATTTCTCTCACACTGTCTACAGGGACAGCAGGAAAATTTCATAATTTAATACTTGCAGTCCTTTTTAATTGATCATTAAAAATGTTTTCTTTTGTTTAAAAGATATTTACAACATATCTTATTTTCTGCTGTTGAACATGATCAACACCAAATACTGCTGTATCTATACACTGAGTGGCCCCTAAGGGCCCGGTTCATGCGTTTACAGTGGAATCAGTGCGACGGCTTCAAAAAGGGAAACCTCAGATGCTCTGAAGTGATATTTACTCAGGAGTCAATCAGAATAGGGTTGATCTGGTAAATCATGTAAAACACACAGTGTCTTTTTTAAGAGCTATATGGCTTTTCAGGTTTTATGTTTTACACAAATGACAAGTTGGGGGACATGTAAACCTCCTGTAGACTCCAGATCCTAAACTTTCGGGGGTGATGTCACGCCTTGCACTGATGGGGTGTCACTTTTGGTAAAGGTGCTCATATCTCCGTGAGAGTGAGTTTGTACAAGCCACCGCTCTCTTCTATGGACATCTGGAAGGTGTCTTCGTTGGAATAATGTCGGATGATGTTGTCGTCCATGTGCACCAGGATTCTACACACAAAAACAATCAGCGTCACCTTCACTCAACATTTTGTTTCTCTGCACTATTTCTTAAATGCAATGAACAACATTAAGCTCTTACACTGACAAAATGATTGGGCAATAAGGAAAAAATGCTGTTCTTCACAAGGCGTATACTTACCCTTTCTTACACTTTTTGTACACTTTCCCCAGTTTGTCCAAAGGCAAGTCATACTTCTCTGAGATCTGGAAAACACACGTTACTTTGATTTAGCTCATCATTATAGTTTATTACCTCAAACACAAAAGTGTGGTGAACTCACCGCCTCCATCAGGCCTTTGAGAGTGGGATTCTTCAACATGACAGCATCAAACACCTCCTCTGTCTCTTTACGCACATACAGCAGCACTGTGGAGGAAAGAGAAGAAAAGCATGTCTGTCATCTCTCTGCGTCGTCATCATGAGCTCAACACATCGCAGTATGATGCTGTAGTACTTCATTGACGCTGAAGAAAATAAATTCTTCTCATTGAGTCTATGTGAAATAGTACAACAGTGTCTTCATAGGAACCTGAGGCATCAGAATGAGACAAAAGGCTTTATTCAATGCACGTTCACAAAGCCGACTTCCTGGGACTCTCAATTTGGCGCTTCTTTTATTGAGATCCCGACCGGTAACAATAGTTGATAGTTACAATGTTGCGATATTGTGTGCATTGAATATATGATCTTTCATCTACAACTATCATTATATATTTTCATAAAAACATGGACTTATTTATGCCACATATTACAAGTTTGAGACTGAAATTGTAGTTTTATCTCGGGAAAGAGTAAAACAGGTGCAGCTGTTAGAAGGGTCAGTGTAAATAAGGCAAAAGGACATTTAGTGGAAGTGTTTGTTGGGGCTGCAAGCGCTAGGCACGTGTGAGTGTTTGGAAAGAGCTCCTGATCACATGGCTCTGGGGTGGGGGATGGACTTCCCCTGATCAGCATGTGAGGGCTACACACATACCTTTCTTTGGTTCGTCCAGTCGAACCATTTTGTTAGGAGGCGAAGCAAACTCGTCCTCGCTGAAGGGTAATCGCTTCATGCCCGAGCTGCATTTGTACACATAAATCACACATTAGTTTTCCCTACACAGCTGCACAAATACACAACCATGCACACAAGTTGGATTTATGGGGGGCATTACGTTGACTTATTTTCATAATTTTCTAAAGACCAATTTTACCTTCATCATGGTTACTTACTACTTGTCTAACTAACCTAAACCCTAATCTTAACTTATTTCTTGAAACCATGTTGATCTAATAATAGGATTTTTGTCTCCATAAGAAGGCAGGTCTCCATGAATTGAGTGAGTTACAGTCCGCACAATGTGATAAAAACCCACCCACACACACGAGGTGAAGGAGTGCACTGCGCCTCTAGTTCCTAGAAGTCTATGTGCTCATATGTCTTTGACAGGAATGCTGCTGAAAGTTGGTTCATTTACACTCACCTGTCTTCTCCTTCTTCTGATGTGAATGGCTGCAAAACAAACAAGAAAATGGACATTAGCTAGGGACATAGCTTTTTATTTATGGGACATTCCATTCTCTCTAAACTGATGGAGAAATAGTATAGATCTTTTTTAGTCAGACCAGGAGAGTTTGAAGCATTGGATGTTAAATGAGTAAACTGGGTTAAAGGTGAAGTCCACAGGCAGGTCGCGACCTCTCTATGTAACAAATCAAAGTGCAGCAAAACAACTGTGTCTTTGTGACTTTCACTTTAATGGAAATACAGTTTGTTTATTTCTTAGAAATAAAGCCTGTGAGTGCTGCTGTCGTGTTGCACTCGCTGTAGACAAACAAACAAAAAAACAATTTTACCAAATCACTGCATGGATTGTATAAATGTTTTGGACATCAGGAACTTTATGGCTTGTTTGGGACCTTTCACTCTGCAAACACTGAGCTGCTGCTGTTAATAGAAATCTGCTCAGAGCAATGACCCGGCCTTATCTCCAGCTCCCCCAGTCCAGTCACGTTCACCTTTGCAGCTGCTCTAAAAATACTGTGCTCCTGCTGCATGGGCTCCGCATGCACAGACCTTTCACATAGATAACATATGTGGAGCTGCATTTCTCAGCCAGCAGGGGGCAGACGGACTTTACTTTTATTGGATATTTGTTAAGTTGGGCACTAATCAAAGGCACTTAGAACACTTTTTATTGTTATGCTTAACAATTACAGTTTGAATAGCGTTTGATTTGAGTATGAGTTCTAATTTGTAATGCCACACTTTTCACTTGGACATGTGCATTTCAAAAGCATATGAGATGACTAGACAACCCATTTATACCCCTGATCTGTTGTAAATTGTGCAATCCTTATAAATCACAAACAAAAATGGTTATATATATTAAAAATGATTACTCACTTTACTAAAAATAGTAAAGATTTTGCTTTTTCAATTCTAATTGACCATTTTGGTGAAGACTGACTTCCTTGATGTACATGGGCAGAAAATGTGTCATAGAGATGTTACCAAGCAGTCACACTGTAAACAAGGTCAAAGCTCTTTTAATTTACAAAGTACTTATTATATGTCAATACCTACATTTTGTTTAATGAATCTATGCACTGTCCAATGTGTTCCTTGCTCATAAATTGTGCCTTCATTTTGGATGGAGTTTGGTGTGTTGATGACATAGACACCAGCATTCCTTTTAAGAACTCAACACTACTTCCTGTATTTGTCAACTTTTTTCAAACTTTTCTTCACAAACTGTACCTTGATAATTTTGCTTGTATGTATGTATGTTTGCATGAAAGAAAAATCATTATAAAACCATGTGAACCTGTCAAATGCAACTTTAGAGAATCACATTTGACTACGTATAGCTGGTGTAGAGTGAACAGAGTGTTATGCACTCACATGGCGCTGGTAGGTGCTGAAGTGAATGTCAGGGATGAAGAGCACTGGCTGTGTCTCCAGGTCATTCATCATTTTGAAGATAGTCACATCATTACGCTTCTGGATGATGGGCACTTTGACGTCCACAACTGTAAGCAGACAAATATTAGCGTGCGCTTGCTTGACAGTGGCACTGAGGGCAGAAGAGAGGAGCACTCACAGGCCAGGCTGGGGTTCATCTCAGACACCTTGCCTTTTCGCCGGGACTGCTTTCGCTCTTCATCGCGAATCTTTCTCTCAGCACCCTTGTCACAGAACACCTTGATTTGGCAGAAGGCACGATGGATGGGCTTATTGCTGCGGTTGTTGTAGCTGTAGGTGTCAATCTGGATGTTCAGAGGCAGGCCCTTGACGCCTTTCTGAGACGAGAAGTCTGTGCTCAGGCAGTTGACAGAGATGAAGATCTGTGACCAGAGCAGGAGGTTAGAGCAGGATTCACTGGAGACCCCACTGGACTCATATATATTAAAGTTTTTTAATTTCATAGTTAGAACTTGAGGCTTGTGTAAACTGTCCTGTGCATCCATGTGCTGATAGTCATATGTCTCCCTCTGCTGGCCAAACTAAAACATTACACTGTTTTGACAAAAAAAAAAAAAAAAATCAAAGTCTTTTGCACACAGGCCTGTCATACTCTGTTCTGAGCGTAGTGTACTTGTTATAACTCAGCCCCCTGCCTCCAACCTGTCTCATTTGGACAGACACACACACACAAACGCACGCACAGACGGGGAGCCTCTAGGCGTCAGGACAGTTAGAAACGGCTCATCAGAGATCATTTGAACAAACAGCCTCAGAGCAGGTAAACAGTTCTGCCCTTAGTAAACACACAAGGCTGTTTCTGGGGGGGGAGAAGGGGGTTGTCATATAACACCTTCAACGTTTAAAATAATAACACACAGTTAAAAGGATCTGCATCCCTGTCACAGCCACCTTTGACCAATAGCAGCATGTCCTGGTTAACGTGGACTTAACTGTCATCATTTGACACATTGTGCTGCCTTCCACATACTTGTTAAACAGGACCAGTGACTGTCCCATCCAGTTCCTGCCACTGTGAATTTCCTCATTCCTGCACAAAAATACCTCCTCATTGCATTGGACTCCACAATAGTGAAGACAGGCTGGTTGGACCAGTCCGGACACCCTTTTCCCAGCACACAGACGTGACATCACCCTGTGACTGTAGATCACAATAAACTGCTTCTGTCCGTACTCCCCTCAAGTCTGGATTTATTGTTCCCTCAGGATTAAAAAACAAAACAAAACATACAACCATGTGAGTCCGCAACACATATTGTACGGCAACTTTCCCATCTCTGTCCTGGGTTCTGTCTCTATTTGTCAGGCCATTAATCTACCTTACTCATTCCTGCTGTTTGGTCCTATCAATACAAACTAGCAGTCAACAATCTTAATCTTAAAAATCTTATAGCAAAAATGTTTTGCATTACCTTGGCTTCTTCATTGGTATCCCAGGTGAAAGAAATAGCATTGTAGGAAATTTCCTCAATGTTTCCAATGGTATTGAAGCTCTCCTTGTAGTCAGCTGAAAAACACAAGATTTTAAATGTTAAGAGGCTTAGGGTATCCCTGTACATGTTACCTTCAAACTAAAGTAAAATGATATGAGAAGTGAAGAAACATTTTATTTATAGAATAAGAGGAATGATAGAGATATTGAACTACAAAGCCTGGATGTAACCAGTTCTTCTTTGATTGATGACGAGGGCTTTGTCACTTTTTCTTTAGTACGTGACAAAACTTTCTTACCGATGTCAAGACACCTCTGTTTGGCTGTGTGCTGTCTGGAATGCCAATACTTCCAATGCTTCAGCTGGTCTTCTCTGCACTTCTCCTCTCCGAACACCACCATCACTACGCTCTGCCACATAGACCAGATATCATGAGTCCCCCTTCAAAGGTCCAGAGCTTCTATTTTTGCCCCTCCTCAGTTTCACACTCACCCGCACTTTGGTGATGGGTTGCTGCAGGCCTTTGCTGTCCACCTCTCTCAGAGTGATGGGGTAGAACTGGCCCTTGTTCAGATATGTCATTGTCCCATCCCCTGTTTTCTGCCGAAGAGACTTGGAAGCTTCCAATGTGTACTCGAAATTATTCCTGAGTAAAAAGTAAAGGCAGATTGAACAAGTAGTCCCTATAATACTTAAAATGTGTGTAAATGTATGTTTTTCAGTGAATCTGTGATCACGGCTGCACAAATGACACAGACGCAGCAGATGTGTTCATGAGTATGAACAGAGGTCAGTTCTAGGTCAATTGCAGCTAACATATTTTAAAACATGACTGAACAGAATGTGCTGAGATGTGCTCAGGTATAACTACGAGTTTGCCCGTGTAAAGAGTGGGTGGTGTTGGTTGTGTGGGTGCTGGAGAGTGAAGCTGTGCGCATGAGTTTACCCCTGCACGTTGTCGAACTGAGCATAGTCTTCGGGTGTCATGGAAGCCATCCGGAGGTGGAGTTCCCCTGGGAAGGAAAATACCTGCAAACAAAACAAAATATCATTTGATTTTTGTAATTCTTTTAATTTGATCATATTCCTTTTTTTCTTTCTTTTTAGTGGCAGTTCTCTCTATAGTCTACATTCTGTGCCCCTCCTGCACTAGGCCTTTTGTTGTGTTACTGTTTTCTAAGGTAATTTCCCTCCAGGTCAAACAGAGAAAAGAGGAGAGAGAGGGCTTTGGCTATTGTGAGAGTAAAGCACAGCACTTTATTGTGTTGCTGAGACAATGGCATAATAACACACTGGCCACTATTTTGGCATGTTCAAATAAAACCAGGGAAGGCTGAGCCCACCACTAGCTGCATGGATCAGGTGAAAAGTTCTATTGTTCTCGAGATGTGAGAAAGAAACGTACCTCCTGGGAAGCGTCCTTGAAGCTCTCGGAGAAGGTGGAGTCAGGGGGCGTGCGGGTCTGGTTGCTGGGGCTAAACTGCACCGTGTTGTGGCCGAGCTGTCGGTCAAACACTCCCACGTGGCTCTCTTCGTTGCAGTTGTTTGGCACTGTGACAGAGAAGCCGTGAGTGGGCACTTCTGTCTTGATAGGAGCGAAGTTTGGCACCGTTGCGATGGACACCGTCACGGTGGTGTCTGAAAACAAACCGTATATATATATATATAAATATATATATATTTTTTGTATCTATTTTGTATTTTTCACAAAATAAACCCAAAAAGTGGTTTTCTGTTGTGTTGTTTGGCGTAAACCGTATACTCTACAAGTAGTCTGGTCTCACCTGGAGAGGGGAACTGGTTCCGTTTGTCCGGGTTTAGGTGGAGGAGGTTGAAGGGCCCTTTGAGGACCTGGATACGGTTCTCCATCCCAGCTTCCTGAAGAGAGCCTATGGAATGTGTTGTCTGAATCTGCTGCCTGCAAACAAACAAGCCGTCCTCATTCACAATCATACTCAAACAACTGAAACAGAAATATCATAAATAGACGTTGTGGTCAAGTTACAAATGTGCTTCTGCTAAACTACAATATATTAGGTATTAAGAATCAAGTAATTACAAGAAATTGTGGACGTTTTTTCTGTGCTTATGTTCAGAGGGCCACAGTGAGTTGTAGGTTGTTTGTACCTTTTGTTGTGATCCACATCTGAGAGCAGTGCGTCAGGTTTGCTCTGAGCTATTGTCCTCTTCTCCCTGGGCACCTGTGAGAGGGTAAACACAGGCTTAGACCACATCATTCTATAGCTCCACACTGGGTCTTTGTGTCATATGTGATGGTCAGACAGTCCAGATCCTCAAAATGGCCATATTGCCCTCAGTCTGCCCCAGGGCAGTTGTGACTGCTGCTGATTGAGTGTGAGGAGTGACATATCACATGTCTACAGATGCCTTTGTTTGTGTCATTTCACTATTGGTCCCTTTAGCCGTTAAGAATTTAAGAATAAAAGGCATTATAGGATAAAGAGTGAGTGAAAGGAGTAAACCTTGTAGTAGTCGTAGAGCAGTCCCAGAGCAGCAGCGCTGTCCTCATCTCCATTGATGCTCATCATGGCTTTAGTGGCAGCTGTGAGCGGGTTCTCCAGAAACGACTTCCACGCTTCGTCTTCGTTTGTGAAGGGCCGGCGTTGCCCTCCATAGCCTGTCTCATTCTGGAGCACCAGCACAGCTCGCTTACTGTAACATACCACAGTCTTCAGCTATAACACTGTATCACTCCAGGAAATCATCATCATAAAACAATAATGCAAGATTTTCACAGATTCACTGAAATCACTGAAGCCATCCACCTGTTCAGAGGACATTGACAGAGGGAATGGTGGATTGGTTGGACCTGTTATACAAGCTTTTCAATGATTGTGCAACAAATCTGAGCCATGGTATGGGAAAAAGATGCTCTAGTGCCCTGACCAGTGTGACAACTCTGCCCTCTCTGCGCAGCATCTGATAGGCTCGGAGCCGACCTCAGAGGCGTCTGATTGACTCAGAGCTGTGCAAAGGTGACGGAGGTGGCCCTGCCACATTCCTCCACTGTGTTGAAGCTGTGCCACTAATGTGAAAGAACTTGTTTAAAAATACTCATGCTTCATAATAAAGGCCACAGTCAGCTTAGTTTCAGGGCAGATGGCCCTAATTCTTCCGAGTTGTCAAAACATAAATGTTATGTGTCTTTGTTAAGGCCTTGTGATTCTGTGTTACGATTGTTCTGTGAAACCCACATGCCACTATCACAGCTCATGCTCTATGGAAATCTCAATGTTAAGTGTAAACGAACAGGGTCAGTTTCCAAGTTTAGTATCTACAACAAATACAGCTTTCAACTCCACAGTGCCACAGAAGTGATGATTAGTAATCCTAGATCTAATTGTGCCACTGACAAATTGCAACCTGATAAGAACCATTCATGTGGGTAGTGGGCTTTAGTTTGAAAAGACTGACAGGTTTATTACAGACTCTACTGAGTTACACCAGTTGATAGTCATAACATGATTAAAACAATGTTTTAAACGTTTAAAGATGGCATCCATAACCCAAAGGCTCACAATGGTGCATTTAAAATGAGTCCAAAATGAGTCAAGAGAGTGGCCACAAATAGCCTGTTTTAGCCATATCATGTGATTGTAAAATGTGGATGGGGTAAATAGGCTTAGTGGATGTTGGATCCTAAGTGAAAAGCACCCTGTGTTTTTTACATTGTGTGTATGAGCAGTGAGCCAACGCCTAATAGGTGTACAGTTACATTCCCCTCAAAAGTCCTGTCATATGCCCTCAAAATCAAAATCACTGTTCACCACATTTTTATCAATTTGAAAAAAGTACGGTTTTAGAAGAAGACGCACTACACTCCCCTGAGGTGAGCGGCGTCTTTCTTTAAACAAACATGATTAGTACAAATCCATAGAACTGTTGAAGCTCACAGCTAAACCAAACACACAGCGCCCTGCGCGATCACGGGACGCGCTCTCTCTCCCACACAACACGACAGGTGGAGATACACCTGTGCAGGCTCCGACATGACAGGTGAACGCGCGTGGGAAAAACACCCGGGACCGCAGACACACAACTTTCCCGTTGGGCAGACACTCACTGATAAAGTAAACCCATAATAAACAGTTACAACAAGGCTCAGAGGCCAAAGGCTGCGCGGGTCAAATGGCACAAAACCTGGTGGTAGTTGGTCTAAATGATCGCATTCTCTTCAAAGGATCAACTGATTAAGTCATAAGGAAGGCATACCATCACCAACTCATACAATTATTTGTTTGGATGCCTATAGTTGAGGCTACTTTTTTAGGCTACTTTTTGCAAATTGCATAGAAAGGATTAAAAAAAATAGAATATCCAGTGGTCACGTCCTAAAACCTTAAAACAAGCATTTGAGTGGGATGCAGAGTGGAAATAAAGTAGACTAGGCTATACACGGATTTTCTCAATTTGTCTACAAACATTCAAAATGGCAAAAGCTGTTGGACTCAAATGCAGTGAGAAAAAAAAGAATGCAGTGCACAGCAGAAGGTCAAGGACAGTTGAATAAATGTTGCCTAAAATCCTTAAAATGGAAAGAAATGCCCAGAGTGACCGGGTCAGAGCAGAGGGGCTGTGTGCGCCGCAGTCGGGACTACTTACTTGTCATGCTCCTGTGACATCTCCTCGGTCGAACTGGACTTTCTAGTTGGTACTGAAAATCCGATCCGTCTTCTTTGGCTTACTCTAACGCAGTGGATGAGGGCTGCGGCAACAAACAACAAGAGAACCCGTTTTGTCAGCTTTTCTCGCTTTTTGGGGCAACACTGAGAAATTAAGGCCGGTTTTACCTGTGACAGGCCCGTGGATTGGATTACAGGTGAACAGTGGGGCGGGGCTTGATGCTAAATTTTGTCTGTGTGCTCTGTGATTGGACAGGAGCTGTCCAACCTGAGCTGCAGGGGACTAGTGCAGGTGGAGAGCGCCCGGAGGAGAAACCGTGGCAATTGCGTCATTGGATGCCAATTATTAGGTCTGATACAAACAGGACAAATAAAACACAAATTAGATATAGGCTATTAATAAGTGTTTGGGCCTACACCGAAAAGAGCTATCTTTAAAGCCAGTTTCTATCGAGTATTGTGGCTTTTGAATCGGCCCTTGGTGGCCTCTGCTTGTGAGCGTGTCCAGGGGACGTGGAGAGCGGGCCTCCTTCAGATGTTGTGGGCTGTGGTGAGACCTCCTCCTGTGAGAGCAGAGTGAGACCGAGACACACTGAGACTGAGAGAAACCACTGCGCATTCACCACGAGGCAGACACGCGAGCAAAACAATACACAGTCAAAGTAGAACAATATCAAATCTACTTTAGAAAAAAATATTAAAGTAGTCCTTTAAAAGTAGTGCTGTCAGATTTTAAGTACATTATTAAGTATTAATGCATCAAATTGTTATCATGATACAGAATTCTGTTGATTTTTGGTCAGCTTTCCAGGTAATATTTCTCTGTGCTTATTTTTGTTTCCTCAAAGGGAACTAAAAATAAAAAAATGTAGGCACTCCATAAAAGGAGCTAAATATATACCTCTTAGACATTTTTGCAGGTCTAAAACTCTGAAAATATACTTGTATTTTTCAGTCCAGTTCAAAAAGCATTTGTTGTAAAAATCTGCTATTAAGTAAAGTACAGGTGCCTAAGCCATTTTACTTAAGTACAGTAATTACCTTTGTACCACATTACTTTCCACGACTAGGCAATAGGCTTGAATGAGAGATTGTTTGTTATCCTAATGTTGCACACATATTTTGGAAAAAAAGGACCATTTGGGGATAGTGTCTTGCTCTTTGACTTCACAAAAAATTAAAATAGCCAAAGATTTAACCAGTTTACCCTTGTTGTTATGTGGCTGCTTTGAACTTTTGAACTTCAGATTTTACATTTGTATGTCTGTGTTTTGCAGATGCTGGATGTGTGCAGTGGTGATGCCCTCCCTCCTGTTTCTGATGCACATCCACAAAGCTGCTGTTTGTGCAGTCTTGAACTGATCCCACCAGTCGGTGAAGAGCAGGTAAATGAGGCTGAGTTCCAGTGATCAGGAGACAATAAACTGTGGGGGCACCAATCTGCTCCTCTGCTCAAATAACTGTAGGGTTGAATGTAGTCTACAGTATATGAGCATTAAGTGCAATCATTATAGAATTTTTAGAATGCTATGATGAAGCCTTTGCTACAGCTAGGGAAATCACAATCTTGCCAGCGATAGGTCATCAATAATGACGAGGTGCCACACATGCAGCGTGTCAGCGATCCTCTGTGGTGTTTTTAGGCTTCCCTGGTGTCAAATATAACAAATCCAACAACACAGATGAATGACATGAAAACAGACAACAAACAGCTTTGTTCAGGAGAGAAGAGGCTTAAGAGATGCTATCAGCCATATTCAAAGTACATTCCCCTCCCTGCCCCCTATCTATCACAGGCGGGACAGAAACCCCCGCCCCTCCCCCGGAGCTCTAGATCCTGCTCTCTGTTGGCTCTGCTGCTACATGGGACAGAGGGTGTGTGCTGTGACTCTGGGATGCTGACATGACACAACTCTCAGTGGATCACATTTTGTAGCACAGATAACTGAACAAGGGCAATAGAGTCCATAAAAGGACATTGATAAAAAGATTCAGGAATTATTACATTATTATTACATCAAACGAGTTTCGACAGTTTGGGACCTCCATCAGGGACAGTGATAGAAAGACCGTTATCCTTTCACTCCGTGAATCCTGCAGGGATGGAAATCAGATGCAAATCCAATCCTTTGACATTGTCAAAGTCGGGCTGGGCTTCACTGAGGTGGCATTAACTGTGTGTGACTGAGCTGAGATGTTGTGGTCTGTTATTAGATAAACATTGTGAAGATAAGACACAAGTATCTTTTAGACTGGTAATCCCTTATGGGGGCATGTAAGCCCACATTTGACTGAATAGAAAAAACATATAGAAGCATTGTTTCTCTTGACATTTAGACGGAGCAGGACTTCGTGATGATGTTCATATATTGGTATTGACATTGTGGGCTGGTCCTCGTGAGTGTCTGTTTGTCTTGTACCTGCCGCTGTGGAGGGGGGCACACAGTGAAAGCGTTTTGCTGAGCCTCAGAGATGTTTATCACAAGCCTCTCAGTGATGACAGTGAAAACAGTTAGAGACAGTGAGGGCCTGGCACACCTGTAACTCATGCACGCTCTCACCAAACACATTGTCTCGCTTGTGCGAGCTCACTCATACCAAAGCCCGGTTTGGTCAAAAAAAGCTTTTTCTCACAGCTACTGTCAATACTAATATTATAGAATATGCATTGTTTGGACACTTTCACATCCACAGTCCTAAAAACATAGATGATTCAAAACATGTTCTATTTTCAGAGCGACACTGAACAAATGGGACGGTAGGAGGAATGTCGTTGAACAGAACACACAGCATTCCAACAACAAGGAGAAGATCTGTCAAAAGTACACTGCAAATGCACAAACAAACACAGTCAGCTACCAAGAAAGAGAAAGAGAGAGCGAGAGAGTGAAATAAGTTTATTCATTTGAAAAGTCAACATTAAACAATGTAAATGTGTCTGAGTTACTGATATGAGCTCATTTGCATTGGTAGTCCCTTTGCCAGATGTCAGAAGGGCATCCTAAAAGTAAATACACAAATTCATACATCAAACATTACACAAATGTACAATAAAACAAATACAATGATTAAAAAAAAAAATGCTCACAAAGTCTCAAGACTCTCTAATCGCTTCAGGGTCAGTGTTCCACTGTTGGGTGGCTCTGAAGGAGAAGGCGGCCTGACCAAATACAGGAATGATGCATAAGGAAATCATTCTGATAAACCTATTGCTACTGTGCATTTCTCTACAACTCACAATATTGCATTTTTTTTCAATGTGTGTGCTTTGGCACACTTTACAAAACTATTTACTTAATAATTATTATTCCTGCTGTTCAACATCTGACTAAAATCAGCCTTATGTCAAACTGAACCTTCCTGAACCCTTTAAAGCACAAACAAATGGCCTGACTCTTTGTGACTCAGCTGAGAGTCTGTAGTTTTGTTCCTGTTTGAATATAGGATTTAAATATGTGAAGGAGTAAAGCTGCTGTTGGGAAGTATGGATATACAGATTGAGCAATTGTTGTTTTGTTGTTGTTTTGTTTTGTCATTTTTCAAAGCTGAAGCTAATTTGACTAAAGATGAGATTTAGGGACTTATAATAAAGTAAAAAAGTTTTGGCATACAGTATATAAGGTCTATTCCAGTTTTTTTTCCATGGCTTTAATGCTATTAAAAATACTGAAGTATCTAGGCACTCTAAAAAGAGTGAGAATCGCACAGAGGAAGTATAATTTATTTAGATGGTGAAGCCAGCATGTTACAACCTACTGGTCGTCATCAGGGCTTACAAGGCTTTAATGCTATTGTCTATATTTTGGCCCAATTTCTAAAACTTGTCACTTGTGGAGTAAACTAAATTTATTTAAACTTTATGTCTGTTTTCAAGCCCTAACTCTCAGGTCATAACTACAAAACATATTTGCAGAACCTAAACACAGTGATCAACTCTCTGATCCAGGCCCAAAGACACAGAGGACAAACAGTTCACAATTTGGAGATATTTGACTGTCAGACTTTGAAAGGGGCAGAAAGCACAACGTAAAGAGTAAAGAGTCGTGACAATCAGATTTAAGCCATGCAGGTTATCCAAACTCCATTGTTCAGGTCTGAAACAATTCTGAGTTCAGATTCTAAAAAGTTACATATTGAGCTTTCTGTGTTACATAAGTTATTTTGTGTAACATTTGATACATATTTGCAGCAAATACCTCACTCTCAAACCAACAAGAACATGTGTTCCTGTAGGTCTCTGACTGCCGGGCAGCTCACGTCTAAAAGTGTAGCATTCTCCAGGCTATGTCTGGATTCTTTTTAAGTTTTGTTCACAAAGTTAGATTCTTCAAATATTCTGAACTGTTATATGACTAGAGTGAATAGTTTTGCAAAGTATGGAAAAAAATATTATGAAAGGTTTCAGAAAATGTGTTTTTGAATTGTTTAGAATTTTAGTTGTTTTTTTTTTTGTAGATTTGCAGTACAAACTGATTGTTTTGACTGAAAATAGGAGGGTGAAGCTGTCTATTTATATTCGTTTGTATTCTGTTGTGTTCCCTGTGTCTTTGGTCAATGGACCTGCAGTATTTAGGTGGTCAGACAAACGTACATGCAAAGAGAGTGTTACAACACAAACAGTCCTCCAGAAGAAACCTTTTCAGCCATGGACCCTTCCTGGACAAATGAAGGATTACATCAACTTCTTCCAGTAGAATTTACACACCTCAACATAACTGAGGACTGTACAACACATCACATTGAGTAACTTTTCTGGTGGAGTGTTCTAGTCTCCGTAAAGATGCAATTGGTTTTCCTGGAATGTTCTACAGTCTACAGTATGACATTAACCTTATCTATCTTCATCAGGACACTACCAGGGCAAGTTACAGGCCTTAATTATTAAGCTTGCGTACGTACAAAAATGTAAACGTGACTTTCAGCGTTAAGTTTGTGATCCATCAAAAGACAACTTGATGGGGAAATGAGTGGTTATGTCCAAAAACTCTGAGCTTTGTGTGTTGGGGCTTTCAGAGGCGAGGCAGAAAATGATAAGAGCCCAGAGGGACGAGACATGAACGTGTTAGAGGCGTTTTTGGAAGTTTGTGTTTAGTCCTTATGTACTATTTTAGTAAGAGTTAGGTTAAGTTTTCTAAATGAGGCCCCAGATCCGTGGAGAGTTGACCCTGCAGAGTTACAATGCAAGTTCTTCAGTGTATTTGACAAAAATAATAAAAACTTATCCGAAGACACAAGCAAGTGTCAACCAGAAAGGTTCACTACAAGCAGTTAGAACAGAAAGGCTTTCATGTGGAAACAACTAACTTGTCCAATCTGCTCCTAAAGATGTTTTATTATTTTATTTAATCCACTTCATCCATAGTTTTCTCTGGGACATTGAAACTTCAGAGGCTGTTTTCTTAAAATGTATTTTTCTCCCACAGAGGCATAAAGCTCATCACTTAAAGTAGCACATACACACACCACTGACATTTGACAAGATTATGATTTGATTTGTTGATATCTAATTCTAAGCCTGATTTATGAAGACTTTAAGTTTAAAACATGGGCAGAAATTTGAATTTTTAAGCCAATTTTTAGTCAGATCTATTTCACTCAAGAACTAAATGAGATTTTCAAAATCCCCTCTGTACAGTTTTTTATAGCTAATGTGTGTACCAAGAAATTTAAAATCTGGGTCTGTCAATTTTTCAGATTTAAATGCCCCAAATATGTGAAATTTTGGCCAGTCCTACACATAAAATACCTTATTTCCATACAAATACATTACATGATAAAATCTTGTAATACATTTTAAAATTTAAATTTTTAATTTACATTTTTTTCCTATTCATCTGCAGTATCTCGCCTTAAGAGGTTGAGGCAGATAGGGTCCTTTACATTGATTTGTACATCTGAGATCCCATGTGTTAAAGTAGAACTAAGGAACATTTTTACCTTATTAAACGTCTTTGTAAGTCTGTGTTGTTGTTGCAAATGTATTTTCGGGACGTTGAAGCCCCCGCCAGCTCTCCCTGTTGTCTCTGCGCGGAAAACCAGCCTGACACCCAAAGACAACTCTCCTGAGCAACTTTACTCTCTTTTCATATTAGGTATCGTGAAATATTTTTGTATGTGAATTCCTTATTTCAATAAAAAGGAAGAGAAAAGAGAATAATAAAAACAAGCTTTTGCGTCTTTTTACTAGGAGTGTATTTTCACAAGAGAGCTGCAGGGGGAGCTCTGTTGCTGAAGTTACTTAATTCTAACCTGGCTCATGCCAGATTGATTTGTGTATCACTCTGAATTTAGTTCTACACATTATCAATCTGGAAAGTCGTTAGGAAAATGTGTAACGTCATGACAGACATTTGAACTGATTGGTCGCAGCGTCGCAAAAGCGGAACAAGCCGAGAAATCCAGAAATCCAGCTGAGAGAAAAGCACAGACTTCTTCCTCGTTCTTCTATGTTTACGTTTTCAAAAGCAAAATAGTACGTAAACGTGTTGAAATATAGGACGAAGTACATCTGTTGGTGCCGCCATGTTTGTTTAGGTTTGTTTATTTGACTTCCACCCAAACCACAATGCAGCGCTGTGATTGGTCCAGCACACAACAGCTGGTGCGGCCCCAGCAGCAGAACACGGCCCAGATGGATTCTCAAGAGTTTGGGAACTCACAGACTCCTATGACAGGGCCAGGTTAACTTAGTTCTGCTTTAAAGTGCATATGACAGGTTAGACTCCGCATTGCACTATGCTTGTTTAAACTAGCGGTTCTCAAACGTTTTGAAGTCAAAAATGTGTCATTTGTGTATTAACTGTTTCAATGGAACTATTAATGACGCAAACAAAAGAACTCAGAACTCAGCTGCACTTGCTCAGCTCTAACTGATAACTCTGATGTCTGGGCGCAGTGTGAGCGCTGAGCGAGCAGATTAGTTTGTAAGAAATGGAAAACCCGCTCTGCCACTTGCTGTCACCTGCTCTTTCCCATCAGGTTTAGCATCTTTGGGCGGATTTGAAGTCAACACAAGAGCACAAATCACAGCATACGCTCTCTAAGCATAAAGGAAGACATGTAATCAAACAATTATTCCATTGTTTGTAGGTTGAGAATCTTTTAAACAGTGTAATTTACATTTTGGTAGCTGAACAGGAGAGTTAGGAAGAAGACATACTTATAATGAAACACAAATGTCAAAGAAATTATATTAGAAATTAACATGCTGGCACTGGAGTTGTTGACTTTTTTTAGATAGTAATTATTTTTCATCACCTTTCAATTTCAAAGTGCTAAAGTAAGTAAAAAATACCTCGCGTCTACAGCCCTATAAGCAGTCGTGAGCACAATAAGACATTATATTTTTTCTGCTCGTTTGTGTTGTGGGTGCAGCTTTTCTTTTCACCCACAGAGGAGCTCAAAGGAATCCTCCCAGAAAAGAGCTGTGGTCAAACCTGAAAGGCGTCTTTAGGAGGAACTAAGCTGAGAACCGAGACCATGTGAACTGCTTGTAAATGCACAGACACAGATGTAACAGCATCGTCACTGTTAGACATGTCTGGATCCACTGATTGCAGTTGATCACATATTTTAATATCATAGGAGTCTTATAACCATAGAAATTTTAATTGCAGCAATATCCTAATTTAATAAAGGTCACATTTAGTAATCTATTATTACAAAAAATGCAACTGAGATAGAGATCAACAGGATTCTGCCTTGACAAAAATTAAAAGAAAGCTTTGTTCCTTCCGATCTGTGAGGACTGTAAAATGTCACCTTTGCATGGGAGATAAGACGAACATATCATAAGTATTTGTTGGGATTGCTGTATTAAACATCATTAACATAACGTAATTAAAAGTCATTTCAACTGACAACAATTGCGTCTTCGGGGTTGTGTTTATTTATGCTGACACACTAGACTTTGAAGTTTGTCTTTGAGATTCAGGTTCAGGTTCTTTATTAATCGACTCGAGTTGGAGAGATTTGTCTTGGAGCGGGGGACAGCATCAACATAAAAACGACATGACAAAGCACAAACATAAAAACACATTACATAACCAATGTACAAAGTCACTCAGGCGCGACACACTGCACAGTCAGTCCATGTTTTTGTTGATTATTGATTTAATAGACCGAGGAATGGATGAGTTTTTATTCCTGTTGCTTTTACGTAATGGAATTGTAAATCTCCTTCCAGACCGCATGAGCTCACACTGGTTGTTGAGCACGAGAGGAATCTCTAATGATCTTTAGAGCTTGTCTCACAGTCGACTGCTTAAAGACGGTCTGTGGAGAGTCAGAGTGGACACACCCATTATTTTACCAGCCAGTTTAACCAATCTGTGATTTAGATTTAGCAGTCAGGTTTCCGAACCCGCTGGCTATTCTATACCTTAACAAGGACTCTATACTCGCACTATAAAAGGGCAGCATAATATTTTGGCTAACTCCGAACACTCTAATAATGTATCTTTCCACTCATACTTGTGTGCTCATGCCAGCTCATTCATCCTCCTGGGCTTCATCCCCAAGGTATTTATATGTTGAGACCTGATCGATGTTCTGTCCATGTAAGTGCACCTTATCGTGGGCTTTTATTGTCCTGGGCTCCACTACAACCTCTTTTTGTTTTGTTCACATTCACTTGTCCAGGTGTGGCTGCTGGTGTCAGAGTGGCCTCTGAGCAGACTGAGTAAAACAGTGTCGTCTGAAAACCTGATTGTGTACTGGGTGCAGTCGTATACAATCTAATGTGAACTAAAGTACAAAACAGGGGCACACCAGTGATACATATAGATACAATCAACTTTGTGAGCGTTTCGTTTGGATAGGTCTGGTAATTATAGAGTTAATAACAATGATAATAAACAAGGTCAACAAGTCTATGATCTGACAATCAACAACTTTACCACTGAGTTCTGACCTGACGCCCACCTCAATTAAGAATTCATGAGTGGTGTCATGTCATATGAACCTACAGAGGTAGAAAGATGATGTCATGCAAATGCTTTTATTATTATTTTTTTAAAGACAATATGCTACATGAATCAGTAAATGCTGTTATCAAAGCAACTTTTAAAACATGATTTGGTAAATCTTTTAACAAAACATTTTTAAAAAGAACATTTAATAATTAATTTAACAAATAATTTTAGTAAAATAGTTTTTAAAAATAGATTTAGTGAAACAATTACTTAAAACATAAAAAAAAGTCATTTTAGGAAAATCTTTTGCAAACTGTATTACCTTCTCTGACTAGCTTCTCCAATTAGCTTCTTGGTTTAGCTCTTCCGTCGCTCTCCTGCTCCTTCTGGCTAAAGTCAAGCAAATGACCGCACACCCCTTGGTTCCGGAAGTTAATTTTTCATTAATTTTTCCCATGAGGATTCAGAAAAAAATAAACAGTTTGAAAGCTTGCTCAAAGCTCATCAGTTATGTAGTGAGTAATAATGAGCATAAAACTGTATTTAAAATATTTTCTTAGTTAGTTTCTTGTTTTGTTTGTTCTTGTTTCTGAAACTTTATAAACCGCAAAGTTATTAAAACATTTTGCTGAATTTTCAGTTTTACTAACACTAATATCAACGCAATTGTTAAGTTACGTATTAAATCACCTTTTGAAGTAAAGAGTTCTAGGGAAATTTTAGAAGAACTTTTAGTTGATGTTACACAAGAAATGGGTAAGATAAAACCCTGGTTTGACAAGAATAAGTCAACTGGAAACCTTAAAAAAGATCTACAAATAGAACTAGTAATAGATGGAGTTCAGATTGAGATGGTTCATGAAAAACTGTTTTAGGTGTTATAATAGATGACAAAATAAGTTGGAAACCACATATTAAATACATACAAGGCAAGAGATCAAGAAATATATCAGTGTTAAATAAGGCAAAACAGGTACTGACTATAGTTCACTTCATATGCTATTTATGCAATTACTGTGAGGAGATCTGGGGAAATAACTATATTACTTCATTAAAACCACTTATCACTCTAAGCCAGGCATGTCCAAACTCAGGACAAATTTCCTCAGACCAATTTTTCTTGGCCCTTAGTCTTCCTGGTGAAGTGGCCCACATTGTCCTGATAAGTACTATTTACAGCACATTTCAGATTTTCTACAATTCTAACCTAAATAACTAACATTTTGGTGCAATACAGACCTGATATTAAGGCAATGAGACTGAATGTAGATGTGGTGGTGCTTAAAACATCAGATAAATGCAGCTTTTTTTAACGTTTCACGATTGATTTGTGGCCCTCCGCTTGGTCTATATTTCAATATGTGGCCCTCGATGGAAAAAGTTTGGACACCCCTGCCCTAATCCATACAAGTCATACATCAGGTGGGAAATCAGGAACATACAAACTTTTTGTTTGTTCAATCAAAGTTATTACATTTACTGACAGTACATTTCTTGATCACACAAATCATGTACAAAGCAAGTAAAAATGGTTTACCTAGTAATATACAAAAAATGTTTAAGACCAGAGAGAGGAGGTATCTCCTAAGGGGGCAAAATAATTTAAAAACCAACAAGACATGCACGAGTAAGAAAAGATTTTGCATTTCCTCAAGTGGGGTAAGATTATGGAATAATATAAGCGATGAAATAAAACACTCTATAAATAGAAGACAGTTCAAACATAAATACAAAATGAACATTATCAATAGTTAAAATGAGGAAATGAGAGAGGTATTGTGAATGTAAATATTGCATCGATTGATAGTATATGCAGCAGACTTTATTTATGACAGATAAATTATAAAAAACATTCAAATGGTGAAATTGTGTTGGATGTGATGGGGGGTGGGATTTAATAAGTTGTTAAACTTCTTCCCACTGCTTTTTGAACAAAAAACTCTGTCCATGGTTATGTGTTCTGCATGTTTGTTTGGTTTTCTTTGCAGTGTTCAAAATAAAAGATAAACTAAACTAAAAACTAAAGTTAAAAACTAAAGACGACTGAGGGCTTTTGGTAACCAGAACCAGATCTCACGGGTGTGATACAGGATATGAGTGACATACAGTGATAAAGGTGTCGACAAATCAAAAACTTCAAAATAGATCAATTTGACTGAAACATAGTGTTTTAAAAATACAATAGTTTGGCAAGACATTGATAACTTATCGGTGTGGATCTGACTGTTGAGGGATCTGCTCTGACTCAGTTTCACTTCACACTTATTGGCAGAGTCTAAGAGTGAGTCTGTCCCAGTGACACATTCAGCAGAATCTCTGCAACATGTACAAGCCTGCACCAGTTTCTGTTGTCTTCAGTCCAACCGTCAACCTCCCAGAACCCTCCCTGAACCCTCCCAGAACCCTGCCAATCACAACCCACAGCCCTGCAGTCTGCGGTGGGTCACAGTGTGGTCTGCTGTGGGTCACAGTGTCGTCTGTGGGTCAGAGTGTCGTCTGTGGGTCACAGTGTGGTCTGTGGGTCACAGTGTGGTCTGTGGGTCAGAGTGTGGTCTGTGGGTCACAGTGTGGTCTGCTGTGGGTCAGAGTGTGATCTGCGGTGGGTCAGAGTGTGGTCTGTGGGTCACAGTGTGGTCTGTGGGTCAGAGTGTGGTCTGTGGGTCACAGTGTGGTCTGCTGTGGGTCACAGTGTCGTCTGTGGGTCAGAGTGTGGTCTGTGGGTCAGAGTGTGGTCTGCTGTGGGTCAGAGTGTGGTCTGTGGGTCACAGTGTGGTCTGTGGGTCAGAGTGTGGTCTGTGGGTCAGAGTGTCATCTGTGGGTCAGAGTGTGGTCTGTGGGTCAGAGTGTCATCTGTGGGTCACAGTGTGGTCTGTGGGTCAGAGTGTGGTCTGTGGGTCAGAGTGTCATCTGTGGGTCAGAGTGTGGTCTGTGGGTCACAGTGTGGTCTGTGGGTCAGAGTGTCGTCTGTGGGTCAGAGTGTGGTCTGTGGGTCAGAGTGTCATCTGTGGGTCAGAGTGTGGTCTGTGGGTCTGGTGTGGTCTGTGGGTCAGAGTGTGGTCTGTGGGTCTGGTGTGGTCTGTGGGTCAGAGTGTGGTCTGTGGGTCAGAGTGTGGTCTGTGGGTCACAGTGTTGTCTGTGGGTCACAGTGTGGTCTGTGGGTCTGGTGTGGTCTGCTGAGGTTGAGAATCTGATTGGTTCACGCTGCACATATCCTGGTTTAGTCCAGGATTAAAAAAAATTAAAAGTCAGTTGGCAACAGGAGGTTTCAGTTGAACAGAAGCCAAGTTTCTGAACCTCACAGCTCTTGAGGACTCCAACACATGCAGTTAGATGGGAAATAAACAAAGGCGAAGGAGTGGGGCAGAGATTGCTTGTTTCTGTCACACACCGATGACCCCTGTTTCCAGCAGAGGGCAGTACGAGACAGCACATTCTTCCCATAACTGTATATATCTAGTTTTTATTTATTTATTTATTTTTTGCCTTTGTAGCAATTGATCTCAATCTACTCTGCACACCCTGTTGTCAATGTGATGCAACATTTTTTTAGGCCAGAACCAGCAAGCCAATGCATTCTAGTGACTGAGATAAATGGACAATCAGCTGGGATGAGAGACAGGGCGCTGAATCAATCAGGCTGTGACCTGTTTGCAGGATATGGGGTTGGACCCTTTTTTAGTTCCTGGTACTTTGTTTAGTTCCAGTTCCCACTAGTTGCACATGTGTGGATGTGTGGGTTTGGTGATGCAGACGTTGCACAGGGTCCGAAAAGTGTGATTTCACATAAATCACAGATTGGCCCACTGTAGACGGTGACACACATGGTCTGTACAGCACCACTGCTATTTTAGTTTGTTCCCACAGAGTATTCTTGCCTGGTCTTGTAACTTGTAAGTTTTTGGATTATATTTATATTTTCTTTCTTAATAGAAATAAAATATCAATATAATACATATATGCAGTACAAATACTGTATATACAAACCCACCCCATATAGATATTTTAAAACAAATCTGAAAGTGACTTTGAAACATTCTCCCAAAAGATCTTTACTTTAGGGCAATTTCAAGTTGAGAGTTGAATATTCTACCAGACCGTTTTCCAGTTGAGCCATCCCAGATTCTGACAACATGCAAGGCTTCTGCACGAAGCAGTAGAAGCTGGGTTTAACCACAGGGGACGAAATACAAATGATCAGTGATACCACCTTAGACTGTGTTGTTTTAATAGTTCCAAGTGAACTTCAACTTCTCTGTACCATTGAGCTTATGAAGTTTATATGGGAAAGAATGTTAATTTTCATAACTGAGATCCGCCCGTTCAATGATAAGATCGTTTCTGCTGCCACGTTCACAGCCAGATTTTCAACTTTAGACTTTTTTCCTGATTGGTGTTGGCTGGTACAGGTGCAGGAGCTGAGTGAGCTTTCTTTTAGGGGCAAAGAGAACAAACAGTAAGTCTCATTTCCTACTTTCAAGACAAAAAGAATACTTTGATTTGATGAGCACTGAACCTCACCTATGATGTGTTACAAAGACCTACAAAGGAAGAAAGAAGGAGATTAGTGGTAGTTTTTTGTCGGTTGCAGCCTCAGAGAGCTCTGATACTGTGCTTTCACAAGCATTTGTCTGGAATACATGTCTACGGCCACTTCCATTCTGCTCAGAGCTGTTCAACAAAACCAGCTGTAGTTTTTCAAGCTTTGTCCATTGTTTTTGTTGAAAAGGTTTCCTTATGTTCTATATTTTGTTTTGTCCTTTAAAGTCAATAACACTGAATATGTGATGATGAGACAGACAAAGGAAAGGTGCAATAACTACTCATAAGAGGGCATTGTGCATACCTGTTTTTCAGATCATTAGTCTGCTTTGTTTGGTTGGATAATTGCCTTATTAAATATTACTACAATTAAGTAATATTTTTTTAAGTTGAAAATTGCTAGAGGTAGCATTGAGGTCTGATACATTTTGGTGACAACAGGGAGAGCATGAAAAATATTTTTTGGACAATTTAAACATTTAAATATTCACTTTTACTTGCCAAATAATAGGCCTATACATTGTATAAATGTGTCAAGTTTTTCCTATAGTGTTTGCTCTGCTCTTGGCGGGTTGTATGTATGTAATATGTAATAAATTGTTGAATGAGTATGATTTAAGCATAATTTAATATGTTTACTTCATGGAGATTAGTTGTTACTAGTTACTTGTCGTATTACGCACTTTAACTTTACAAACCCAGCCTATAAATGTCATAATGCACTGCGAACACCTGCATCATCTACTACTTGATGATGCAAGTTCACCAATACAAAAAAAAATGTATTCATGGGTTTCAGGCAAATTATTTCTTCCTGGTTTGAAGAATTTTAGCTATAACAATGGAGGACTGCTATAGCTTGAAACCCGTAGACTGTGGACCTTTCATCCTCCTTCATCAAATGTGGAATTATACACGCAACTATACAGCAGAACCCTTTTACACACATCTTTCTCTTTCCTGTTGTGTAGACTGTATAGCCTACCATGTGCTAAATGAAGTTCAAAAACTAGAACTGATGCCTTGGGATTTCCCAACCTATTAACTACAGCTATTTATAGACTCTTGGCAGCCTACTGGAGACAAGGGACTTCATTTGACTAACTGAGAGTGGCACTCTGATCTTAGAAAAAACACTGAACTTGTGTGTATTTGAAAGCAATCTTATATTTTTACTTGTGTAGTTAATTTAAATGGTAGTGCTGTTTGATTGAGCTTAATCTGATCCAAAGACATTCCCCCATGCCTAGATTTTTTGGGGTTAAGGATCCGGGAAAGATTTTAGATTTTGGAGTATCTGCTTTGATGGTCAAGTGCATAGCGCGCATGCCTGCCGTGCAGGCGGTAGTCACAGGTAGTCACAGTGTTGGGATTTTGAATCTGGCTCCAACAATTTGCTGCATGTCATTCCCCAGTCTCATCCCTATGCACTGTCTTGTCCATTAAAGCCAATGCAAGATTACAAGTGAACTACAACTTTTAAACTTGTGGTGAGGGAATGGATTTCAGCTTCCTGTTATATATTTTTAGTTTTGAATTGTTGATTGCTATGGCAACTGTTATTCGTCCCAAAATACATGGAACATGGTTACATTTTTAAACTGTTAAATTGTACATATCTCCCATTTAAAGTTGGTTAGGCAGTTTTGTTAAAGAATCAGCTTTTAAATACAAGAACAACTGTCACAGTACACTGAGTCTATGACTGAAACTATAGCGTCTAGTGATGTCTAACGAGTATCTGCGAGGAGTGCGTAGAGTGCCACGCCCGCCTACCACGAGGACCAGAGCCTACAGCGTGTGAAAAATCACGACAAAAAAGTGCGCCCTCATTGGCTGCTTCTCCGCACAGCAGTGTGGTGACGTGGAGGGCCGCGTCTCAATTCTCTTTCCTTGCCTCCTCGCTTCTTTGATTCCTCCGCAGCAAGTGGGTGAGGAAGTCTCAGTAACAGAGGAGTCACAGCGGGGATGGAGAGGAGACATGAGCTGATGTGTTATGCAGATTCCGAGTAACCTACCATGTGCTGATAATATTCTCACCAAAATGACCCTGTAGTGAGGACTATTTAGGCCTATTTTATATTATTATTATTATTATTATTATTATTATTATTATTATTATTATTATTATACACGTTTTATATCTAAGTCACACCAACGTTTTTATTTTCAGAAGAATACATTTGAACATGTTATAGTTTTAAGGTGACATTCAACTAAAATTAGGCAATTAGTTCACCATCCCCGATCTTTTTCTGCCGTTCCTGTACTTTTGCTGCTACGACAATAAACTCCCCTCTGTGAGACGATTAATATTAATATTATTTTGTGTGATGTCTGTCTCGGACCTCAGCTCATTTTTCCTCCCTGCTTTCCTACCCTCCACTCATGAGCTTTGGGACACCACTTACACGTTTGACTGACAGCTAAGCTGAGGAAACAAGGAGGCAAGGAGAAAGAATTGAGACGCGACCGAGGACTGCAGCTCTCTGAGCAAACCTACACACAAGGCCCGCCCAATCTCCCAGCGCAGGACAACGATTGGTCTCTGCCCTCGAGTTTTTCTGTCAATCAACAGCGATCAAGATTTACATTGGAGAGCTGCTCCTCGGTCCACCGCTCCATTTTAGCACGTTAAGGTGGTTTTTCACCGCCGTTTCTGCTCCTCTGGTTAACCTCTCGAGCGATTCGTGAAGCAAAATTGAAATTTGGCAGGTAGGAACCATTCTGTCGTTTGATTTTTGTACTCGTGTTGTAGATGTGCTCGGTTGAGAAAAAGGTAGTTTCCAAACGCTTTGAGAGCGTCGGAGTAGTGCTCATTGTCGAGTTGAAAAGAAAGGAGTGGCCAGTGTAGCTGCTAAAGCTACATTTCGCTCATGCTAACGCTACCTAGCTTAGCTAGTTAGCCTCTCCAGACTGCTTTGTGGCGGGGCTCAACGTGAACTCCAGCGGCTGTTTTACACGAAGGTCTGATTGCGTGATTGATTGTAGATGGTTCCATTTAATGAGGACGGTTAGCCCTTCAAACTAAAGGCTGTCGTTTGTTGTAGGCGTATTAATCATTTCTTCACCGTACACGACGTTCATGTGTTTTTTCACACGCCTACCCTTTCCGCAGGTTCATCTGTTGCAGTGGTTTAAACCAGTATCCACTCAAGTTCTACAGAAAATCAGTTTTACTTTGTCCCGTCCACAAATCCGTTTAAACAATGGAAACAGAGGAGCTCATCCAGAAGGCCAAGCTGGCAGAACAAGCGGAGCGCTATGAAGACATGGCTGACTGCATGAAGACCGTTACACAGAAGGGCGAAGAACTGTCAATAGAGTACAGGAACCTGCTGTCTGTGGCATACAAAAACGTGGTCGGGGCGAGGCGGTCTGCATGGAGGATGCTGTCCAGCATCGGGTCCAAAACAGACCCGAGTGATTCCAAGCTCAAGCTGGTCAAAGAATATCAGGAAAAAGTGGAGGAGGAGCTGAAAACTATCTGCAACACTGTTTTGGTAATTAATGAGATTTTTACTTCTGACCCATTTAACCTAAAACCCGCTTCTGTTAATATTTATGATATCTAACCTAAGATCCTACCTAAGGTTAACACAGAGTGATAATACATATGTAAAAATTGAATATAATGTATATACTTTGCATGTCATCTGAACCTATCCATGGGTCCAGAGTGGTGAAACACTAGCACCATTCCCATAGCAACAATTAACAAGTCAAGACAAAATATATCTTCTGTATGGGCCAAAGTTCTGAAAATATCTCACCTAAGCAGGAAAGCTGAAAGCCAATAAATGTGGTCTATGAGCCCCGTAAGTTACAGAAAATGGCACATTGTCCTCTTGCTGCCACTGTGTTTCAGCAATTTGGATTAATTGGCTCAAAGCCTGGATAGGTTTTGTAGACTCTAAAGACATTCATTACACAAAGCACACCACAAGGCTGCATTCAAGAACACAAAAGGAAATGAATCAGTAAAGTAACACACTGATCAGGACTACTTGCATTTCTTTTCTTTTTTTTTTTTTTTTTTTGTCAGATATAGGTGAATTGGCTTTTCTTTGCTGCTCCTACTAAGGTGGATCCATTGTGAAATTCACCCTTTTTAGCCTTTTTCCGGGACCAGTACCTTTCCAGTTGACGCCAGAGTGTGTCAGAGCTCATGCCTTAACTTGTCTGTGGCATTGCTGCAAGCTTGCCACTCTTTATTCAACAAACCATGGGAACAGTACTTGTTTATATAGAGAAAATCTAAATCTCCCAATTAGTCTTGACACACTCTATTTTGAGACTTACCATAAGACTCGATACAAAGTCTCAGTGCTTCTTCAATAGAGTATCTAGCTTCGATACCAGTTTTTATATCTTGATTTTGCCATACCAGGTATGAAGTTTGCAAGTCCAGCTGAATACACTGCTACAATAAGAGATGCACAACAATATATCACAGCTATGATGTCACTGTCAACTGATTGTGCCCCTTTAGGCCAGCACTACAGCCTTGCACTACTTTGTTGTTTCTCTCTCCTGTTCCCCATCCCCCTGTGTGGGCCATACTTTTCGTACTGCTCTGTAGCACCCTCCCAGATGAGATAACGTAACGAAAATATAAAATATTGTATAACACATGGTATTTTATTTCTCAAAATATTCACTGTATAATATTTAAATATAAATTGATTGTGAGAGTTGGGAAATTCCTCATCAGAAAATAAGGTCCTCATTTTCCCCTCTCTCAGATAACTATTTTATTGATCTGGAACTAAACATTATTGTCAGCACATATTCAGTTCATTTGCGTCATTAAAGACACAGGAAATAAAACCATAGCTGTACACGTGGAGGAAGTGGACTTACGGTTTTCTTCTCTCCCTAGGGGTTGCTGGATGAATATTTAATTCCGAACTCAAAGGACAATGATGAGAGCTATGTTTTTTATTTGAAGATGAAGGGGGACTACTACCGTTACCTTGCTGAGGTAGCCTCTGATGCTGATAAAAAGGGTAAGTTAGACTCTTATTTCCAATGCTCCAACGTCATTGCTAAAATTATAACAGGTCAGTATGCTAATGCTACTAAAATGTCGCTCCATACCCTGGATTGTTTTTGCGTGCAACAAAAAGTAGTTTTATTAAACTCTTAAGATTTTTGTTTTTAGAGTTGATTCATTTTTAAACTTGTAGGGTACTGAGATTTTTAGTTTTCTTTCTAATTATTTTAATTTACATATTTGAGTAAAACAAATATTGCTTTTATACCCAATTTATTTCTGAAACTGTTATGCTAATTTAATTAATTACAAATTGGACATGTTGGTAAAGTTATTTGATTATCCAAGAAAGCGGTATGAGTACTTGCAGTAGTTTAAGGCATTTCGTATATGTGGTTGTTACCACATTGGCTTCACCTCTGAACCATGACTTTTTGATGAATGTCTCTAACCTCTCTTCTCAAAACTGAATGAGTCTCACATGAGTCTTATTTGGTTTTCCAATTTCTGTAATAAAATCCAGCAGGAAATAAACCTGTTCGACCTCTCTCTGATCTGAACGGTCACTACTTAATGCCCACAACCTGCAGCCAATCATGAATCAGTGCTAGTGCAGCCTCTGCAGATCAGTGAGCCTGGAGTTCAGGAGAGTCTGAACTGAATAGGAGCCATGGCCTGTCCATATACTGAGAATGAGCAAAACTTGTCCTATTTAATTCAAGCATTGGCAACACGGGTACGGGTAGTTATGATTGTACTACCTTTCTTAAACAAGTTCAGTTCTTGGGTAAATTTAAAATGTAGTGCATCTGTGTGGTTATCGCCCCATAGCTAATGTGGTTGTTATAAAATATTGTTTGTTTTCCCTCTCCAGACACTACTGACAATTCCAAAAAGGCATATGATGATGCACTGGAATGGTGTAAGAAGAAGATGGATCCTACTCATCCCATCCGTCTGGGCTTGGCTCTGAATTACTCGGTCTTCTTTTATGAAATCCTCAACTCGCCCAAGGATGCCTGCTCCCTGGCAAAAGAAGTCAGTATATCTGACACGGGGAAAACTAAAGTATATTCGGGCATTCGTAATCATTTTTCTCCATTATTTTTGCAGGCCTTTGATGCAGCCATTGCTGAACTGGACAAACTAAATGAGGAATCCTACAAAGACAGCACTCTGATCATGCAGCTATTGAGGGACAACCTGACAGTAAGTTTCTTGTTTCTATCATGGAACTGTTAAGTAAATCCCCAGCATAAAAAATGATAACAAAACAACCATTAGTGACACATCACATTTTATAAAGGGGGTAGGAGGTTATGTATAAACAATGTTTGAAACTTAATTTCCTTTTTTTTTAATAACTTTACAGCTATGGACCTCCGATAATGCGGATGAGGGTGATGGAGATGGTGGAGATGGAGAAAATGAGAACTAAATCTCATTTTAAGTAATTTCTTCATTCCTGAATGCTCCTCATTCTTCCTATGATTCCCATTGCTTAGAGTTGTGAATGGAAATTTCAAATAAAAAATATTTTCACTGTTTAGATTTGAGGTAATGAAAAACTTGTCCATTCCTTTGGTTTGTCCTGTCTTGTATATGTGCAGTTTTACCTCTACTTGCATAATCAGCCATCAGCTATTTGGACTTCTGGCTTTAAAGCAAATGTTACACTTAGGTCTTTTCCAACCCTTTGTCTATTACTCTTTACCATTGTGAGATGCGGTTTGAGCAATTGAGGTCTACAATGCTATAGCACAGGACTAGCCAGTGTTCATTACAAGCTGGCAACGATCATAACCCAACATTAAGACGGTTGTTTTGAATGCTTTTTTCCTTGTATCATTGTTTATTGAAGCATGGCTCTTGGGCTCTTCTGATCAAATGGGGTTCTAGTATAAACCTTTGTCTTAGATGTCACACTGGAATGGGGAAATTGCTATTATCACATTTTAAATGGTAAATTTCCATACAGATTTGTTCATCTTGTCTAGTGATTGTCATAAATTATCTGAACCACTATTGTTTTGATATTCACTTTGCAGTGCTCAAAACCTTGAGGAACTGTTTGGATTCCAGTGTATTGGCTAACAATAATAAAGCATTTTATAAACCAATGTATTTTCACTTTTAACTTGTTTTTATAGTGTTTCTGCCAAGTGTACATTTCCCAGCTGGAACCTAACCCTTGATGCATAGGTGTGCCTTTGAGTACAATGCTCTACCCTCTGGCCCATGATGTGTAGGTTTTAAATGCTGTCATAAGAAACAAAGGGACAGTTGGTTGCTGTTGAGATGAATAAGGTGACCACCTGTCTCTTTTGGTTGTTCTGCACAACCGTAGGCCCACTTAACATATTGGCCCATTTTTCACACTGATGCCACATGACTTTACCGGAAGGAAATCTGGTTTCAGACTTGTATGTTGCTATTGCTATTCAAAACACTCTGCGTTATGACTGATAAAAACGGAAAATCATGAGGCAATTATTGACAGCTTTGTACACCCTAAAAGACATTTTTGTAAATCTTTTTTTCATAACTTTGGTTGTATTGCACCAAATAGCGTAAAATTGGATAAGTAGTGTATTTTTTTTGTATTTTCTTCCATGCAAGGTAAAGGTAAGAGTAAAAACTGAAGGCCAGTGACACAAATATTTTAGGTGAACGTGTTCAGAGGAGTTCCCAGAGTGCAGTGAATGTGTTAGTTTTTACATGCCCCCATCCCAAAAATGTACATTACTTTGAAAGAAAAATACAAGATAGTATTGTTCTATGAATGGTGATTATAATAATACAAACAATTAAAACAAAGATAAAATCGCACAAAATTGAATTGTCCTTCGGGCCGATCCGTCACTGCGGATGTTTTGCAGTCCACTTCCGGGTAAGCAGTTTTCATCCTGAAAAGGCAAACCTAACTATGCTTGGGCTATAACTAATAAATAGCTCTACAATGAAGATACTATTTTTGCTCAACTTAGTGTTTCCCTGCTGCGTAATCGGTGCCAGTAAAAATGTTAACAAAGAGGACCGCGACCGAAGCCAAACATACGGTAGCCTATATGCGTGAAATAAATCTTGTTTGTGTGTTTTTTAATGTGAGACCTTTTGCTGATCTTCCTATCTTTTATTGAATGCATTCATTAAAGAAGTCTCTTTATGCTTTCTGTGCTTGAATTGCTCATCCTCAACGCGATTAGATGATCTCCACTCAATTCTGTCGGATTTCGAGGTCTTGCCGCTGTCGAGGCTGCAGATGCACTCTGTGAGGAAGAGAGATGTCCACACCCATTCGCACCTAGAGAGACTGGTCAGCTTCAATGCTCTGCACAGGTCCGCAAACCTCTTTATAAAACTAGCATTCTTGTTTCAGCATCGACTGCGGATCCTAGGATGACCTTAAATTGCAAAATTTGGAAGGACATGATTGGAGGAAGTTGAAAAATGGAATTGGCAGATTAACTGAATAAGCTGGTTCTTATATTCTAGATTCTCTATTCTCTTTAGATTCTTTATTGATTTGTTGTCACATTTTATAAAATTTGCTAAAAAAAAACCAAAAACTTGAATTTATTGGTTGGAAGACAGACATATTGGTAAGCCACCTACTGTAAATAAAAGTGTGCACTTTATACTTTATATTGTATTTTTATTACCATGTTTATTTATCCTATTTTTATTGCATGTGCCTATTTCATTCATTCCTGTTCTAAACTGTGTGTTGCAACAGTGGGACAAATAAAGGATCTCTTATCTTATCTTATATGGCAAAAAAATAAATAAATAAATAAAAAATCCACCCCCTCATATTGATCATTCATGAACAAAATAAAAAGGTTTTCGGTATTGACATATTTTTAACCCAAAAACTAAATGCTAAGTGATAGAAGAGTCATAAACAATTCCACATGGCTGAATCGCAATAAAAAATGTATTCATTGCCCAACTCTACTTAATAGGTGGGAGTAGGTCATCCTAATTCGGCATCTGATCTTAGTTTAATCAGCATCCCTTGGTTTATTTGCAACATCTAGGGTGGAAAAAAAAAAGCGAATCTGCATTGAATCCCTTCTGACTTTTTAGGAACTTCAAGCTATATCTGACCTCGAACACTGGCCTTTTCACTGAGGACTTTAAGGTTGTGTTTGTCGATAAAAATGGTAAAGAGGAGGACTATGACGTTCAGCTTCAGAACTATTTTGTTGGACATGTTGTTGGTGAGTTCAAGTTTTAAATTTTGTTCAAGGTACATATATAAATGATTTGTATAGTTTTTTGATTGTCAGTGATCTTTTGCAGGGGAAGAACATTCACGTGTCCAGGCACACATAGATGGCGATGAGTTTTCTGCGCACATACTTACTGAGGAGTCTGAATATACAATAGAAGTATACACCATGTTGAAACCAAATATTTAAATTATATTGTTGTTGTTTTTTTTTGCTGTGTTAAATTGTAGTTCTCATCTTTGCAGCCATTATGGAGGTTCACTAATTCAGCAGCTGATGGCAGCCTTCTCGTTTATCGATCTGAAGACATAAAAAATCTGAGTCGCATTGCTTCTCCAAAAGTGTGCGGCTACATGCATGCTGAGGACAAGTATCTTCTGTCAGAGTTAGAGCGAAACCATGGGCAGGGGCAGGGTATGGACATCGAACTACTTTAGCTTCATGTGATGTATGGGGGACTGATTTGAACACATCTTTATTCGCTTTTTAGAGCCCCAAAGCAGAGAGAAGAGGCAAGTCTTCGATCACAGGAAGAACACATGCCCACTACTGCTGGTGGCCGATTACCGCTTCTATAGACACATGGGGAGAGGACAAGAGAGCGTCACCCTAAACTACCTGGTACTCTATTTGAAGTGAATTTTTATTGATTAAAGACACAGTATGTAACTTTCTGGATGTGGCATGGTACCTGCATGCTTTCATGGAAATAGAAAATTGAAAACATACTTCTGAATATTCATCGTGGAGATGGATGCGTTTTATGCCATACTGTGTAATATTATAGCCAAAGGAAGAACATTTCCATGAAAACAAGCCAGAGGAGGCGATGGAAGAGTCAGGTTTGTGAAGATGTGAAGCTTGTATCAAAACAACCAAAAGGAAGAAAAAAGCTTTTTTTTTGTCTATTTCTTGGCTAAATGTACATACTGGGACTTTAAAATGTCTTGTTTCTATCCTTTTTTCAATTTGTTGTTATTATCTAATCTCCTATAGATTGAGCTGATTGATCGAGTTGATGACATTTATAGAAACACAACATGGGATGAAGAGTTCAAAGGATATGGGGTACAGATCCAACAGGTATTTGAGCTCTCCCTTCTGTTAGTTTTATGTGTAATTAATTTCAAATCATTATATATTATATTGGTTTCTCATATCTTATTAATACTTGAAATTGTTTCAGATGATCATAAACAAAGAGCCCACAAAGCCTCCACCAGGACGTGACCCCCGTTCCTGGATCCACTACAACATGGAAAACAGCACTGTGAAGGGAAAGGAGGCCTGGGATGTGAAGAAGCTCCTGGAGGTACCCCTCCAAATACAGTTAAAACGCATGCATGATCAAGTATCGTCACTTTTTGTTTTTATGGATATATAAGGTTGGACAAGAGTGAATATATTTCGGCACTCTTTCAAGTAGTTTAAGTAATTTAAGAGTGTGAAACATGCTGTTTGAATATTATTTCATTAAAAAAATATGTACAATTTTTGATATATATATATATATATATATATATATATATATATATGAATGATTGTGTCGTTTTTGTTTCTTAGCAATTCAGTGCCGACATAGCGGATAATGCGTCTACCGTGTGTTTGGCTCACCTCTTCACATATCAGGACTTTGATGAGGGCACTCTGGGTCTGGCATACGTGGCTCCCTCCAAAATCAATGCGCTGGGTGGCCTCTGTCCCAAAGGTAAGCAGGCTCACGTTTTTCTACCTCAGCTGTACTTACTCTTTTTCTCCATATATATACATTGGCTATGTAACATGGTATTGGAAAGAAATTTTGATCAATAACAAATTTCCTTTATAAACAACAAAAAGACACACATTTTTGCATATTGTAAGTGTTTGTTTCCCTGCTTTTGCTATATAAGGTCAGTGGGTGTGCCTAGTTACATTTATGTTTTTATTTTTCTTTCTTTGTAGCATACTATCCCTCTGCCTCAGCCAGCAAACCAAGTTATCTGAACACAGGTCTGACCAGTACAAAGAATTATGGAAAGACAATCCTTACAAAGGTAATATGAGTGATCTTTTTAATGGAAAATTCAAATGTATTTGATGGTAAAATTGCTCAATATGATTGCATTAACTAGGAGGCAGATTTGGTGACCACGCATGAGCTAGGACACAACTTTGGTGCTGAACATGACCCTGACAACATCCCCCAGTGTGCCCCCAGTGATGACCAGGGGGGAAAGTTTGTCATGTACCCCATCGCTGTGAGTGGGGACCACTACAACAACAAGGTAACTTGGGTGCACATACCACAATGCTGATCAGTGCAATACAGGGTGCACCAGTAAAACAGTTTTCCAGTTGTAATACATCTTTGCTTAAGGATGACATGTACAACCTTAACGTTTCATCCCCTCCAGCGTTTCTCCAACTGTAGCAAGACGTCTATCGGAAAGACCCTACGTTTTAAAGCTTCACAGTGCTTCAAGGAGCGAAACAGTAAAGTGTGTGGAAACTCTCGTGTGGAGGAGGGCGAGGACTGTGACCCAGGGCTGCTCCACCTCAATGATGACCCCTGTTGCACTGCCGACTGCAAGTTCAAACCTGCCGTTCACTGCAGGTAACACTCCCAGTGACTTCAACTATTCACATGAATCTAGTTACAGGGCAGACATGTTCTGTTGCCATTCTGTGAAATTGCAAATGGTAACAGCTGTTCTGTTTGATGGTTTAAAACAGTGATAGAAACAGTGCGTGCTGTCGGAATTGCACGTTTGAGAAGGCAGGAACAAGGTGTCAAGAAGCCATCAATGCTACGTGTAAAGGCATTTCCTCCTGTACAGGTGCGAACGTTAAACTTGGTTTGATTAAAAGATAATTTACAGTTCATGTGCAGTTCCAATGTGTTTAATACAGGAAACAGCAGTAAATGCCCTCCCCCAGTGAATGCAGCTGATGGCACGGTGTGTGTGGATAACGGCAAGTGTCGAAAGGGAGAGTGTAACCCTTTCTGTGAAGCCATGCAGAACCTCCAGTCATGTGCCTGCAATGGTATTAACCCACTCATCCTTAACCACAACAATTAGTGTGAGCAGGACAAGAAGACACTATTTAAATTAAATTAAATGGGTTGTAAAAAATTAAATAATGGCTTAATTCCCAGTGATTATGAGATATGGTTTATAAATATGGGTGGGCAAAGTTTTGTGTGCACGCATTACCGATATCGATAATGATATTCGGAAAATATTATGACAATCAAGATTGGGCTAAAATGTGCCTGTAAATGTCTTCTTTGAGGTTCAAGTCTAGCACAAAACAAGAATAAACCATAAAATCTAGTCACTTTATTTATACCACTGTTTGGGGCATGTTTTTGTCTCTCTTTGGGTCATAGGTACTGTTTTAATTATATATAGATATACTTTATTTTAATTTAGCATATCTCTAAAACAATTGTGATATTATCCATTTTACGATTTATCACCCACCTGTACTTATAATGTTGCCTTTAACCAAGATAGAGTTGTAATGTCGGCACTGTTGCATTTCTGTGTACCTATCCTGTAGAGACGGAGCACTCGTGTAAAGTGTGCTGTAGGAAGAATGGGACATGTTCACCTTTTGTCCAGGCCAATGGGAGCTTCCTGTTCCTTCGCAAAGGGAAGCCCTGTACTGTGGGCTTCTGTGATGAGGCAGTAAGTCTCAAGTGTCTCTCACATTTAAACAGTATATTCTAGTATCACAAAGATCTCAGATGCTGACCATTTTGTTTGATCAAAGGGCAAATGCATGAAGCAGGTACAGGATGTGATAGAGAGGCTGTGGGATTTTATTGACAAACTCAACATCAACACATTTGGTGAGTGTATATGAAAAGGCCTAAGCAGGTAGCTGATTTCAATTCTAACCTTTAAGCTGTGCTTGATTCTAGGGAAGTTCCTGGCAGATAACATTGTGGGGTCAGTGGTAGTGTTTTCCTTGGTCTTTTGGATCCCTTTGAGCATCCTGGTGCACTGTGTGGTGAGCCTCAGTCTACACAGTCTGATTGTCTTTGTGCACACTGTTCTGGCTCACTATTTTGTGCTTTGTAGGACAAAAGACTGGACCAGCAATACGAGGAAAACGCCAAGTGCTTTTACTACCCTCCCAGTGTAAGTCCACCCATCTTTGTCTTCATAAACTGTGTGCCTTCAGTCTTGCTGTCCCACTAACCAAACTAACAGAACATCGTATGTGGCATGTTTAATCAGGAAATCAATTGTCATTTGGGCTTTGTGTTTTCAGGAAACACCAATGTGAAAATGTTTTAAAAATCTAAGATGTCAAATGAAATCCCATAGTCAAATTGAAGTAAATGCATATTTAGGAGTTGAAATAAATAAATATACACACACGTATAAAAAGCATACCATAGTCTTTTGAGAATCAAAAGCAGCAGATATCAGGCTGCTGATTAAGAATTTAGTTGAGGATAATTTTGTTTAGTAGGTTTAGTTTGAGTCAATTTCATATCCAGACAGGTTTGGTTTAGTTAATCGCTACTCTCCTCATGGCTCTGGCTTTGGAGCAGGTTTTGCTCAGATTATAAATGACTCATTAAATGACTCATGATTTAAATCTGAGCTCAAAGTGGATAACCAGCCAGGCTTTCAACAACGGACTAGAGATTTAGATTGAGGGCGTAGACAGGGCTTGGTGTCAGTGCTGGAGTGGGACACTGACCTGCTCTTTGCCTTGACCCCCCTTCACACACTGCAGCGGATGGTGGAGGTTTGTAATCGTGCTCCAGCTGTAGGTGAGTGTGTGTACATAGCTTGTGTTGCCATGAGTCCAGGGCGCTGCATGGTCTGTGGCCCACAATTTAAATATTTCTGCACTCACTCACTGCTTAATGTGATGCCTGCTCTGGCTGCACATTTATTCTGAGCCTTGGTGAGGTACCAGGAGCAGAAGAGACTAAATGAGAGCAGCAGCAGTGAAGTGTGACGAGTGCAGACGAGTGAGTCGCTGCACCTCACTGTTGTCTTGTGCCCACTCTCACTCATTGTTTGTCCACATTTCTGTTTGCATTACTGCTCTGCCACTGTATTCTGTCAGGTGGCCTCTAAAAGGTTTATTTGGTCTTATTAGCTAATTTTCTTTATAAAAGACCTCTGGTCTATTATAAAGGAACTTCCCAAGTGATCTACAATGTAAGTTGTCAGTTTTCTCTGTCTCTACTCTGTTAGATTTCTTATTATGACACCAAATTACGATGCACATTAACAGCACATTAGTGCGCAGAGTAACTTATAGTGTTTAGAGTGTGGGTCGTCCACACTGAAGTGCCATACTATTGGTCATTCCCCGTTTCATGCCACTGTGGGAAGTACCTGATAAATAACGTGTTCTGTACATGTTCACCATTATAAATGTTTTTTTCTATTGCAGAATCAAGAAGTCTTGAGCAATCTGGAATCCACATCCGTGCGCATCGTCAAGCCTGCTCGAGCACACTTCTCCTCCGCAGACCCGACCGGGCCCTCTTCTCTGTGCCCTCAGAACCAGCCTCTCACGTGCAGCAGACCCGTGGTTTTAGGGGAGAGCTCCAGCGTCAGCCCGGACAGCGGCGGGGGCCCACGGATGGCCACAATCCAGGAGGACAGCAGCGACTCTCCCCCCGGAGAGGAGGCCCCCGGCGCTTTCACAACCGCAGGAGCCTCCTCGTTGGCTACGAGATCCTCCTGCGAGGATCTGAGAGAGAATCCAACGGGCAGGGAGCGGCGCCGCCTGCACAGGCAGGATTGCATTGACACCAAAGAGACAGAGTGCTGAGAGCTTTCATCCTTATGTCCTCAAGTCACTCTTAATCAAACTCTAGGCAAATATTTTAACCTTATGTCACTTGTCACTGTACTCAAATTTTGTTCTAAAAACATTAGACCACTTGTTTTTAATAGCAACTCAAGCTTCTTGTATGCATTTCTAAATTATTACAGTGGCAACAATAGTTTATCTCACATCAGTGTTAATAGTGTCATACAGTTTCATTTATTGCAGCAGTAATAGTATGTATGTGAATTTAATGTGCCTTTTATAATTATGTGATATTAAGAATGCTCTTTGACTTATTTAAGTTCTTTTGAGACATGTCAGTGAATTCTACACAACTTATTATTGTACCTTTATTTTATTTTAGAGTTTTGCACTTTTCTTTTTCACCAACTATGCCTTGTTATGGTTATTGTTAAATGTTTAGATAGAGAATAATTGTGCTTTCACTGTATTGGTTGGAACTGTTACAGCTGGTATCTGTGGGCCATGAGAGGTCAGGTTATTTTAAATGTGTAAATGAAGATATTAAATACAGTTTTAAAAATATATATAAATATTTATTGTATATTTCCAATGTCCAAATTGTTAACATAACATACAACATACTGTATCACTAAAGAACTAACAGGACTGGGGGTGCTTCCAGTGTCAGTCGCAGAGCAGACTGGTCTCAGGACTGGCGGCGTCCACGTCTCCCCAGTAAGGAAGGATGAAGGGCAGGTGCTCCACACGCCTCTGCAGCAGCCTCCACAGCTGCTCACTCACAAACTGGTTTCCCTTCTGAGACAGGTGCAGTCCATCACACAAGTACTCTGTGAAATCCTGAAATGAAAAAGGAAAGCTGTAGCAGAACCACAGTACGTACACACAACCACTTATCTTGTGTGGTGCAGACCTGTCCCTCCTTCTGCATCAGAGTCCATAAGTCCAGCACGTCCACACCACTTTGACCTGCCGCCTCCACACACGCCTGGGCATACTGGCCTGTCACTGCGTTTGTTCGGTTCAGTGTACATCCTAAAAGTTTGGAAGCAGATGTGAATGGTGTTTACTTTATATTCTGATTCTTGTGTCAGATACTGTATTTATATATTTAAGAGTAAATAAAGAAGCTAACCCTTTATAATACACTCTTTCTCCCAGGTTGGTTCGTGAATGGGAGGGGGAGTGATGAAGATGACTTTGTCTGCAGACACTCCTGCAGATACTAGGATCTTGGTTAACTCTTTCAAGTTCTCAATATATTCCTGAAGTGGTATATGCTGCTGGGGATTTTGATCTAATGGAAAGAAAACAGAACTGACCATTAACACAGAAATGACAGACTGTTTCAGACCTTCTTTACCTTTCAAGGCAGCGTCATTGGCCCCAAAGAAGACCGTGACAGCTGCGATGTTGCTCTCCGTGGAGTTTGGAGCTCCAAGAAGCCGCGGCAGAAGGATCCTGGCCCACCGGGTGTTATAACCAGAGAGCCCTCTGTTTACAACATCACACTTTCTGTGACAAACATGCATGTCATTTCATTATACTTACCAGTATTAAAGATTATGTTTCGTACGGGACTGGACCTACCTCGCTAATTTGTTCGCAATTTCTGCACCCCATCCATTTGGCTGAAAAGAAAACTGAAACACGAGCAGTACAATATTTATTTTATGTTGTCATAAGGCGAAACATAAGAAAATGTTGAACTTTAAATCAAGCAAAGGCAATAAAAATGATATACCTGCGTTATGGAATCTCCAAATAATACAACTTTAGGCCAAACGACTGCACTGCACTTGGCCATTTTAAATATGACTTCCGGTTGAGTGGGAAAAAACAATTTCAACGTAAAGTTAAAACTATTTGTATATCAGTTTATGTCAATCTACATCACATATCAAAAATAGAGTAAAATATTATATGCATTAGATTAAATACAGCTGTGCTTTTGTACGATGTAATTTGTTGGTGTACATTTGTCAGAACCACAGTAAAGATTAGGACTTTTCTGATATTTGAGCAGTTTACGCAGATTTCCTTTGGAGTTTGAATTATTTGAAATTTGAAATATTTACATTAGCTGCGGGTGGCACACAGGTCACGTGTCTGGCAGGAACAGATTTGATTTTTAAGACGTCTAAACGCGTCCAAAATGAAAACTCTTCTGTTCTTCCATATTTGTTCAAAAGCACAGGCTATGCGTGATAAAACGACAACAAAAGTCCACAATTGAAATGTACGCTATAGTGAGGCAGGAGTGTAATTCTTAAAAAGTGCAACGCCCAAGCGTTCGAGTCCAGAGCTGCGCAGGTCAGCCCCGGTCCGCCAGAGGGCGCCGCTCGCAGCTCGTTGTGTTGTTGTCTGAACATGGCGGATGAAGCTCCGTGCTGGGCAAGGAGAGTGTCTGACATTGGATTCAAAACAGGACTCCGTGTTTGTTTAAAGACTCGGACTCTGTGGAATAAAAGCACACGGCGTCTGTCTTCTTTGTCGGTCCGATGTCTCTTGGAAACCATTGGAGACACGAGCGGGACCGGAGTGTGGGTCAGTCACACAAGGGTAAAGCCAGTTGTTTCTGCTCTGGACACTTGTTATCAAAGTAAATCAGCAACATTTTATCAACCAAAATATAAGGTGCGAGTAAAAAAAAACGCCAGACTTTTAGACAACCCATGGTCAACAAATTGCTCTTTGACTTTTATCAGGGCATACAGTGGCAATGGTGGCTTTCAAGAACCACTGTACAAAAGCAAAACGGGTTACTACGATATTTTAAGAGTTTCGCCAAATGCCACCCAAGCCCAAATAAAAACCGCCTACTACAAACAGTCATTCGCGTATCATCCGGACAGAAATGCGGGAAGTGAAGAGGCCACGCTGCGCTTCTCGGCGATAAACGAGGCATACACTGTTCTCGGCAACAAGGCTTTGCGCAAAAAGTACGACCGCGGATTATTGAGCTCCTCAGACCTCACAGCTTCTGCCAGACCCTCCGCCAAAGACACCAGCACAACAAGCCCCGCCAAGTCCCACACCAACGCCAGGGGGTCCGTGGTGGACCAGGTGGACCGGGTGTTTGACTTCGACAAGTTCTTTAAAGCCCACTACGGCGAGCAGCTACAGAGAGAAAGAGACATCCGTGTGCGCAAAGTGGCGATGCAGAGGAGCAAAGAGGAGAACCTGGCGGACCAGAAATCGGACCGCATGATGGGCTTTGGAGTGGGGCTGCTTCTAGTCGTGGCTCTGGGGATTCTAATCGGCCTCAAACGAGCCTGAAAGTGCAATACACTATCTATGAAACGCTTGGAAATGTCTTGAATAGGTCTTTAGCTGATGAAGACCACTTTATCCATTCTGTATTATTGTTTGCTGCTTATGTTGTGCAATACCTATGGACGTAAAGTGCTCTTACAGAAGAACAGTGTCACCTTTGACTACTGCTACTCAGTGGAACAGCTGTATGAAAGTGTTGGATCTGATGTTATCTTATACACACAAGACTGTCATTGTTGGCATACATGCTCACTCTGCCACCAGTGCACTTCTTCGATTTTTGTGTTAAAAGACATTGCAACATTGTATTGAAGTGCCCAGAAACAGGTGGGCAGTTCCACATAAATTAAATGATTTTAACATTGTTAAATTAATCTTTTGGAATATACTTGTTATTTCTGTTTGCCAATGTCTGTTTATGTGAAATGAAACATTGCAAAGTCTAATTTACCAGTAACATTTATTTGTAAATTTGTAGTTTTACTTCTCAAGTCAAAAAATATCACAGAAATCCAACAATCTAACTCAACATAGACTGACTGACAAATGCAATCGACATTACAATAAATAAAGTGACGATACACTTTTACTATAAATCACTTAAAATAAATATAAATATAAACAAAAACATAACACTGCAGACAGTTGGAGGTCTCAGATGACAGGGTTGAGTGCGTCATAGAGCCGCTGTACGGCCAGCTCCACCATTTCTCTGAGAGAGTCGTCTTCATAGCCATTGTCATCACATACCACGGTCTACACACAAAAATACATTATATAGTTACCCACATGAAAGGTTGTACTCTGTATTTGACATAAATGTGTCTAACCCTGCTCTGCACACAAACGTGGACAACCCTCCTGTCGACTGTCACTGCAATACTTTTGTCATCAATGAAAGCTACACATTCCTCTCCAAAGAGGTCCCTGAACAGAGTGAGGAAAGTAAGAGTGTGAGTGAATTGCAGAGAGGTGGAGATGAAAGGAAAATTAGGCACACTTACTGCAGCATGACTTCAAGTCGAGCCTGGAACACGTCCATATCCATAATGTTACTCTGGGTTTCCATGACTGATCATTGAATAAAATCAGAAAATCCGGTCATTCCCATTATATTCCAACATGGAAGCATGTTGCCACCAAGTGACTACAAATACATTTCAGATTAAATAAGAAATCAGAATGATTTTTCTTTTCTTTTTAGATCAAGTTTTGTCATTTAAAAATGCATAAATATCTTCTGTACAGGTTTAAATGGCTATCAAACACACCTTTCTGAGCCTTTGGATTGGACTGGACCTCCAGCACCACTGTTGTGACCGCATCAGCGTACATGTCATTCAGAGGGTTCGCAATCCACTAAAAGCATCCAAATGCCTTGGAGTTATTAATCATTTCAATATCATTTGTGCAGTTTTGCAGAAATAGAAACTAACCTCGAGCAACACCATTCCGACTTCATGAACCAAAGTGATGCTTTTGAAGATCTTCAGAGTGTTTTTCTCTGTCCCCTCCAGCTCCTCCACGTCCCCTAACACAAACAAGAACAAAAAGTCCAAATAACAAAATGTCTGCAGAATAAGACCAGACGGCTACACATGATCAGTACCAGTGATGTTCCGGAGGTGGCAGACGAGCAGAGAGTATGGGCCAGTGAAGGGGATAGCCTGGCTCTGCTTCACTGTGCTCACTGTCAGCTCCGTGTAAGCTGTAATCACAAACAGTTGAGCACAGAATAAAGCCAAAGAGCACAGGAAGGGCTGATGAGGAGGCAGGCACTCACTGGACAGATCACAGGGGTTTAGAATGTGGTAGTTGAAGTTCTTCTTCACCAAGATTCCTGCAACTCTTTGTCCCTGAATGCACTTCTGATCTGCCAAAGAGCCCATCACCTACAAGCACAAAGCGACAAAAGGGTAACATCTAGAACAGATTTCAAAACATGTTTTATTAAACTGACTAACGTATCTAAAGTACTACAGGTGAAAATGACCTTGGCTAATTTCTCTCCTCTGAAGTTAAGTGTGACAGCCTCTGTGTTGCGGGGGTTGTGGACCTCAATGTGCACCTGGTCATTGTCTTCATACTCTCTGATCAGAGCTGCCTTCAGCCGAGCCATCTCATTCTGTTCCCCATGAACAAGAATCTAAAACATAGAAGCAGGTGGCGGGGTGATTTTGGTCCAGCTGCATGAGCCACAGTGGTGCAGGGTGGGTCTTACCACATGTGGGGGTTTAAGAGCTCTGATGAACTCGCTGGTCTGTTGGTAGTCTGTGTGGGCTGAAAAGGAGATGTAGTCCACAGACATCTTCAACTGCAGCTTTTGTCCTGACATGGTAGTGATCTCCTCTGGCTCCGACATGATGTGCTGCACACAGAGCACGGTGTACAAGTAAGGAGTGATTAAGAAGTGCACCTGTATCTGATATTTAATGCCCCTTTCCTAAATTTTATTGCACACTGTAAGGCTGGGCAATACGTAAAATACAAAATCTTTTCCTCTCAGATTGATTGAGCACATTTTTCCTCCAAAGTCTGAACTCATTACAGCTTTTACTGACAGACGATCTTTCAGTTTAAAAACTCTACTGTTTTTTTGATGATTTGCCTTAGGCTTTATTGACTGGACAGCCTGGCAAAAATGAAGGAGAGAGTGAGGAGAGATAGCAGCTAATCTTTGGAGACCACTCAAATTGTGAAGCTGTAACCATTGACAGACATTAAAACAGTCACTAGAAATTATGGCCTTTTAAAAGTGTAATTTCACAACACTTTTTTGTCACTTAGACGTACTACTTTCAGCACATAGACTATGAGCTGACCTTGGCAAGTGTCCCCTCAACGCAGTAACCCGCGATGATGACCCCATTTCTTTTGTCTGTGCACCAGCTCTCAAACAGCTCCCGGGACAATCCACTTTGCATCATTCCTGGAGATGCCATCACCACACTGGGCCCAATGTCATCAAAATGGTCCATGCTCTGCAGAAAACATAAAGGAAGTTCTGAGTAAAAGCTGACATATGGAGCGGTCAGAAAGCGACATGTACCTTGAGGTTGCTGATGTGTTTGAAAACAAATGGGTTATTGATGTTAATGGCCTTGCGGATCTTGTCATTCATTGCATTGACATAGGTCTGGTAAACGGCCATGCACTTCTTGGCCAGAGAGGAGGCGTAGTAGATGGGGATGTCATGGAGCTCAGGGTGGTTCTGCCAGTACTCATCTAAAGGGGCACACATTAGCTATAAAACCAACTTTCTTGCACTGAATGTGACCGGAGTCTAACCGAGAATGAGCAGCAGTTCCTGGGCTCGTCCTAAAGCGAAGACTGGAATCAGACAGCGGCCTTCCCGGTTTACAATGTCATGGACAGTGTTACAGAAGCGCGCCTCTCGCTCCTCTCTTTTTTCATGAATGTGTGTGCCGTAGGTGGACTCCTGAAATTCACCACATGGAGATTAGGAGAGGATTTTGTGGTTAATTAAATAAAAGTTGACTTACTATAATGAGGATGTCAGGTTTGACGCTGGGAATTTCAGCAGCCATTAGATGTCTATCCTCTTGGCGAGAGAAATCCCCAGTATACAGCAACTTTGAGAAGAAAAAGGATCATTCATCAGTGCATGCGACATTATGACTTTCTGTTACACATATGCCAAACACTGTCACCAAACTATGGTGTATTTTTGCTTGTACATTGCCTGTGACTGTAATTGAAACGCTAAATTAAACTGCTGTTCTCACCTTGACTCCTGCAATCTCGATCATGAACATGGCTGCCCCTAACACGTGACCGGCATGATAACACCAGAATTTAATTCCAGCCACCTCTTTGACCTCATGGAAGTTGATGGTCTCAATTTTGTCCATACTCTCCTCCAAGTCCGTCTCCGTGTACAGCATGTCATCAGCCGAAATGTTACTACAGGATTATAAAGGTCAAGAAGGACTAGAGCAGATTTTTAAGTTAAACTCGTTATACTAACCTGACTTTCACGTAGTCCGACAGGAGCCAGCGGTAGATGGCTTTAGTAGCATGAGTCATGAAGGTTCGTCCTTTAAAACTGGTCTTTTGGAGGAACCAGGGCAGAGCTCCACAATGGTCCAAGTGGAAACTGCCAAATAAATGTCAAAAATCAGACTGCAGTGAAACTCTTATTATGTAAAGAAACATCACAAATTAACAATTATTCAACATTGCTAACACCAAGACTAAACAAGAGTGAAACCCTTTAAATGTTCCAAAGTTTGGTTTTCTTTGTGGAATCAGGAATCTTAGGCAGTGCTGGTTTAAGTTTATTATAGTTGGTTTACATTTTAAATGGTTTAAAATGGTTCCAATTATTATTTTATATATTGTATTGTTTCCTGAATAACCACCATTATCAATTATCCAAATAATATTGACATTCATGTGACACTGGCACATGGTTAGAGAAGTGAACAAACAACTTACTGACTGATTAACAGCAGGTCTATCTCTGCAGGGTCTATCAGATCAATGTATGGAAGAGCATCCATTCCCTCCAAACCAGGATGAATCCCACAGTCCAACTGAAAACACACACTTCACATGAGTCCGCTGAATTGACAATGTGATGTAATTTACAAACCTTACAGTATGTGCATTATGTAGGCTCATTATGTTTGTATTATGACTGGTTGGAACAATAGGGCGTTTTTTGGTTGTTTAAAGGGGAAATATTATGCTAAATAAACTTAAATGAGCTGGTAATCTCCTTGCAACAGTGTTTCGTCATCATTAGTTTACTCAAAGTTGTATTTTGATTCCTGCCAGTTTGAATAATCCTGTATTTTCCTGCAACTGAGGTTGTAATACTCAGAAAATTCCTGTTTTAGGGATGAATAAGGTCAAACTTCTTCCCACTCTCATTGAGCATGGTTGCACATAATATGGATGTGAGAATATTTTGAATGTATGTATTTTATATCTATTTTGGACATGTGAAACTTATATCATCACCAACATAAAAAGAATTGTGGATGCACATTCATTTTATGATATAAATCTTAATTATTTTCCGCTGTAACATGACCACCAATTAACCAAATAATAATATGATAACACACACAATATAATAACACACACAAATTATATAACAATACTAGATAATACTGCACCATAATTTTTCTTCCTTTAAACTCCAGAATTATACAGGATCTCCCAACCTCCTGCCCAGCACCCCTGTTGGATATAGAAAAAACATTTAGTAACCTCGTTCTAATGCAAAATAAACAAAATTGCTATATTAAATGAGCTTACAATGGTCGAATATGCAGCTGGTCACTTTCCTCGGCAGGAACAAACACGTCTGCTTTGCGCCGTGCAGCCATCATCATTTATTATGTGGGCACAAATATAAAACCCTTATCAATGTACCTATTATACTGTAATATCGTCTCCATCTGATAGATCCAGGTTCCAGCGCATATTTGAATGAGTGGGAGGGCCTCAGACTCTGGGAGGGCCTGTGTCACACTGAGCACTTCCGCCTGCGAACCAAAATACTTCCGGAGAGAATCGAACACTGTCCTCATTGGTTCCTACTCACGCGACAATCACGTATTATATTAGGTTTAAGGATTTTTTCTGGTTGTATGGTGTATATTTGAGAACCCTGTCACATTTTAAGACCCAAATGTAGGCATATTTCGTGACTTTATGAGTGAATTATTTTATGTAGGATGTTGTCGGCGGCGCTCCCTTTAAGAGCTTTGGGTGGAGGCTGTGGTTAAAGCTCAATGATGGCAAGTAAAGTCAAAACCAAGTAAACATGACGAAGAGACATTTAGCTGAAAAATAAGATCGGGGGCCGAAGAAAGGTTACACGATAAAGGCATCGGTGTGAAAAGTTGCGATTCAGGTTTGTGACTCATTTAGTCTACATGGACATTTCTGGTTTTGTTTCCATACAGTGTAAGGTGTTTGTTTTGAATATGTAGACGCTAATTTAAGTAGAAACACAATTCACACAATGCTTGTCTCAAATATATAAGGTACTGCAAAATTGCCAACCCTGTCTTCAATAAATTATGTGATGGAGCACCTAGTAGGCAAACAAGTTATGCATGTTTTATGACTACTACCAAGTAACTACTATGCCAAATGAGCAGAGCATATGTGTCTGTCTGGTGCACCAGGCAGAGGTAGGTAGTATATTGTCTTTTAAAGGGGCACTATGTAACTTTCTGGTGGGGAGGTCTGCCACTTGCTTGTCTTTATGGATATTACAACATTAAAGCAGTAAAGCATGAAACTTCTATCTTGCATTTGTTTTTCAATTACAGGTTTTATGGCTTAAAAAAATAGCAATTGACCTGGTGATGTCACCTGCTTGTCTCCATGGACATAGGTACAATTAATTCCGTCCTGTGGAACATTCAAAGGGCATTTCCAAGCAGATAGTGGACCAGAAAAGTTACATAGTGCACTTATAACTGGTTCTGAGAGTTTTTTTTTCTTAATTATTACTCTTTTTACCACAAATTTAAAAGTGACGATTGTCAGAGATTATGCTGTGCACTATGTAGTTTTTCCCCATATTTGTTCTGAAAATTTATGTTTGTTGTGCAGTTTGGGGGCTCAAGGCTGGATGTGGTCGTCATGGTGAAGAATGTTCCGTAAAGTAAAGAAGCGTCACAGCAGCAGCAGCTCCCAGAGCAGCGAGATCAGCACCAAGAGCAAAGTACATTCCTGGTCCACAGCAGCTACACAGGTGTTTGTATTCAGCTCTAACTGTCCCTTGTGTCCTTCAGTCTGTGGAGTCCAGTCTAGGAGGACTGTCCAGGTCCAGCACTGTCGCCAGCCTTGACACAGACTCTGCCAAGAGCTCAGGTGTGCCACTGTAACATTACATTTGAATAACCGCATACCATCAATGCAGACATTTAATATCGTTTGGCTTGGCAGCAAGTCAGTAACAAATAAATATTGTGTTAGTGATGTCAGTGCTATTGATGTTCAGGGAACAGCTCTGAGGCATGTGCCGAGTTCAGGGTGAAGTATGTGGGAGCCATAGAGAATATGCAGTTTGATATGAGCAGGACTCTCCAGGAGCCCCTGGACCTCATCAACTACATCGACACAGCTCAGGTAACATCTGTGTTTCATATGCTAGTCCTTGCCCATTTTAACTTGAAATGCTATGCATTTTAATTTATCAACAAACAAAAATATGATTTTGCTCCTTCCACAGCAAGATGGGATGCTGCCTTTTGTGCCTGTGGAGGAGGAGATGGTCCTGGTGGTGTCCAAGCATGGAGTCAAAGTGGCCTCAATTGACCACTGTGTGAGTGTTCAAAATGAGGGTTTCAATGATATTGAATTATTAATAGTGTTTTTATTTGGACTTTTGGGTGCTTTTGTGCAGGATGTCTTGCATCGTCACCCCTTGTACCTAATTGTCCGAATGTTGTGTTACGATGATGGCCTCGGAGCAGGAAAGAATCTTCTTGCTCTTAAAACCACAGACTTGAACCAAGAAGAGTGCAGCATCTGGGTTTACCAGTGCCAGAGCTCGGTGAGTATGTGCACTCAGGACAGCTGTAAGCTTCGAGACACCGGAGTAACTCTTGTCGTGCTTCTATGTGCAGGAGCAGGCCCAGGCCATCTGTAAGGTACTGTCAGCAGCATTCGACTGCGCTCTGGTATCTGAAAAGTCCTGACCCCTAGGTGGAACTCTAAACAAAGAGTGCCTTTGCTCATGAAATATGCAACTATAGGACTATATAATATTTTTGTACTTCAAAATGTACAGTAAATGTATAAATTATAATCACACATTTGGTACAAAAAGAGCTCAGATGCAAAGACCTCAGTGCGTGTTATCTGGTACTTTGTACTTAAGTACGATGTTTAATGTCTCTAGTGGTACATAATATTCAAACCTCATATGTATGTCATTGTTTAATTTGTGTTTTTTCCTATTGAAAATGAACAGACGGTTGTGAGATGTGTTTTTACCTTTAAATGAAATGGATACAAAACCTCAAATATTCTATGCCTCGTTTATGTGATGCTTTCAGTTTTTAATCTTCATGTTCTTAAGTTAATGTGCAATTTCTGTATAATGCCTATTTGAGCATTTAAAATAAATATTAAATCAATTTTAATACACAATGTTTTGCAAGCTTTTGCATTGATCCCCATTTTCTTCATGTTTGGTGTAAGGTGATTTTATACATATGGTCATTTGAAAAAAACAAACACTTTTGCCACCAGCTATGCCTTTAAATAACGTGCTGTGCTGATGTACCACTATTCCCCAGCAGAGGGAGTACAAGAGAACAAATATAGGCGTGTGCGCAGATAATGTCCAATGAGGTAAATAATCATATCTGATAAAACAAACAAGTCCTCAGACAGAGAATATTAATGATTTGTTTATTTCCCTCTTTTTCTACTTATGTACACAAGTCCAACCGAGGATAAGCTACAATTCTGCTTCACCCCAAAACATTCATTATTACATTAGATTAAAATATAAACAACTCTTTTTACATGAGAAAAAAAAATCTATGTCCAGTGAGTTAACTTTACGTTACTTCTTAACTTTACGTTAACTTTTTTTTTGTCATTCACAGACCCATAGAATGCTCTGCTTCAGTGTGTCCCAGTTTTAAGAATCATGACTAAACAAAAGGGTTAGGTTTTCTTTCTAATAACAGAACAATCCACAACAAGACAAATCTGTAGTGTTTTCAGTCTTTCAGTATTAGTCCAGGAAATGCTGGTGACACCTGAGATGCCATTTTGTCTACAATCAGCAGCGTTACGGGATTGCCGCTCTCAGTCTGCAATGTAGTGGACAAAGGTGACTGGGAAGGCTCCTCTCCTCATGGGGTCGCCCTCGATGTGTCCGAGCTGTGGGCACAACACAACTTAAAAGACCTAGATAACACTGCTGATTCAACTGAAGCTTCAAACTGCAACATAAAACTACAACAACCTGTCAGACAAACAACTCTCAATGGCCTTATTATTTACAGTACATTTACTTTGGGTTGGCTAAATTAGATTAAGGTACAGTGACAAAATGACCGCCGAATCGAAAATTCAACTGCACAATTTCACTATCACAAGCACAGGGAAACTATCAGGTTATTTCGAAAACCAATTACCTTTGACAAGACGAAACCTTATAATGTTGTTTATACCTGAAATCAGAAAATTCTATCTTGAAACTCAAGAGTTAAATTTTGTCTTTAAAAAAAAATCCTATATTTATAGAGGTGAGCCTCAAAACAATTAGTGTAGCGCCTTACAAACAAACAAATACAATTATTTTGTACAAGTATTTTGAAGTATTCATGAACTGTGACCTCTGTGACATGATGGCCCAATACACAAGGGAAGTATACTAAAACATCAAACGATCTGCTCCAGACCCGGTTAGCTCTGCAGCATATTTTGTTATAGTGATCCAATCACGCGGTCAAGTGGTCCCCATTTGTGATACAAGAAATAATTTGTTTAGCCCGCATAACTAACCAACCTTCCTGTTTTGACGTCTATATACAGTATATGTCAGTTGACAGTGCTGAGATACTGACCCACCACTCCTGGTCCTCCTCTCCATCCACCACAATCACCTCGCCCTCAGAGAACGTCAGCTCATCTGGGTTATCCGCGACACATTTGTACATGGCTTTGACTCTCTTTGGCCTCTGCTTCTGAAACACACATAGCCAACTCTTTCACTTATTGGGAAGATGATCCAATGAAAGCAATTAAAATGAAAACTACAGGCTAATTTAATTAAACTAATGGTTAAATGAATATATTAAAGAATATTAATAAAGTGTAATGCTGAGAAAAAGGCAGACTGCAGTAGATAAGATGGGACAGTAATGTACAGTAACTCACTGTGTAGGCCTTTCTATGCGTCGGCCCCTGAGACACACACTGACCACTGGAGTTCTGAGGGCAGCCAGGCACTTCCTTTGCTGGAACAGGAACAGGCAATGACATCACATCATGTTTGACAATAAACACACTTCCCATTCTCTCTGTGTCAAACAGGAAGACATTCTGCATAGTTGGCAGTATGAGCTGCCATTTTGTTGCTTAGTTTACTCACCCATTCTTTCAGAAGGTTCACTTTGAGTAGGGGCTCCACGCATGAAGCTTTTGTCATATCTGAAAACAAAAACAACAAAACATTTATGACATTCCTGGACAATCCCATAAGTAGTCAAAAACGAAATTTAAACTAAAAAAACAACCTCTGGTTAAATTTCAAGATAAGTGATTCAATGCCCTGGCCAAAGTGTGGTTGCCTTGAGTATGCAACAGCTAAAGCATTGCACCTAATGTTTTGTAACTTTTTTTCTAATAGTAAATGTTGTTGAAACTTCCATTGCATTGCCATACCAAGGGTCCCTTCAGCTCAGGCCTTGTGGGAATGTCTTTGTGAAAATGGCCTGATCAGCAGAGATTATAATGCTCCATATAACGGAGGTGTGGGCAGACTTGAATAAAACACGATGTGTTGAGTTGATGTGTTCATGTCTCTTGATGCTGTACTAATGATAAACTTCCCCTGTGTTAAGACATCTACAGTCTCCTGCCTCTCTTCACAACTCTGGAGATACTTGAAATTATTTCCTCAACAGGAGAAGTTTGTTTTTGTTATTTAAGGATTTTTTGGCCAATAGGCTTTATTGGGCAGGACAGTGCAGCATGAGACATGGGAAAGACATGCAGCAAATTGTCTGAGCCGGATCCAAACTAACAACGCGGTAGCCTGCCGCCATGGCCTGCTGACATGGCAGTGGCACAAAAGTCACCTCTTTTCAATAATCCACAAGATTCCAGTACCACGGAACATTTTAAGAGAGCACCAGTGGAGAGCCAGTTGTGTTTGGTTTGTAATGATGACAGTATACACTTACCTCACAGGCGAGCGAGGGGGCGCTGCTCTAGAGCCCGACCTTGACTTCAATACAGAGGAAGTCAGCCCTGAAATACAAATGTGCAGTTATGTTTCACCCCAGTGGAATAAAGCAGCAGTATAAGGGTTCAGACCTCCAGCTGAGATGAGCCTGATGGGGGGAGCAGGAGGGTGCATGTTGGGAGGGTCAGAGGATGACCTCTGCCGCCCACACATGTCTGAAGTACTGGGTTTCCAGTTAGATGCTGATGTTTGAGTTGTCCCTCCCAAACCAGGCAACTGAGCTGAAGGACATACAGAAGTGTTTAGTCTGTATCCATGATATGCTGCTCACATACGATACCTGCTTTGTACTTTGTTTTTGCAACAATCAGTGGCTTTATTACAAACAAATAAAAACATTTTTCTTGCAGATACAGTTTTACTGTGTAGTATGTTCTAGCATACCCAGGTTTCTTGGAGGCAGCGGAGGGGCCGACCCCGGCAGTCCAGCCTGAGTGTTAGAGGTCAGGATAGTGCCGTACGTTTCATTGTTGACCATGAAGGCTCTGTGCTTGTCCTTGAGGCCGTCGCGAGTGCTGGAAGGGTGGGTGTTAGTGCTGGGGGAGTAACAGCTGACAGGGCGCTCCTCTCTGCGTAGTGGGCTGGGCTGTTCCACACAGGTAATAGTATAATCAGAAGAAAATAAATGACTTTGACTTAACATAACACACACAGGTTACTCCCTCTCACCTTCTCGTCCAGGTCCTCGTCACTCTCGTCCAGGTCCTCATGGCGCAGACACCACTCATACTCTACATGGACATGACCATGGAACTTCCCTGCTAGTGCCTGGTTGAGCTGGACATGAGCAAATAGACAAGAGGACAGATGGATGAGTTTTGAAGAGTGAGAGAGTCCAATGTGTGATGTGGTACTCACCAGCTCCTCACACTGGATGTGTTTGAGTCTACGAGCGATATCTAGAGGAGTCTCCCCAGACTCATTAGCTGCAAAACACCCCCAACATATCGTCATTGTGTCCAAATGAACGCAAACTAAAACATGTCCACTGAACTCTGCTGCTCACGTTACTATAGAAATCTACAGTAGGAATTAGTTTTAGTCAGCCATGCTAAAACGAAGAGAGAAGAAGGCAGGAATTTCTACGTACAATATGTATGTTATGTTAAATAAAAGTAGAGAAAAAAACAACTGAGCAGAGGCTATGAGAGGAGCATCATGTGTGTTTTCTCACCAATGTCTATGGAGGCTTTCCCTCGCAACAGCAGTTTAAGACACTCACTGTTGTCTGTCAGACAGCAGTAATGCAGGGCTGTGCTGCCTTTGGTCGTCTGCTTATCCAGGTTCAGGCTGCGAACAGAAGAGAGGAAAGAATGCATATTTATGCGTAACACTACAACTCATTCATTATAGCCCTCAGAGTTAACCTGTTCTGTGTGAGGAAATCCACAATATGAAGGGATGTTCTATCAACTAATCTCACAGCCAGGTGTAGGGCTGTCTCTCCTGGTTCCTGGGTAAAGAAATGAAGTAATGTACAGACAGTGTAAGACTGTTTCAAACAGGTTGATTATAGATTCAACATGATGTTTGTGGAACTGACATGCTCGTTGGCCAGAGGAATGGGCTCCATCAGATCGACACCCTCAGCGTACACCTGGAGGAGAGTGAAGATGTCCCGACACTTGACAGCCTCACACAGAGCCTGCAGCCGCGACACTGAATCCGAAGACTTCCTCAGTGCAAAGCGCTTCTCAGTGTATTTAGCCACAATAAAATCTTTTCTTGTTTGCCTAGTGAGAGAGAGGGGAGAGTTAGAAGAGAAGAGAAGACTTCCTGCCAGTGCAGGAAATAAAAAATACTTATCAAATGTCAAAATAAGCTAAAACACTAATAAAAAAGGTAAGGTAAAAAGGTAATTTAACCTAAAAATACTTGAATAAAAGTTGATGTATTAAATATTTTAATTAAATATAAAATCTTAACACTTGCTTTGCATGCATCTTCCCCACTGTATTTAGTAGATAAAGTTTAAGAATCGTACACTTTACCGGTTATTTTGTGGATACCTCTTACAAGATTTTTTTGGTCTAGATTTAAGATAATAAATCTTGATTTTTTCAGTGTACAATTGTACATTTAGTTTTATTTGTATTTGCTTCTTATCATTTCTGCCTAAACACAGCACTCTCCTTCTTCTAGAACTAGGACATAAAATCCTAAAATGACAGAATTCATCGCGTATGCAGAGAAGATCACTTACATGTCACTGGTTGGGTTGGGTTTGGCCACACTTTGAGCAGCTAAACCCGCCTCCATGATTTCATTAAAGCTTGCATTCCCCACATTCTTGGCCAGCTGTGGAGTACATGCACATCAGAACAGTAGTTTACAGTCATTTACAGGTGGTCAGAGCCTGTGATCTGACCAGACGAGGTGGTGGTAGGGCAAAGGTGCTCACACTTTTTTGGTTCGCAAGCTACTTTTAGATCCTGCTACTATAGATTTGTATAATCATTTAATATAATAATTATTATTACTATTAAGTGTTTGACAGGGTTTTTATCAATTATCAAAGATAATTATGCTGTAGAAACACAGTATGGGCCTACTTTAATATCCTTATAAAGGTTTTTATTTAAACTTATAAGGCAGTGGGAAAAATGTATATGTTATGAGAATTAACTTGTCTACGATTTAACATGGCAGATTATTTGAAGATAAAATATGGTGACCTAAATGGTAACTAAATCATATACATTTATGCTCATCAACAACTCACTTGTGTTGCTTCTATTACAGCCGTTAGTTATTTATTAGTCAGACAAGCTCCATGGTAACGTTCAAGAGACCTTGAGAAAGCCAGTTTTCCATAAGTGACGTCAACAAACTGCTTTTGTGAAGGACAAAAACACTTTGAACAGGTAGGATTACGCTATGGCACTACCCGTCTCCTCCTCCTTCGTCCTTCGTACAAATGTGGGGCACTCCAGAGAGCCGACAGTGGAGGCTCCTGCTGCTACAGCTAAACTCATAGCAAGCAGGACTCATAGCAAGCAAGTAACTCATTGCAACTCATAGGAAGCAGCCAAAAACTGCAACTGCACTTTCACAGATAGTAGCTGAAAGTTCACTTGCGCTAATGTGCAATGGATTGGTCGTTCAGCATGTCGCTGTCACTTGTACACCAAACAATAACCTTCATATAAACAGATAGGGCTTTGGAATCAACCCCCCCTGCCTCTGAAATTGTTCTGTAGATTACAATCGACATAATGGACACCCTTGATTTGCTACAATATACTGTACTACATAATAAGACCTGCTGACAAAGCAGCACATACCAAGAGCTCTGAAGTACTAAGGACATCCAGAGTGAGAGACTGGATTCTAGAGAAGTGGACCCCCAGCTCCCGGTGGATTCCTGAACACTCGATGCAGGTGAGGATTCCCAGGTTTGTGGACAGCCACGTGGGGTCTGAGAGGCAGGAGCGCAGAGGTTTACAAAGGAACAGTGGTGAGATTTTTGTTTAATTTTATTGAGCCTTTGTAGGAGACAACTGAGTGCAAATTGAGATATACACTAAATACATAAGTAAATGAGCTGACTGTTCATCTGGAATCACATATAACAGTGTGTAATTGCTGGTGGGTGTGGCCAGTACTCACCAGGGGCCCCACAGTCACAGCACTCGCTGTTTCCACTCATCCGCTTCACCTCTCCCAGAATGGCCCTGGTCAGCTCCTGTACAATGTTGTTCTCCCCCGTGTGTTGGTTCCCTTTAAATGCCTGGTTCAGAGCCTCCTCTTTACTGTTCTGCAGCACCGAGATCCAGCTGCCATCAACCAAACAATGAGAAGATAACTCAGTTAGGAATAAAAGGAGTGGGGCAGGAGTAAGCTGATACTTTGATGGCTCTGCAGTGGGCAGGAGATGGGCCGTGTGTTACTCACAAGTGTGTGCTTGTGTTTAGGGCTGCTGAAGTTAAAGTACTTACATCTGACAGTCCTGGTCATCCTCAGCCTGAAAGTGGTATGTTCTGTCATCTGAAACAATTAACACAGAAGGAACATCATTTATGTAAAGAGAGTTAATCATACATGTATGATTGTTTAAAAAAAAAGACAGTATCCATGTGTAAAGGACAAATAATCCTCTGCATTCTGAAGATCTAGCCATAGTGTCACCTTACTTTGCTTGGCTGCAGTTACTGCAGAACTGTATCTGAAAAAAAGATGTGAAAGAGGCGTGATGAGCTTACGAGAGATGAGGTCGAAGCTCCTCTTCTCCTCTGGGTTGTGTTTCACCTGGCAGGTTAGCAGGTTCAGTTTTGCAGGCAGCCTGTTGGCCTGAAAAAACACACTTCAGTGAGCTGGAATGATGTCTTTGAGCACACAAAAGAATGGCCAGACCCTAAAGAAACACGTGGTAATTGTGGTTCATCATGCCTCTCTGAGGTTCAGTACTAACTGTAGAGCCCTGACACATCACTGTGATTTGTATTCACGAGTGGGAGGGCCTTCTCTGGCCACTAGGAGGCATGGACATTGGTACACTTTTATTTACAAGGCAATGCTTGGATTAATGCTTCCCTACATTTGTACTTTAATCACACAGAGAAGTGTTGATTCTTACGATCAAATGATCAGCTGTTGCTCTCGGTTCCTTTCGCTCACACAAATCTGGTGAACAAGGTCTTTGTCTACTCAGTTCTTTTTGCTGACTGGAAATTGACAGACTTCTTGCCCTTAAATGACTTTAAAATTAAGTTTGAAAGCATTACAGACTGCCTAATTAATGTGTCATTGTTTTTCATAACTTTTAATGCTGATGTAATTCAATGTAATTTGAACGTTGTTAGTTGTAACTGTTTTTACTTTGCTGCCTCTTGGCCAGGACTCTCTTGTAAAAGAGGTTTTTAATCTCAATGGGACTTTCCTGGTTAAATAAAGGTTAAATAAGTAAAAAATAAAGTAATGATAACAAAGGAATGAAGACCAAATGCAGTCACTGACTTGACTTTGCGTTTTTTATCAGTGTACACTAACAAGAGTTGGCGAGTTCAATTTAGTTGTACACGATACAATAAATATAAAACTAAAACTCATCCTTAGAGTGCAGACCAGTAAAAGTTTAGTTTGCTTACAGTGCCATGTGAAATGGTGAGGTATCCATTTTTTGCAGTGCACTTTCTCTTCTGCCAAACTTTTCGCAACCTACAGCAAAAATGTTAATACGCAGCAGAGAAAGAATCATATTTAGTTCAGTTAAATCAGCATACTTTGAGTACAATATGGAGTGTGAGGATTTTTAAAAAACTGCTTAAACTAGAAAATCTCACCCATCACTTTTCTTGTAGAGAAAGCCGCTGCGCTCTGTGCCGTGTTCCTTGTTTCCCTGTGGCTGGTGGAGGCTGTAGGTTGTTGAAGGCCGGGCCTGAGTTTCCTGGGGCACACAAAGTATGAAGACCAATCAGGCTCACATAAAATTAGAAAGATGTGGGATCTTTTAATTTCACGTGAGCCTAAATTTCCAGATTTTCTCATCGAATTTCATACAAATAAATTTCAAGGCGCAAATTGTTAAAATGAGCCTCTATGAAGCACCCTAGACCGATTTTCCAGATGTTAACCAGACGGCTAACCAGACCACACTTTATACAATGTACAATTTTCTATAAATACCATTTAAATCAATACATCACAATACAAACATGTGATTACTTATAACAGCACAAACAAACAGTGAGGGAAACTAAAAACAAGCACAGCAAAGATCACTTACTCTCCTAGACTTGTGTTGGATGCAGCAGAAGGGAAAAACATATTTAGATGAAGCCAGTCATAAGTTAATGATCTATTGTAATGTTAAACTGTCCTGAGCAGAGTCAACTCTCAAGGGTTGTGTAAGTTAAAAAATGATCTTGAAACATACATGACATAGTTGGAGTTGGCATGGCACCATTTTACCTCCTTTTGGTCCACCTGCAGAACAGTCTTCAAAACATCTCGTAACTGAGTCAGCTGCTTCCTCTCCTCATCCTGTACCTGCTTTATCTGAAAATGCACAAACGATTGGTATTAGATATCCAAACAACTAAGATGATACAATCTATTATAAGATTTTAAAAGGTGCACCGTATGCAGATCAGTGGCCAGTTTCTCAATTGACGGTTTTAGGTTGTCCACAGCTTTCAAACCATCCTGAAAGAAACTGAGAGAAAAAAGGAATTGTTTTTGATAGATCTGTTGTGCTTTGCATTTGTATTGCAGTTTACAATCTTCATTCCATACACTTGAGGCTAAACTGAAGAAAGTAAGGTTACCAATTCACACCATCAGGCCCTCCAACCAACAATTATCTCTCACAGCATATTTTACATTGGCAAGAGGATGTGTCTCTCTCAGGGGTTGGGCTGTTGGGTGAATGCTTCAACCACTGCCATACACTTTGGATTGGTCAATTCTTTCATTTTCAACCAATGTACCAGGGAACACAAATGTGCTTTGAGGTACTGACTGGTGTGTCCTGACATTTTTTTCAGTTTGGGTTAATGAACAGACATACCAAATTACCATTTTTGAGTGATCAGAGTAAACTTCTGCACCAAAACAGGAAAGCAAAACAATCACCATTGCCATATTTAAAATCTAGACCACTCAAGTGGCTTTGTGAGAGGAAGGGGTTTGTGGCTGTCAGTGGTGCGAGGCAGTAATTTTAGCGTAAAACTTAATTAAGAGAAGATCAGAGGCTGTGTAGGCCTGTGTAGTACATACACTTGTTAAGTGGTTGAGTGGGCAGAGCAGAAAGAACTGCCATAAAGAAGAGCCTTACTTGCACTGTGCGTGGAAGTACTTAATAAGGTTTTGCAGCAGATCCACTCCTTTCTTGATCTTGATCTCATTGACTTTGAGAAGAAACTGAAGTCATAAATGGAGAGATAAGGTAAAAACTACATTAACTTCAAGTTCAACTCATGTTCTCTAATCTACGTCTGACTAACGATTCATGTCTGAGCACTCACCTCACACATCTGCAGCTGGAAAAACCGTCTCTCCTTCTCCATCTCTTCTGCAATCTCAGCCCCACTAATTTCAGTTCGAATCATGCCGTGTTGCCTCGCATGTTCCTTCTTTTCCTTCTCAATCTTGGTACTGACAAGAATTAACACACATAAACAATATTGTATAGACCTCGTGGGGAGGAATGAGGTCAGAAAATAGTCTGACCATATAACAATGGCACATGGCAACAATTTGGCATATAACAATGCCAAATTCTGAACTACTGAGTTTTAACAATGTTACAGTGTGCATAATAATTGTCATTGCAATATGAATAAATGGCTAAGGTGGATCCCTTACACTTTTGTTTCATAGTCCTTCCAGGCTTTATCAAATGGCTTTTTCAAGTCCTGTGGATAAATAGCAAACATGTTGATTAAAAATTCATTCAAGCACACACTTTAAACTGCCTTCTGTTACACAGCAAGGTCATGTTGTTGAGAAACCCCCTGAGCCCATTTCCAACACTTGCAGTTACTGGTTAGGGCTCATAACTGTACTCAGTTCTACTGACATCATGTTCATTTAGGATCTTTCCCATCATAATAAATCTGCCATATGTGTAAACATCATGATGTTGCACAGGGTAGAATGTCTTGTCTTGAAGGAGAATCTGATTCAGTGCAATAGCTAAAAGAGCCCATTTTGTCCCAAAATAAGGAAAAGAAGAGAGGAAGTAGATCTGAGTGAAGGTCAAAGAGAGGCCATAAAAACAAGGGCGCGAGGAAGGAAATGTCAGCTCCAAAAAACAGCAAGTGAGGCTAAAAATACAGGGCTTGGCTGGGCATACAGAGGCACTGAAGCACAGAATGCACTTCCAGCAAGCATGATAAACTGTCATACAGGGATCAGTTTTGGCCTTACGAAGCCAATTGTATTGAACAGTTAAGTGGCAATGGCTTACCCCTTTGACTCCTTTCAGGTCTCCTTTGAGAAGACTGTCCAGAGGAAAGGTAATGATGTTGTTCATGTTCTGGAACTGAAACAAGTCAATTGATTAGGTAAATATAGATAAATATAGATTTAGATAAATTAATGTCTCAGTATTTTTTAAGTCAATCCAAGAGGAATGTGTTAAACACGTCTTTAAACGTAAATAACTGAGATTTAATTATGTGTGAAATGTGAAATGTTAGTCAAATTAATCACAAAATATCACCTTACACCATTATTTGAAAGTTTACATCATAATTTTTTTGCATCTTCAAAACAACATTCACGATATTAACAATATTATTGTCCACTCCTACAGGAGATGCATGTGACCACATCCCCTGAAGCAAACATAGGTTCAGCAGAAGACTAATGAAGATAAAAATTAATAGTGCCGTCAGACATTTAATCTATTAATATAATAATCAAAATGTAGGTGGCATACTCTCAGCTGGATCAGTGTGCACATCTCCTCAAAATACAATACAATACAATCTAATTTAAAACTAAATGGTAAAAGAGCAACCATTAGAGTGGTGGGGGGTAGTCCTGAGCACCAGCACACAGCACTCTGTAATTAATTAGTCCCGAGCAAATGTTTAAGACCAGTTGAAAAATGGACAAAAGTCACATTTTGCATCGTTGGATCTCAACAAGATTCCAAATAGAGCTTCAGTATGCAACAAGAAATGGGACTGAGACAAAAAAAAAAGTCTGAGTAGACATTTTATTGAAAACAATTTAACTGAAATAGGCTGATCAAATCTGTGCAAAAATGTGGATTCAGTGTCATTTTCTGTCAGGTATTCACACTGTCATGATGTTATGATGACAAAGGCAAAAACACTTTCTCTTTTTGAACGTGGTCGGGTTGTTGAGCTGCATAAGCAGGGCCTCTCACAGCACCATCGCTGCTGAGGTGGGACGCAGTAAGACAGTCATTTGGAATTTCTTAAAAGATCCCGAAGGTTATGGACAAGTCAAAAGGTCAAGTGGAAGACCCAAAAAAACGACACCGGCTCAGAGCCGAAGGATCCGATTGGCTGTCCGTCAAGACAGTGGACGATCCTTGACCCAAATTAAGGCTGTTACAGGTGCCGACTGCAGCCCAATAACCATCAGACACATCTGCAAAAAACTTCTTCAAAGGCCTCGTCTCCTTGAACGCCAAAGAAGTGCCACTTGGACTTTACAAGAGACACCAAACATGGGACATTGAAGGGTGGAAGAAAGTTTTATTCTCTGATGAGAATTTTTTTTTACCTTGATGGTCCTGATGGTTTTCCAATACCGGCTCTGTGCAGATGTTGCAGAGAGCATCCCTCATGACTGAAGGCTCTCATCTGTGGAACCACTGAGTTGTTCAACAGTTCAACGCTACAGTTCACAAAGTCCGCAGGACAAAGGACTTCTTCAAGGAGAATAACATCACTCTTGTGGACCTTCTTGCATGTTCCCCTGATCTAAATCCAATTGAGAACTTTTGGAGATGGATGGCAAGGGAAGTTTACATAAATGGACAACAGTTCCAGACAGTGGAAGCCCTTTGTGAGGCCGTTTGTTCCTTCTCTCCTCCTGGAAACACTTGCATCAAGCATGCTGCAACCAATGTTTGATAACGGTGGCACTACTCATTACTGACTTCATGTTTGGAACTTTGATTTATGTTTTGAGATTTATGTTTTGTATGCTGTTGTTATGTTTATGGTGTTGTTTTTTAGAACTGCTGCAAAACAGCATATTTAAAAAGAAAAAAATTACTCAGACCTATTTTTTGTCTCACTCCTTTTTCTTGTTGATTACTGAAGCTCTACTTGGAACCTTGTTAAGATCCAAACATGCAAAAATTTGACTTTTATCCATTTTTCAACTGGTGATAAAGTTTTGATCAGGACTATATGTTAGTTATAATAAATCGATGGCAAACTCACCAGGTTTTTGAAGAGGGCTGTGAGCTCCTTGGTAAAAACTGAGAACTTGAGAAAGGCCGAGCCCAGGTCGGGATCTTCTCTGTACACACAGTTTTCTCCAAACTTCTCCAGAGCTTGAGTGTACTGCTCCTCGTTCTCCACATGAGCTAATAACACAACAACAAAACTACATTTATAAACTACATAAGAATTGTATTACATTTATTCAGAAATGTTTAGGGTTTGAAGATTAAACGTAGAAAAGAATGAAATGAAGGAGACAGTCCCCTGCTTGACCTTTGGTGGGAATTAATCACTTGAGAATGCAGCTGTGCAACCTGCTGCAGATGTCATTTTGCAAATGAACCAATGTTACAGCTCAGAGTGAGTATCTCTCTTCTTTTAGACAGGCTGCTGACACCTCGACACATGGGACACTGGAGGAGCACAGGGACAGGCTGCCATGGTGACGCAGACAGTGGGGTTGGAGCTATCACTATGACAACCATGGACTGTGGAGATGAATGTAAACCCAGAGACATGCAGCTGGAGTCCCATTAGAACAATCAAAAGAGATCGTGGTTGGACAACTCACCCTCTTGTATTTTTAACCTTTTCTAAAGTATCATGTTTGTTCCCAGCATTTGAAAACTTCATTAAGTCTGTGATCTGCTCCTGCTTTACACAGAGTGAAACAAACCTGAGGATCTGAAGGTTCTCTGGTAAGTGGTTAGCTTTCCTAGATTTCTGTAAGATGGAAAGAAGCCGATCACCGTCATAATTGTCAGACTGTCCTTGCCTGTCCTATGTAGTGGTTTATGGAGCTATAGTGATTTAATGAAAATGGCAGCCAGAATCTGCATTGTTCACCAGATGCTTGATAGAATATGAACAGTACATCCAAAGCGGCACAATTAGGGATGTGGGTTTTGTTTGTCCACAAGTGCAGCTGCGCGCACAACTTGCTCCACAAAGACATGGTTTTATGTTGATAAGCATGTAAAAGCGTGAAGGGCCCACCATGCCTGAGCAACCACACACCCCTCCGAGCTGCTCTTGTGGGTCCGGGTGCACAGCTGCCCCTCTGTCCTCAGCATATTATTCAGGCTGTGTACGGCTCTCAGCGGGACAGCATGTATTCCACTGAATAAAGACTCTGCAGTAGGGTCCACCTCCGCCTTAGAGCTCAGGGAACCAACTGACCACCACTGATCACACGTTACAACATTCTGGCTCACTAAAAAAATAATAGCCATGACAAAACAAACTGACATGTAGATAGTAATAGTATTTACTGGAGTTATATTCCTGCAGGTTAGGTGAGGGCATGTTACTTACCTTCAACCCTGACAGAAAGTGACCCAGCTTCATAGTACCAGCAAACCAAGTTAAACATTACGTTACTTGACAACAGTCTAATCCAGGTCAGCCCCAGACACACTCACCTAGTCCAGACGAGTAGATGGCCTTCACAGACTTCTTCATTTTGTACAAAACACTGCGGTCAACATCCAGGGCCTGCACACAAACACAATATGGAGGGAATTGCAATGATATCAAAATAACATTGTGATAAAGGTTCTTTTATTCTATAAATGGAACGCATAACAAAGTGTGAAACCAACACAAAAACCTGTTAAACCCCATGTTGTGTTTTCAACTCACAATACTGACCTTATTCTGGAAGTTGCCGTGGGCGCCGCCATCTTTTTTCCATTGTATTATTTTACATGGGGCATACGAGCTTAACAGAAAATAAGTTCTACATGGACTTAAAAGCAGTTTTCAGGCCGCCCAGGAAACCGGTGCTTTGCTAACTTGTTGTTGCGTGTGTACATTAAACATTTTACTAAAATCAATCGACTTTATATAATGTTTTAGCGACGATACTTTTCCCCCGTTCGTCATTTGCGTGAATGGGGTTCTCGTCAACCGGAAATGCATTTACATTTAGATGAACCATTCCAATGCTGGAGGAGCTTTCTCTACACTGGGTGGACTGCTCCTCGTCCGCCTGGAGGAACTCTTTAAAGCCACCTCCCTCTTGAGTGGTTCTGGCTCCACAGTCCAAGTGGATGTCAGTCCTAGTTCATCTGCAGCCTGTCCGTCCGTGGGAGTAGGATCTCTCCTTCACTGTGGTTCTCCCAGAGGTTTCTACTTTTTCCCATGGGGTTTTTTGTAGTTTTTCCTCGCTGCGAAGGAGGGTCAAAGGACAGGGGCATTCTGGGACAGTTATCTGAACTGCTTTCTACCTGTGGCCCATCGAGGCAACTGTTGTTGTGATTTTGGGGCATTATAAAAATAAATTTATTTGATTTGATTTGATTTGATTTGACAACAGGAGTGCCGATCTGTGGCAAAAAGTGGGCGGGGCGGAATAAGGTGGATACTGTAATGCAACTAAATGTGAAAGTAGTCTGAATATTTAGAATGCTGTACGCTGATTAGGGCTGGGTGATATGGCGACAAAATTCGGAAGGTGAGCTCGTCCCTGTGACAGTCTGCTATTTTTGTGAAATCGTCATATCATGATCCACTGTTTCTCCCTTTAATGCAGCAGTCTGTTCAAACACTTTTTCTTCTGTTGTTTCACTTCTCTAAGGCTCTGAGCAGATGACTTTTTTTACCTCTTAAAGGCTAGAGCTGCACAATTCAAAATCAACACAAAATTTTAATGGATGCAATTAGCAAATCGCAAAGACTGTAATTTTTGAAGTGCTATTTTTCTTCCACAAACAACAAAATGTCTTTCTTTGATTTGAATAAAAACTGCTAACACTGTAGTTTGGATTTGTACAAACATGTTCTGAAATGACAAAAGCGCAACCAAAAGCTACAAAAATGCACTCAAAAGCGTGCCTATAAACAAGACTCAATGCACCAAAACGCGACAAAAACGTGACTAAAAACAAAGACGAGACTAAAAGTGACAAAGACGCGTTGAAATATGACAAACGCAACTAAATGTGAGAAAAACGCGACTAAAAATGACAAAATTGTGTTTAAAATGAAAATATGAACAGAATCTTATAATTAATATAATTAATTAATATTAACATAAATCGCAAATTTAACCTTAATCGCATTGGACAGAAAAATCACAATTAGATATTTTCCAAAATGATGCCACTCTATAATAGGCAACAGAAAAATACTAAGCAAACACGAATCAAGATAAAATCAAAATCATGATCTGACGCCAAGAAAATGGTGATAATTTTTTGCCACATCGCCCAGCCCTATCTCTGATTATACAAAGTAGAATCAGAATCGGTTTATTGCCATCGTCAGTGATCAAACTTCACAAACAAAGGAACTTGCTTTGGCGTAAGGTGCAACATAAAACAATGAATAAAATATAATAAAATATGTAAAAGAGGCATGCATAAAATTAAGAATTTTATGCATGCAAGTAACGGAATATATTACAAAATACATTTAAATACAGGTATTCTGTAACTAATTGCATTTTCAAAGCATTGGTGGACACCATCTATGGATGATTATTTCTTTTTGAAAATTATATAGCATCTCGTAAACATCAAATATCTGGTGGTACATAATGACAATAAACTGGTCCCATGTTTGGTGTCTCTTGCAAAGTCTAAGCAGCAGTTCTGTGGCATTCAAGGAGATGAGGCCTTTGAAGATGTGTTTTTTGTTTGTTTTTGAAACCCTTCAGTCGCAGATGCCGTCTAATGGTTATTGAACTGCAGAACTACCTGTAACAACCTTAATTTGGGTCAGGGATTGTCCAGTGTCAATATATATATATATATATATATATATATATATATATATAAGGTTTATCATTATGTATCCTCAATCTAGAAAGTAAAAAAGTAAAACTGAGAGAACACAACAGTGAGAATACTGAATGAGAAGTTTAAAACAAAACAAAAAAACACCACACATGGAGTCAGCAAAATGTCTACATGGCCGTATACATTTGCCGGGTTTTGGCAGGACTACTACTAGGGTAGTGCAGATAATGTTACATATTCTTGTATATATTGTAATATTATTGTTGTTGTTTTTTATTGGCTGGCTGGCTTTAAGCTAAAACTGTCATCTGTACCTCCGATCATTTGAAATTTTGATCTGCCGATACTGATCAAACTTGACTTTTTGACACATTAACAAAATTGACTTTGTGTCATAAACCTTTTTTCCAATAACAATAAATATATTAGTATAATAAATATAATACAGTGTTTATTATTACTGGAAAAATGTGCTTTGGCTCATCAATTAACCCCACGGTGAATGAATACTTGTGCCCTCAAAAGAACACAACTGTAGTGCAGTTCATGCAAAAACCATATCAATCCTTTTATAATAATTTAATATAAATAAGATTAGTTGACTAATGAATATCTTGGTCGACTAAGATACCGTCGACCGACTAATCGACTAAACAACTAAAGGACTACAGCCCTGGTATTTTGATTTTGCATACACAGGCATTTAGTAACTGTCACTTTAAAAGAGCACATTCTCAGCCAAATAAGACAGGACAGCTTTTACAGGCTCATGGCTCTTTTTACACTGAAATGATTGCTATAATGTGTAAATCTAGCGCGTGCATACCTGTAAATGTCTGTGTGTCCCGTGGATGCGCGTTTCAACCAGGAGGGTTTGACAGGGAGCTTACGCAACGCTACGGTAATAACTTACAGATAAACCCAAACTAAAGCAAGGGGGATGCGAGAGCCTTGCGTGTAAACTGTGATCGGTGTGTCTAATCAGCCAATTATGCAGATCACTGATCACATGATTTCTGACGTGATCGGCGGCCAATCGATCGGAGCACCTCTAATACAACTATTTTTTTCAGTACAGTAGTTCCTGGTTTAGGCCGAGTAACGGTTGCTTGTCTTGTATTAAATCCATGGATATTAAAGATGTACCTGTGAGGCTAAAAGCTTTGCATGTTGTCCATACTTCATGTCAAGACAAAACCAAACATGCCAGTTTGATACAACTACAGTTTCATACAACTGGTCTCTAGACCAAGTTCACCAGCAAAGCCACACGTCCAAAACTAAGAAGAATCTTGGTTCCACCTCCCGTGTCAAATACACTCAACCATCAGGCAGAGAGAAGCATGGTCAGTAAACTAAAATGGCTGGGCTGTTTGTGCAAATGTGAGTAAAATCAGCATAAATCACAGCTGATTACTGAAAGAAACAACTTTCCCTGTATAAATAAATCCTGTTAGCTTTGTTATAAATAAATTGCAAAACTGCTTTGGTCGTACTTTCACCTCAGCGAGGAGAAGAGGACAGAGTAGAAATAGTAAATGGCATCTTTTTGCATAAAGGACTCCACCACTCATTCACACCTGCTCTGTGTACGCAGGACGTTCCAGGGCAGCAATAATCTTCTTAAGGGCACAAGTCCTGCTCCTCGGAGCCAACCCAGGACATGTGTGCGGAGAGCTGCAAGCTGTGGAAAACACAGACTGAAGCGGACTTTCTGTGGACACCTGTTCAGAGGCAGCTGTTCTTGGTTGCTCTGAGGGAGGCTTTTGGCTGAGAGAAATGACCAAAGCCACTCACTAAATAGAGGATCAAGAATGCTTCCTGGGATCCTAACTTTGCTGAGATCAACACCTTTCACAGTGACACTATAACTGTTAACAATCTTTTCAAGTCATGTCATTTGAATCTTCCAATCTTGGCCATTACAGAGAGGTATGAAAACATCATAATTTTAATTCTGTGAGCGTAGAACTAGAACACTAAGTGACAGTGATGGGCTGTTGTTAATATTACTTCAATTACTATATTGATAATCCCTTTTGATTCATAGAAACATGAGCGTTTTTCACAAACTTAAAGCAGCATTAGTCAATTATTTACAGTAATGCACTGCCACAATTTCCTTCTACCTCCTACAAACCCTTCTGCATATCGATTATTCACATGGATGAATTATATGCATGTTTCAGGCGTAGGCAAAGCTTTGTAAAACAGTAAAGCTAAGCAGACCACCCTTATCCCAATGCTTTGAATTCATGAGTTTCAGGCAATGAATTCCTTACTGATAAAATCACAATTTTTGAGGACTATCCCCGATTCAAAAGATATAAAATTTTGATATTTGATAAATTTGCTATAACAGAGTACCATTGCCATGCAAAAACCTTCAAATTTGGAATCCTTATAAATAATGGCTAAAATGAACAATCTGCAGTGAATTAAAAAATGTACTGTCTCTGGAGTTCTCTGGGGCCTCACAGTTGCTTAAGGAGAGTTTTGGGGTGAGCTATAGGAAAGAGCTGAGCCAGTGGTAGACTGTAGACATGTGTCAGGCAGGTGTAGGTGTGGAGCATCATTCAGAGCTCATGCCTCAAAGTAAGGAGCAGACATGAATGACAACACAACAAAGTGCTGCTGGACAGATGCACACGACTGGTGCATTTCTTATTTAACACATCAATGAAAAAGAATGTCCAAGAAGTAGCAGATAGCAACGCAATGTGCAGAACTTCAGAAAATGATGGACAATACTTCAAAAGTTAACATTTAGTTGAGGACTGTATGAAAAAGTCAAACACGTGTAACACTTATCTCCAGTGGTCAGTGACATGCAGGCACTATTATTCTGCTTATGTGGGAAAATCTATTTTTATAAGAGACAGGGCGAGGCTGTTGTGAGCACAAAAGTAGGGAAACTGGGCCAGAGGAGGAGCCAGTGAAAGGCTGTGGAGCCAGCGGAAGTGTCCTTCCTGCTGACCTGCACTGACAGCAGTACACTGAGGATACAGAGGATCACTCTAACACAGGCCTACTACTGCACTTAACACGAGCAAGATGCAGCACGACGACACTTCTGTCCTGGTTTAGCCATTTATCGACAAAGAATAGTTTCTACTTATGGAGGAAAATAAAACTACTTAAACTCATGCATCGAGGCTGCTTCAAACATAAACTACACACACACAAAAAAAAGCAGTGACAGCTGTCAGAGGCCACAGTGATCAACTTCTTTGTTTTGTTTTTCACACGGTTCACTCAGCATAGTATGGAGGGGCTGAGTGGATGGATAGATGTTTGGATAGAGAGATGAATCCAAATCCACTTACCTCCTCCAGTGATGCCACCGTGTTTCTGCAGTGGGACATCCTGGTAGTGAAGTTAGAAGCGGTGGGCGACTTGTAATCCTCATTAGTCTCTGCCACAAACTCAGAAACTGTAATTTGCTCCGGCATAATGGCCCCTTTGTAGATCTCTTGAAGAACTTGTCTTAATCCAGTCTGCAGTGAGTTACGGGCGAATTAAAAAAGTTCACAACAGTAACCGCTGAGAGTGGAGTGCTGTCCCCAAAATGTACAGCATCGTCGGGACCGCAGCTCTCGCGACACGATCCTGTCCCACTGGACGCCTGCTCTGCGTCGATGCCCGCGGTGGATGAGACCTCCCGTTCTCTCGCGTATCCTTTAGTTTATTTGAAGTTAGTTTTTATCCATTTACAATTTCAAGTAGCGGCTCACGGTTTCTGTCTGAGCCAAAGAAGTTCTTCCTTTCGGACTAGCCCCGGGAAACAACAGCCCTCAGCACTGCCGTTTCCACGGGAGCGCATGAAAATTGACAAAGGTAGAGGCGGGACCAGATGGGACAGGATTGGCCAATGAGCAGCCGCGGCTCATGAGTCACGACCAATGATAGAACACGACGGGCGTACCCTCGTGCTGCTTTTACTGGCTTTGTAACGATTGGGTTTGTCCTTAGTGTAAATTGCAAAAACGCTTTAAGGTTGTTCACATAAATGTTATTCAACACAATTGACCTTTTAAAATATAACTATAAGCATAAGAAAAATATAAATACAAAGCTGAATTGGCTGTTTTCGCGGCTGAACCTGCGACAGTGCCTCAACTGCTCATAGAGGACACAAACAAGTGTTTCTCGTGCATCCTTTCTTTACTCCAGCCCACTTCTGCCGACAGCCGGTTAGCTAAAAGCCCTGTTCCTAAACCTAACCCTAATCCTACCCCTACCCTAATTGTGAAAAAATATATTTAAAAATATTTTGCTAGCATAGCCACCGACGCAAAGTAACGGTCTGTGGAACAAGTGAGAGTTAGTATATGGACATAACTCCTGTTCAGATCACAATCTCACTGAGCTGCAGAGGCTGCACACTGGTTCATGATTGGCTGTAGGTGCTGGACAAGAAGTGCCCATTCAGATAAGAGAAGACGACACGTCGATTCATTTCCAGCAGCATTCAAAATAGTCGACTTGAGAACCAATAACCTGCACCAAATTATAAGATAAACAACTTGGCCATAACGTCCAATGTTTTTGTAATTAACAATAAATCAATATTACAATTGTTATCAGTAAGAGCTATTTAATTATTTATTTGAATGTTCCTTTCCAGCAAAAAGAAAAGGTAAGTGAAAAGGTTGTCAAGTTTGCTAGTTTATCATCTAATAATTTATTATTGGGGGAACCAGACCCAGTGAAAGTGTTGCAGGTGACACGTCTCAAGTCCTTTTTGTCTTACCTGGAACAAGCTCAAACTTGAGAACTACACTCAGGCCACATATTAACCATTGCGTAATGGTGGATGATCAACAATACCATGTTTCATTTATATTTACTGTGATATTGCCTTCTATTGTACCCTACATCAGCAGTGGCTGCTTCACTGCAGCAGGGAGAGGATCAGAGACCCCCACCACCAAAGACCCCCATAGCTAGTGGAGTTGACCAGAAATGGACTCACACATGATTCATCAATTAGGTCAAAAGGTCAGTCCTGGATCATAATGTTCAGATAACAAAGAAAATCCAATGATGCTGCAAAGTCAAATCCCTCTTTCCGTTGTGGCTTACTCTTCTGTACTTTGTATCATATGATCCAAGATGATTGATTGTCTAATAATCCTCGTTCCCTAAAAGCCTCATTAATTACACTAGAGAGCAGTGGCTGCTCAGCTTGACCCACACTTTCTATTCCACTGACAAAACAGTCCCTGGTTGACCTTGTTGTTCTGAAGGGCGAGTGAGTATGAAATGATGAGAAGTGTGTGGCTTTTACAGTGATTGCTATTCTGTGATTTGATCTGAACAGCAGCATGCCCCAAAGCGTTGTCATGCAAGTCTGAATAAAATAATTCACACTCTTTGATGTGACGCCAGTCTGGGAAAGGTCTTTACTCTGCCTATACACCCCAAAATTCTGAAATCGACCTCGAACAGCTCATACTTAAAATCAGTCACAAGGCACTTTTTTATTCATTGCAACACTGAGAAATGCTATAATACAAACATACTGGCATAAATTAAGTACTCAGGTAGCATGCCAGACATGAGAATACAGTGCATTCCGAAAATATAAAGCCTAAATAAAAAGATGCTAGGGGGAGACAAAAAACAGTCTTCTTTGATGAATATTTGAAAAAAGGAGTTTAGGTTCTTCTCCGGTGGTGCAGTGGTGACTACCACATGGTGTCGTGAGTTCCATTCTCAGCCTTGATCATTTGCCGAATGTCTAAACCCTCTCTTTCCCCATTTCATGCTACATCTATCCTGTCATATAAAGCCTTCATCACAAAAAAACAACAACTTTCCAAGTAAATAATTTAGTGAAACATATTTTATTTCTTTTCTTTACTTAAAAGTCCACAAATAATCAATCTTGATCAAGTCCATCAGGTATGTCCACACCATCTGTGACATTCTAATCCAAAACATGTTCCGATGAACTTGTTATACTCAGTGATTATAAATGAATGGATTAATGGATTTGTTTAGGACCTTGAATGACACCCAAAGCACTTTAATGTGCATTATTCATTCACTCCACATGTGATGGTAAGCTACTACTGTAGTCACAGCTGCCCTGAGGTAGACTGCATGGAAGCGATGCTGCCAATCGGCGCCATTGGCTCCTCCAACCACCAACCATTCACTCACTCACTCACCAATTTCATACTAGGCAAGTGTCTTGTAAGTACACAACAACAATTCCTCTAGCCACCCCACTGTGGCCCCTAGTGTTCCAATGTTCTCCCATCCAACTACCCAGACCCCAACCTACTCAGCCCCCTGGTCTGATCGGGCGTTGACAAATAGGTATGGCCTAGGGTGGGTAGTTTAAAATAATTTGTTGTAATTGTGACACTTTGACACTCTCCAAGAGAGGACAGCAAGTTTTCATGATAAAACTCCACCATGTTAGACAACTTTCGCTCTACATATTCCCCTTTGGGCTAAGTGTGTCTGTTTGCTTTATCTTGTATGAAAAAGGATGTATTTCTTGTGGAGATACTACTCAGAGCTGCTCAGAGCTCACCAGCCAAGCTGCCATTCATTTGTAAATGGTGCCCTCTGTAGGCTGTGTTTGAAAATGACCCAGTGAAACTGACAAAAAAGCATTCATTTTGATTGAAAAACGGATTGTATAATTGTTTTACCTACAATTGCCGACAACCAGGCTTCAGCAGCTTTAGGCCCGTGGCTTCATCAGCTGACAGCGGTTTTTGTTATTCTGCTGTTGTTTTGTACGTTGTTATAACTTTGAAATGTTCATATTGTGGGACTAATCTTATTTTACCAATGACATTTACGTTAGCTTATTGTTAACACAGCGCAAACACTGGCTACTAAGGGTCGTTAATAGGCCGGTGCTGGAGAGGGGATAGGCCTCCTCAGATCAGCTGTCTCATGTCCACGAGTCTTGTGCCTTGTGGCTCAATTGTCATCATGGGAGCTACAAACTATAGTCCAGGGTGTGTCACTGACTAGCCAGTTGGCTGTATTTTTACAGCAGTTATTGAGACTTGAGTTATTGAGAATGTTACTAAACACAATGCATACACACTGGGAAACCTGCGGTAAAAAAAAATCTTCAACTTTATTTAAATGACCCTCCTTTTAGACGTGTAATAGCACTTTACAACTTCTTTGCTGTTGAGATTTTCATTTAAACCCCTGGCCTGGCACTTTCTCTTCCTGCCCCCTTTGCTCAGTACCTACTGTACTCTCTGTACCACCGAGCCGTGGCCCCTCCCTCAAACCGAACCTCTGACGAAGCGGCGCGGGGGCACAGCTTTCTCTGACGCACGGCTCTTTGTTGGATGTGAGCCGCTGGTGACCAGCGTCCAGCCATCGGAAAAGCAGCAGCCGCGGAGAGAGAGGATTTATCACCGCAGCAGCAGCAGCGGCTGAGGCCACAGACCAAGGACTCAACGACACCGAGCCAGCATGGCTACCCAAACGACAGCATCATGCACTGGTTCCACTCTGTTGCAGCCCATCAGTGAAATAATCAACCTCCCACTCGACCAGGTATGATTTCTGTCGGAAGAAACGTTTTCAAAGGGGCTGTTATTGTCGAGTTGCTTTTTTACAGCACGTATTCACGTAGCCAGCATGCAAGTCTCTTGTTTCGTAGTCATAGGCCTATTCATAACATTCCAAAACATTAGCATAGCCAGAGCTACATAGACTGCGCATTTGAGTAAAGGCGTGCACAAAATCAGTGTTTGTGTGCGAATATCATCATCTGGCCAGCCCCAGAGAGACTGCCTTTGTCTGCCCCTGTAATCCAAGGGTCTCTCCGGGCTCGTAAAGAGCACCCGCCGGGACTTTTGGTCCACTCCCATTGGATCAACATCATAATCTGGATTAGTTTCATTTTTCTGTCACTGTACATTATCAGTGAGCGTGCATTTAGACCGTGTCTAAAGATCTTTCATCTTGCATGTTGCTTTTAAAAGCAAGACACAGGCCCTGTGTAGCCTAATGCACTAGCACGTTTTGGATAGTGTGGAGGACCTGTGAATTTGGGCAGGAAACTCATCTTGCCACTTTCACAGTGGCATAGGAAAACTGGAATGTGTCGTTATGTGACTCCATCCTCTGGAATCTAGCTCTGAGGTCACCAAAGTCAGTCTATTCATGACATCAAAGACATGTAATGTGTTTAAAGAACACCAAAATGATTGGTGTAGTGGTGCTCCTGTTTTCATGTATTGTCAGTACTACATGACAGTTTCTGTAGTTTGGAATTGGAACAGCTTAGATAGACACTAAACTCAATATTCTATTTTTGCATATCTTCGAAACATCAATTTCAGTGAATCACCTACACTGTTAATGGGATGGTGTATGTGAGAGTCTGTGATGCATGAGACAGAACTTACTCTTATGTCTTCTTTTAACAGTCTCTTCTAATTTACTTATCAATTAAAAGTAACCTGTACTGTTTTTTTTTTTCAATAACTTAAATGAACTGGAAGTAGAGAACTCTCTAGAGATCAGCCAATTAGAGAGGGAAGCAGACAAGTCCCAGTGGAGGGTCCCAGTCCATAGGGACGTGATGAAGCATAGCTGCAATACAGTATCTGTAGAATTGTATAAGAGTAAATGCAAATTAATAGCAAACCAAACAGTCAGTGTAAAACAAACAACAACAAAAATAATACAGAGAGAAACTTGATTGGCCCCCATAGTGGCCCGTTGCCTGGGATCCAGAATACACACTTCAGTTCTTTATGAAGAGTGAGTGTGGTCATCATGCCCTCTGTCGTGCTTTGAGTCAAACTCAAACACTGTACAATCAGATTACAATCAGCTCAATGGTCACATACTGTATAATTTAGAACAATATTCAAAATCAAATCACTTTGATGCTTTGCTTATTGATTCTGCAGAAATCCACAATGTTTTTCAGTCTTTTGTGTCTTTTCCTGTCATTTTTTCCCCACAAGCAGATATATTTGATTTTATAGACGGACCATGTGACCATTCAGACAGACCTTGATTGGCTAATCCACTTGTCAATCACGTCCATCTGAACTTGCGGAGATGAAAACGGTGACCAGACTGATATCGATCTGTAGAAAAATACAGAGAGATATTGTGGATTTTTTGAGTATTTTAATGCATTTTGCCCAGTGCTCTCACACAAGGGCTACCTGGTGGCCAAACAATAAAAATAATGTAATTGTAATTTAGACTGAAGTTTTAAAATGTAAAGTTATATTCCAGCTGTATTGATTTAGAGGACCCTGCTTTAATTTGCTTAGCTGGACAAATAAGCAATCAAAAAGTATGAATGAAGCAGTCAAATCTAAACTATATTACTGTGAGTATTTTTAATAAGTCTTGCCTATAATTGCAAAAATTACCTTAGAAGTGAACCAAATTACTGGAAATGTGGTTTGACATGTAAAACACCCCCCTATTTTGGCCACCTTTTCCCATTCCTGTTTCAAAATCCTGGACTACTGCCTTCTTGTAGTTGATGAAACGCATTATCAAGGCTTTCTGGCGCTTTAGTGTAATACAAGCCTAAAAATTAGAAACAGCCTAAAGAGCCCTTCGGTTGGACCAAATATCCTCCTGCACTGTGTTTCAGCCTCAAAGCATACATATCTGCCGTCCTGGAACTCATTGTGCCCTGCCTCGGACCGTACACTTGTTGGCGTTGAAAAACGCTACCTCCCTGGCTCATTGTTCACATCTAGCTGTCTGCTGTCTCTTTTCGCAGTGGTTCCCAGCCTGGGGTGTGCCTGAGGTTTCAGGGGTCCCCAGAGCTTTGTCTGGTCAGAGGTTCAGGTCATCAGAGTAATAATTTGTGCAAATTAAATTGTCAAAATACCAAGCAAATGATTGGAAATTGGATGTGGGAACAGAAAAAAACGGGACCCCAATGCAGGTCGCGAAATGATTTACAGGGGTCTCCAGATGATGGAGAAAAATGTATACAATAGTGTTAAACAAGGCTTGACCCCCTTCAAATGCAGTGGTAAATGTAGATTCCTATTTGTCGGCCAATCAAAGTCCTTTTCCTAGGTCTATAGTCTCAAAATAATGTCAAACATTAGATATAAGACTAATTTATCACTTTGCGTGTCACCTATTTTTTGTGTTTGGGGGTTGTGAATGTGAACTATTGTTATTTTGGGGGTCACGACTGAAGAAGTTTGAGAACTACTGTTCTATGACACTGTCCCGTCTTGCACGATCTCTCCGCCTTGAATGGGGAGGTCTGCCTGCCTCGTATTGTACTGTCCACCCGTCTCAGAGTGAATTGTCCACCTGTCTTGCATTGAAAAGTGTAGTTAAATATATGAAAGCTGTTTGTATTCGTTATTATAGCTGCAAAATTTCAATGCTGCTAATGCCAAATTATTAGACACCACTGGGTGTCTCCTAGCCCCTGCTTGCACCTATTCGGTTCTTTGACCTGCATGTAGACTGGAACATGAGTAGTCTGGCAGGTTTTGGGACAAAGACTAGTTGAATTTGGTTGTTAAGGGCAGTGGTTCTCAACCTGGGGATGTGGGTCCTGCAGTGATTTCTGGGGGTCCTCACATGATATGGTGAAACTTTGAAAATTGATACTGTAGGCTCAAAACAAGCTTGATACCCTTCAAATGCATTGGTAAAAGTAGATTCATATTTGTTGGTCTATCATAGTTATTTATCTAGGTCTATATTCTGAAAATAAAATAAAACATTAGACATGATTGAGAACCACTGGTTTAGGGCACTCTGAGTTCTCTGTGCATGTAAACGTAGTGATAGTGTTCAGCATGACCAACAATCGGTCAAACTTTATCTTACACAGACCTGTCCTGTACCCTGCCAAACACTCTTCCCTCGTCTCTGCTGGTGGCTCTTTGTTAGCACTTAGCTTAGTTACACTACTACTTCTGCCAATTCTAGTTTTCGGAGCCTCAGTGCAACAGAGGTCGTAGTCTGACTGCTTGGTCATTACCCAATTTGGCAGAATGCCTGATTTGGCACTTGCACATACTTTAACGCAAACGTTGAAGTTGCATGGAAACATTCTGGGGACAAACTTTATTTTTGAGGAATTTACTCTTGGAATATCATGAATTTCATGGAAAAAAAGAAACATGCCCAAAGTCTGTAAAAATTATACATTTGAAATGTAAACGTAACAGAGCTTCATAAACTCTGACTTGAGACTGAGTTGTAAAATGTCTAACTTTTGTTTCGTTTTCCATTATACGCTGTGTTAAATAGTGAAATTTTCATATAGCTACATTTAAATTGAGCACTACTTGAGGCCACAGCCACTGAATAAACAGTTTTTAAGAGTCAAATAAGTTTAATTGGGATATGCCATATCGGCCTGTTGCTCTAAATCGGGCAATGACAAGCTTTGTCTGCTTGGATGTCTGCTCCTTATTCCCTTTTTGTGTTCTGATCTTAAAGGACACATATTCTGGTACAGTGACTTTTTTGAGTTTTTACCATGTTCTAACAATGTTTCGTTATCAAAAACATACCTGAAGTTGCATTCAGCTGGATTCACGCTGTTTTGAGGAATGTTTATTAGAAAATCCTCCCAGCTCCGAGCATCAAAAATACTTCCTGCTGAACCTCCTGGTTCTGGGACGTATTTTCAGATTTCATACCTCACTTATCCCAGAATCATTTGCTGTTTTAAGTTCTTAGATCATCGCCAGACTCGTTCTGAGCATTTCTGCCATCTAAACAGGGCTCCCGTCTGTGGCGCACTGGCACCCCATTTAGATGCATCGTTTTTTTGGGGTTTTTTTTTGCTTTGTTTTTTTACGTAAACATATCATCTGTGATACCGTTTTGTTTACACATTTATTAGAAATTATAGAAATAATCAGTTCTGTGCTAAAACCTGACTGTAAAAAAAGTTATTCTGAATATGTGCATTACTTTACAGATTTTTCAAGTGAAAAGATATGAGGGATGGGAATAGATCAGGTTCCTCTTATTGATCTGGTTCCTTAGCAATTCTTAGATAGTCTTCTTTAACTGAAATATGTATTATTATCTAGTCTTATAAAGGCCTATATTTTAGTCTTATTAGAAGGGGAAAAAAGTTAATATTAAGAAGAACAACATTTGGGGACATTTTCCCCTTCGAAAGATATAATATTTTGTTTCAAATTGTTAATCACAATGACAACAATCCCCTCTGCATTTTACGATCAGGTACACCTAGATAGACACAGTCAGGGATCAAACAGGTTTGGTCTTAAAGCACAAAGAGTAAATTTATTTACTATTTAGTCAGATAAACAGGTGATCCTCGTGATCTTACCTGTGCAGTGCCCTGGTTATGGTCCAGTTTGGCGCGCCAGGTGCGTCCGCCTCACTGATTCATGTGTGAAAGCATCAAATAAGCGATACCTACACGGACCAGAGAACTGGTTCACCTGGCTGACGTTTTACGCGGCCCTTGATGAAACGTAGTTGAGGGTCGATCACGGCAGGTGCTTCCAAGCCACAACAGAGACGAGTTTGTGCGGCCAGTTCTCTGGCGTGCTCAGAGCAGCTGTGAGTGAGCGAGGCGCTGCAGGGATGCCGCTGCTGCTCCAAGGCGGGAGAAACTAAAGAGCCACGATGATGTGGGTTAGCAGGAACAGTGAATGTGTTTAGATGGCAGAAATGCTCAGAATAAATCTGTGATGATTTAAGGACTTAAAACAGCAGAAGATTCTCAGGTAAGTGACGTATGAAATCTGAAAATACATCCCGGATCAAAGGAGTTCAGCAGGAAGTATATTTGACACTCAGAGGTGGAAGGATATTCTAACATTCCTCAAAACGGTGTGAATGCAGCTGAATGCAACTTCAGGTATGTTTTGATGATGGAACATAGTTAGAACATGATTAGAAGCTCAAAAAAATTCACTGTAGCAGAATATTTGTTCTTTAATATATTGGGCAATGGTTCCAAATACAAAGCTCCTTTTCCTAGAGTCAATGGCCCTCATCATAATTTGGGTATATGCGTGGTGCCAAATCGCTACACCACCCAACATCCATCAACATGAACTTTGGACATTCATCATCGTGAACTTTGGTGTACGGTGCGCTGAAAGGCTACGCTAAATCGGCAGGTAGTGTAAATTTACACCAATGTCAAACGAACACAAGAATGTGGAGAAAAACATGGATTATGATTATTTCAGCCACAATATGTTGGTCTATTACATTTATCACAACACATTTAATCAAACCAGCATTATTAACCATAAAAGTACAGTATGAATTGCCTTCAATCATTTGGATAACACGCGCATCAGCCTTGACCTTGACCTAGGCCTTGACCTAGGTCACACAGCTACAGCAGAAGCAGCCAACAGTGGAAACGCAAGTACCCACTGCTGACTGTTTGGTCTGGATGGTCCTGACATGGGTTCCGTTCTGCTTCTGCCAGGCCTCTTAAGAGCGTTGACTCGGGAGCAACTGAGACTGAACTCCGTCCCACATGGTATCTCAGCGCTGTCCCTGGTCCCGTGTGTGGTAGAGGGATTATGCAGCAGACCAGATCTGAACGGGTTCATTCCCAAGTCTCCCAACAAGTCATGCGGATACAGTCCTGGAAGTACTGTGGTGAAGCAAACGTTTCCTCTGCCCGGTTTGGCAGATCTATTTATTTCGGGGCAGCTCATCCTCTGCACTTGTTCCTACCCGGAGAGGAGCACTGCTCAGGCCAAACCACCTGAGGCCACTCCCTGCTCCTGAGCCCGACCTGAACTAGACCGGCTCCACTGGTTCGTCCATCTGGGTTTAGATCTTACCTATCATACTAACCAACAAACTATTTTTCAAGTTGAATAAACCCATAAAACATTAATTACTGATATAATAGCAAATGGTATTTTTACGTAAATACATTTTCTTCTGATTTTTATTAGACTTACGATTCATTAGGCCCGAGCCGGTGACGAGAATCGTCCCGGCGAGGGACTAATTGTAATTCTTACGGAATCGGGGAGATCGCGAAATACGCATAGTAAACTATGATGGATATGGCCGTGAGTGGTGTCGAAAATTAGAACTCGATGAGCTCTAATTATGAGTGAAGGCCCCGTGAAAAAATATTGCACGACGGCTGAATAGCGCCCCCTCGAAAATGGATTAACATTGGGCCAATGGGAGCCCGGCCATGAATAATGTTACGCTAAAAATCCAACTCATGGTCCAAAAAATAGAACAGGTCAGGACATGTAAAAAATCCTCTTATGACCCCGCCCCCAACCCAACAGGAAGTCGGCCATATTGGATCAAACCCGGGGCTGAGAAAAGCACACACCTGTGTACTTTTGACTCCTCCTCCAACAGTTTTCATCGAAAACACTTCAAATTGGGTCACAAGACACTAAACCCATGTGGAATGACATACTATCAATTTGAATGTGATACATCTTCAGATATGGTCATGGTGAATTTTCTACAAACTCTTAATTTTTGGAATATTAATAAAAATGATCTATTTTGCACACAATTTTTTCTTGGAAAATGCTAATAGAGCGTTTGTGCAGATTTGAAAGCTGAGCGGACTGATATGCAAATCAAGCAGCTATGTGATAAAATGGCTCTATAGCGCCCTCTTCAAATTTTATTTTTAAAAATTCATAACAGCCAGGCTGTTTGTCATGGAGAACTGAAAAAATCTACAGAGGGTTTATTTGTGATGGGGTACAATGTGACAAAGTGGCATGACTCCAGCTATTGTACTTATGGAGAAAAATAATAGGGGAAAAAGGCGTTTCCGTTATTAGGCCCGAGCCGATGGGACGAGAATCGTCCCGGCGAGGGACTAATTGTAATTCTGCAGCGGGAGATCGCGAAATACGCATAGTAAGCGATAGCGGATATGGCCGTGAGTGGTGTCGAAAATTAGAACTTCGATGAGCTCTAATTATGAGTGAAAGCCCGTGAAAAATATTGCACGACGGCTGAATAGCGCCCCCTCGAAAATGGATTAACATTGGGCCAATGGGAGCCCGGCCATGAAAAATGTTAAGCTAAAAATCCAACTCATGGCCCAAAAAATAGAACAGGTCAGGACATGTAAAAAACCCTCTTATGACCCCGCCCCGAACCAAACAGGAAGTCGGCCATATTGGATCAAACCCGGGGCTGAGAAAAGCACACACCTGTGTATTTTTGACTCCTCCTCCAACAGTTTTCATCGAAAACACTTCAAATTTGGCCACAAGACACTAAACCCATGTGGAATGACATACTATCAATTTCAATGTGATACATCTTCAGATATGGTCATGGTGAATTTTCTACAAACTCTTAAATTCTGGAATATTAATAAAAATTATCTATTTTGCACACAATTTTTTCTTGGAAAATGCTAATAGAGCGTTTGTGCAGATTTGAAAGCTGAGCGGACTGATATGCAAATCAAGCAGCTATCTGATAAAATGGCTCTATAGCGCCCTCTTTAAATTTTATTTAAAAAAATTCATAACAGCCAGGCTGTTTGTCATGGAGGACTGAAAAAATGTACAGAGGGTTTATTTGTGATGGGCCACAATGTGACAAAGTTGCATGACTCTAGCTATTGTACTTATGGAGACAAATAATAGTGGAAAAAAGCGTTTCCGTTATTATTATTAGGCCCGAGCCGATGGGACGAGAATCGTCCCGGCTAGGGACTAATTGTAATTGTTACGAAAACGGGGAGATCGCGAAAATCGCATAGTAGCGATAGCGGATATGGCCGTGAGTGGTGTCCAAAATTAGAACTCGATGAGCTCTAATTATGAGTGAAGGCCCCGCGAAAAAATATTGCACGACGGCTGAGTAGCGCCCCCTCGAAAATGGATTAACATTGGGCCAATGGGAGCCCGGCCATGAAAAATGTTACGCTAAAAATCCAACTCATGGTCCAAAAAATAGAACAGGTCAGGACATGTAAAAAATCCTCTTATGACCCCGCCCCGAACGCAACAGGAAGTCGGCCATATTGGATCAAACCCGGGGCTGAGAAAAGCACATACCTGTGTACTTTTGACTCCTCCTCCAACAGTTTTCATCGAAAACAATTCAAATTTGGCCACAAGACACTAAACCCATGTGGAATGACATACTATCAATTTGAATATGATACATCTTCAGATATGGTCATGGTGAATTTTCTACAAACTCTTAATTTTTGGAATATTAATAAAAATTATCTATTTTGCACACAATTTTTTCTTGGAAAATGCTAATAGAGCGTTTGTGTAGATTTGAAAGCTGAGCGGACTGATATGCAAATCAAGCAGCTATCTGATAAAATGGCTCTATAGCGCCCTCTTCAAATTTTATTTTAAAAAATTCATAACAGCCAGGCTGTTTGTCATGGAGGACTGAAAAAATGTACAGAGGGTTTATTTGTGATGGGGTACAATGTGACAAAGTTGCATGACTCTAGCTATTGTACTTATGGAGAAAAATAATGGGGGAAAAAGATGTTTCCGTTATTATTATTAGGCCCGAGCCGATGGGACGAGAATCGTCCCGGCGAGGGACTAATTGTAATTGTTACGAAAACGGGGAGATCACGAAATACGCATAGTAAACGATGACGGATATGGCCGTGAGTGGTGTCGAAAATTAGAACTCGATGAGCTCTAATTATGAGTGAAGGCCCCGTGAAAAAATATTGCACGACGGCTGAGTAGCGCCCCCTTGAAAATGGATTAACATTGGGCCAATGGGAGCCCGGCCATGAAAAATGTTACGCTAAAAATCCAACTCATGGCCCAAAAAATAGAACAGGTCAGGACATGTAAAAAATCCTCTTATGACCCCGCCCCCAACCCAACAGGAAGTCGGCCATATTGGATCAAACCCGGGGCTGAGAAAAGCACACACCTGTGTACTTTTGACTCCTCCTCCAACAGTTTTCATCGAAAACACTTCAAATTGGGTCACAAGACACTAAACCCATGTGTAATGACATACTATAAATTTGAATGTGATACATCTTCAGATATGGTCATGGTGAATTTTCTACAAACTCTTAATTTTTGGAATATTAATAAAAATTATCTATTTTGCACACAATTTTTTCTTGGAAAATGCTAATAGAGCGTTTGTGTAGATTTGAAAGCTGAGCGGACTGATATGCAAATCAAGCAGCTATCTGATAAAATGGCTCTATAGCGCCCTCTTCAAATTTTATTTTAAACAATTCATAACAGCCAGGCTGTTTGTCATGGAGGACTGAAAAAATCTACAGAGGGTTTATTTGTGATGGGGTACAATGTGACAAAGTGGCATGACTCCAGCTATTATACTTATGGAGAAAAATAATAGTGGAAAAAGAATTTTTCCATTATTATTCTTATTCTTATTATTCTTCTTCTCTTCGAAACCGCCCTTGATTTGACCCCCTGAACATTAACGAAAACTCAATTTTATTTGACCCAAAATTCAAGGTCGGTGAAAATTTTGTTTTTTTGATATTCTAAAAAATTAATGATGCTAAATGACTCGCTAGCGCCATCTCAAAAATCAAAATACATTACGGCAATGGGAGGTCAACTTCATCGTAGACATATGAAATTTGGTACGAAGGTAGGTCATGTCAAGACGAGTATAAAATTCTATTATGACCCCGCCCTAAACCCTACAGGGCGTCGGCCATTGTGGGCGGAACCTGCTTTTTTCGCAAATTTACAATTCGCGTTGTATTTTTTTACACCGTGGATTTTCAATCAGTGTGCTTGAAACTTTGGAACAATGACCTAAACCCTTGTGTGGTTACAGATGATTCATGTGATTTTTGATATCTTGATAAATGTGGGTGTGGCCAACCCGCAAATCAAAACACTCAATTTTCAAAGTCTTTCAACTTGCGTATCTCTGGCCAGGAGCGTCCGATTTTCCGGCATTAATATACGTTTTTGTTTGAAATCACGGGCTGAACGTAAAGGTATACAATACATACGTGTATGTTCTATAATTGCTCTACAGCGCCCCCTTGAAATTTTGAATTGGACAAAAATTTTAGTTTGCGGAAACACACGAAATTCGGGAAACAGATACTTCTTACCATTCTGAACAAAAAAGCCAATGAGATCACACCTTTATCTGTAAGCATGTTACCGTGGCAATGACAAATATGTGCCATTGAAATACATGGGATTTGGTAAACAGGACACAGATTCTGCTCAAATTCTCCCCAAACACAGTCTGAGGGCTTTAGTGATTGACACCCTGTCCCTGCACTGGCCCCTCCTCCTTGTAAAAGGTGAGGAGGAGAGAGGGGCGGCAGCAGCAGCAGTGGCTCAGTGGCAGAGAGACTGTCTTATGATCCAAAGGTCAGCGGTTCGAATCCCGCTCCTCACATAAACATCCTTGGGCAAGACACTTAACCCGCCTTGCCCCCAGTGTCTGCTACTCTGGTGTGTCAATCATAAATACATATGTGACCGTTTACCGAGAGGGGAGAGAGATGAAGAGGAGAACAGAGAGCAGTCTGCCCCCTACTGGCCAACCCGCGCCGCTACCCGCCCTTACGTGCCTCAACGTGAGCGCGCCTCACTGTGAACGCGCCTCCAGCCTAGAGCGCAGCGGAGCACCTCGTGCTGCGGTAAACAGTGACGCACTGGAATAAACTTTTCCTCCGTCATGACGGTGCGTCGTGCTGAGTCCTACGTCCTGGATCTGACCTGGAGTTTGGTAAATAACAAGCTAACTCTTCTATCTGTCGTTTCTTTCGTGTAATTACTGTGTAGCATTAGCATTAGCTATTTTCTATCGATTTACGTGCACTTGCGGCAGTTGTTAAGACTTTGGCCACACAAACGGAGAACGTGTCGAGAAAGTCCGAAGGCGAATGTGTGTTTGTGTCATGAATTAGAGTTCAAACTGGGGCAAACAGATCAGATGTTCTGACAGATGACGTGGCTAGTACCGACCCTTGTGTTAACAGTAGCAGCGCTGGAACTAAAGAAGTGACACTAAACAGACGCGGTTACGGTCGCCCCAGAGGGCTTTACGGTTCTGCCGCGCGCTTCACGGAGCTGCGGCTTAAGCTCCGCGTCATCCGAGTGAAGCCGCGTCATCTTAGTGAGGAGCCCCGTCTGCTGCTCACCCGAGGGGGACGGTTTGGTGTTCTTTACCTGCTCAGCTGTTTGTCCCGGGCTGAGACGGGCTGTTAATGGGATATACGGGGCAGTGTGCGCGCCGCTCTCTCTTTTTCTCTCTCACGCGGCGGAGCGCGGGCGCTGGACCGGAGGAAGAGCGCGATCACCGGGCCTGACACACGGACTGTGGACCGTGTTTGGAGCAGGGACCGCGCGCCTCGACTCATGGACCGACAGCGCCCGGCTCTTCTTGTCCGGTGACGCCGCTCCTTTTCCTTTACCTCGCGCGGAGGTGCCGCCGCGGGAGCGCGCTTCACAGCGGCCCAGCTTTGGTCTTCGTTTTGGGATTTTGAGATCTCAAAAACTATTTTTTCTTTTTGGATTGTTGTGGAGCCCACGTCTTGGCCCCGGCGTATTTTTTGTTCAGCGCCATGAGGTGGAGGAATCTGTTCATGGCCCGGGGGAGACGGGCGCGCGGCCGATGGTCTAGGAGACATTAAAGGGGATGTATGAACTTTAGTGGATTTTTATGTTTCTTTGTGGAAAAGGACAAATTATACTTTGTACTTTAAACAGACTGCATTTTGTCATTGTTTTGTTGGCTTTGACATTCACAGGACATTAGAGGCCATAAAAAAATGAAGTCATTTACTCAGATGAATATTTGTGTTGGTAACATCACTCATTATGGGTGAGTGTTACAACCCCATATCAAGATAAGTTAAAATGATATTATGACCCCGCCCTAAACCCTACTGTACAGCCGTGACAACGTCTGACCTTCACTCATTGCACACAATGGAGCAGCAGTATATGGAGGTTGTTTGTGTGGGAGCGGTGATGCAGGGGGGAAAAGCGGGAGGGTGAGAGGCGGGCTCTTCGTGTTGGCATGGGGGGCGGGGCGAGGGCCTTTAACGCCGCTTGCGGCTTTAATTTACTTTGTTTTCCAATGAGCCACAACATTATTCTTATTTCATTAAATTCTTTAAGATTTCCTGTTCAGCTAAACGCAACTTTTTGCCGTATTCTGTGCATTTATTCCGTAAATCCTGTAGGTGAGTCCATTTGAAACATGAATATGTTGGGGCGTTTTATGCAAATGACGCTGGTTTTCATCTGCTGCATTCATCACCAGCTGCTCTGCGCAGGGCAGTTTTCGGAGCTTTGCACACAGGTTCTTGAATGTCACGTGCCGTCTTGCGTGTTTCCAGTATACACCTAAAATGCACTCCCTTTTCTGCGCAACATTGATGAATATGGGCCAATAAGTCTGTCAGATATTGGTGTAGTATAAAAAGATAGTGTTATTTATTATTAATTAATCTGATAGAAATGATGTTGATTTAAACAGATGAGACCAACTAACAGAATCAAAAGCTTTCTCAGCATCTAAACTTAATATTATTGCTTTGTTTTTTATATGGTGCATTATGTGTAAGATTCGTCTAATGTTGTCTGGAGTTTATGGTTTATTCATGCCATATTATGTATCAGGCTTGGCAGTAAATGCTCCAGTCTTGTGTATATAATAATTAGCATTCAGTATAGAGATAGGCCTATACAATATACATTCAAGCCGATCTTTCCCTTCTTTAGCATATAATGGCTCCTTTCCAACTCGGAGGAATCTGGGCTTTTTTTGAATGCTCAGTTGAATTTTGATCAAAATAAAGGAGTATGTGTCTCTCAAACGGTTATTTCAGCACCTGTTGTCTGTCAGGTTTGGCTAGAATTTATTTACCTTTGTTCTTCTGACAGTTTGGGTGGAAAATCTGTTTAAAAAAAAGTGTAAAAAGATTCATATGAACATTACAATTGATATTGTTTTGTTACTATGACATTACTCTGCTTATCTCTAAAAAAAAGCTCTGTCTTTTTTTTCTAATTTGGCTTTGCTTTCATAAAATTGTTGCTTGGACCTTTGTTTTTGTTTTTTTATATAATTTTAATTTAACGTGTTTTTTTTTTGTAGTTTTTTTTAAGCTGAGGGACCTGAATTTCACGCTGCAATACCAAAAGTATTAAAATCTGTCACTTGTCTCTAGCGCTCACAAACGCTTTGGCGCATTGTTTGCATTAATTGTAAGATGCACAAATGGCTTTAGGATGGCTTTTTTCAGATGATGAATGTGAAACTAGGATGGTCCACCCAAGCACAATCAATCAGAGCCTGCAGGTTGACCAGAGATATCATTTTTACAATGCACTGTGTTCTAATTTTGTCACAAAGTACTGCTTTTATAAAGCACTCTTTGGTCAAAACACAAAATGTACTCAGTTACAACTAAAAAAGGTCAGGTAGCCCAGATTTAATTTCCTCTGTTGCATTTTATAGCAGGTTTTGTTCCTCATATTTTAGTTATTTATTAATTTGTTTCATACATTTTAAATACAGTATTGAACAAAAACACTATAACAAAATGACAAAAACGGTGACACACGTGAGTAACACCAGAGCCTTGGTAGAAAACATTACTACTTGTAGAGGTGTTTTGTATAGATTATTATCTCCAAAACATACATGCTAACAACCTCATAATATTTCTTATACGTTCCAAAAACATAGCAGGTCATAACCGCTTGACAAGAAAATTGTAGTTTTGTTTTACTAAGTGCCAATTGAACTTCAGAAACTTGACATTGAAGTTAGATAATTAAACTTCTTAATTGTTTGCAAATGTAATGGACAACTATAGGCGCTGTCTACAAATGACAAAATACATTTTAAAAATTTGCTGCCGTGTTGAAATGAATGTGATAGAATGCACACATACCAGGATTTTTTTAAATTGTATTTTATGTTTGTTTATAGTGTGTTTTAATATTGAGCTAATTAACCTGATAAACCACAAGCCTGAATAATAAAACATTGCGTGCTGTTTTTACTGCTGGGCCTTCCCCCTTCAACCCCTTGCGGAAAAAAGTGACTGTACTTCTCCATACAAGAAAAAGGTTGTGGAAGGTTCGTATATTTGATTAATCTGTCGATAGATCAGTGGCAGACGGTCAGTAAAGGGCACAAGTGCCTCCTGACTTGACCCCGATAAAAAAAGAAAAACAATCATAATCACAAATCATATTTTTAGTTATGTTTTATTGTGTAAAAATGAATTTAGTTCATTTGTTTGTACATTGCGTTTGCTGCATTCCTGCACACTAAATGGGTGTATATGTGAGGGCGTGAATTTTGACGTCACTCCGGTGCTTCTCTCCATTAGTTTACATTAAAGGTGTAATGTCACTTCCTCATTCTCAAGCACCCTGTGCACTTAAGTATGGGGATTAGGATTCACATATTTCTGTCATATTTCTGACCTGTTGCGATCCAGATGCAGCTCTGACCCGCCTTTAGCCACAGACTCTGTTTTGGCGCATTTTTCTACTGTCTGTGATGACTATTTCAGCTTCATATTTAATCTTCAGTCTGGGTTTGAAGTCTAGTCATGCAATTTAGTTTTTTTTTGTTTTTTTTTAACTGATATTCAGAGTGCTGAAGTGCAAGTTCACACCCTTGTGAACCTAAGGCTTTATTTCATTATTAAGTATGAATTAAATAATTCATTGTCTTATTTCCGGGTTGAAATAACAGTGACCAAAAATCATCCTGCATTATTTTCTCTTAAATCATGTTGTGTACACTGTTCTATCATTTGTAGGCTCTCCGTGCAGCGTCTGTGGTTGATGGAGCCTGTAGGGCCTGTAGGCCCATTAGACTATGACTTTTTTCCCTGAAATACGACATATTTTTGTAACCACAGAGGAGTATGAGGAGTGAGCAGTAGCGGTCTGTGGCCTAGCTGCCCACAGATTGCGCTGGATGCCCTGCTCTTCTGCTGCCCCAGCTCTACTTCTGTCTCTCCACACCTCTCTATTCTTTTCCAACAACTATCAGAACTTATAATGTTAAAGTAAGCAAATTGTTGTTTGTTGTTGTGACAAATAATTTTGCAATTGGACATTGGAAACATCTAGCAAAATAAAACTAATTTAGTTTACAGGGGCCTCCAGAGCCTAGACACGTATGGTGACTTGAAGTGGCATGGTGATCATATATTGTACACTGATGGGCGTGTACAGGGTGGCATGGTTCTCCATTGAATGATGAAGGAGAAGCTCCATCTAGGGATTTGAGGTTCACAATCTCTGAAATGCTTTGCCTTAAAATTTCAGCTTCACCCCAGAGTATATTTGCAGTCTACATACATTAATAATACCAGATCTTCCATGTATTATGGATGATAAAACAAGAGGACTGGCACAACAATCTGTATGAGGATTTTTATTTCTGCTTTTCATACCACACTATACTCACAGACAGTTCCCCTCACACCCTCCCCTCATGAACAGTCCATCCCACTCTCACAGGGTCATTCTCTCCATGTGAAATTCCTCTCTTCTGTCCACGCTCCTGTGTGTCACAGATGCTGAGTTTTAGTCTTTGAGGACAAGTGTGAAGAAGAGGTGGGCTTTTCGGATTCTTAAATCTCAGCTAGCACAATTAAAGACCAGTTTTTTTTTATCTGTTTAACATAATATTTTCATATAGTTATCCAGATGCTCCCTAAAATATTGAGATATTAATTTTTGTTGATATCACTTACCCCTAGTGTGAAGTGAGATTCAAAAAATAAAAACTAACTTAAGTAAAAACTAAACTTATTTAGGTTATTACTAGAATCAAGTTCATTGTATTGTTTTGCAATGTTCAAAACTACTCCCCAAGAATCACTGTACTTAGTTAAGCTTGCAGAATCATTTAACTTTTTTTTGTCAAGTATTACAATTACATGTGTCATGTCTGTTTTGAGTGCTCATTGTTAACGACCTGAGGAGCGGTAACATTTGAGAGAAGACTGAAATATAGGAATCCCACATGTTTGTCCAGGTACAACAAATTCATTGCAGAGAAAACATCAATCAATCAATATCCAAATAATTGCACCCATAACAGTTTGATAATTGCGGGAACTCAAATTGTGATTTTGATTTGATTACAATTTATTATAACTGTTTTATATTATATAGGGGTGCACGGTGGCAGAGCGGCTAGAGCTTCTGCCTCTCAATAAGGAGATCGTGGGTTCGAATCCCAGACCACCCCAACATCGTGGTTTCGAATTCTGAACCACCCTAACATCACACGATCTCTCTGGGTGGAGTCTGCATGTCCTCCCTGTGTTACCGTGGGTTCTCTCCGGGTTCTCCGGCTCCTCCCACCGTCCAAAGACATGACTGTGTAGGTTAATTGACAACTCTAAATTGCCCGTAGTGTGTGAATGTGAGAGTGAATGGAGGTCTGTCCTTGTCTGTCTCTCTGTGTCAGCCCTGCGATGAGTTGGCCACTGTCTAGGGTGTACCCCGCCTAAGGCCCAAAGTCACTGGGATAGGCTCCAGTCACCCGCGACCCCTAACGGGAATAAGCGGTAGAAAATGAATGAATGAATGTTTTATATTACTTTGCACTGTGTAACTTATTTTTGTACCCCAGGGACTGCAGATGGAAATTAGCTGTTAAGCTAGAATCTGGTGCAGATCATCTCTGTCTTACGAGCGTAATGTCTCTGTACACTGTCCCTTCAAATAAAGACTAAACTAAACTAAACTAAACTAAACTAAACTAATTAGGGCTACTCAATTATGACAATAAATTATAATCACAATTATTTGGTGCATAATTTAAATCACTATTATTTTGAGCTATTCTACATTGCCAAGATTTATTCCGTAGAGAAAGTATAGACCAAATTATATATTTATCAGTAATGTGCCTTTGCTCCAGGTTTTGAGGTAAAGGGTGTACACTTGTAACCTTGCAATTCACTGTATTTACGATTGCAACATTCCGTAATTGAATAGAGTAATAATTGATTTGCTATATGCAATGAATTGCACAGCCCTACGATGTATTGTGCAGTCCTATCTGCAGTTACATACATTTACAACCTCTGCTGGATGAATTAGAGCTGTGGGGATAGGAAAGGCTATGTTGTTCTTATTCTGGAAGTTCCGTTGTATTAGTTTACATGGTGCAGGCGAGCTCAACAGAAAATAAGTTCAACACGGACCACAAAGCCGTTTTCAGGCAGCCCAGGAATCTGATGCATTGCTGACTTGTACAATAAACATTTTACACTGATCAATCTACATTATATAATATTTTTGCGGCAAGATTTTTCATTCGTTCACCATTTGTGTGAAGGGAGTTCTTGTCCAAAGTGGAGGTGCCTTTACAACAGGAGTGCTGATCTGTGGCAAAAAGAGGCAAAAGTGGACGGTGCGAGATAAGATGAATGCAATTGTTTTCTAAAAATCAAACTTCTTTAAAGGTGCATTATTCTGGTGGAGGATCACGCCAACTGCTTGTCTCCATGGAGATGTTATTGCTTTGCCGAGAATGATCCACAATATGGCATGGAAACAACAAGTAGGTGGCGAGCCTCCACCAGAAAAGTTACATAGTAAAGTAATGGGCTAACTACCATATATATGCAGATGATTTCCTATTTCATATGCTAGTGAGCCGCTTTTATAGGAAAACAGTTGGAGTAATCTGATTACTCGGCATGTAAGGTCAGCCAGACAGTTTAATCAGTGTACTATAAAACATTAGTGAGTAGGTACTAGGTTTCTTTCTCTGGGAGCACGGAGGCTGCGTCTGAGGGATGTGAGGATAGAATGAGAGAGTATTTGTGCCTCATGAATCATGCAGCGGCCTTAGATAATGAATGGAGCCTTTCGCTTCTTGTGGCCAGACGATCTGTGCACAGAACTTGCATACATGTGTCTTGAAAGAAATTACCTTTAGCTGTAGAACCATTGAATTTTTAGCATTTTTAAATGAAGGATTTCACATGTCAATGCAGAAGCTATAGCAAATGCCAATGTAGTGCTTTTCCTTTTTTGTGAAATACTATGTGCTGCTTCTTAAGGGAGAATGTCTTCCAACCAGTTTATCAAATGGTCTTTAATAGGCAATATCGTAGGTATGCTTTTCTATCAAATCACATTGCACTTTATGATCCATGGAACTGACTGTATAAGCTTCAGCGCTGCCATGCAGTGCACTTAAGGAATGGATACTGAAGAACGATTAGGCTAGATTTTCTGGCCACTTGTACAAGTAGATAGGAGGATCTATAGGGAGAAGAAAGACCTTCTGTCTTTGCACTAGGTCTTTGCACTATCAGCCCACATCTGCAGAGGAGCACACATACAGTGGTCATAATCACAACCACAAGCTTCTTTTGTCCTTTGAATAGATACAGTCAATTGCACCATTGTCTGCAAAACTCCTCTGCTGAGAGTTCAGCCTTAAACTCTGTGACACAGAATGAAACACACTTTCAGTAATGTTGGGCTGAATATTATCTTGGAAATAATTTTGTGCACAGTAAACATATCCAAGGAACCCAAGACTGTTAAAACAGTTTTTTGTTTTTTTTTGCAATTGTGATATTGATTTTTAATTGGTAAAAGAAATTCACTTTTCTTTAATTGCGCTACAGCACTTCTCCACTACATATAATCTACACTACATTAGTGTCTCGATACACATTACATTTTAATATTGAAATACCAATATCACATTCATCATAAACATCATACAACTGAATGTGATTTTCATCACAATATATTATCAATATCCATACTTTTTTTTTTTTTTTAATTTGACAAGTCTACTGAAAATACAGATCGTCAGTGCTATAGTTGCTATGGAAAACATTAATGTCTAACCTTCAGACTAATAACAGAATTTTCTTTGTCAATTTGTCCAGGTAAATTTTGTGGCCTGTCAGCTCTTCGCACTTCTCATGGCTTTGTGGTTCCGGATCTACCTCCATCCCAGTAAGAGCAGCCCGTTTGTCAGGCATGTCGTGGCCACACTACTGGGCTTCTACCTGGCTTTGTTTTGCTTTGGCTGGTGAGTGTCAACCTCTCTCACCTTGAGGTCCTATGACATTATTGTTCAGTTTTGCTATTGTTGTTTTTATAACGCGATTATTAATAGTTCAGTTTGTGGCAGTCTTTCCAGAGTGAATTGCGCTGCACATAGTGGAATAGGCTCAGGCTAAGCGCAGCCGGTAGGTGCAATGTCCGCTCCCTGGTCGTGTGACAGACGATCGTTTGCATGAGACCAGTAGCTCTCCATTCCGCACAGTGTAGTGTTTCACAGTCATGCTGAGGTCATGTTCTAGTGAAAGCAATGTTTGGAGGCTTTGTAGTAATTTCCATAATAAGTCAGAGATGTAGTATTGTGTATTATGTTCAGGACTCTGGACTTGAATATAATGACTGATGACTTAGGACACGGACTTGTGAGGTCCCGAGAGCAATGACTCGTGGCTCAACTTGACTTTTTTTGACTCGAACTTGGACAAACTCTCACTGGGAAACCTAAGGACTTGACTTGGACTAGACTAGCACTAGTAACTTGCACCCAAAAAAATGTCTCGACTACAGCCCTGTAATAAAGTTGATGAAATGTGTGTGACCCGTTAAGTTTTGTGTCTATTTCGGCTCTTAAGCAATTAAATTTTTTTTTAATTCACCACAGTTGTATAGTTCATCAGCAAGTTTTACAATAAGTTCAATGACGAGAAGCCAACACTAGTGTTACTCCTGTTCCTAACCCTGCTCCTGACTGTCTCATCACAGGTACTCTCTCCACTTCCTCGTGCAGAGCGGCCTGTCTTATGGCGTCATGATCTTTGCTGGTTTGGAAAACATGCACAAGTAAGTACAGCCATTCAGTGTTTGTGTTTAGTAACCAACTGCATGACTTCATGGGGTTGTTAGGTTTCATAGACCCTACAGAATCTGGCCGATGGCGGTCTGAGCCAGCTACATCTAAAACACAGTTGTTTATAGGCGGTATCTCCCGATCCCGGATCTGGACTGACATGACCCATTCCATACAGGCCAGTGAAAAGGCTGCTAAGGCATTTGCCAATATTACATTGACTGCAGCTGTAGTTAAACTGTTGTATATCTGTAGTTAAACAGATATACAACATATCCTCTTTGTGTGTTTATGTTTGTGTTCAGAGCCCTGTATCGTGCCCATTGTAAATTAGGGATGGGTACCGAGCCCTGGTTTCATAACAGCACTGGTCTTTAACGGTCCACTGCATCAATAAGCTCCAGTGCTATCTGTGCTCTTAAGGGTGCGGAGGAGTCACACAAATGTCACACACGGTCAAATATGAGCAGCAAAATATGCACACACTGTTGCCACTGCTTTGTCCGTGCGCCACACGCGGCATCTAACCATTTACACATCTCCATCTGTCCGTCTGTGGCGCAAGGTGCCCGGTTTACGGACACTTGCGGAGAGAACAGTTCAGTGCCATCAGGCGTTCAGGGCTGGCAGATTGTGTGCATGAGACGAAAGCCATCAGTGAGGAGCCGTGCACAGGTCGTGTGGTGTGTACGAGCGAATATGTCTAATCTCGCTCATCAAAATTACGTGGTCACAGTATCTGTGTTCTGTCTGTTAAGAGACACATCATTGAAACATGTTGGCCATTTAAAGTATTTAACCTGGATGGAATAAAGCTCGCTACTGCAGTGTCCTAAAGTGTAAATCTTTAAAAAAAATAAGTTTCAATTAGTTGGCAGTAATTAGTTAAGGTTTATTATGCTTTTTATCAGAAACTTTAAAATAAATCAAGCATAAATGAGTGGAAAAATTAATTATTGTATATGAAATGAATTTGTGGTCTAAAAGTACCAATAAGAGAACCATTAAAATACGGGATCGATGAGCAGTATCGATAAGAGTAGTAGTATAGATAAATCCTTAACGATACCCATCCCTATTGTAAATGTAAATAAAGTGATTGGTGATTGCCTGAGAGGCCTTAGGAGCAGAATGGCCTCCATATGTCATTTAGTCTGCTCCTCAGCAGCACTGTGACTTTTGCAGATTTAAACAAAGTTCAGGTACACCCTCAGTAGCTGCAAACAGAAGAGTGTACAAGTGCTAGCACACTGAGACAGTGGGAATGTTCTGTGGACCTGGGTGATGTACAGATCTTCTCAGATGCTTTATTGCTCTGATAAATGCACATATTACCAGTTATTTATTCTTTGCTCTGTGTAGAATTGGGCAGAGGTGCAGATAATGGAGGGTTTGTGAAACTGCACTTCTTCAGTTCCAGTTCATGAACCACCAGTAATTTGAGGGGCAGGATTCTGGTGGCTTCGCATCACAGACCTATCTAGTAAAACGGGATTTTGTTTCCTAAATCATGAATTAATCCTTGCAATTTGATGGCCATTTTGTGCAGTATTAGAAACAGTCACATTTGTTCTCTACTGCTTTACATTTCAACTGCTATGGGCTGGGCGTGGGGAGTAGCTGGGAGCACTGCCAGTTAGGTTGTTATTTGATCCCTGTGGGACATTTATAGTCTACACTACAGTCTGAGTTGGGTGTGTTTGGACACTGAGCTGCAGGCTGGTACTGAACGCTCTTTTGTCTCAGTGTTGACAGCCTACACAGGCCTTTGTCCATTTTTAGCCCAATGGCTGTTCCACAAGTTTACATCCACATTATATAACAACTGTTACCCCTGAGCAATATATAAAAGTAAGTATTAGTACTAAACAAACTGATAAATAGGCTGTCCGTAGACTGCCCCCAACCCAGCTGTGACCAAAAAAGTAATGTCAGGAGAATCACAAAGTTTAACTCCCAGACAGGCTGCAGAGTTGTCCTGGACATTCATGTTTGCAAACATCTGAACCTGAATAGTCTTAGATACCCAGAGGTATCTTGATCTTAGTGTTTTTTACGGATGTTTTTTTTTCATTGTGTGTACTTTCTGTCTCTCACAGGTACTGCTTCATTGTGACATTGGGCTACCTGATCCTGTGTCAGATCACTCGGGTCTATGTCTTTGACTATGGGATGTACTCTGCAGATTTCACCGGGTAAAAACTGATGACACACATACTATACCACAACTGTAATAATTTCATAAGTAGCCTTATGAGCCTAAGTAACTCATGGCAAGTCATTGTTCTATCAGTTTATTTTGATCAGCCTGTCACAGTCTGTGTCCAGGCCTCTTATCAATTTCCTAATTTTCAAAATATGCAATTCACATGTTTTCCAAAAGTGTTTCCTTGTTAACTTGTGCCATTTATTCACAATATTACAAATTTCTTCTTGGCCTTCATATGTCATTGTCAGTGAAAATTGGTGTGGTATTCCACCTAGAGATGACAGAGGAAGTAGACCTTCACTCACTTACGAGTTTGGCACAAACTTGTTTCAACTTCAACTTTTAAAAAAATCCCATGACAGCAGGAAAAGTACTGAACCTGTTCTTCTGATCAATAGGCCCATGATGGTTATAACGCAGAAGATCACCAGCATGGCTTTTGAAATTCACGATGGTAAGATGGTTGCCATGTTTGTGTTCTGACTGTCTATATTCTATAAATACTGTGTGCAAATTATGAAACAATTTGACATGACCCTTGTTCTCTGGGGTTTGCAGCCAATCGCACAAAGCCTAGTTCACGCTGACACTGTGAACACTATTATGTAACTATGTGTACAGAGGCTGAGGGTCCCTTTGTGAGATAACTTACACTCACTTACAATTATACAGTGACATATACTGCTGTATGGGTTGGGGCGCTGGGATAAATACTGTTTCCTCACCATTTACAATATGGAAAGACCTCAAACCGATTGTTTAGTCACACAGTAATGGTCCCTCATAGTAGTGAGATAATATAATGCAATAGTAAGATAATTTGAAATGTATTATTGGAAAACCCTTGAGATGTGCTCATTTTGAAGGGGGGTCCAATGCACAGATAACAAAACATTATACACACGCACACACACACGCGCGCACACACATATGCAATACAGTAGACATGATACACAACATACAAACATTTACCCCTCTTCACCCTCCGACCAGAATACATTTTATATTATACAAAATTGCATAAAAAGTTAATGATCCCTCATTCGTCCAGGAGTGAGCTGTCATCTGTTAAATTGAAAAAATACCTTTTGCACTGATTTTTAGAACATTGTTCAGATGACACCTTAGAAACACTAGAAACATTAATGTCTATATGACAGGTTAGGTGTTTTCGTAAAATGTATTTTTGGTTGGTCATGGGCAGCAAATATGACATAGGTCGGGGATAATTCCACAACTGTTTCCTAGCAACCATTTTGAAAACAATAAAATATAAAACTAATTAAAATAGTTATATAGCTGATAAAAACACTTTTTTTTTTCAAATATTTTAGCTACAGTGCTATTATTTAAATCAGTTGGATCTCCCCTTTTAAACCTCATGCTCTCTTCGTTTGAGCAGTGCACATTTGGTAAAAGAGCAATATGTTTTCATGTCAGGAAAAAAAATACTTATTTTATTTTTTTAAATTGCATATATTATATGTTGGTGATGTTTTGGACCACCCATGAAAGTTTCATAGCAATGAAATAAAACTAAAAATCTAGATGGGGTCAAATGGACCTGAAGATAGCAGGAGGGTTAAAGAGAGTAACTCTGGCCATTTTACCAAATGGAGGGAAATGTTAATGTTTTTAGAGACAAACTAAAGATATCAGCTTAAAGGAACATTTAAATGTGCTGCAGTTTGAAGAAATTTTATTTCTAAACCATCTGGACCTGTAGTTAGTTTTTAGATCTGTTAATGCATGATAGACATCTATAGGTAGAATTTTGGAAATGGAGAAAGTGGTTCATTTGATCCAGACATGGTCAAGTAATTAAAATCCATAGTGCTACTAATTGAAGAGAAATGTTTGAGTGCATGAGAAATGTTTGAAGGATCTGAAATCATTTCATTATTTACCACATTGTTTTGCATTTTGGTTATTCTTTTCTGTTGAAGGTTTGACAAAACGTGAGGCGCAGCTCAGTTCCAGTCAGAAATACCTTGCAATCAGGTACGTGGCTCAGGTATGACTGTATTGTTGTGGGATGGAAATGCATCAACTAATGACCCTTTGCACCTGTGTCACATGATCACGTGTGTGCGCCATATTGGCCGGCAGAAAAACGTGAATACAGTATTGCAGGGAGCGAAAAACAAAAAACAAAAAACTCACACTGATTGCAATTTTTGTCAATTAGGTGACGGCGACTTCTAATGCATATTTAGTTCAGTTCTCGGTGGAAGTGTGACATATTTCAAAAAGCACATGTTTTTGGAGAAAATTTTGAATTTTGCAGGCACACATGCAATATCTGTTGAATTGTTGAATTCAACAGATAGTTGAATTAAACATACATTCATACAAGTTCATTTTCCTTGTAAATGGCTAAAGATGTGCGTTTATGATTGTTTTGTAACATTAGTATTCATTTTCTTGTAAAGAGTTTGTGAGTGCTTTATTGCTTTTGTTGCTAATCATCACTGTCTTCTGTCTTCATCAACAGATATACGATAAAAAGCTACACTAGGTTTACACCCTGCCTGTTTGTGCAGTCAACCGCATAGCTGGAAATCACCATTTACTTGTGAAATCAATCAAATCAGCTAATTAATGGCCAGGCCAGAGCTTCTATAATTTTACGTGCACAGACAGCACTTCTGCTGTCCGTCATGGAAAAGTGGGCGTTCCGTGACGACACGTGCAAAGGGTCAATACATCTGTGAATGTCTGTGTACCTGCACAGAAAAAAATCATATTACTTGGATGAAGTTGGATTCCAACTCTCCCCCAGTTTTGGGGAAGTTGCTAAAAAAAGTGTTTACTTAAGGTGCAAAAGATAAAAAAAGAGGTAACTTGTTGTTTTCTTGAAGAAGATGGTATGCTTTTGAATGGTTCTCAAAATTGCATTGTTGTACAGCTGTATAATTTCTGCTCTGTACATATTTTGCAGAAGGATGCCCAGTCTGCTGGAGTATCTCAGCTATAACTGTAACTTCATGGGTATTTTGGCTGGGCCCACTTGCTCCTACAATGACTACAAGGCTTTCATTGAGGGCACAAACTACCAGCCTCGGCACCAGGATAATGCCAACGGCAAAGAGAATGGCAAGTGGAAGCAAAGTGAGCCCTCTCCTCAGGTACACCCTCATGCTTTTGTGGTCATTTAATGATCGAGAACATCATGAAAAGTGCATACATGGTACAGTATGCACTGGCCCAGTTCAGTGTGCATGTATAAAAGAGTCAATGATGTGTATAGAATTTGTGTATCAATGTTTTACATTCAAATTATAGTAGCCTAGTCACAGTAATGTCACTAGGAAATATCCTCTTTCTGTGTAGTTCCAGAATCAGAAAAGGTTTATTGCAATTGTCAGTAAACAAAATTCACAAACATAGGAACTTGCTTTGGCGTAAGGTGCAACATATAACATGAATACTGAATGAATTACACAAATGACTTTACTATTATTTCCTCTAGAATGCTGTGGTGTCCAAACTGTGCACGTGTGCACTGTCACTGGGTGTGTACCTGTCGCTGTGTAAGGTGCTCCCAGTGGAACATGTCATTAATGATGAGTTCCGGTCATCTGCACCAGTCTACACACAGATCGTCTACCTATACCTTGCCATGCTGGCGCTCAGGCCCAAGTACTACTTTGTGTGGACACTTGGTGAGTAAACTGCCCAAAATGTGTGCCTGTTCATAGCTGATTGGGGCTCTCTCAGACTCTTCACACCAACTCAAGTCTTAGTGAAGGATCAGTTGTATTAAGGGCTTGAGCTTCCAAGGCCAAAGTGGCCCAGAACAAACTCAGCAGAACACCAATGCACACTTTAGACCTGACTTAAACATTGATCTTGATATTGTCATCTAGATATTCATAATTGAGCATTTCATGTAAAACCTGTGCAGGCTGCCTGCACAGTCCTTAAAAAGTTGAATGAATTTGACGCCTGCAGAAGGACTGAGGTGTCATTTTTGAACACTGCAGTGCCACCTAGTGGTGTATAATTTGCAGTTGCTTGTTCCTAACATGACATTTGACATATGACATAAGGACATTTGCTGATATTACAATCCCTAAAACATGTTTCTTGTAATTTTGCAGCTGATGCCATCAACAATGCAGCAGGATTTGGTTTTAATGGATACAACATAGATGGAACACCACGCTGGGATTTGATATCCAACCTCAGAATTATGGACATTGAGGTTAATCTTTTTGGTTTTTTCATTTACTTAATAATTAGTATAGTGTATATTGAAATGCTAAGCTGCCAGTGTGGAGTAAACATTATTTACAGACTTTTTTATGAGAAAGTATTAAGTGAAAACAAGGACCTTTTCTTTGTTGAAACGTAATTATACATGTTATAACTGATTAAAGTGAGAATAAGGAAGTAGATATTTAAACTCTTTTTGCATTGCACCCTTTGGCACATCACTACTAATCACTCACATGGATTTTTGGGCCGCTAGAACAGCTTTTTCAGACACAAAGGTGAAGCACTATTATTCCTCATAGCCAATCGCTCTCTCCCATAGCACCATATAGTGATTCATGTGGCTGTTTCTTACAAGATCGAAAAGATATAATGTTTATTAGATGAATTAGATGAAGAAAGCATGTGGGGGGATGTGTTTTTTTTTTCTTTTCTTTTTTCCCCACAAATTCTACTTATACAATACTTCTAAGAATTCTGGGGAAGAAAACAAAATTCAGTAAATGAGAATAAAAGATGGGTACTCCTCGTTTTATGGAATTATGTGTCTTGAGTGTCACCTTTTTAGCGTATTATATATAGCTTCATCTTACTGAAGAGGTCAAGTCACTTTAAGTCTGAGTGCACTTTCCTTTTGCATGTAATAAGGTGCAGGGGATAAGCAAAGAGCTTTTCATTTTGCTAATGTTTAGTAACAAAATAGAATAGGCTTTTTTGCCATTCTGCAAGGCACAAGTACTGAATAGGAAAGAAACCTGTAAGAAAGAAGTTTCTAGAAACTGCAGCTCAAATTCTACACTGCAAACAATTATGTTACCAGCCTTGGGTTGAAGCCCAAAGTATTGGGCTGGTTTACTGGACAACTTGAAGCTAGTGAGATCAGAGATTGGAGTGTCCAGTCACACAGGCTTTCTCCAAATAGAGGAAATGTGGCTACAACCTGGCACCAACACAAGTTGTAGGAGCGCCACCCTGTTAGCTTTGTATGTACCACCAATCAATCCGGTAAGGCACACACAGACAGGAGCCTTTGCCTTTAGTTACTCAGGGACAAGACGCACTTGTGTGGATGTGCATTCCTGTCTCGAGTCGCTTTGTCCTGAAGCTAGAGCTTAAAACAGTAAGCATATGCGTACATGTTGGTGGGGTATCATGTCATTCATCATATTCTGTAACATAAACGAAATGAAAAGGGCTCTTCTCTTGCGCATTGTTACAGGCAATCACATTATGTACTCGGACCTTCCTAAAGTGACTTGCTCTATACAGTAGAGCAGTGGTCCGCTGAGCGGTCAACGCTTGACAATTTTACCACGGCCCAGGAGGGGAGGGGGCGTTTATAATAATAAATATGAATCCACTGTGTACTCGTATGCAACTTTATTAGCAGCTTTCTCGTAACATTGCGCCAACAATACAAGTATTACATCAAAGTCTCTGGTAACATCCTCTCTGCTCCCTAAATAAATTAGATTAAAAAATCACGAGGAAAAATCACCGCAGGCTTGGTGTTTGGGAATCACCTGTCGCGATAAATCCATATTTCAAGTAGGACTCCTGTCAAAAGCTTTCTTTTTCTTGGAAGTCGTAAGCTCTTGTTTCTTTCCAAAGACGTCTGTTTCTTACTAATTTTGTTAGCTTGTGGGTTACATTTTAACACTCAAGTGACCAAGATGTAGCTGAGAGAATCTGGCCATTTTTCAAAATAAAAGATCGCTCAGACTCCGATAATAGATAAAACAGAAATAATTAATTATTTGTTGTGCGGTCCGGTACCAATTGATCCACGGACAGGTACCGGTCCCCGGCCCTGAGGGTTGGGGACCACTGCAGTAGAGGGTTTGAGCGAAAACGTGAAACTTTACTTAGAACTTTACTTTACATTTTATGTTACTTTAACTTTGTTTCGTATTAATGAAAAATGATGAAAATATTGATTACTCCACATAATGCAAGTGTCCATAGTTTAGTCTAGTCTAATGCAATTATTGTTGTATGTTTGTACTGTTTAGTTTGCGACAAGTTTTAAATTGTTCCTAGACAATTGGAATATCCAGACATCTCTTTGGCTCAAAAGGTAAAGTAGTAATTGCTGCGTGTTACATTTCTGCATCCTATATGTCCTGTTACTAACTGTGTTTGTGGTTTCACAGGGTCTGCTATGAGCGATGTCCAGTCAATCCCACTGCAGCCACCTTTCTGCTGTCAGCCTTGTGGCATGGAGTTTACCCTGGCTACTACATGACCTTCGTTACTGGAATAGTTGTGACGATGGCTGCACGAGCAGTGAGTACTTTATGTGCACTTAAGGAAGATACATGTGGACATTGTAAGTTACATTATTGTGGACTTGAGTCAACCAATAATAATTTATTTTATTTTTTTCAGGTACGACACAACATCAGGCCATACTTCTTGGTTTCTGATACACATAAACGAGTGTATGACGTCATGACATGGGCTGCAACACAAGTTGCCATCAGCTACACAGTGGTGCCGTTCGTCCTGCTCGCTGTGGGACCATCGCTTAAATTCTACAGGTATCAATGAAAACAAATCTTTCTGAATGTCGTTTAATTCATATTGGGGTTGAATTTGGGATGTCTGCCACGCTCAGCATTAAAAATGAAACATGTACATACTCTCTAAATGTAAGTGTACTATCTGATGGGAGTTGACTTTTAAGTATAAGTAATAAGAGAAATCTTGTCAAGCTTTATTAAATATTTACCCTGAAAACATTCATTTAAATTTAAGTGGATGTCTAATCAGTAGTTTTATCATGAAAACCTTAAATTATGATTTATGTTGTGGGGATAAATGATGTGCTGTGTTGTTGAATACAGGAGCTTGTGAAGTTTTATGTGGGCGTAAAATAGTTGCAGTAAAGATGGAGCTTGCACTCTCATTAGCACCACTGCAGTATATTACAGTAAAGGTTAACAAGGCACTTTAAAGAACCGAGGACTAAGAGGGACAGTCTTTACATCTTTGAGCCACTGCCATGACATAAAACCAGAATTGCTCCCGTATCCAGAGTTAAATCCATTTAACCTAATAATAACTTATGTAATATCTACTGTGTTCTTTTTGACATTGAAGACAGCATTATATATTGCTAAATTAACATTATCAGGAAAGTAATTTACACTATATATATGCTAAGGTTCTTTTATTAGAGAGAGATTTTGAGGTCTTTTGGAAAATTTTGTTTTCTTCATGTCGTTGTTTTTGTCTTTGTTTAGTCTTAAGTTTTTGTCTTGGCACAGATAGCATGTAGTAATTGGCCCGGTATACTTGCAGGTCGTGGTACTTCTGCCTCCATCTCCTGTGTTTACTACTGGCCATGGCTCTGCCAGTGAAGAGGCGCCGGCCACTAAAACAACAGGACGACTCTCAGGGGGAGCACAGCAGCACAGATAACAACTGTAACCAGAAAGTGAAGAGCTCATGAGACTGACCTCTCGCACTGGGACGAGTGCTGGGCTGTTTACAAAGAACCAAATATCTGACGGACAGAAAATCACAAACGCAAGGCATTGTCCCGTCAAATCGTCCTGTAGCAAGGATTACAACAACTCCACTATTGACATGGATATGGGAAAAATAACAAACTGATTCAATGTTGCCTTGAACCCTCTGTGTACTGGCCAAAGATGGCTGCGATGTATGTGGAGGGTTTCAGTCACTCTCTTCAGATACGTGTTCTGTGGTGGAAGGGGAAGTGTCATGTGGAGGGTTTCAGTCACTCTCTTCAGATACGTGTTCTGTGGTGGAAGGGGAAGTGTCATGTTCAACAAACAACTGTTATTATCAGCTGCCAATTACAAACAGGCCTTACGATCCTTACAGCTTAGTTTGGTTCTGTCTTTTTTAAAGTTCAATTGAAAATTTATTCATGTTGTATGTGTTTTGTATGTAGATGTTTGTGATAACACAATTTGAAATCCATTTTGAACATACATTTTAACTCGAAAGATTGTGAATCATTAGATTACTAAAGTGGGATACAAATTTTGTCTTACTTTAGTTGTCTAAAATATGCACTCTAGTCTCGCTCAATGAGTTTGTAATTTTATCATTTCATATCTACTGCTTTCCGGCCAATGTTAAGTTATGATTTCCATGTTTTAAAGGGATTATATTTACCCCACTGTGGTGTATAATACTTATTTCTGACTGTGTAAAATTTCTAAAACTATATATATATATATATTTAAAAATGGAGAAAAGCAATTGCTGGTTTACATCACTGGATAAGTAGACCTGCTCCAATTTTGGAGTCGTGCAATTAGTCATTGGGCTTTGAGGGAAACGAGTACATTGTAGTAGTTTGAATGCAGTGGAGTTGTCCAGGTCATGATTGTTGTAAAATGGCTTCACTGTATGGAGCCACACACTGGGTTTTAAATTGTCCTTGTCCAGTCACTGTATCATTCCATCTTGTCCTGCCATTAAGATGCCAAAATTCTTTGCCACTCTGTGATTCATGTTGTTGTACTTTCTGTGTGTTACACAGCAGTCACCTTTCAGACATCTTTTTTAATATTTTTATGAGCACACATTTGTGGAGCTCCATATGTTTCCCATTCTGGTGCAGTTGTGTTGTGTAGTATATTCTTGCCATTATGGTGTTAGTAGTCATGTGGCTGGTAGCTCTTGTAGCCACTGGGCCAAATTAAAGGGACCCTCTGAAGGGAAACAGATGTCATTTTCCAAACAGCTATTCTTGCACTGCATGGCCCCCAAACCAGCACAATGCAAAGTGCTCCATGTATTCAAAGTGCCAAATACTAACTGGCACGACCTTAGTTGTCTGAAAGCCTGGTGTGAGTGTGCACATGTCCATGTCGTATGTATGTGTCTGCTAACATAAGTTATTTTTGTGTGGAGAAAAAAGGAAATTTATTGAAAGTTTGTATAACAGTACATTTAAATCCTCAATTATGTGGAAAATAAAGAGAATTATTTTTAAACACTACAACATGTGAACTGACCTTTTGTAAAACAATGCTTGTATTAATAATGTGAGACAAAGGTTTTTGTTTTGCATTTTAGTCCAACAAAAGGTTCCAGTCACTGTTCAGTCACTAGTAAACTTTTTTTTTTACAATTTAAGTATGTATTTCTTAATTCATTCATAATGGGGAACTGAAAATGCTGTTCTTGGAAACATTAGGATGTGATAAAGTAAATGGAAAAGGCTCTTTCAAATAAGGAGTAATATTTGGGGAATACCATACTGTAGGGAGAACATTGACGTAATCCCTCATTCGTCCAGGCGTGTTTCATCGTAGAAAAGGTTTCAGGGGTTGGGGGTTGTCATCCGGACGCTGTTTGAAAGATTGAGACGTTTCGACTTCTATCCAGAAGTCATTGTCAATCAGAGAGCTGGTCTGGGAACTCTGTCTTATATGCTACTCTGAGTATTGAGAGCCCTGCCCACAGGGAGGAGTCACTGAGGACTGAGTCGTTTGAGGACAATGAGGTGAAGATTTTGAGCAGATAAAAGAACTGGTTTGAAAGAGGAGTAAAGGAAGCTATTTTTGTAAAAAGAGAAACCCCTTCTCTAAACAGGAATGGGGGCTTAAGATTTAATTTAGATAAGATTTATGACAGCCTCCGAACACCCTGGTCCAAATCAATAGACCAGTCAAATGCTAATGAGGCCATCAGCAGTGATGAGGGAGCAACAGCCAGCTATCAAAAGAACAATAGTTCTCCAATTGCTGTTCTGAACATTAAAATTAGTTTTGGATCTATCTAGGACCTAATCATCTTTGTTTAAGCCTTAAACTGGTCCTTTCCCTTTTTAGCACATGGGACAGGTAGGGTTAAACTATTTTCTACAAAATAAACCTTAAATTAATTCATAGTAGAATTTTAAATTTGAAACAATTACCTTTTTATATATAAAAGAGCTTGAAGAAATAGTTGTAAATAAGACACCTAAAACAGATAAAATATGCAAAAAAGGGGAAAAAACAGGTCTTACAAAATCCTGAAGTAATCATCATCATATATTCTACACTATTATAATAAATTTCATTTGTTCTTTCTTCCTTAGGGTGGGTGATATGTGGGAAAATGACAAAAAGGGAATTGCATTACTAGTGGCCTAAATAATAACGTTAAAAAATAATGAATAAAAATACTGAGAAATGTAATAACCAACTATATTATATATAGTTGGTTATTACATACATAAATATATTTTTATTTTTAATCTGAAGGTTTGATAACCTATTGCTCTTTTGTGCTGTTCACCCACTGCCTCAGTGGGTTTTCTCCTGGTCAATCAAGGGTTAAGTGGGAAAAATATATAAAAATAAATAAGCCATTCAATAAAGAATTAAAACCAAATGATACTCTGGGACTGTGTATGCTCATAGACTGTCTTTGTTCTTTGCTCAAATGATGGCTCGCTTGAATAAATAAAGTGATGATGAGACCCAGGAGGGGGCGGGGCCTTTTGGTTGGGGGAGGGGCGTTCTGACATGTGGGCGGAGTCTGCAGTTGGAGAGGAGCGCCCTGAAGAGTACTGTTTTGTCGATCAACAGTATGGTGCAATAAAACCCCTCACTTTTCCTCACTTTCCAGCTGATTTCAGAATAAAAAAAATAACCAGACAGAGCTGCAGAGTTGGGTAAGTCTACTTTTGACGGTGTGGTCAATATTCACATTTCCAGACACATTCAGAGACAAAAGTCGAGGACCTGTGGAGCAAAGCTAAGGTTAGCATGTTAGCCTGGGGAGTTGTTTTGGTGTACGACACAAGCTACGACACAAAAAACATTATTAACACAGCGGAGCAAAGAAGTTTTTGACTAGGCTAGCTGAGCGGTTTGGTTATTTTTTAGTAAAGGCTTTGTTGTGTGCTGCTCTGATAAACTTTGCACTTGTGAGGGCTTCCATCCAGATGTTTGTTTTCACTGGCTGCTCACTGAACTCAGAGAACACTGTTGTGCAATGCCCCGTATATTCAGAAAGACTGTGCGGGGAAGAAGCTGGGCAGCAGAGATTGGCTTTATTTTGCTTTATTTTAAGACTTCTTGTCATGTTCGCTGCAACTTACTTCGTCTTACTGGTGCATTTTGAAGGGTCACAGGCTGCAACAAAAGTCCCCACAAGTTTATATCGGACAAGGTTCATTTGCATCCCTGTTTACATAGTTCTTTTATGGGTGAAGACTGAATAGTTGGAGAGAATAGTAGTTCATGCTTGGGGAACTGATCTGTCAGCACCATAGACATAAAAAATAGCACTCGTTCCCACATGACTCATTGGAAATAGACAGAGCTGACAAGTTAAATTTAGAGGTCAGATGAGATCCAGTTTTGCCACTTCATGCTCTGAACTTGTTGGTCAGACAGAAACACTGACTTCTTTTCTCACCCACGACTGAGTTCAGAAAAGCAGTACAGATTGGAGTAGGAGGTTAGACTTAATAAGACAAACGGCTGTAAGTACACCCAGCAACGAGCCTCAAAACACATTATTTTGATAGGATTTATGTATGTGTGGTCACTTTGGCAAATGCCTATAATGGGCCACCCAAGAGCAGGTATATTCCAAGTAGAGCTTCAATATGCAAGAAAAAATGGAAGTGAGACAAGCGGCTTGCTCCACCTGAGATGTTTTCTATGCACTACAGAGAGGGGGCGCCATAATGATCTAGGGTTCCTTCAGTGGAACAATGGAGCTCCAGGTGGTGCAGGGGCGTCAAATGCCCACTAGCTCTGTGCAGATGTTGCAGAGAGCATCCCTCATGACTGAAGGCCCTCGTCTGTGGTAACCACTGTTTTTATTTTTGTTTTTTTTTACTACTGTTCACAAAGTGTTAAAGATCAGTCCAGTTTTCAACAGTACAACGCTACTGTTCACAAAGTCCGCAGGACAAAGGACTTCTTCCAGGAGAATAACATCACTCATTTGGACCATCCTGTGTGTTCCCCTGATCTAAATCCAATTGAAAACCTTTTTAGATGGATGGCAAGGGAAGTTTACAAAAATGGACAACAGTTCCAGACAGTAGATGCCCTCCATGAGGCCGTCTTCACCACTTCGAGAAATGTTCCTTCTCTCCTCCTATAAACGCTTGCATCAAGGATGCTGCAACAAACTTTTGAAGTGATCAGCAATAACGGTGGCTCTACTTTGATTTCTTTTCTTTTGATCAGCTGAAGAACAACCTATTTCAGTTTAATTATTGTTTTCATTACAATGTTTGCTCTCGCTCTCATTTCTTGTTGCTTATTGAAGCTCTACTTGGAACCTTGTTAAGATCCAACCGTGCAAAATGTGACTTGCCATTTATTCAGCTGGTCTTAAACTTTTGATTGGGACTGTATAATCTAAAAATACAATATATCAGTTCTACAACAAGAGGAGGAAAGGCTTCTCACAAGGATTACAAACGTTTGTGTGTAAATCTTTTAAATTGAGATTGAGTTTAAACCTGTGCTGCAATGTGACACAGCACCTTCACTACCAATTTGCCAATTTCTTTTAAAAATATAGTAAATTTACCTGATACGTCCATAGTGTTCTTTATTAATTATGTAATTGTCTCATCAAAAAGATATTTTCTTAAACAATACAGAATTGTATTCATCTCCAGAAACGCAGCTGTCATGCCACAAGACATCAAACTGGTGCATGTTTAAAGTTTGTTTTTTTTAAAGTTGGATTTTTCAAAAGCAAGAATGGAATAATTATTTATTTCGACTTGTAATGCAAACCCTGAGCTCCAGAGCTTGCCCTGGTGCATAAATGACAGATCAAGCTTTTGAGTAACCGTCTATTTAAATATGGGCTAGTTTACATCACACTGTAGGACACTCTTTGGATTACAGCATAAAACATCTTGTATTTCTTTTGTAATTAAAGTAAACATACCCGTGCAATTCAATTAAATAATGTATACAGTCTTATCTTTATGCCAACAAGTAACCTATTCTAGAAAAATGTGAAGATACGTTTTTACAGTTTCATCGTAGGACATTTGAGTGTTTTGAATGCTAAAAACACAAAGAAATGAAACTCAACTTTATTTTAAAACATGCAATTTTAGAAGATTTTTTGTACACTGTAGAGTTACATTTTGGAGGAAGAGAAACACAATTTAGGAAGTCACTCAAAGTGATAATCTCGTCAAGAACTCACATAGGTTTTAGCGTTGATTGTAAAGATCACTGACCGCACTCTTCTGTATCTCTACTAATTAAATGGAAGTGGCTATAAAGGTTGAATAAGGTCCAGTGGGTGATGCTGGCCTGTCTTTCTGATCTGTCTTACAGCCCCTTAGCATGAGCCTATTGTGTAGCAGACATGGGCGTGGGCCTCCCTTGATCTAATATTCAGTCTGGGGGGATGTGAGCGGAGCTGCGCTGTGGAGAGACCGAAACAGAGAGCACAGTGAAAGGACGACTACTACTACTCCAGCAGCTTACAATCCAGGTAAGTTCTGCTGCTGCATTTGCCCTTCTTTGTCTTTGTTCTGGTTATTATTGATGTTTTTCTGCTTAACTCAATTTGATTTAGTCAGATGTGCAGCCTAGTATCTAATCTGGCCATGATGGATTTAAAGATTGAGGGTGTGTCAACAGGCTGTAAACAAAGGATTTTTTTTTAAAGACTGTGGACATTTGACCCCTCTGTGAAAAAAGTTATTTAGTGTTAAAGTGATTATCCAGTCTGCTGTTTGCCTTAATACTCCTGGTTCAACATGTGCCTATTTGTGGTTGTGTTCTGTAAAGTGGTGCTCATTACCAGGCAACTGTTGGGATGGTGACCGGCCGCACTAAAACAGGAAGTCAGAGAGAGCACACTCAATCAATAATGAATGTGGTGTACCAAACAAAAGACTTGAACTGCCAGATGCAATTCTTTTATTTGTCAAAGAATCTCTAAAACCTTTCAACTGGACAATGGCAGAAATGAACCCTGAACTGATTTCTTATTGATTTGTCACTGATAACAAATGTCCTCTCTTGTTTATCTTTCAGTTTAAAGGCAGATGGAAGCAAAGATGTTTTGTCTTGTTGTAGTTGAAATGTTCTTGTTGCACATGGGTGTGTGGGCAGTCCTGTTTTACCCAATTATGTTATGACCTTCTAACAGACTGCCGACCCCAAGAGATTTTTTTTTTCTTTTTTGTCATTCAGTGCTTTTTTCCTGCAGTAGAGTTGTATTGACAAAAATGAATATCTCAATATTTTTATATATTGAAATTATACTGAAATGTGTCAAAACATGTCTTTAAATGTATCAGTTGAGGTTTAATTATCAGATCAAATGTGAAATCGGTAAAATTAATCACAAAGTGTAAAACATCACCTTATACCTTAAACAATAACTTATTTTATTGTTATTTTAATCAGCTCTTTTTGCAGATTTTTTTTAAAACTTGAAATTATATACTCGATAATCAAATTTTGCATAACTTCAAAGCAACATTCACAATATTATCTACATTTTGATATATTGCTCACCTGTACTCTTCATTTCTATGCTCACACAAAAACCACCCGGTCTACTTTCCCCACCCATTTCTCCTATTGGTCGGTCTCAGTCATGCTCTGAGTGAGTGACGGGTGGATTTAATCAGTCAAACACTGTCAAATGTGAACTCTCAGGGGAAGCAATTTTATTTACATCTTAAAGGAAATATAATCCTAGTTATACTTTAATTGTATAATGTCATTCAATATTGTTGCAGGTTGGAGCTTTTTTTAATATTACTGTATTGGGTAAATTGATCGTCGGACAGATACTTATTATTTAATTATTCCTATTTCTATTGGAAGTATAAAAGTAATGGAGCTAAAGAGATGGCTGTATGTACAACGTATATACAATCACTGTTAAAAGTATTATATTCCATCCAAAAATATATAGTTTGAAAAGTGAATTTGGAAATAAATGTATGGGCCTTACCATTAGTGCTGTAACTTACGATTATTTTAATAGCTGACGAGTCAAACTGTTATTTCTATTGTACATTGAGTTTTTTAATGCTTTTTAACCAAATAAAGGTTGAAATATAAAACAATATGAAGCAACTAATAAATGTTATTTTGTCTTTTTTTTTTTCATAAAACGTGTTTTTGTATGTGTTTTAGAGTTTGTATTGTTTAGATCACAATTATTATTATCAAAATTCAACTGATTATCTTCTATTGTCAACTAGTCACGATTAGTTGTTTGATTGTTGCAGCCCTGGTTCTGCTGTTTTTTCTTCAGGTGGGCATCGCAGCAGTTAGCGTGCAGCCATGGACACCACCACTTCTCTGAAGATGACCTCTCTGGCCGTGCAAAGCCTTTTTGCATATGTTGAGGAGGAGAACCTGCCGGCCATCAAAGCTCACCTGGACAAGTTCAGAGACGTGGACAGCAGGAGCGATGTATGTGCACAGTAGGACACACAAGAAAACAACCCACCAGATAACTCTTACTTATAATCCATTAATAATAAATGACATTAATTTTCTTACATGATTGTGACACCTGGTCAGTAGTGAACATAACTTGTATATGTCTATTTCTTTTATGATGCCAAACCATCTGTGACATCTGATTGACATGTATATTGTATGTGAAGAGTCATAACAAGTGTCCATAATTGTCCAATTTGTAAACACCCCACCCCAATCATTTCATTAGTAACTTGTAACACCTGCTAGATGTAGGTTTGGGTAGGCTACAAACAAATCTGACAAATCTTACATTTGGTATGAACGCAGTGCTGAAGCCATTCACAGCTGCAGTTCTGTGTTGATGGAGTAACCTTGTTGTCCTTTCAGAATGGACAGACTCCTCTGATGGTGGCGGCAGAGCAAGGAAACCTAGAGATAGTTCAGGAACTCATCCGAAGAGGAGCTAATGTTAACCTGGATGACATAGTAAGTGCACTCAATTGTAACCGTGTGTATATCATGAAAAGATGATCCATAACTAGGGCTGTCAAAGTTAACATGTTAACTCATGTCATTCATTATAGAAAACTGATTGATGCATTAATCATGAATTGACACCGATTAATAACACGGTCTGTTTTGACCAAACACACTTTTTAAAATTCGATAGGGATGCCTTACCGAAGCGAAGGAGAAAGGTTCTTGAGATCTTAAGTTGAACTGTGCACACAAACGAATAATATGGGCCAAATATTTCTCCAAATTACTACAGAACACTGGTAAACGCCAGGCCAACCCAAACAGCTCACATCTGTTTGTTACACCTGCAAGCTGCAACGAAGGCCTTTAACCACTCTAAACCTGTTGTTTCATCATATAACTTTATAACTAAATTATAGCCAGTAGAACTTTAAAATGGGCAATTTTTTTTTTAGATACGTGATACAATTTAAAATTTGATAACACTTAATAATAACTACACTTGTTCCTGCCTCAATAAAGCGTGAACAAAGACTTCATTCATAGTGAACAAATGGTTTATTAAGAATGATTCAGGCTTAGTAACTATTTAGCTATTTAAGACTCTAACCCCATTTCCAAATTAAGTAGTTACTAATCCTGAATCGTGCTTAATAAAGTATATGTTCATTATGTATTAAGTCTTTGTTCATGCTTTGTTAAGGCCAATTAAAGTGTAGTTATTATAAAGTGGTACCATAAATTCTATAAAATTTAAATGTAAAAATTCTACAAATTAGTAAAATGTATTTTATGTATAAAGAATTACATTACATAAGCGCACTATGCTATTAATCGTGATTAATCATATTTCAAAAGTGCGACCAATCTGAATAATGTTTTTATTGATTAGCATTGATAGCACGACTCATAACAATGTAAACAAAAAGCCAAAATGCAGTCTGCCTTGCGCAAAAACTCTTTATCCCACCTAATGATTCAAGACATGTTTCACTTCTGTCAAAATTAGTTTGTTGTGGCTAACAAACTGGCCCAGCCCGTGTTAAAGCTCACCCTGGGTCTGCAGCTTTATTTGGCCATGAGTTAGAGGAGTTTAATTTATTTATTACATCATGGGGTTAGAACCTGGTGAATTGGCCATTGACAAATGGAGAACAAAAGAAAAGCCTACATTTCCCTAGAACATAACAGTGAAGTAATGGAAACAGGTGACTCCATTGTGTTTTTCCTTCTGAGTAGGATCTTGCGTTACTTGATGCTCTTTCTGCTGAGCTCATCAGACCAGGGCTTAGTCCACAGCTCTGATGAGCCATAATGACACACATTTAACAACTCTTTTGGCTAAATGACAGGATTCAGAGACTGGCCAACGCCCAGCGCATCCATGTTAGCCTTCACAAAACACTCACTGATACTTGGGCCCTCCTCGGAGACAGCCACTCGCTTAGGTAGTTCACACGCATGAATATATGCAAGTGGGCATTGTGAGTGATCCTGGTGACAGAAACGTAGAGGAGCAGCAACATGAGCACCTGGTATGACCAGCTGGTAGGTAAGGCCCTGTGTGTGCTGGGCCCTGGCTGTGTGGACTCTGTAGGCTGTAGACAGGACTGGAGCTCTTGGTTACCGTCCATTCTGTGTGTGAACAGGACAGCTGGACATCACTCATTTGTGCGGCCAAAGAAGGACACATCGAGGTTGTCCAGGAGCTGCTGGAGAACGGGGCAAATCTTGAACACCGAGATATGGTGAGAGGTGTTAAATTGAATTATTGTCTTGTTTTGTTTTATTATTTTATACTCTTGATAGTATTCACATAATTTGTACAAAACTTTTTGTTTTTCACTGGGGGGTATTGCATGGAGCACTTGGTTCCACAATATATACAACCTGTGCAACATTTGCTAAAATGTATCCAGATGAAGTTTACTAATCATTATTTCTAGCATTCATATCATATTCAATATTTTATAGGTAATTATTAGACCATCATTTTATAATGTACATGGCTAAAGGGTTTGTAAATCTAATTAAATGTGTGGTCAGTCCAGACTAAGCACAACCTTAAATCTGGTCCTCTCACTGCACAAGTCTGATTCTGTCCCAAAATCACAACAACAGTAACTTTAATTATTATTATTATTGTTGTTGTTGTTGTTGTTGTTGTTGTTGTTGTTTTGAGTACTTATACTTGTATTCATGTACTGTAAATATTAAAACCTCTCTTTAACACTGGAGTCTGTAGTGTCCGGTGGCTTTGGATTGGTAAACCATTGACAAGAGGAAAAGTCTGTCCTAGCCAAAAACAGGACTTGATGTATTTGTGATGGTTGCTGTTTTATTTCTGCTGCTGTTCTTAATCTTTGCTTCTCTATGTTGTAGGGAGGCTGGACTGCTCTCATGTGGGCAGCATATAAAGGACGCACTGAAGTGGCACAGTTGCTTCTGGAAAAGGGAGCCAACCCTAACATCACTGGGCAGGTTTGTCAAAAGTAGAATATTTTTAATTGGCTAAATGGTTTATTGGCGGACAGCAACATTTTAGATTAGAGATTGAGCACACTGGTGTTGCTTGAGTTGATGATGCCCTGCCTTCCACAGTACTGTGTCTACCCCATCATCTGGGCAGCCGGGCGGGGCCATGCAGAGATTGTCCATCTCCTGCTGCAGCACTCAGCCAAAGTCAACTGCTCGGACAAGGTAATATCAACAAAAACTAGGACGAGCCCGTTGTGATAAGGGGTCTTCTTTCATCATTATTAAAAATATAATATTTCGTTGTGTTTGTCTATTCTTTGTGTAACATTCACAGTATGGTACCACCCCTCTGATCTGGGCTGCTAGAAAGGGCCATTATGACTGTGTCATGCATCTTCTGGCAAATGGAGCGGATGTGGACCAAGAAGGAGCGGTAAGAGATAGATAAAAGTACTAAAGAAGTCATAATCATTCACAAATTGTAAAAAGTATTCAACAAGTTTTTGAGACGAATAAAGCAAGAAAGTCGCCTCAGAAGTACAGTACTTTTCTTAGGCTATCGTAATGATACAATGGCCTATGTAATTGTCTAAATTAAACAATTGAAACTGAACTACGTTTTTGAATTTTGATATTGATCATTAGCTATCTTTTTGTGCTGTTTTAATAAATGTGTGAGAGAATGCACCTTTCTCTCATTTTGTGCCAGCTTGTAGAAAATGAATGAATGTGTCTGAAATGTAATTATATTTTATACTTATTTATTTAGCCACATAAATGATTGAAATGGTTCTTCTGTTTGGCAGAACTCCATGACGGCTCTCATTGTGGCAGTAAAGGGAGGTTACACGGGGGTTGTGAAGGAGCTGCTGAAGAGAAATCCCAATGTAAACATGACTGACAAAGATGGAAACACTGCCCTGGCCATTGCAGCCAAAGAGGGCCACACTGAGATTGTGCAGGACCTGCTGGATGCCGGGACCTACGTCAATATCCCGGACAGGGTGAGCACTTCACTTGTGTTTCTTTTGACCTGGACTCTTTTGTTACAAAGGATCATATAGCTTTCTTCTCTGTAATATTACGTATGGCTCTTTTGTTTCCTTTTCTTTTTAGAGTGGGGAGACAATGCTAATTGGAGCCGTGAGAGGAGGTCATGTGGAGATTGTGCGAGCTCTTCTGAACAAATATGCAGATATTGATGTCAGGGGCACGGTAAGAATGTCAAGGAATCTTGTTTATGTTTTAAAACAAACAAGCTGGAGCCTATTAATTTTAGATCAAGGAAATGACAATTGTACTGTATGTTATATTTCTTTAGGATGGCAAAACTGCTCTCTATTGGGCGGTTGAGAAAGGTAACGCTATCATGGTGCGAGACATCTTACAGTGTAACCCTGACACTGAGAGCTGCACCAAGGTATTAACGTAACATCTTGTTTGGTTGTTTTATTTACCAGAATGAACAGATCTACTATACATTTACACCTGTGTATGCCTTATTTACAGGAGGGTGAGTCTCCACTTATTAAAGCTACAAAAATGCGTAATATAGAAATAGTGGAGCTGCTGCTAGATAAAGGAGCCAAAGTTTCTGCGATGGACAAGGTACACAAATACATTCATATTCTGCAATTTTTTGCGATATCTCAAAAAATTCAGCTTTCACATTCATACATGTTTACAGAAAGGTGACACACCCCTACATATTGCAATCAGAGGGCGCAGTCGGAAGCTGGCAGAGTTACTGCTGAGGAATCCTAAAGATGGCCGCCTGCTGTATCGTCCCAATAAGGCTGGAGAAACGCCGTACAACATTGACTGCACCCACCAAAAGAGTATTCTCACTCAGATTTTTGGAGCAAGTATGATATTTTTTATTTGTTCTTCCACAATATTGCATGTTTACTTATTCGTAGGTCTTTCAATATCTTTGTTTGTGTATCAGAGCACCTTTCTCCAACTGAGTCTGATGGAGACATGCTGGGTTATGACCTGTACAGCAGTGCTCTGGCTGACATCCTTAGTGAGCCCACTATGCAACCCCCCATCTGTGTGGGACTGTATGCCCAATGGGGCAGCGGGAAGTCTTTTCTTCTCAAGAAACTTGAAGGTAACTCAAAGGGGGATTAGAAGGTATCCTCTTCAACATTGATCGCAGTTGATCTCATTTCTTGTTGTTGCCCTCAGATGAGATGAAGACGTTTGCGGGGCAGCAGATAGAGCCGCTCTTCCAGTTCTCGTGGCTGGTGGTCTTCCTCACGCTGCTGCTCTGTGGTTCAGTGGCTGTGGTTTTGGGTTTCACTGTGGATCCTAAATTGGCCATAGCGGTCTCGCTCAGCCTTTTGGCTCTCCTTTATATTTTTTTTGGTAAGACGCTTCCAGCTTCTACTAATTGATTTCGCCTGTTTTTAAAACATGGCTAGACAAGATAGTTCAGTTTGAAGTGATGCAACTTGTTTCTCACAGCTCAAATATGCTATCTGGGGGTCTACTTCAATACAAAAAAAGTTTGGTGTTTTCCTTTTAAAGTGAGATTTACAGAGACATTTATGGTAAATGTAGAAAAGAAAGAAAAGAAAAAAAGAAATCTGTTGTTCTTGTCATTGTTTTGATGTACACTAGAGGGCACCATTGTATTTGTGATGTCACTTCTTTATCCACCTCAGTGCTGGTGTACTTTGGGAGTCGCCGTGAGAGAGAGAGCTGGAATTGGGCCTGGGTCATCAGCACCCGACTGGCCCGTCATGTTGGATACCTGGAGCTGCTACTAAAGCTGATGTTTGTGAACCCACCAGAGCTCCCGGAGCAGACCACCCGGGCTCTTCCCGTTAGGTGAGCCTCCCTGCAAAAAACAAGGGAACAAAATCTGTTATCCAAACTTTCAATCATATGTGCCCCTCACAGGTTCTTATTTACGGATTATAACCGCCTGTCTAGCGTGGGCGGGGAGACGTCAATGGCAGAGATGATTGCCACACTTTCAGATGCTTGTGAGAGAGAGTTTGGCTTTATGGCAACCAGACTTTTCAGGGTTTTTAAGAATGATGAAGCTCAAGGTATCCACCAGTTTGAAATCCCTACATGACTTGCATAATCAGTGTTTTTTTTGCCACAGACTGTTTCCATTTTTTATGAGTAATTTTTAATGGCATGTCATTGCTTTTTACCCAAAACAAGGCAAAAAGTGGAAGAAGACTTGCTGTGTTCCCTCATTTGTCCTGTTTGCCATTACGTTTGGATGCCTCATCACTGGAGTGGCCTTGTTAGCCATATTTAAAGTGAGTTGAAGAATAATGAATTAAACGTTTCATAATGTAATAAAGTGTCTTCATGTTGCTTGGTATAGCCACAACAGTTTTGTGAGGATTTTACTTCTTCTGGCCTCCAGGTAGACCCTGAGAACTTGACTGTGAATGCAGTCTTGATAGCTATGGCCAGTGTGGTGGGCCTGGCCTTGTTGCTGAACTGCAGGACATGGTGGCAGGTCGGAGACTCTGTCCTCAACTCTCAGAGAAAACGTCTGCACAGCGCCGCCAACAACTTGCACAAACTCAAGAGTGAAGGATTCATGAAAGTATGAAACTAAATCTCAAATTACACTTTTACGACTATTTGATGATTATATTGTGGTCTAATAGGTTCTGAAGCAGGAGGTGGAGCTGATGTCAAAAATGGCTAAAACCATAGATGGTTTCACACAAAACCAAACACGGATGGCTGTGATCATCGACGGACTGGACGCTTGTGAACAAGACAAAGTGCTGCAGATGCTCGACACAGTCAGTACTTTCATAAAACTTGAAAAACACTAATGCATGTTCTATTTCATTCCAACTGGCCGCCAGAGGTGGTGCTTTAGTACTAAATGATCACCTATCGTGCTAAAGCACTGCCCCTGGTGGTCAATAGGTGTCGTAGAACCGTAGTTACATTTGTAACTTACGTTTTTCTTTGCCAATATTGTACAAATAAAAGCCATTACGTCAAAGCAACTACAGTCATGGCTGGAAGTGTTGGCACCCCTGGATTTTTTCCAGACAATGCACCATTTCTCCTAGAAAATATTGCAATTATACATGTTTTGTTATACACGTGTTTATTTTCTTTATATTACTTGGAATAACACAAAAAAGCCTAAACTGATCAGATATCACGCAAATCTCAAAAAATGTATAACTTAACTTAATATTTGGTTGCACACCCTTTTGAAAAGATAAGTGAAATCAATCACTTCCTATAACCATCAATAAGCTTCTTACACAACCGGAAATTTAGACCATTCTTCCTTTGCAAACTGCTCCAGGTCTCTCATGTTGGAAGGGCGCCTTTTCCCAACAACAGTTAAGATCTCTCCACTGGTGTTCAATGGGATTGAGATCAAGACTCATTGCTGGCCACTTCAGAACTCTCCAGCATTTTGTTGCCATCCATTTCTGGATGCTTTTTGAAGTCTGTTTGGGGTCATTGTCCTGCTGGAACACCCATGATCCTGGACGCAAACCCAGCTTTCTGACACTGGGGCCTATAACCCCAAATCTTTTGGAAATTCCCAGATTTTCATGACGCCTTGAACACAGTCAAGGCACCCAGTGCCAGAGGCAGCAAAACAGCCCCAAAACATATCTGAACCTTCACCATATTTCATTGTAGGTACTGTGGTCTTTTCTTATCTGTCCACTAGACGTTTTCCCAAAATGATTTTGGCTTACTTACATAAATTTTAGCAAACTGCTGTCTTGCTTTTTATGTCTCTGTGTCAGTAATGGGGTCCGCCTGGGTCTCCTGCCATAGCAATTAATTTCATTCCAATTTCGACGGCTAGTTGGCGCTGACACTAATGCACCCTGAGCCTGCAGGACAGCTTGTAATTCTTCGGAACCTTTCATCAATTTTTCTCTTCCGTCGACGTCCAGGGAGATTAGCTACAGTGCCGTGGGTTGCAAGCTTCTTGATTACGTTGTACACTGTGAACAAAGGAACATCAAGATCTCTGGTGATGGACAATTTTGGTTCTCAAGTCCTCAGACAGTTTTCTTCTCCTCTATCTGTTCTCCATGCTTTGTGTGGAACAGGCAGACACAGAATGAGAAGTCTACTTTCAGGTGTGATTTTTATATTGCCCACACCTGCTCCTTGCCCCGGGTGGGTTTAAACGAGCATTCCATGCTTTAAACAAACGTATTATTCCACAATTTTGAAAAAGTGCCAATAATTTTGTCCATTTCTGGAGTTTTATTTATGCCAAGTTTGCCTTTTTTTGTTCCAACACACACAAAGGAAATAAACATGATGATGATGATGATTTTTATTTATAGAGCGCTTTTCCACCTAACAGGCACTCAAAACGCTTGTGTATAGCAAAACTTTGCAGTACGTTTCGGGGAGAAATACTTAATTTTCTGGAAAAATGTCATGTGTGCCAACACTTTTGGCCATGACATACTATCCAGTCCATGGTTGCAGTAGATTGTTTTCTGGGATGGGGCTTATGCACCCCGGGCAAACTTAATCACTGTCCTGTGACATTGAGACAAAGTCCCCAGTTAGAGCAGAGGAAATCCCCAAAGCATGCGCTCAACACAGCCTTCTCTTACAGCCATAATAAAGCCCAGAACCTGGCCATTATGTAACACAAGTGATGCATCAATCTTTGCTATTTTATTAATTTTTTTGTTGTTGTATTTTTCAGGTGCGAGTGTTGTTTTCCAAAGGTCCTTTCATTTCAATTTTTGCCAGTGACCCTCACATCATCATCAAAGCTATCAATCAAAATCTTAACAGTGTGCTGAGAGACTCCAACATCAATGGCCACGATTACATGAGGAACATTGTCCACCTGCCAGTCTTCCTCAACAGCAGAGGCCTGAGCACAGCCAAGAAGCTCTGTATGGCCACGCCCTCTAACGGGGAGGGAGGGGCCGCAGAGGGTAAGGCTCCTGGCAATAGGCAAGGACTTGTTTCAGCAGATTGTTGTATATCATTAACATGCAGTATTCATTTTCAGGATGGCATGAAGACATGGAGAGGAAATTTTCTCAAAACAACTTAAGCCAAGACCAGTCCAAGTTGGGAAACAAAAACGCCTTAAATCGCAGGGTAATGATGCTAACAAGTCTTTGATGCATAGTTGACCCAAGATGTTACATTCAATGCTGGCAGAATGTTTCTGTTGCACCATTTAATACTGTAACACACAATTTGGCAATATACAAATTTGTACCAAACTAAATCAACAATCACACTTTTAAATTCTATACAAATAGTTACACTGATTTTTGTCTTTTCTTTTTTTTAATGATCAGGAAATATGCATGTAGTGGACATGTTAGCAATCCAATGAACAGAGTCTCTGGTGTGTGTCCTGGTGGACTGGATGTAATGGCTGTTAGTCTTCCTGCAGTGATGCCACAGTTTGGTGACAAGCAGAGCAGCAGTGGGTCTTTGTGACGGAGCACTGGCACAGGTCTGCTGGCAGGAGGCTAAGTGGCTCTGTGCTGTAGAAGCCAAACTCCCGATGCCCCCTGCCCCCCACTGTTTGTTTGTTTGTCATTTATTTATGCTTGTGCTTTGTTTACTACCCTCAGTTATTAGTCTGTGCCCTGTCATTATGGGGTAGCATGCTCTAATCATTTGCCCCCTGCCACTCGCAGTTTCTTGGCCACAGGGCTTGTTTCTCAAAGTAGAGGTTAAAACAGGGCAATGATGTAGTGGCTCTCCATTTGATTTGGCGTCTTGTGCTATTGAGTGCAGTCTCTCAGTTGCACATCATTATGGTTGGCACCCTGCATTATCAGAATAGAATGATCTTAAGAATAAACAGAACTAGCAATAGTGACTTTTATACAGAAAACCTATTTATTGGGACAGACACAGGACAAGTTTGTCTTCGGTGTATGACAGCACAACCAGAGTGGGGGCCATCTTTTATTTATCTGAGGAAGAGGTCATGAGACCCACATTACGACTTCAAAGTCCACCAAATGCTTGGGCTTGGCTCATGACCATGGCAGCTGTCCGATATCATCACAGATGTTTTGTGCTAGATCTGTGTCTGCCTCTCTGAGTTTCCCATTTGTCTCACATTTTAAAACACTCTCTCACACACATACTATGCACACAAAAGCAGTTTTGGCTGGTATACACACTAAGGTTATAGATCTTTATCAGAAAATAATCCATTATCTTAATTCTATGTTGTCATATTGATTGAATTTTGACACTGTGTTGTGGTATTTGGATGTGAAGCTATATTTTTAGTTGAAATAGTAGATACAGTATCCAGTTAATTCTCAATAAGTGTATTCTGCTTTTGCTGTATGAAGGACACGTACCGGCGGCGCCACATGCAGAGGACCATCACCAGACAGATGTCCTTCGACCTGACCAAGCTGCTGGTGACAGAGGACTGGTTCAGTGACATCAGCCCACAGACCATGAGGAGACTGCTCAACATCGTCTCCATCACAGGTGCCCTTCTGTTCAATGTTACTGTTTTTAGCACACACTTTACTGATTCAACAAACTCCCGAAAACAGTATGCATATATAAATTAATCTGAAGTTTAAGATCAAATAATGTCCTCTGGACATGCTAACTGATGGGCCTGTCTCTTCATTTCTATAAGGCCGCTTGCTGCGGGCCAATCAGATCCTCTTTACCTGGGACCGCCTGGCCTCGTGGATCAACCTCACCGAGGAGTGGCCTTACCGGACATCCTGGATCATCCTGTTCCTAGAAGAGACTGATGGTGTATCAGACCAGGTCACCCTCAAGACCATCTATGAGAGGTATTTCCCATTTTCCAACATGTGTTTTTATTATATCCTTGTAACCACTGGGGGGCAGTAGAACATTTGAAGTCTCACTTCAGAAAACATCACCACAGCATTTGTTTCCTATCCTTTATAATGCTTGATCCTAACACGAACAAAAGTGTTAGTCTGTGGATGGTTTTAGGAGAGCAGACCACATTTGGTCAGTGTTGTTCATCAGTGGATGGTCTTTAAAGGTTACTCTGTCACAGTGGACCCCTGCCTGAGCCTGCGGGGAGCAAGTGTCACACGCAGTCACTGTCATTAGCATACACCATCTTCAGTGCACTAGCTAATCTCAGACTAAAGGATAACATTAGTTATTTCAGTTTAATATTGACATATATGGTATTGGTATATGTTCTACCTCCTCGGATGTCGTTCCAAATGGCTGCTCTACTCTGCTGTGGCCATCAAAGAAGGTTCTTAATGATGATGACAGGAAGCCTCAAACGGGCTAAACGCAGCGCCTCGCCTCCAGCCCTTATCTCCGGCTCTGATCTTCAGCTGATAAGACTCTGGCCTGTGCTTCTCTCTGAGCCTCTTCCTCTTTTAGCTGCTTCACTGCAGTGAGTTATGTGTGAGCAGCACTTCCTGCTGTAGCCTCTCATAACATCAGGGGTCTGCCTTTGTGCTGGACTCTATAGTTAGATATGAAATGTTTTCCTGTACTACAATGGATTATTTGATGCAGCACATATTCATTATTCCTCCTTTCTTTATTTGCTATTCAACCACAGTATCCTGGTTAAATATTTTCATGTGCACATTTGTTGTGCCGAGGCGTTTAGCCACAACAGAAATGCACATCCCTAGAGCGCTCCGCGTTAAGTGAATATATTAGTGTTGAAGTGAACATGGGGGTGAGTCAGCCTTATAGGTCAACTGTCACCACAGATCTCAGTCATAAGGCTGCACGCTGCTCTCTTCCTCTGACCCAAAAGCTCCATCCACATCGGAAAACAGTCTTTGCTTCAAATTAGAAAAACTGAAAATTACACTCAATTTCATGACTATAAAAATGCAGAGGATCTGATATATTTGTGCGACAAGCAAGGGCAAAGTAGGTTGTCAATACTCACACACTAAAACTATGAATACGAATATGAAAACTTTATTGTCCATAGATGTGGAAATTTGCCTTTGATTTCACCAAAACAATTAAAACTTACACATCCATATGTCACATTTAGCTCAACATTTCCAGTTTACTTCATAAAAGCTTAGATATTCCTCAGAACATATATCAACACTGGACCCTTTAAACTGTTTAAAAAGTGTCACAGAAGGTTTTTGCCACCAGACATCTACCACTTTCAGATAATGCTGCAGAAAGATGATTTTGTTTAAAGATATGCTATTTTACACACATATACAACAGAGTGTGAGCTCTGTAATTTGTCTCTCTAGTCCCGATAATTGTGCAGTAACTTGAGGTTAAAGTCTTAGAAGCGTTATTCATATTTAATATGAAGAATATATGAACTGCAGAAAAAAAAACTGTGACATTAAAATGAATGTCTTTCTCTTAAAACCGTCAGCAACTGTACTATTAATTCTTATCATCAGTTCTACTGGTCATAGTGCAAAGTTTCAATGCAAAACGGAGACGAGAGCTAAGCCCCGCTCTCTCCTCATCTCACACACACAAGAGCAGGCTGCACTGAACACTTGGAAAATAATGAAATTAAGTATAAGCTGTGATTATAATAATAATAATAAATGTTTGTGTATAATCTAAAGAGTAATCAGAATATTATATTCAACATATTGTAGGCCTACTTCAATACCAAATAATATTTTTTTTTTAATTACAAAATCAAATACATTTTCACACTCGATCACGTTTTATGTCATTTTATTTAATGTAAACTTCTTTCATTCAGTGAAAAATAAAAAATACAATACAAAACAGTCCAGTATAATAGAATGAATCAATATCTGATCAAAACCAGCAATGTACAATTTATCCAAACAGTAAGAAACTACTATTATTTTGTTCGAAGAAAAAAAAATGTGTCTAAAAACAATGTTATTATCATTTTTATATTGAAATCGTATTGAGTATCAGGTTTTTTCTTTAGTATAGAAATCAAGTTTAAATTTTAGTATTGTGACAACACCACAAAGTAGGGCTGTGTAATCAATCCAATTTCAGCTACAACAAGGATTATTTCTCAAAATTGTGTAATAGAGTAATCAAAATTATTGTGTGTTCAATTCACCCATTTCCTTGAGAGGGAAAGTTGCACACTGCTACACAGTTGCTCTACTTGTGGAGTCTATTTCTGGGATATACAGCAACTTCTTTACTGTCATCTGTTGGTTCTCTTAATTTTACGTGCTCTGATGCATCTCCTTCTCTCAAAGCATTAACCATTTGAATAATTGTGATTTCAATTATGATATAAAATATAAATCATTGTGATGATCATTTTCACCATGTTTGAGCCCTACTACGAAGTGGTCCTTTTGAAAAACTCAGACATACATTTTGTTCAATTATTAGACGTATCTATAGTTATTACCTATCACCCATTTCACAATGTCCCATGTTTTGTGCACACATGTTCATGGTTTTTGAAACTGTTAACAGCAGTAAGCCGTCACATTTACCCTTTGTGTGGACTGGCCTTTGTTCACAAAGTGTGTTGTTCTTGCTGTACTTCAACTGCATGGGTTTGATAGTAATGAGCTGTTCAAAGCCTCAGTGGAACAGAGAACCTCAACACTCCAGTGTCCCTACAGCGAGGCCAGGCCGGTACAGCTACAGCTAATCTGATGGAGAATGTGTAATCGGTTAATAACCTCAGCGATTTGTAGCATTAACAGTGAGAGCAGCAGTAAGAACAAAGGTGCTGTGTGGGGTGCAGATATTGGCTCCTGTCTCAAAGCTCACACACAAACAGTGAAAATGTTTGTCTCTCTGGACCTCCAGGGAACACTACAGCTTACGGCAGCTTGTGTCTTGGCCCAGTGACAGGAATGGAAGAAAACAAGTGCTTTGGATCATCTCTCAAATTTGTGGCTGTCAAATTAACTACTCTAATTTAAATTTTTGTATGTTTTTCCTTCACTCCTGTAGATGATTTGAAGCCTTGTTACTCCCTCTCTGCTCAGGGGTGTGTGATCTTGGCTGCCATTGCAATCGTAACTTTAATAATAACTTCTCCAGGTTTCTATGGTTATGATATGAAAGCATTGTTAAAGCCCCACAATAATTTCCTTGGTTACTTTATACTAAATGTTAATACTTAAAACCATGAGAGAAACACATATATTTGTAAAACAACCTTTTTTCATCAAATAATTGCAACTAAACATAAATAAATAAAAGGGACAAGTGGAGACTAGGCCCAGTTCCAAGGAACACGTCATGAAGCAATGCACTAGCACTACATTTTATCATAGGATCATATATCTTTTCTGGTTGACTAAAACTATTATGGATTTAGTTGCCTAAATTGACATGACATTACATTTTTGTCAGAATTAACACTGGCTTAAGATGAAAGAACTTCTACTGTTAGTTATCTGCCTCTTGTTAAAACAATCTCCACTCAAGACTCAAGTCTATTCAGGGATTTTTTTTTTCCTCCTTAATAACACTTGAAATTAATGTGCAGGCACTGAAGTCTTAATTAGCACTTTAAGATGACACTTCATTCACGTAATTGGCTCAGTTATTAGTCTGTCGCAATGATGTCCTCACATAAAAGCTTGTGCAGTTGACTCCCTTTGTGTGAAGTCCTATTTATTTATCTGAATGGGAGCTCCTATTATTTTTGGTTGAGGAAAACCTACAAACCACTTCTGTAAATTAAAAACCTTTTACCTCTTAAGACTTGTGATCCTCTACTGATATTACTATAACTGTGGCTGAGACATAAAGGCAGCAGGGGGAGGGGGAAGTGAACAGGAGAGACACTGAACAGAGCACTAACGCTATCCAGTCTCCGGAGTTGAAATCAGACCAAGCCAGAGCACACAGCAGCCACCGCAGTACCAAACACTACCCAGGAGAACAGCGCAATACCCTGTAGTACCCAGGAGTACTCCCACATATACTGCATATTGCAGTACAGTACAGTACAGTACAAAACTGGGTCCAGGTGGACAATCTTTCACCTGTGCCTCAAGCGTCTCTGATTGTGAATGCTGACTCAGGTAATGCTTGGTTTCCTCTTAAAACGCTGGCACTCAGTGTGGCTGACCTTGGTCTGCCCACTGCAAATACTTGACTCATTTTAGCCACATGTGCTGATACTAACGGATGGGAGTCATAACAAGTCTTGTGCTTGTTCAAGGGTTAGCCTCTCCGATCTGCTTGTCCTGTGCACTGTCTCTTGTACTCGTCCACCTCCACTGAAATGTGTCTGAAGAAGCTCTGACACTGCTCTCAAACACACTCATCTCTGGCTTTCATCGGTTCTGCCACATGTGACGAGGGAAACTAAAGTCATATTCAGTAATTAAATATAAAGTGTGTGATATTTCTTCGTACTATTTTGACAATGACACTAGATTGAAAATGTTTTTTTCACGGTGTGAAAACATGACATAATCTAAGCTATAACAAGGGATCACAAAAACACTAAATTAAAAAGATTTGTTTTTGAATCACTTCTCACTTGCAACATGGATTTTCTGTCAATTTTGCCCTAAATCGAAATGTTTGACCATAAGACGTCTCCATTATGTTTGTTTTTATGTGTGTGTTATTCAACGGACGTTGTAAAGCAAAGCAAAATGGCCCATGAGAAAGCATCAGGAAGTGGATTGTGCTTCTGATGTGTGGGAGTCTGAGGAGAAGGGCGAAGCATGTCATCTTTGACCTGCTAGCATTTTGGATAAGTGCAGAAAGCCCCACTGGCAAAAGCAAGCCAGAGCAGTTGAGCCAGAGACTGTAATGCTGTGGCTATAAGCTCCTCTGTCAAAGAGCCCATTGTGTCAGGATGCCTGCTTGTAAGTAGTCCCAGTCTGAAACTAATATGACTGGCTTCCTTAGCACTCCTAACCGAGCATTCATCTTGTCATTTGGCCACTGATGGCTGATAAGAAGGCTTTGTTCATTTGGTCTGTGTCGTCTGTTCACTGTTAGGATGACTAAATCTGAGATGTGTGTGGACTGCTTAATGCCAGGCCCAGTGGCTCATCACTAGTGGACTGTTAATGATGTCATTTGGAGTGGTTAAACCTCAGCAACAAGCGACTTGTCCTTAAATGGATTCTCTGTGTTCTGTAACATTGGCATCTGTCTGTTTAAACACCATTACTCTATGCTGTCCATTGCTGGCCATGCATTTTGTGATCTACTGTGAAAACACTTGTAAATGTCAAGTACTTTATCGTCTATCTTCTATTGCACTTTTGAAATGTCATTTTTGACAGTCTTCTACATTTGAGGGTTTGAACAAAAGCATGTGAGTGTCCATCACAGCTTGAGAAGAGGATTGTACCACACTTTTAGTTTCGTTTTTTTCAATGAAAATGCTTATTAGCTGACTATGTGCTTACAGTACACACGCCTGATGTTGACCTCAACTTGACTCAATGGAACAATTGCCTCAATCTTCTAATGAAGTAACAGGAAAAGCATCCATTTTCTCCCCACAAGAAGGGAAAATCTCAGACTGAACTGTGAGAGTTTATGTGGTTCTGGGATTTATTTATTTATTTATTTTTTTACCAAATTGTTTCAAACGCGCATCCTAGCAATTTGGCCAATATTATTATTAGAATTAGTCGTTGTCTTATGTTGCACTGTATTGCCAAAGCATATTCCTAGTCTGTGAATTTTGTTCAGACAATGACAATTAAGCTTTCTGATTCTGATTCTATTCTCTCTATATTGTGGAGATCAGCAGTGTTTGGTGCAGTGGCAACAGAAAATAAACAAATTATTACATTAAATTAAATAAGTTAATTGAATCTTTTGTTTCTATCATGACAGTTATTCAGCAACAACTAACTATGAAGTGTGTATTTGACAGTATAGTCTCAGACTGCTGTATTTGGTGATAACGGCCTGATGCTAAATGTGGTGCACGTCATGCTTCCGTCTGCTGCTCACTAAATGATGCTGCGATTGTCATCTTCTGAGGTTTCCTCCTCTGCTCAGGCCAGATAACAAGCCTTATTCTATCAGTACTCCTACACCCCCTCACTATCTCACCTTCTCCAAATCCACGCAGCTCTGCTCTCATGACGGCGGCTGCTGCATATCTCTACAATCTGAGCTCTACTTCTTTCCATTTCCTCTTTATTTTCTCTGAATGTGCTTCTTTGGCTTCTAATATGCACCAGTCACAGTGAACACATTTTTTGTTCGTAGACTGAATAATAACACACACCACTTAAAAATTTAAATACAGATAATAAAAAATACCAAAATTTTACTCCTTGTTTTGTGTGAAGGATTTCCAAGAGTATCCCAACTACAAAAGACGTGGAGCCACTGCTGGAGATCGATGGAGACATCCGGAGCTTCGAGGTGTTCCTGTCCTCCAGACAGCCCTCGCTCACCACCCGAGACGTGGAGATGTTCCTGCCCTGTACTGTCAACCTGGACCCCAAGCTTAGGGAGATCATTGCAGGTTAGAGGACATCTTTCAACTCCAGAACATCTGCAGGATGAAACTGGAATTTTCAAATATTCAAATACTTTTATAAACACGTGATCCACAATAGTGCTTGCCTTTCTGCATGTAACAGTTCTCCACATTGACAGGTTATTGCTTCTTTATATGTATAATCATAACTAGAGAGCATTCTTTCTTTCATTCATATTTCAAGAGGGAGTTTTCAAACAAGGTTTAACATGACTTCATTAAATATTGTCCACGTAGCAGATACTTCCCTAAATGCCTAAAGTAATATTTCTTTTACCCAACACAACTTGACACACACACAATATGATTACATGGCATATTAATACAGTTCCGATCAAGTTTAAGACCAATTAAAGAAATGGCAAAAGTAACATTTTGCATGGTTAGATCTTAACAAAGTAGAGCTTCAATATGCAACAAGAAATGAAAGTGAGACTAAAAAAAAGTTTTAGTAAACATTTTATTGAAAACAACAATTAAACTGAAATAGGCTGTTCTGCAGCTGATCAAAAGTTTAGGACCACACCTCAAAAATAACCCTGAAACCCTCTCAAAACAGAAATCAAAGTTCCAAACATGAACTCAGCAATGAGTAGCACCACCAAAAATTGTTTGCGGCATGCTCGATAAGTGTTTTTCCAGGAGGTGAGTGAGAACATCTCTCCAAGTGGTGAAGACGGCTCACGGAGGGCATCTACTGTCTGGATCTGTGGTCCATTTTTGTAAACTTCTCTTGCCATCCATCTCCAAACGTTCTCAGCTAGATTTAGATCAGGGACACAGGATGGTCCAAATGAGTGACGTTATTCTCCTGGAAGAATTCCTTTGTCCTGCGGGCTTTGTGAACTGTAGCGTTGTCCTGTTGAGAAATCCAGTGGTTACGTCAGACGAGGGCCCTCAGTCATGCTGGTGTCATTTTTTTGCGTCTTCCGGTTGACTTTTTTGTTCCATAACCCTCAAGATCTTTTAAGAAATTACAAATGACAAAATGTCTTACTGCGTCCCACCTCAGCAGTGATGGTGCTGTGAGAGGCCCTGCTTATGCAGCTCAACTCGACCACGTTCAAAAAGAGAATGTTTTTTTGCGTTTGCTATCAGAATGTCATGACAGTGTGAACACCTGACAGAAAATGAGACTGAATCCACATTTTTGCACAGATTTGAGCTTTTAAAGGCACGTGGTCCTAAACTTTTGATCAGCTGCGGAACAGGCTAATTTAGTTTAATTGTTGTTTTCAATCAAATCTTTACTCAAACGTTTCTTTTTTGTCTCTCTCCCATTTACAGGGTATTAAAGTTTACTAAATTCATTCAATTATGCTAAATGACAAAATCCTTTGGAATTTTCACAATGCACTAAATATCCAATTGATTTATGAATTAGTCACTTTAGCCTTAAAGCAACAGTCAGCAGTAAAACTCAGCAGTTTATAATATATATATTTATAAGTATCATGATGCAGCTTCATATTGATCGTCTGTCACAATATCAATATATATTGAGTACTGCCCCACAGTGCTGCAGTGTGGCTGTGAACCATACACTGGACGATGGTTGAGTGGATTGCACAGACCTGCAGCAGTGTCTTGTGTGATTTGCGACTTTGTGCCAGCTCATTCTGGCAGTGACACTACTCTGAACATTGCACCAGGCTGTGCTCTGTGATCGCCCGGTGCTCAGACACCCACAGACTGCTCCTCATTTACAAACAATCAAATGTCGAGCAGGTTTCAGCTCCAACACTTTTAGGTTAGCAAAATATTTTCACCCGCTCGCACCAATCTGCCACTAGCGCCTGACCAAATTTCACAGTTTGTAGTTCCAGTGACATCATAGAGCCTGGTGAATGTGCGGGAAGCTCAAGTGCTGTTTATGTGCGTCAGTGTTCACTTGGCCTGCTGTTCCAGAGGAGAGAACACACAGGGGCCGCGGTTACTACAGAAAGTGCTGTGTAGAGGTGGGCATAAATTTAGACTATAGTTTATAGTACAAATGCTACAAAAAGAGCCGATTTAAGTTAAAAATGAAAAAATTATGTTGTAAACTTTCAAATAAGGGTGATTTTTCTGCACTTTTTAACTCATTTTATAAACATTTCACAATTGTCTGATAGGTTAACATGTTTTAACACATTTCTGTTTGATCGTCATAATATTGTCTATCGTTATCGGGATACTCCCAGAGAAAATCGAGATATTTGGCCCTAGTGCTGTGTGGCATGCAAATAACTTTTATTCTATGTTCAGCTTTTTGTACGCTTTCACGTGGCACGTTGAGATTTAAGTAATTGTACAGTTCTCTGCATCCTCTTTTCTCAGCCAAATTTCTACTGTCTTAACTTTGTAAAGAATTTGAAATAATGCCAAATATTAGGGGAAAAAAGTGCGTGGGTGGATCTAAGGGTTCTTTATAGTCACGGCCAAAACTTCCACTGATAAACCGTCTTCTCATTCACTGACTGAGTCCCCCGGCTCTGTCCTCTCTTAGATGTGCGTGCGGCCCGGGAGCAGACGCACATGGGGGGAGTGACCTATCCCACGCTGCCCCTGCAGGAGGCGGGGACCCGGGGCCCTTCGGGGTATGCGCAGCACCCGGCCACCTGCTCCCCCAGCGGGTCGTTTGCGGGATCTCTGCCCCCTCAGCCGCACAGCGCGTACTTCAGCGGGATGACCGGTCCCCAGCACCCCTTCTACAACAGGGTGAGCCACGTAGGCCTATCATAGACTGGTTCTAGTTACATTTTTACAGCAAACTTCCTGGTAAGTTCAACTGGATCTAGATACACACTCCATCTTGTCATTTAGAAGATTATTTCTCCCTTTTCATTTGTCTGTTTATTTCCCGTCCATTTTGTTTTAGCCTTTGTCCTCATGTCCGTCCCATTGCTTTCTTTCCTCATAGCCTTATTTCCCCCAACATGTGTATCACCTGCCCCGGCATTATACGCATCACCCCCCCTCCTCATCCTCGCGCCCCTCCTTTAAACCAGCTCAGCCTAAGGACAACACCAGTGAACTCGTAAGTAATGTTTGACAGTATAATCTCACTGTGTGCCTACATTCACTGATTCAATTTATTTGTTTTAATATCTAAATGAATTCACCTTATTCTGCAAGTTGCCACGGGCTCCAAGTGTGCTTCTGCAAAAAAGTAATAATAAACAGACTTCAGTGTTCAAGCCGTCCAGAGAATCTGCATTGTCCACTTGTTATTGAACATTTTATATAAATCAATCTACTTCATGTCATATTTTTGCGCCAACACTTTCTCCTGTTCTCCACTTAAATTAACGGAATTCCCACTCTAATAAAAGTGCCAAAACAACGGAAGTGCAAATCCGTAGCAAAAGAGGCGTGTGGAGTGGTGTGCAATAAGGTGAATTCAATTGTTGGTTTACCCCTTTGACGTAAACTGGGGATATTATGCTTTTTTCACTTTCTAAAACAGCATGGGATATTTTTTCACAACCTTCAAAACTTAAATTAACATTTAAAACCATAGTTAAACCATCCTTAAACTTGACACTGATACAATAAAATGTAAAATATTTTGGGTGGATATATAATTAGAACTGGTTGAAATCAGAGGGCTTCCTGATAAATCGATGATTCGAAGAGTAAGATTAGGTAGTGGAAGTCTCTAACTATGGAACAAAATAATTGCGGTATAAAAACAAGATTTAATAAAAGCAGTTTAGCCACTATAACACCTTATATATCCCTGCAGACTGAAAACAAGAGCATTAAAAATCCGGCTAGTCCTCTACAAAACAGAGTACATATTTTCTACTCATTTATGCATTGTAGTCGTTGAAACTGGCGTTTCAGTGACATGGTGTCGCATGTGTGTTTGCTGGGATTATTAGGAGAGCTGGTGTAGGGGCTACGGCTCATATCCACAGCCTGACCATGAGCCGGCGCTGGAGAAGCTTATCTCCTCCCTGGCACTAACCACCACCTCCACACTCACCACCCAGCCTTCTGCCTCGCTCTGCCCGGCTGCAGTTACACCCGATCTCACAATGGCAAATGTTTGTGTTTGTATCAGCAGAGAGGGGTTGGTCAACAGTGCATGTGTGTTGAGTTTAAGAGACATTTATTGTACACTACACTTGATACATTGTACCTACCAATTAAAGGCACACTATGTAACTTTTCTAGTTGGCGTCTGCCACCTGTTCAGCTTTGCTTTGCCTGGAATGTTCCACAGTATAGCCTGCATTCTTATTGTGAGCGGGGTTGCGTCTCCACAGATCTGACCCATAACTTGGCCTGGCAGCAGCCCCATGGTGATAGATAGATTTAATGCAGGAATAGGGCTGCACAATATTTGAAAGTATTGCGATATGCAGTATGGCTATTATTAAAATATTTGAATATTCTTCTTGACACACTCATTTTATTAAAGCTACAGTAATATGTTCATGTTCTTAATATATTAGTCAAAGAAAAGACTAAACCAAGACTAAATTTATTTTGAATTTAGACTTGAAGTTTCAATATTGATACTTTTTGATACATTATGCAGCCCTACAGAGGTATATTCCAAACAAAGCACTTAACATAAGATCAACAAGTTACATAGTGCACCTTTAATGGACCACTCCTGGACAAATGTCAAATTATATATATCAGTGCAGCTTTTAACTACAATGTAACACACTATGTGAACCAGTAATGACACGTAAGCTTAACATAATGCACTGTGAAGAGTTAACAAACCTGTAATCACAAACCCTAGTCTAGTCCTAACCCTAAGTGCATTGTAATGGCATTTAAGGTTGCTACAGAGCGTTACATTCTATTTAACTATAGGTTATTAATAACTATAGGTTATTAAGTCAGTCAACTCCTCTACTATGACAAGAGATGAGCGCTGTAAAACTATCTGTGGGGCCGTTTGGCTGATCTGATGTTTTGTTTTCTCTCTTCATGAAGCATTTAAAGTCCCAGCCTTACAGGGTAAAGAAGGTACTCTTTGGTTTTACATATATGTATCGTTCATCTTCATCATCTTAAGACAGCCTTCATATCTTCATTATACAGCATGATTAACATGGAAATGGTAGAGCATGTCTGCAGAGATTAAAATACTAACTGTGTAGAAGAATGGAATGCCTTAGTAGTTAACACATTGTTGTTCAACTCTCTGAGCACCTGCTTTTATCCCTGAACTCACTCTGCACAAGTTGGCACCTTATGTCTTGTCCCACATCTAACGCACTGTTAGTTTCTGTCTAATATCCACACAAAGTCCCACTAAGCTCCTCTATTTTCCCCAAAGCTGAAACAAAGCCGAGAGCTTAGTACCACGCCATGTCTTAATGATGTTAGAGGAGCTGATGAATGGGCATGGCAGATATGTGAGTGGAGGATCCAGTGGGTGCTATGTCTCCCACTCTGTTGTACCGGGCCTTTGGGTCCTCAGACTGCAAGGCTCCGTCTGAAGTGTTGGTGACTCACCCTTGTTTACACTAAGCTAAAGAATCAAAGCAGGTATAGGGTGTATAGAGAGGCTGGCAGCACTTTTACTCCCACTGTGACAGTTACTGTGCTGACGGCCTCATGTCACTGGCCTGCTATCAACCCACTGCTCTTAGGTTTGCCTTAATCAAATCAATGGTAAGAAAAGGCAGGCTATAACTGTCTCTCTACCAGGAAATGCTAACAGTTTGATGTTGCAGTAGCACACTGAACAGAAATCATCATTATGAAATGTGTCGTAAAGCTGTATCCTGTGCTTGTTTATACAGGTGTCTCCTGGAGCACCACTCAGCTCTCTTAACACAGAGGCTGTCTGTGAGCGAATCAAACTCATCGATGGAATTGATCCCAATATGCTGCCTCACTACACTGCCACTGTCAAGAAGGTCCTCTCCTCTTTGACATTCACTGTCCAAACATTGCCCTTTCTCCTGGTTATAACTGTTTTCTTTGTCTGCCACAGGCTAATATCAACGGGCGGGTTCTGATTCATTGTAACCTGGACGAGCTGAAGAAGGAGATGGGGATGAACTTTGGAGACTGGCAGCTCTTTAGGGGGATGGTGGGTTTCCAGTACAAGGTTTCTGCGGGGCATTCAAAAGCATTAAAAGTCATTAAATTCATTTTGGCAAAAATAAGGCCTTATGAAGTATTAAAAAGCATCAGATTCAACCCCCACAGGCATTAAATCTAAAATCCATTTTGAAAAAAAGAATTATCCATCATACCAATAACGTTATACAAATACCATATAAGACCATATAATTATTGTAGTCCGTGTCAGCAGTGCATGTCCATATCTCAGATGTACTGGATTTATTGAATCTAGATGATAAAAGCTTAGCTTAAGATCATCAAAAAAGTAAAAGCAAGGCTTCAGAACATACATGTGCATGGTTTAAATGTTAGCTTTTTGAATATTATAAAGTAATGTAACAAACATTAAAAACAAAAAAGAGTCTCTTTGACGTTGATTATGGCATTAAATATCTTGAATTGTGGCATTAAAAAGCATTAAATTTGATTCGCTGAAAACCTGCATAAACCCTGTAGTATTGTCAGGGTATAAACATGGTATAGTGACTATGAAACCTGAGGTAGCTTCTTTCCGCTTCAGTTATCTATTGTCCTTTCATTTTAAACATGGTCTGAGTGCAGGCTGATGTACTCACAGGGCCGCAGTTCAGATTGTGACACTGTGCTGATATGACATGTTAGAATGCACATTGTATTCTGTGTGTTACAAGAAGGCCCTTGTTAGTGGTGAGCTAATGTGGAAATGACTCCCACATGTGCCTCTGCTCTGTCGCACACTGCTCTGTCTGCCCCCTCACTCTGCGCTGTTTAACATGAGCTGAGGCTGGGCTCTCTCTTGTGTGTTTACTTAAAGTGCTGTGTCTTCAAAACACTTGTGTGTTCAGGCACAGATGTGTTCAGATGTTGCATGTGAAATAAAAAAACAACAACCTCACAATGTTGTTTGTTGAATCAGGGAAAGTAATTACGTGACGTGGTACGTAAAGCAAACAAGGAGTGTGCATTTTTGCTCACCAAAAATTTGACAACGCAAACTGTGCATTTGATTTAATTTCAAGATTATGCAAACTTGACCATCAATTTCTTATTTTTGATTATAATTATTTATTTATAAGTTATATCCAAACATCTACTCCTTATTAGTGGAGCCGGTCCACCTCAGTCACGCTGCTAATGTGATGGTTCTGCGTGTGCAGGTGGTGGAGCTGAGGCTCACTGAGAGCCAAGGCTTGCTGCAGGAGGACTCCAGGGCCCCCAGTGAACAGGGCAGCAGTGTGGTGCACCCTGCCACCCGAGAGCCCAGAGAACCCCACGCCTTCAGCCTGAACCTGAGCTTTGAGGAGCTGAGTGCTGCAGGTCTGGACGAACCCCCTCGTCAGAGCAACGGCTACAGCTACAGCAACTCCCACTGGCCGGTCAGTCGTCCATGAATGAGAACATTCTTAGTTAGTTACACTGGTGCCCTGAAACTGTGATGTAAGAGGAGTAAACTGAACGGGTGCAACTGTATTTATCAGAGAGGTTAAATATATTTGAAATCCTTATTTACACAGGTGACAAATTACCGCACATCGAGCATATCGAGCCTCGCCTCACAAGAATCCTCCGTGGACTTCTGCAAACTGAGCGATCGGCAGCAGGCCAAGTACAACGACGCCTACAGGGAGTATATCTCCCAGGTGGGACAGCTGGAGGGGTCCGGAACAGAGTGCATCGAAGACAAACCAGTGAGTACACACTGCTGCAGCGGGTTTGTGGATTTACAAATGAAAAAGTTGAAGCAAAAGGGATTTGGACATGACTGTGTCGGTTACAAGATGTGTTAAGGCAAAATGTGATCAATGCACTATTCCTTGTCAAAGGCAGGTAGTCATGCATACAATTGCTTATCATCTTGGTGTTTCAAATGAAATGTGAAAATAGTCTTATTCAAACAAAATACATTCAAGTGACCATAAAAAAGTCATTATTTTTTTGTATTTGTGTATAATATTCTACCTGGTGGTCAGGTGATGGTCTATTATTTAAGTTTCAACAGTTGAAAATGTGATTGTGGTGTGTGCTATTAAGTCCTTTTTTCTCCTCTTCACATTTCATAAGATATTGTGTTCTTCTTACCCTTGTTGTTTCAGACCAAAGAAGGCTCTGACCATGATAGCCGCAAGTCCTTCTCCAAACCGGGCTCCAAAGGAAGCGATGCCACTGACTTCTCCGGGAACGACATGCAGCAGTTGGACCCCATCAGTGAGGAGGATGAGAAGCTGGACCACAGCACCTCGTCCAGGGTGAAAGGGGACTCTTACCAAAAGCTGCCCAGTGATGAGGACTCTGGCCCAGAGGAGGACAACACTACACCGCTGCTGCACAAAGAGAAAGAGGCCGCCTCACACAAAGTCACCGGGCTGCTCAACAAACCCAGTTTCCTCTCAGACATCCTCCTGGACAAGAAGGACTCGTCTGACTCTGGAATGCGCTCCAGCAACAGCTCATCTGACTGCTCACTGGAGGTGGACGCCTCCAAAGACAACCTGGCGGAGCTGGAAAGTCGGGTGAAGAGGAGTCCGAGTGGGCTGCCGGAGAGCACTGTGGCCCGCATGTCCATCTGCTCCGAGGCTGCTTCTGAGGCCAGCCTGATGGCCAGCAGCCCTGATGCAGACTGGCCCTCCAACTCCATCTCCAACCTGAACAACAACGGCACTGACACACCGCCAACCAACAGTAACGCTAACAACAGCCACAGGGGCAACGGCAGTGACCCGCCCACCATCCTCATCGCCCCGGGCAACGCCATCACATCCGCAACCGTGCACCACAATCGCAACCTGCAGTCCATCAGCCTTGGGGATGAGCGGGAGAGCGTGCTCTGAAGCAGATCTGACCAAAATACATCGGGCTTGTATCATGTGACGTGTGTGTGTGGATATCATATCTCCTCAGATTTAAAGGGTAGCAGAATATTTTGTATTAGATTTTCTTTGGCTTGAAGTCTCACAAGTGCATTAAGTTAACAGCTGACATTAGGCTCAGAGAAAATTTTCTGCATCTTAATTTGCACTCAATACATGTGTAATAAGAGCTAGTGAGTTAAGTTATTGATGAGTTTGTTTTTAAATTAAAAGTTAATTTTAATTGCTTAATGTGAAATAATCCATCCCCACTCAGCCTATTAGAATATGTCATTAGATTGTTGTGTTAATTGTTGTTAAGCTAAGGAATGCTGTTCAGCGTCTCAGAAGTAAAAAACTGTTGTGTGCTGTAACCAGTAACATGAGTAGAGAGGCAAGAGATCCACATTATAATCTGGATCTCTGGCCTTTGAACTACCTGAAGTGGCTCTTTACTTGCTCATTATGCAACAGACTAAAAAAGAAGTGCAGGTAGCGGTCAGTATTAGAAGTGTGCTGTCATGTGCCTTTAATGGTTGCTCTTCCCTGTTTGAGAAAAAAGTGCCGTTTTGTGATTTGTGGTGTTCTGAACTTCGTACTGTGATTGAAAAAAAATGTTTTTGCATGAAGCATTTTCTTGTCCGTGAATCAAAACATTGTGGTTGTTAAAAATAAATCATTTATCACATTAAATACAGCTAAAGACTATGTAGCTTATTTTCAATATTTACATTCTACCACCGTCTTCAAAAAGTGTAAACTATCTCATGACGCGAGGGTTAAAGTTTGGTTTTCCAGTAGGTGGCGCACTTTCCACGTAAACCTGACTGCCTGGTGGCTTGCCGTTAACTATCTTTAATAAACGGAGTGGAGTTCGGGCTGGCAAGAGTGCTCGAGATGTGCGTAAAGAGTTAAAACAGCGAGTGAGAGCCTATGGCTCTACTAGTGTACAAGAATAGGGATTGTAATCCTCTCTCGCAGTTACTGTGATAAATGAGCCCGCTAATATGAACAATTCTTATGAAAATTGGAGGCCAAGAAGATGATTGTCACTTGGATAGTTTGAAGAGGCGCTAATTTTTTCGGAGAAATATAGGTTGCACCCACAAGTTTTAAAGTAAACAGAGCCTTTTGATGCCCCTTCTCACACCAGCAGTTTGACCCACAGCGTGTCCTGGCCGGGTCACCTCCACTGAAGGATACAGGCGGTGTTCACTGCGCGCTCTCACCTAATCCGATTTTTCTCAGACAGTCGTGTGGGAAAGTAAAAGTGGGGACTTCAGGAGTTTATGTTTTGAAACTTGTGCGCATAGAGCGGTCTTCAGAGATATTACACGCCACATGTTTGATTTGACAACACTGCGTCCTCAGTTTGCATGTTACACTAATGGCCGACGAATGGAATTTTTGAATTTTACGCACAATCTATGTGAGGACACTGGCACAAAATAAGACAAATTTGCATTGAGTTTTTGATTTATTTTCTATAAAAAATGTACAATTTACATTACTTTTATAAAAAGTTTCGGCATAATTAAGTACATCATTAAACTTTTGCAGAAATGTCTGCAACTGTACAGAATCAACTCTCGAGAAGAGTTCAAATTTTCATTTGACTTGTTTCTCCAAAACAACGTGCCGACGGTTCTTACAAGACTCAACTTTTTACAGCTACAAACCAGTGTTCCATCCCCGCAGAAAAGCCTTGAAGACTTCAGACAAGGGGTTTGAGAGAAGTAATCCGTGCGACAGTCTTCGGTTTCCCACACATGGGATAACACACGCCTTCCGTTTTCCAGAAAGGTGCCGCAAATAAAATACTCTTAAATTAAATAATAATGAAGTGTCCAAACACAAAACACGTCACGTAAGATTGTCCCATTTTAAGCAAAAGCCTCTTGCGTCAAGAGGAAACGAAAAAAAGCAAAATCCAGCCAGGGCTTTGAGAAGGGGCTGAGAAGGGCTGGTGGAGTGAGCGGAAGGTAGAGTCCAGCTCCGGCCTGCTGTGTGTCCCTGCGTCCTCCGAACACCTGCAAGAGATTGAGAAAGAGAGGCGTGTTTAGAAAGTGCAAACAGGGCAGGGATCCGGACAGAGTGGCGCCAGGGAGGAAGCCACACTTTTAACATTTAACAAAACACTCCCAATACTGTGCAAACGCTGCGCTCCAGATGTAGGAATACACAGCGAGCGCGCACACACATACGGCTCCGTCTCGCACAACTTGAGCCTACAATCTGGGGAAGAATCAGCGTAATTGCTGTTCAGCTGGCGCCTACCCACTTCTTGTACCAATTATGTGCAGACATCATAGCAGCAGCAATCCAAACAGCCATTATTTCCCCTGTTGCAGATGCTCTTCATTATAGACAAGGAGCATAGTACAGTTCTGGCGACAGCGGAGCCGCAACAGGGAAAGTCGCCCTATTCTGTGTTTATAGTTTTATTCCAAATGTCATGGGAGACATATTGTGGAGTGGAGCGGACAAATGGAGCGTCTGGGAAGGGCATTTGCAGCAGACTGATGGACAGGCGGGTGGACAGGCTGTGCGTTCCGAGCCCAGTGGACAGAATGCAGCAGCAGCAGACATAAACACACGCACAACCTACTTACCGCTTTAACGATGCAGAGTCCGCCTGTCATCTGCCGTCAGCTCTGATGGCAACTCCGGGGACTGCAAGCAAATAAACAAACGCGCATGTTTACACTGCTCACTTTTCTGGCACGCACAGTCCGCTTTGTCCACGTTTGAAGAGGACAAATAAATACGCAGACGCACAAAGACGCGTGGAGTGTATTTACCTGTAATGACAAGATGCTGATGTCTGTGTTGAGTGTGGTCAGTGGGGTCCGGGTCCGCGACAGCACCACACTGGAGTCCAGGGCGATCTGCAGGTCCAGGATGTAGTCAATAACGTGCTGGAGGATCTCCATCCTGCTCACGCTCTTGTTCTGGGGAATACTCGGCACCAGCTCCTTCAGTTTGGAGTAGCAGTCGTTCATGTTGTACAGCAGACTCAGGGGGTCGTCCACCGGGGTCTTGCTCCGGGAGATCCCTAAGTCTGAAAAATTCCCATTGCTTTTCCGCAAAGATCGCACGGGGCTTATTGCTTTCATTTCGTCAGAGTTAAGGTACAGCGCGCGGGTTCTCTTGGTCCTATTACTGCCAGACGTCCAGCGTTCAGACTGAATTAGCGAGCTGTCAGAGCAGCTTAAATAGGCAGCAGGCTGGAGGTGCCGTAGAGGCGGGACAAACACTCTCATTCGGTGCTTCTGCTGTGTCACTCAACATCTTTTCCACTCTGCCATTGGCTATCGTGCTACAGCCCTCCTGTTTTCCTCTTCGTTACCCAGGACAACGCAATTTGGAGGCTGGGCCAAAGGGGCGCGCAGCAGCTCCGGTGGGCAATTTGGAAAATTAAGCCCTTACCTGTTTCTGATCAAGAAAATTAATGGTTTGCATGGTTGTCAATTGCGTATGACCAAGTGTGTGCACGCAGCTGGAGGAAGACGCACTGACTGCGCACGGGTTTAACTGAGACGCTCTTTATACACGAAGCCCTGAATGCTTTTATTCAAGGCACGGCTGCCCCGTGACACGGCGGACTGGAGCTAAGGTGTGGAGTAGTGATGATAAGGATACTCAGGCGCGTCTCATCATCCCTAATTCATGGCTGCAGCTCCGGTGTGTGTGTGCGTGCGTCTGCGTGCGTCTGCGTGTGTGTGTGTGTGTGTGTGTGTGTGAGAGAGAGAGAGAGAGAGAGAGAGAGAGAGAGAGAGAGAGAGAGTAAGAGAGAGAGAGAGAGAGAGAGAGAGAGAGAGAGAGAGAGAGAGAGAGATAAGAGAGAGAGAGAGAGTAAGCGTCTGGAGCTATAAGAGAGAGAGAGAGAGAGAGAGAGAGAGAGAGAGAGAGAGAGAGAGAGAGAGAGAGAGAGAGAGAGAGAGAGAGAGAGAGAGAGAGAGAGAGAGAGAGAGAGAGAGAGAGAGAGAGAGAGAGAGAGAGAGAGAGAGAGAGAGAGAGAGAGAGAGAGAGAGAGAGAGAGAGAGAGAGAGAGAGAGAGAGAGAGAGAGAGAGAGAGAGAGAGAGAGAGAGAGAGAGAGAGAGAGAGAGAAAGCAAGCGTAAGGAGCTATAACATAGAAAAGAAGCGGGTTTGTGGTGGATACCAGGCCAATGATATTAAAAATGTTTATGCAACTGCACCTACTGTGGAGAAGAACATTTAAGAAATCAGCGTCAGAAAGTTACTTCTGAGGAAATATGTTCTGTCACTGAAAATAGACCTGGACTTTAGACCGCCGCCAATTCCCCAGTTAATATTGAGCCTACAAAACCATCCATCAGTCATTTTCACGTGAGAAAACTTTTTGTGTGCAATGGTCCAGTTGGATTTGCGCCCTATGGTAGTGGTCCATAATACTTGTTACACTTGTGAAAATTTTAGGACTGGGCTTAAGGCCTAAAATAGTCTGAACACACTGTGTGTTTCTTCTGAGAAAAAAAACACTTTAGCTTAAGGTAGGCCAATTGCATAAACCCAAATGTGGTCTGTTTTTAATGTTTTATGTGTCATGCGTGTTTGTGTCACGCTAAAGGTAGCCAAAGGCTGAGGCGGGGGCGTGCGTCAGATGATGCTCTTATTTGGCTCCTGATGTGTGTGTGTTGTCTTTAGTCACGGCTCGAACACGTGAAGGGCTGATTTAATCCCATTCTATAGCGTTCCCTCAATGGCCCGTTTATTTGCTGCACTTCATGCTTTCATCTGGCGCTGGTGGGAGCGCAGTGGACTCTGCGCTAATTGTCCCCGTGGGCAGTGGACTTTGGAATGCGCGTTGTGGGCTAGAGTAAAAGGACAGTCCAAAAAAAGACGGTGGAGAGATTTTAAATTCACGCTTTGTTGAAATTTTGCGCACGGCTTCTGTGACATCCTGCACAATGAAGAGAAGCAGCTTGACCAGTAGAAGCGGTACAAAATGAAATATCCCACTATCTGTTTTTGGCTGGATGGTACAGGCCATGGCCAGTCCCATCTGAAACACTCGTCCTCCTTCGTCCACTTTTACGCACGCCACAGTTGTAGAATTCAGAGCCACGCTGTGTGTCTTGAGTGTTTGCGCCTCTGCCGTGGCCGCAGTGCAGATGTGCAGATGTGCAGATGTGCAGATGTGCAGCTTGCACTTGAAGCAGACACAGGAGCCGGGTCGCGCGGACCTATGCCGCTCCTTTCCTCGTGCTGCTGTGTGTCTTGAAGCAGACTCTCTGGCGCCGGCGTCGTGACGTCACCCCATTCACGGCAGCCCTCAAGGCGCCGCTCAGACGGTTTCCACGGTAACGGGGTTTCGGGGATTGTGAGGGAGAGCTCGGTTTCTCAGCTGATCCTGTTCAGCGGAGTCGAACCGGGGCGGGTTCGGTGTGAGGCCAGTTCAGACCTGCTGGAAGTGAACAACAGGCCTCTGTCTCCAGTCCCCAGTCCTCTCCTGGACACAGAACAGTGTGGAGGAATGTACACGGACTGTAACATTTGTGACATTCTCCTCTCTCAACTTAAGACTCCAGTCCCTTTATTCAACTCACTAGTTGCGCACTGTCAGGCAGTCTCCTTTTGTGTTTTTAACAAAAGTTGAAGAGAGTGAAGGAACTTCTGCTTGTTAAAGTTTAACAGAGTCTAACTCATGTCAACAATCACTAACTTCACATTCACAGAGTTGCTGTGTTCTGCAGTCTTAGCTGCAGTTATGAGTGCATCTGATCCATGATGTGAACAAAACCAGATCTGGGGCAGCCAAACCTCACATGGTCTGGAGAGAGGTTCTGTAGTGTTTTAATGATGCCTGAAAATATAAGCCTATATTAGACAAAACAATGATCAAATTTCAATGCTGCACAACAGCAGTTGACACTATCCTGAATATCCTTTGGTCATGCAACTGGAAACAATACTAACTGTACAATACCTAACTTCTTCTAACTGAGAAAATGAACAGGTCACACATTAATCTTTGCATGGTTTATTCTGTGTCTCGTCCAGTCTTGAAACTGCTTGATTAAAACTAGGCCCATTCTGACTTTTACACCAAATTTATTTACATTTACATTTATTTACAAAAATGTAATGCTCAACAAGGGGCAGACAATATATTTTTCCAAAAATACAGTCACACAATCTTATTCCTCTCTAAACCTGCCACCACCTATTTTTTTACCATAAGGTAAAGGTGCTCGCATTGACAATGGTCCTTTAGCACACAGAGACAGAAGGTGGTGGAAGAGGCTGAGTAACAGATGGGATCAGAGAACAAAAGAAGCATCATAGCCGTTCTTCAGGACCACTCTGAAGAATGCACTTGCACATTATACCTGACAATTCTTGAATAAACAGTGTGAAGTTATTGAAATTCAACTTACTTATTTTGTGATGAAACTCTTAGATCTTTTGGCCAGCAAGAATCCACCAACCAGTTGGCAGAGTGGAAAAGTTGGCCACAGTTTTACTTTTGGGCAATATTGCCCATTGGCAAAGCATCACACGTTAAGATATGTGTCGCCCACCTATCAGTGAGCCACAGCTGTCACTGTATCGCTCCATACTCTCCTTACAGGAATACATTCACAGCACTGCACTGAGGAGCCCACCTTCAGAGAGCACTCAAACAAGAGAACACCCATAAACCAGAGAGCACCCGAACCAGAGAGCACCCCACCAACCAGAGAGAACCCCACCAACCAGAGAGCACTCAAACAAGAGAGCACCCCATAAACCAGAGAGCACCCGAACCAGAGAACACCCCACCAACCAGAGAGCACCCAAACCAGAGAGCACCCGAACCAGAGAGCACCCCACCAAATCAGAGAGCACCCGAACCAGAGAGCACCCCACCAACCAGAGAGCACCTCACCAAACCAGAGAGCACCCCACCAAACCAGGGAGCACCTGAACCAGAGAGCACCCCACTAAACCAGAGAGCACCCAAACCAGAGAGCACCCCACCAAACCAGCGAGCACCTAAACCAGAGAGCACCCCACCAAACCAGGGAGCACCTAAACCAGAGAGCACCTCACCAAACCAGCGAGCACCCAAACCAGAGAGCACCTCATTAAACCAAAGAGCACCTAAACCAGAGAGCACCCAAACCAGAGAGCACCCATTTACCCTTTTACAAGTCTTGATTGTTGTGTTTTGAGAGTAGGGCTGAATATTGCTCACAACATTAATGTTTTAAGTAGGTTTGCTAAAAACAAAATGAATCAGCATTTCGAGGCTCTTAGTGTTATTAAAATGGCACAGAGACGACGGTAGGTGCAGGTCTAGTTTATGTGTTGCAGTTAGCTGTAGATTATTGGGATTTATTGGAGTAACGAGCTAATGGAATTAAGGTGCTGGATTTCATGCGCTGTTGCCAAGATTAGACATTAAAAGGCGGTGTGTTGAATAAATAGCACTTTAAGTAGATGAGATTGCCACACCACAGAGATGCACTTGTCACCGTATTGTTGCAGCACATTTGACTGGATCCTGTGGAGCTGTTGTATGTGCAGGCCACAGACAGGTGGAAGATGGATTCTCAGTGTTACGATGTCTCCACCTTAAGTGCACTTTGAGAAGCTGAAGTTAACTTAACCCACTAACTGACTAGGAAAGGATGTTTTTTAGAGAAAGGGAACTGCTGGAAGTGCACCTAAAGACATTCACAGTTCGTTGATGAAAAGGCAGAGCTTTTCTAATCACATCTATATTTGCCAGATAATTACGTACATGAAATGAGGAATAAAATGAGATCCAAATATTTACCAAAATAAACTGTATTTGTGTCATTCTCCGTCAGCGCTGCCAGAACACAGGCCTCTCCATTACAGATAATTCATGTGATGTTTGTGTTTGCTGGATTAGCTGGGAGGCGTCGTGTTGGCCCGCGCTCTCATCTGTATTTTAATGAACTAAGAAGCTGTGGGAGGATGTGGCCGTGTGCCATCTTTTCACACTCAAAGAGAGAACGTGTAGAAGGTAATCTGCTTGTGTTTTATCTGTACAAATGGAATTAGGCGCTGGTTTCACAACACATCTGAAATACGAGCGTGCATCCATGAGCCTCTGTGTGGTATGCTCGTCAAACGTGATACAACATTTGTCCCAGATATGAGGAGGTGAAAGGTTAAAATGTTTAAGTGAGGGTGATAAAGGGGTGGTGGTGAGGTATGTGGGAGGATAGAGCAGTGACGGAGGTGTGTAGAGGTGATGGAGATGCGTGTGGAGGTTATGAAGGTGTGTGTGTGGTGATGGAGGTGTGTTTGGAGGTGATGGAGGTGTGTTTGGAGATGATGGAGATGTGTGTGGAGGTGATATAGTGGTGATGGAAGTGTGTGTGGAGGTGATGGAGGTGTGTGTGGAGGTGATATAGTGGTGATGGAAGTGTGTGTGGAGGTGATGGAGGTGTGTGTGGAGGTGACAGAGTGGTGATGGCGGTGTATGGAGGTGTGTGTGGTGGTGATGGAGGTGTGTATGGAGGTGATATAGTGGTGATGGAAGTGTGTGTGGTGGTGATGGAGGTGTGTGTGGAGGTGATGTAGTGGTGATGTAGGTGTGTGTGGAGGTTGAGTTGTATGTGCAGGTGATGGAGGTGAGTGTGGAGGTGATAGAGCAGTGATGGGGGTGTATGGAGGTGTGTGTGGAGGTGATAGAGCAGTGATTGGGGTGTATGGAGGTGTGTGTGGAGGTGATGGCGGTGTGTGTGGAGGTGACAGAGTGGTGATGGAGGTGTGTGTGGAGGTTGAGGTGTGTGTGGAGGTGACAGAGTGGTGATGGAGGTGTGTGTGGAGGTTGAGGTGTGTGTGGAGGTGACAGAGTGGTGATGGAGGTGTGTGTGGAGGTCGAGGTGTGTGTGGAGGTGACAGAGTGGTGATGGCGGTGTATGGAGGTGTGTGTGGAGGTGATGGAGGGGTGTGTAGAGGTGACGTTGCGGTGATGGAGGTGTGTGGAGGTGATGGAGGTGTGTGTGGAGGTGACAGAGCAGTGATGGGGGTGTATGGAGGTGTGTGTGGAGGTGATGGACGTGTGTGTGGAGGTTGAGGTGTGTGTGGAGGTGATAGAGCGATGATGGAGGTGTGTGGAGGTGATGGAGGTGTGTGTGAAAGTTATAAAGTGGTGATGGAGGTGTGTGGAGGTGATATAGCGGTGGTGGAGGTGTGTGTGGAGGTGATGGAAGTGAGTGTGGATGTGATGGAGCAGTGATGGGGGTGTATGGAGGTGCGTGTGGAGGTGATGGACGTGTTTGAGGAGGTGATGGAGGTGTGTGTGGAGGTGACATTGCGGTGATGGAGGTGTGTGGTGGCTGAGGTGTGTGTGGAGGTGATGGAGGTGTGTGTGTGGAGGTGATTCTGAAGTGATGGGGATGTGGGTGGAGGTGACGTGAAGGTGATGGATGTGTGTGTGATGAAAGCGTGTGTGGAGGTGAAGGTGGTGTGTGAGTAGAGTTGATTCGGAGGTGACAGAGGTGTGGGTGGAGATGATCGAGGTATGCGTGGATGTGGGTGGATGTGATAGAGGTGTGTGCGTGTGTTTGTGTGTGTGTGTGTGTGTGTGTGCGTGCGTGCGTGTGTTCGTGCGTGTGTGTGTGTGTGTGTATGCGTGTGTGTGTGTGTGTGGTGTGTGGAGGTGATCCAGAGGTGATGGGGATGTGGGTGGAGGTGCTGACATAGACAGCCCCCTCTCATGGTGTGAGTGCAGCACAGTAAAGTGGGCTGCTGGAGGCCTCAGGCTCCATGTCCCGCAGTGACTGTCCCACTGCAGCTCACTCTAATGTGTTCGATCACTCTTCTAATCACCGAGGCTCTGTCACAAACTCAACTCCTGGACGGGTCTGAGTCTTAAAGAATACGTGCTTTCACATATGAAAGTACCAAGAACCACGTCCCTAAATTCCCCAGTCCCTATTTAGTCAGAGGAACCACCCAGTCCCTCTTGTTTGCGTCCACACAGCAACAGCGGCTGAAAGAGGGTCTGACTGGCTTTAACATTAGCATCTGTATACTATGGATCGTTTACATACGTAAATAATTAGGTCTTTCCCCTTCATCCTTCTCCTTTTGAGCTTTGTGAACCTGCACACAAAACTGTGATGCACAAAATATTCAAACCAACAACAAAACAGAGGTATTCACAGTATTCAAAATTTGAGTTTGTATTTACTAACTATATGTTTTTTTCATAGTTTTCATAGTCAATGTTGTAAATGTATTTGGCTCTGAGCAGGTCCCCAAAATGTGGCCCCAGTCCCTAGTTCTTTCTCTGTGTGAACGTGCATCAAATGGAACTAATGAAAGAACTGAAAAGGGTTGTCAGGGTGGGAAAACACCTTATTTGTTCTATGTAGTTATGTCATCATATAAACTTGTCTTAAAGGTCATGGCTGTGTGTGTAGAGCTTGTGTTTCTGTGACCTGTGAGGATTTACTATAGATCTAATGTGAGGTCCGAGAACACTGGAGGTTTGAGCAGTGAGCCAGTGTTTCCAGTGTGGGAGGACTGAAGTCTGCGCATGTTGAAAAAGTTATTCTGTATTATAACTAAGCTACCACGGATTCAAACACAAGACTTCAATATTTTTTATTTTTCCTGTTTAGAACAGAGATCTGGGAGCTCTGGTTCCGCTGCTGTCAGTCCACTGTGCAGGGCTAAAGAGGATGTGAGAGGAGAAAGAGGATGCGGTCACAGGATCCACGCTTGTGCCGACATGTGACTCCTTGGGTCATTTTGAATCATGGCCTCTTTCATAATTTATTGAACCTTTTCTTAGCCTTCAGTACTGTAGGAAGCTGCTGCATAGTTATAGTGTTGATTTTTTTTTTTTTTTTTTTGTTATTCTTCCATGATATCTATCTATCTATCTATCTATCTATCTATCTATATATATATATATATATATATATATATATATATATATATATATATATATATATCTATCTATCTATCTATCTATCTATCTATATATATACACATATAATTCAAACAATTTAAACATTGGACAGGCCTACCTTGTATTTTTAAATAATCACAAACCAAATATTAGAACAAATTGCTCTTACTGCATCTATGGAAATCGACTGGCTCTGGTGCCCTGACTGGCTCGCCTTGGAGCTCTTCGGCCCATTTATTTTTTATTATTTTATTATTTATCATTTTTAATGGCAAAGTGCCTTTTCAGGCTTAGGGCCTACTGTAGCTCTGGGTCCAGGGACAGGGACAAATGACATAACCCAAATGTAACAAATTGTTTCCTAATGAATTAAATCTGAATCATACCTGGATTATACTTTTTAATAAGGCCAATCTCAGCAATGTACAAAAAGATGTTTTTCACGGTGTGAGATGTGGCCATGGCTAAAGTAACCCGGAAACTATTCCGGTTTATCGTTACCTTTTACTGCATTTACTGTATTGCACGTTTCTGTGCCTCTATGCTGCGTTTTAACATATCTTTACGTAATGCATTGTGTTTGGCTAATGTTTGATGCATTATGTACTGTAAATATAATATTTAAAATCATGACGCAAGTGCTGTGCATTGATGAACAGGAAACAGATGCTGATTACGTGTACTAACTTTTTGATAACGTTTTGATAAGCATACTGACTCAACATCACTGGAAATACAATGTTTATCACAAGATCAGGTCAGCTTTATCATTTTCTGTTATCTGCTTTTTGCTGTCTTGTTTTCGCCAGAGTCTGTAATTTCTTTTGCCATTTGTCATTTGTTTTTTTGTCATTTTGTCATCATTGTGTTGCGGTGAGTAGCCTCTCCTAGCTATAACGAGCCTGAAAAGGGCTCGATCCCTCTGGGAGGTAATAGGCCTACCTCACATGGGCCGCTTCGACCACCTCAAATGGCCCGGTACGGTTCACTGAAAGCAGTGGAAACACTTTTAGACCGGCTCCATAGCAAACCCAGTGAAAATCTAAGTTACCTAATGTAACTGTAGTTCTATGAGTATGTGCGTAGCCCTCTACGGGCTTCGCTATTGGCTAGCCATCTCCTAGGCTCCGCCTAGCCCTGAGGAAAAAATATCCACCTGCTCCAATCATAGGAGGGGTCCCACACACCACCTTGACCCCTATATAAGCCCGTGCATTCAGTCCAAACGCCCTCTTTTCACTCAGATAAAGAGCGTCCAGGCCTGATGGGCCTGAAGGTAGAGGGCTACGCACATACTCATAGAACTACAGTTACTTACTGAAATCTAAGTTACTATTAGGTAACTTAGATTTCTATTTCGTATGTGCTGCGCCCTCTACGGGCTTCGCTATTGGCTAAAACCTACGCGAAGGCCGTAGGGAACACTGTACTCCCAGCAGGCCTGGCGTGGTATGATTGGAGCATGCCCAGCCACCCCAAACCACAAGGTCCGGGGTGCCCAAGGCACGTAAGGTACATGCACACAGGTCGCTCCTACCAAGGACACCTGAAGAATGTGCACAAAACACATGCCGAAGTACCACCAGCCGCCTCTCCCAAGAGCGCCAGTACTTCGCAAGGCAAAATGAGGGTGCGCACAAGCCGCCTCTACCAAGAGCACCGGCACACCCGAGAAGTAAAAGTGATGAAGTGCCTCAGGTCACACACCATACAATGGAGACCCACACCCAGAAGGCCTCCTCTATCAAGAGCACCTAACTGGGAAAAGCACAGAGTACTCAGGCATGTCCAGCGCTCAAAACAGAATGAGCGACTGACCCTGCTGCAACGTCCAGCAGGTATGACTGGACAAATGTAGAGGAGGATGACCAGGACGCAGCCAGGCAAACATCCTCCACCGACACACCACGCAAAAGGGCCGTGGAAGCCGCCACACCCCGCGTAGAATGGGCTCGTAACGACAGCGGTGGGGGCCGACCCTGCGCCTCATACGCCCCACGCACCGCACGGCATACCCAGTGAGCCAGGCGCTGAGAAGAGAGAGGAGCCCCGCGGTCCCTGGCTCCGAAAGCAACAAACAGCTGGTCCGAACGCCTGAAGCTGGCCGTGCGATCCAAATAGCAGCGTAGAGCCCTGACAGGGCACAACAGGTGGCGACGAGCATCCGCCTCGGAGGCGTGAGGGGGTGGGAAAAAGGGCCTGATCCGGATGACCCTAGACCTGAAGGCCGAGGTCACTGCCTTAGGCAAGAATGCCGGGTTGGGCCACAACTCCACCAGGCCATCATCAGCGCCGAAGGACAAGCATGTAGGATGCACCGACAACGCACACAGATCCCCCGCCCTCTTAGCCGAGGCAAGGGCCATGAGCATGGCAGTTTTGAAAGACAAACAGTCCAGCTCTGCACGTTCCAAGGGCTCAAACGGCGGTCCCGACAGACCGTCCAGGCCCACCTGGTGCTCGGCTAAAGGAGGGGACCGTCGGTGAGGCGGTCTCCTCCTAAGGGCCCCCCGCAGGAAGCGCTTTACCAGTGGGTGATTGCGGGCAGAGTAGCCCGCAAAGCCCTGATGACCTGTGACAATGGCCGACGCGAACACGCCCAGAGTGGAGGCAGCCCGACCCCCCTCCAGAAGACTTTGGAGAAATTCCAACACGCCCTGGACTGAGCAGGAGACCGGGTCCAGCGCTCTCCCCACACCACACTGAAAAGAGGCGCCACCGGGAGCAATAAGCCTTTACAGTCGACGGAGCTCGTGCGCCCTGGATTGTGTCCACGACAGGCGAGGGGAGTCCTAGACCCAGGAGATTCCCCCTCTCAACTTCCAGACCATGAGCCTGTGGCCGAGCACGGGACGCGAGCAGAGGGACCCTTCCGCCTGCACCAAGGTCCCGGGGCGGTCTGGAAGCGACCAGGGGCCCTGTACCGCCAGCTCCGCCAAGCCGGGAACCACCTGGCGTTCGGACTGTCCGGTGCCACCACCACCACCGTCAAGTGCTCCTGCCTGATCCTCTGCAACAGGGGCAACATGAGATGGAGAGGAGGGAAGGCATACAGGAGTCCTCTGGGCCAGGGTCGATGTGCCAGAGCGTCCACTCCCAGCGGTGGATCGTCTGCGGACCTGAGCGAGAACCACAGTGGGCACTGTGCGTTCTCTGCACTGGCGAAACGGTCGGCCACTGGCTGACCGAACCTGCACCAGATCTCTTTCGCTACGTCTGGGGCAAGACCCCACTCGTCGCGGAAGGGCCCCCCCCTGGACATCCTGTCCGCACCCAGATTCAGGACTCCGGGGACGTGCCGAGCCTTCAGAGAAGCCAGGTGACCGGCAGCCCAGATGAGAATCTCTGCTGCCAAGTTGTGAAGGAGGGGAGACCTGGTCCCTCCCTGTCTGTTCAGATAAGCAACAACCGTAGTGTTGTCTGATCGAACCATGACATGTCTCCCCACCAACTGTGCCGCAAAGTGTAGAAGCACTCGATGTACGGCCTCCATCTCTAGGAGATTGATGTGCCGGACCGGTCCTGTCCAAGGCCCGCCTACAGAGAGCCGATCGAACACTCCCCCCCAGCCCGACAGGGAGGCGTCCGTGAATACCTCCGTGTAGAGTGGTACGCACCCCAGGGGAACCCCCCTTGGGAGAAGCCCGGGGGAGAGCCAATAGAGGATGTCGCTCTGAGCCGCCGGTGTGAGACGCACCATCACTCCCCTGTCCCGGGACGGGTGAAGCCTGAGGCGGGAGAACCAGCGCTGAAGGCGCCTCATGTGAAGCAGACCCAGGTGCACAACGGGCGCGCCGCCGCCATCATGCCCAGTAGAGATCTGACTCGGTGGGCGGAACCAGCGGGGAGCCTAAGATCAGCCGGCCAAGCTGTGTGAGCGCAGCGCTCCGCTCTTCTGAAAGAGACGCCCGACTGCTGCGCGAATCCAACTACAGACCCAGATAGAGCACGCTCTGTGCGGGCTGCAGGGAGCTCTTTCCCTGGTTCACCACAAAAACCAGCCGGGAAATGTGCGACAGGACTGCCGCTGTGTGAGCCGGCGTTGAGAACTCGGTCCAGTGACCCTGTGATGAAGGCCATATTGCTAGCTAACGCGACAACCTGAGCCGCATTAGCATAGCACCTGTCGAGAAAGGACATGGTCAGTCTGTCCCGCTCAGAGGGAAGAGCTGCCTTCCCACCGGGCCAAATGGAGGAGGACGGTAGGAGGGAGAGCCTGACCCCATCCTCGATGGGCGGAACCCCAGACTCCCAGGACCAGTCCTGGATGGAGCAGTACGGGCCATACCCCAACGCTGGACGCTTGGCCGCGAGAGGTTTGCCCCAATCTCGAGTGGCATAGCCGAAGATAGGCTCCATTCGTGGGCATAGCACTGCAGGGCGGCGCCTGGCCCCCGCGCGCGCTGCGCCCACAGAAGTGAAATCCTCCACCGGTGCCGTGGGTTGTGGAGGGAGAGGAATATCCATCCGTTCCGACGCAGCGGTGAACAGCTCCGGCATCAGATCGAGCGGGAAGCGGTCCCGGGGAGCAGCGTCGGTGGAGAACAGGGAAGCGGCGTCTTCCTCATAGCAGCGGTGGTCATCCTCGTCATCATAGTCCGCCCAGTCCTTCCTCCGGGGAGCAGGAGCAGGCTCCAGGGCTTGCTCCGGACCCGGCACCTCTGGGTCCTGACCAGGGCGCTGGGGGGAGACGGGGCCCATAAAGCCGCGGCGGCGCTCTCTCCTCCCTGGGGAGAGATGCACGCCTGGCAGGAGTTGTCGTCAGCGGAGTGGCGCCAACCCAGGCAGAGAAAGCAGCGGTCGTGGCTGTCCTCCGGTAGAAGTGTCGCCGAGCAAACACCGCAGCTCTTGGGCCCGACACCGGCAGGTGGCGAGATCCTCGGGCGTCGAGACAGCGGTGAGTCCATCTTCAAATTCTTGGGTGGAAGAAAATCCTCAAGGTGCTGAGATGAAAAGAGGGCGTTTGGACTGAATGCACGGGCTTATATAGGGGTCAAGGTGGTGTGTGGGACCCCTCCTATGATTGGAGCAGGTGGATATTTTTTCCTCAGGGCTAGGCGGAGCCTAGGAGATGGCTAGCCAATAGCGAAGCCCGTAGAGGGCGCAGCACATACGAAATAGAACAGGGCTTTAGTATCTCTATCTCTCAGATGTTGGACGAGCAGGGCCTGTGAGTGCGCAGACAGCTGCAGTGTGTATCTGTACGGGGAGGTCTCTGTTCAGGCCCACTGCTGATTGGAGCGGCCAGAGCGGGGCTGCAGGAATCTGCCCGCAGCCTTTGTGAACACCATGACCAAAGACAAGAGGGAGTTCTGCAGATGGCCTGCTCTATAAATAGGTACCAGTCTATCTCAGTGCTGTCATTCTTCCTCTCCACACACACACACACGCACACGCACACACACACACAGGACACCAGTGCTCCTCCAAAAAACTGATCTCAGTACTTCCATTCCACCGGGCACTTCTCTAGGACAAAAAGCGTGGGATATGTGTTTTTCCTTCATGACACAAGTTAATAATCCAACAAAATTATGACAAAAGAGACAGTAAGACATTTGAAATGACTTTCAGTCACACATAAGCTCCCTGAGGCTTTGGAGTGAGTATGGTTATCACTCTGGGGTAGACTCCCAGGCCGAGTGGAGAGTGGATTGCACGTTCTCTCCATGCCAGGGTGGGTTTTTTAGACAAAGATCTGGAAATGGGTGCCAAGTACTGCTCTCTAGTACTCCTGACAAGTAGCAGGGTTTGCATCGAGGAGCGATCAAAACGGTATTCATCTTATTCTAGAAGTTGCTGTGGGTGCCGCCATCATTTTTACAGTTGTATTAGTTTACATGGGGCAGGCGAGCTTGACAGAAAATAAGTTCCACACAGACTACAAGGTGTTCAGGCCGCCCAGGAAATTGTTGTCGTATCGTTGTTGTTGCACATGTTCAATGAACATTTTACACAAATCTGTCTACTTTAGATAATATTTTAGAGCCAAGACATTTCCCTCGTTCCCCATTTACGTGATGCGAGTTCCTGCCAAACCTATACAACTGTGGCTGAGTCGGAATAAGGTGAATAAAAGAATGATGTTTATTCTGTGGCTTATGTGTTTTTACATGTATTTCTGAATGAACACAGGGGGACTAGAATTAGAATCTAGAACCTTTACAGCCACTCCACACCTCAGAACGGGAGATATAATCTATGAATATGAAGGGAAACCGCCATGACATCACCATCCTGACTGTGGGTGTCCTGCTTGTGTAGCTGCCTACAGCCTGTCTTTAGGTTACACTGTGTTATTATACTGGTCACTTTTAAACAGATAAATGGACTAACTTCAGCTCCTGGTCAGCAAAGACGACTATTAGCTGAGAAAATGACTCCAGTAATATGGGTCTCATGCCTGTTGCAGAAAACCCAAATTTGTTGAGGCTGGAGGAGTTAATATCTGTGACCTTTTTAGGCCTATGCTTGCTGTGTGAGCAGTTTATCCCGCTTTAACCCTTCCATCAGTCCATGCACACATTCAAAGTGGTGGTCCCATTTGACAAGAGCTGTTTTTGTCTTTTCTATTCTTTAGTCTCTTCTGCATATGGTCGTCCGTTCTGCTTGTCTGTCTGTCCGTCATTACTCTAAACCAGAGTCTGTGCGGCTTCATCTGAGCCTCCTTCTGGCTGGGATGGCTGCAGCAGATGTTGGAGCTGGGGACAGAATGGATTCCCCCCACCGAGAGCAGCTTTTCTTGGCCTGCTTAATGGAGGCTCCTTGAAATGCTAATGTCCAGCCATTAGAGTCGTGGTGGTCCAGCATAGTGATATAGAAGGAAACAACATCAAGACAAGTAAGGGACTCTAAACCTTTGTCAGAGCACACTCAAGGCTTTCTTCACCGTCGCCCCTCAGCGTCACACGGCTCCACATCAGTTAGTCTATTTCCACTGGCTGGCAAGGCCGTTTTTAAAACAATCTCCCACCGGGTTCGAGCCTGGATACTGCATTTTAAAATGTGTTGTCAGCACACCTCTGAAACATTACACTTGGTACATTTAAAAAAAGTATCATCAACAATTTATCTCAGGCCACCTCTCATGTCATGTCTTTTCTCACGTGATGTCTTGTTTCAAAAATGGAAAATGACATAGGTCTAAATCATAGGAAATCATAGAAGCTTTTATACCTGAAAACAGGCTACCATTACAGGTCAGCACACTGAACACTCCAAATGTCTGTGCGTGCCTGTCCGGTCAGTCAATAGAGTGCTTATTTTCCACAACAGTTAAAGAGACGCAGCCGAAAAATGTAGAAAATTGCACTTGATGGGGAGGGCCCCATACTTCATTTCGTCTTGGGCCCCCAAATTTCTAAGTCTGCCAGTGCCAATGCACACTCGCTCAGCTCTTCAGCACACATCTCATCCTAACAGGCGGATAATCATGGCATGAATGGAGAAGCAATTTGGGCTAAAGGATCAGGTGGAGATCGTGAAATTAGAAAATGAGAAGGCTGCGGTTTTGAAAAGATGCAGGCTCTAGTTAACACTGGTCGAGTGTGAAGCGTCCATGTTTGTTGAGATAAAAGCTGGTGCCGCTGGTGGTGCAGCTGTGCAGATCAGACCAGTATTTGTAGAAGCACATGCAAACCTTACAACTGTAACGTCACTATGGTGCGTTATGTCCTTGCAAAATGTGTAGTTCTCAGTTTGGACACGCTCAATATTATCATGAACACTTTCAGTATAAAATGGCATTTCAATTAATGAATAAAAAGTAAGACATAACAGCATAACTTCAACCTGGAAGACTTATTTCGTTGCTCATTACGCCCTCCCATCACAACTCAGGCCGTACACCCCAGCAGCAGAACCATCAACCTCTTCAGATCATTGTCACACCAGCATCGGAGCACCTCAGGCACGGGGAAGTGCAGGTCTGTGGAGAGAATTCGCAAGGAGTCCATTTTTCCCAGACACCGCAGCAGCCCGGAGCGGTTAGGTAAATGGACAAAGCCCATTCCATGGTGAATGTAAACGAGGCATTTATCAAGCCAATGGGCCAATATCATTTCCCAATCATTCAGAAACTTTGATTTTCTAAAGTTAGACTCGAAAAAAAATAATCAATAGTCAATACCGATTTCAATACTGCAATGATCATGAAAACTCTCTTTTATTACAGCATAACAAAACACAAAATATGGACGTTTCTTGTGAATATATTCTGAGTATCAACCCTGTTGTTTTTTGTTTGTTCTGTTCTTTAGGCATCTGTTTTACAGTTCTGGCCTATTGTTTTCCAAAGTTGTTGAAATGTATGCTCGCCTGTTTAGCTGCTGCGCGCTAGCCTTGTCTGGCCACACTTCTGTTCCTCATTTCTGACCGTGCTATCTGCATAATCTATGTAGTGAAACATCATTGCAGCCCTTCTGTCGGAGCTGGCAGAGTTCCGGGTGCACATGTTTTCTCCTGTATACCTGCTCACCGCGCTGGAAACGCACTTTGGCAACCAGTGCCCGGCCTCGTGTGGCAGCAAGATGGTTACAGAGAGCGGCCCTCAGGATAAGACGAGTTCTACCTCTCTTTTCATCGGGCCAAGTCTTCTTCAGCTCTGGACTCATGTTTAGAGGTCAGTTTGGAGACACACTTTCAAACTTCTTTAATCACAAGTGCTGAGAGGAAACTTGGAAGGTGGTGTGGTGTGTTTTGGGGTGTGAGGGGGATGGGGAGTGGAGATGTCTGTATTAATTAATTTGACAAAATAGTGACTTTATATCGGCCTCTCTCAAAAGAACACTCTTATCACGGTTTGACTTTGATTTAAAATTAAAAAACATGCATATTCCTATTATACTGTAACTGAACCCATTCCCCAATTTTGTGTTTGCCATAACAATTAGAGCACCTACTGTTAAAGGCCACCTATTTTGCTGAATTAACTTAAGCTCTAACCCTTCTATTAATGTTACTTGTACCTCAAAACCACCTGCAAAGTTATTTCTTTCATCCATGCATTTATTCGTTTTAATAATTTGAAATGGGGCAGGGGTTTTCTGAAAGCCAACATCTGCCAGGTCTCTGCCCAGGTCTTATTGTACATCCATGGTCTGTACAAGCAAGCACTTGTGTCTCTCACGCAGAGTTTTGTAAAATATGTATATAATAATAATCACAATAATAATAATAATAATAATCAATACAAAATTGCTTTGAACAGAAGTTATTTTTCCCAGCATTACTATTCGATTCCATAAGCGCTTGTATTTAAACATGAAAAGAAGTCACGTATCCACGGGAGATGAAAGAAAGAGGGTAGACTATGAAATGGGAAATATCGCTAGATATGGGACCTTTAAAGACATGTTTGGGATTCTATCTCTGTTTCTTTTCTCTGGAGCGGCATCTGTCTCTTCAGTCACTTATCCTCAACCCCACATTCTACATATGACAGCCAGCTTCAGCTCAGAATCCAGGAAGCACCATAAAGTGCTTCATTCTGTGGTCTTAGTCCGGACTGCGGACTCAAGACTTGTTCAGATTAAACATGTTCATCTGTGTCCAAAGCTCTCCTCTAATTATCTGCTGACAGTCTCCTCGTCTCACCATGGCGGGCTTCCTCCAGAGACGGCCATGCAAGCTGGCGTCCTCCGCTCCACAGATGTCTGTGTTCCTATAGGGCTCTGGTGAGACGAGCTGGCAGTGCTGTGAACACACCTCACATACACAGAGGCGCTGGGATCCTGCTGCTGGCACCGCTGCAGGAGAGGAGGCTGTGAAGACGCCTTCCTCTTCCTGGTTGTTCTAACGAGGGTGAGAGTATACATACAACACATCCTGTGACAGTACCTGCACGCTTCACACCTGCGCCAGACTGTCATGTGCCTTCACTCACTTTCACTTCAGAGGCTTTCATTGCAGACACTTTTATTTTAAAGCAATAAGTACAGGGGACTTTAAGCAAACAAACTGAAACTGAAATATTTACGTGGTCACCACACAGGCTGAAGAGGCGGGGAGCTAGTGAGAGTGTTTCACACAATGACAAGGCATGATCTCGTCTGATCTCCGAAGCTAAGCAGGGTTTGGCCTAATGAGTACCAGGTGCCATTGTGAGGCAGCAGTGAATCATTGGTAATACTGTCCTTGTGCAAGACACTTCAACTGCCTTCCCTCAAGTTTCTATGTGTGCTAATGAATGAAATGGAAATGACATACATGTTCATTAACATGCACATACATACAAATAATACTATGCAACTTAGTTATGGGTTAAACTTTGATTTAAGTTTGATGCTTGTGTCATTTCTTCGTCCACATATTTTTGATTGGGGCTGACATCTTGTGGCATGTTTTTGTGCATAGGCCAGTCATGCTCTGTGCTGGGCTGTGCCGTGGTGTTGAGGGGATGCAGTTGGTGTGCGTGCGTATGTGTCCACAGCATGGCAGTCCATCTGTCTCCAGGAGAGAGGCTTCCTGTTCTCTCCTTCTCATCTCTGCCACTGCAGAACACACAACCTGCTCTGACATCCGCTCACAGCTCCCGCTCTCGCACACACCCCTCCTGTCTCTCTCTCCTGTCTGTCTCTCTGTCTGTCCCTCCATCTGTCTGTCTCTCTGACTGTCCCTCTGTCCATCTGTCCCCGCCCATGTGTCCACCTGTCCTGTCGCACAAAGCCTCATAAAGCTCCACAAAGCCAGTCATCTGCCTTCCTTCTGTCTCACGGTCTGCCCGTGGTGACTGAGAGTTCATTACTTTAGGGAACAAAATGTAGTAAAGTGTATATTATTGTATATGCAGTACTAGTCCTGACATTTAAGAAAGGGATTACAAGTGAGATAATATTGCCTGTATGTTGTTAAAATGAGGTGGAGTGCGTGGCCTGCAGAAGCTGGGCAGATGGACAGGCCTGCCTGCTGGTTCAATCCCTGTGTACCAGAAACAGCGGTGCCCGAGGTGTGTGTGTGGAAGAGGAGCCTGTGTGTCCGGGGAGGACATTGATTGGAGCTATTTGTGCTTTGCCACATGACAGACGCAGGCTGTTCACAGCACAAACGTCAGAGCCCACACCTGCCTGGGTGCTGAATGTGCCTCCGGAGCAGGCCACTGACAGAGCAGCAGGACCACTTCTATTTGCACTGATCTGCTGCCTCGGCTCTCATCAGCTCTTTATTAGCTACACCCACACCATCTGCAACACACATATGATCAATATATTGTTGCTTACTGCTCCATACAGTTGGGTCCTGGCAATGTTATGAAAATATATATTGTGTTTGACTTTTGTTTGTAAAAATGTCGGTACGCCACATGCTACACTTGCATTTCCGCCCAGTATTAGCTTCCAACTGTTCTTTACAACGGGGCAATCTGTTGATTTCAAAGAAAGATAAGCCTATATTATAATATCCCTGCACATATGGGGCAACCACGCAGATTAAAAATACAGAAATCGTGAGGAGGACTTTCCTGGCACATAAAATAGTTTGAAATGAGGAGTGAAAAAGCCCATGCGTCGGGGTGTGTTTGACGCAGGTAGGATTATAGGCCCTAATAAGTTCTAAATGATAGTAATGGCCATCTGTTCTCCTATAGGGAGCTCCTAGCCAGCTCGCATTTGGCATGCCAAGCTGCAGCACCACAGACACTCCTTTGAGCATTGGCGTTTAGAACGCAGCCACCTCGTGCCTGGGCATTTGCTAAATTCAGACATGACACTCTGGCAGCAGATGCTCCTAGCTAGACAAGACGAGGATAAGTAAAGATTTTTATCTTCACAACAGGAGAGCCATAAAACGCCATGGTTACGCCTCATAACGACCATGAGGAGGCTGAGCTGTAGCAGAAGGAGAGGAGAGGCTTTTTGTCAGAGCCCTGAGTGGCACCAGTGTCTGCTGTAGATAAAGACATTAGTGCAAACAGCAGAGCTCCGGCTTTAGCCGGCCTCACGTTCCTCCTCAGGTGCAGAGCTATCAGAGCTCATGGCAGCATGGTGCGCAACATGTGAGCCAGCTCAGACCAGGTCAGCACACACGCCAAACATCTCAACAAGTACACACTCATGTGAGTGACGTGACAATACACTCAGAGCATGTAGTGACCATTCAAGTCTTACAAAAATGCCACAGTCACAATGTGCAGCTCTAATCTAAAGAAAATAGAACAAATACTAAGATGATTTGTAAAACACAACTACAAGTTTGGTACAAAGTATTGGTTGTATAATACAAAGACAATGAGTGCTGAGTGGCACATGTGCTCTGTAGTCCATGTGAGCGCAGCTGCAGCTCAGCTCTTACAGGTGCAGTATAAGCCACACTGATAATGCTCAACAGTATTACACAGCTCAGTGTGCCACACGACGGCCCGTTTTTAGTGAGCCTAGCATTTATTTCAGTATCATTTTGCAAATCTATTTAGGATCAGAAATAAAGAAGCTTGTTTCTTCTAGACTTTTATAGACTTCTGAGTTATAAAGATCACATTTCTTTCAAAAATGCATGAGTCTTCCGTCCACATTGAGCCACGTCCTCCTCAGGTCTCCTCTTGTCACTCTGGGACTGAGGTCTGTTTCCCCCCTGCAGCGCCTCTTTCTAGTGCCATCCTGATTCTGATCCTAATCCCTTCTTTATGGACAAGAATAGAGCTGCGCTGTCTCTGTCCAGCCTAAACTTCAATACCCACAATCCCCTGGTGCAGTCTTTGTCATACACCTCTGCTGCTCTCCTCAGCTCACCCCAGTGTGATCCCCCCACTCTGACCCCCGTGCCCAGGCTATTTTCCAATATTATTTATGCAGACTCTTTTTAGTCCTCTCTAAGCTGGCTTTTTCAAAGCTTTTCACTAAAGGCTAAAAACACCCAAATCCCTCCAAACCCTGCTCCAAGCATATGGAGCACTATACCTTAATCAGAGCGCGTGTGCGCACTAATATTAGAATAATCCCTGGTGATTATGGCAGCAGTTATTAGGAGGAATATGGCAGCGGGGACAGTCAGAGTGCTGCCAAACAGATGTCCATTGACCCACATCTGCAGAGCATGCTGGGACTTTGAGTGTAGGTCATGGTTCAGCCACCTCAGGGACTGTACAGCTGCCTTCACAGGGACAGCAGCTTTCAAATCAAATACAATGTTTAGTATAATGCTCAATTCACTTTGTAGTTTGAAGTCAAACTAATGACACACCATTTTCTTTACAGTTTCCCAGTTACAGTCCCAGGAGAGTGAGCCACTAGGGGCCAGTAGCCTTTCACTTGTAAACTTCTCTGTCATACAGGGATATGATCTTTTGCGAGATAATTAAAACATAACACAAAAATAAATAAATAAATGTGTTACTTAATATATATAAAGTAACACATTATATATATATATAATATAATATACTATTATATGGAAGAATTTGCTGTTTAAAGACACACGTTGGCATCATTTGTGGTTGTGATAAATGGGCCTATCCACACAAAACAAAATGTTTAGTTCCTCTTACTCCATTACAAGCACTAAGAGGAGGTTTATTTGTCCTAATAGTTTCCTAAAGTGATTTTATTACACACATGCATCATTATTGTCAGTACTGTGTAATATAAGATGGAGCCTTCAGTAGCGAAGAGTAGTGGGTGATGACTTAAATGTACTGAAAAATATGAGACATTCTGGTACTTTCTTTTGTGCAATGTTGACGGCATTAAACAATTCGACTATTTGCATTCTTTTAAGCTCTCCTTCACTTCTAAATTGTATGGTCTATTCTCTGGAAACACCAGAATTTGGACATAACTCTTACTTTTTTGACCGCTCAAAAGTGGTGAGTTTGTGTAGACCTAACCAAACCAAAATATGTGTACATTATATTTGAATACTAATGCATTGCAAAAAGAATGCCTCACTCATACAGTAATATTCACATTTAATGTAATAATGCCTGATTGAGTGTCTGTTGTACATGTTAGGTTAGGGCTGCTCCACCTGGCAGGTGCCTCTGACACCCTCCTCTCTCTCTCTCAAGGTAAACACACACCCAAGGTCATCTCTGAACAGCACAGCGCACCCATCTGGCCCCAGCCCAGCTCTCCACACTCACAATAAAGGATCACCAGCCAACGCTCTCCTCTTGTCTACAGTGGAAGGCACGATGCAGCTGATGGTGCAATAACACTGTGGTTCAATGGTGGATTGCGTGTGTTCTGTTGAGCTACAGAACCAAAGCTCAGATCCTCATCTTTATATAATTAGTAGCCTTTGCTCATCAGGTGTACTCTCCAGCTCAATAGCCCCCCCAGTCCTATAACACCAGAGGACAGAAGTGACAGGAAACACCTTGCACTTGTTCACTGCTCAGATAATAGCTGCACTGTTGTGTATTGATTTTGTACTGCAGGGGGATTAGTGTCTGGTCAGCGAGATCTCCAGCCTCCTGAGGATTCCTCTCTGCACAGACTCAGGACGCATCAAACTCAACATAGATGCTCATGTTGGGACTATGGAAACACAGGCTGCTGCAGGGGTTGGGATCTTTTTGTAGCACTCTCTGTACAGCCCTGGGTCTTGTGCAGGGTCTTGTGGTCATCCTGTAGGGTCATGTGCAGGGCAAATACAAATGCAACATGAAGTGGCTGTAGCTGCAGTTGAATGTGTTGGTGCCAGTCTCAGTCTGAGGATGTGCTGGGGCTAAGTCCATTACAGGCTTTGACTGCTGCTGCTGCGGGAGCGAAAGTGATGGTGATGAGCGCAGTAATGGGCACAGGAATTAGACCATCTTACCCCCCTCATACACCCCTGCCCCCACCCCACTGCAGCGTTTCAATTAAGAAAATTACTTTTTAGTTCAATTAACAATAATTCACGCTTAACTGAATAAAGTTTATTACACAATCAGCCTGACAACAAAGCAAGTCCCAGGACTGCATTCTCTACACACACACCAATAACGCGCGCTCTCACATGCACAAGCACAGTGGAAAAAGTGGTTAGCATGTCACCTCACAGCAACAGGGTCCCACATTCCCCAAACATACTACACAGTCACACACTCTCACACATGTCATGATCATGCACAAGCACTCTTGTCTCACACCATTAGGGTCATATAGGTTACATTTCTGTTTTCATTCAGCGAGGAACTCTCTCCTGACCAAGAGCACAGGGTGTGTGTGTGACCCAGTCCCTCACTATTATTAAAGGAGACTATAATGTAAGTGTGCATAAATAAATATAGATCATTATTTTACATTTGGTTGATTGTAAATCAAAATATTGATCTAAAACAGCTTAGTAATGGAAGCAAGTCCATTGGTGTCTTGTTTAAAATTACAGCCTCTTCATAGTGACATTTCATCATTTTTATTTTTGAAAAGTGTCTATGTGACATTTTAGACCCCTACAGTTTTTTTTAATTATTATTTTTTTTTAATAATTTCAATAAAGCACAGGGAAGTGGGCAGAGATATGGGACAGGTGAAAACAGGAATTTTCTGAGTACTTGAACCTTAGTTGCAGGACAACACAGGATTACTCAAACATAGAGGAATCCATCTTAATACAACTTTTGAGTACACTAATGATGAGGAAACACAGTTGTAATAAGATTAAAAGCTCATTAAAGTTGATTTTGTATGATACGTTCCCTTTAAATAAATAACTTGTAAATAAATAGCTGAAAATCAGCACAGTTCATCATAAAAAAAGGTGCCAAGGTGTCACAAAATGGCTCTATCTATCCCTCAGGAAAATACACGTGAGGAGAAACATAAAACTTCTTTTTTTAATCTCGAATTGCTCAGTACGTTCTCTCATTTCTGCTGCAGGACATTCAGGCACACTGGAGGAGCACGTGTCACTGAAGCAGGCTCTGACGACCTGTGATGGAGATGGATGATGGACGGCGTCACTGTGAGCGCCTCAGATGAATGTGCATGTGCTCCTCAGCTCCCAGTGCACAGGAAACACATTGTGACCCCGTTTGTGTGTGGCCACCTGAGGCCACGCTGGCAGTGCCTTCAATGATGATTAAGGACAGGGAGGTGGATGGCAAAATGTGGATTAATGGAGCTCCAATCAAATTAATAGCTGTAGCATCCCACAACAGAAGAGCTTTCAAATGAGAATATGTCAGGGTAGAGTCAAGTCTCAGAGCTTGTTCTGTTCAAGGTTACACTGACGCCAGGAAAGGTCACACTCACAGACAGGTCTTTCAGCAGTCTATTTTTGCTTGCATTAACAATGATCAGATTCTGTTTGCCATTTTGAGCACTTTTCACTTTTGTTCTGAACTGTTGATTGCTATGGTTAATGGGCTACTATTTCATCATTCTGAAACCCACGGATAGAGCCCAGTTATGAAAAGAGCTCAGGATTGTGTTGTCACATCGCGGATAATTTTTCTGTTACTGTAACATTAAACCAGTGGAAACAAGATGCTAAGCTTTTATGAAATTTGACCCAAGAAAAGCTAAAGCGATGTCCCTTGAGGTCATCCTGAGAATATTACAAAATAGGTGTAACACAAATGTAACACGTGTTCTTTTTTGATGTAATTGCTGCTCTGCCTGATCCATGAAACATCTTCTCTCAGCACATGGCATGTTTTAGACTTTGTGTACTGTAGTATACTAAATTTGTTGATGAATATTTCAATGATTAACCCTGTGACAAGTTGGCCCCTGTCCAGGGTATACCCTGCCCAAGGCCCAAAGTCACTGAGATAGGCTCCAGTCACCCGCGACCCGTCACGGGAACAAGCGGCAGAAAATGATTATTTCAAAGATCAATTGCGATTAATTAATTAACTTGTTTCAGTCCTAATTCTGACACTCCAGTGCAGAGCTATTCAACATCATTTTCCCACAGGCCAGATTTTCCTGGTCATAGCCTTTGGGTCAGAGGTGCACAACATACCACCACAAAATTTTGGGTCGCACATTTCAAAAGGGAGAAAATAACTACTGCTATATTACATTTTTGTGGGAAAATACAAAACAAAATGCTTTACCAATATTGCTTTGCCTAATTGCGAATCCAGTACTGAATCGGAATTAAACTAGGATTACCACCCAGGTCCGAACCAGGACCAACCCAAAATCAAACCAGCTATAAGGCAGAATCTAACAAGGCCTAAACCAAGACCAAAGCAGCTTCAAACTAGCACTAAGCAAAAAAATAAAAATAAATAAATAAATAAAAAATCTATTTTAAAAAATTTGTAAGATTGGTTGTGGGCCGGATCAGATTGTTTGGCGGGCATGATCTTGCCCCATAGCCCTGCTCTCTGCTCTAGTGTGATAAAAGTATTTAGCAATCATGACCCAGCAGCTCATTGTGACGTTCCACGGCTTTTTCGTTTCCCTTTTACATGGTTTAACTGATGTATTATATATTTCAATGTTTCAGCATTCAATCCCGAGATCTATTGAGGTGAAGAACAGCTAAGATTTCTATTGTAGAAATTCACTTCATGTCATTTCTCAAAAGTCACATTTTGCATAGTTGGATATTAACAAGGTTCCAAGTAGAGCTTCAATAAGCAAAAAGAGATTTAAAAAAGTTTGAGTAAACATTCTATTGAAAACCACCTCAAAACAGAAATCAAAGTCCCAAACATGAACTCAGTATTGGTAGCGTCACCGTTATTGTCAATCACTTCAAAAATTGGTTGCGGCATGCTCGATCCAAGCGTTTCCAGGAGGTGAAGAGAGGGCATCTATTTTCTGGAGCTGTTGTTCATGTTTTTAAACCTCCCTTGCCGTCCATCTCCGAAGGTTCTCAATTGGATTTGCATCTGGGAACATGCAGGATGATCCAAAAGAGTGATGTCATTCTCCTGAAGAAGTCCTTTGTCCTGCGGGCTTTGTGAACTGTAGCGATGTCCTGTTGAAAACTGGTCTTTAACTTTTGATTGGGACAGTATTTCTGTAAACACTGGGAGTCACTAATCACATGAAACAGGCACAAAGTTCAAGATCATTACTGTTCGCGCAAATTAACTGAAATACAGGCCTTTAAAAAAGTGTGAAAAGTGATGTGAATACTCCAACACAGGATTATAATATTTTGCAAGTCGAAATATTTGTTGAACCAATACTTTAAAAAGTGAAGAAATCCTCTTTTGTACTCCCATCTGAAATGTGAACATACTGGAATATGAACTCCTCCTTTTGACTGTATAAGTGAGCAGCAGTTCCTCTCATGATGTCTGTGGTGCAGCAGCTGTGCAGTGGAGGAGAGGCAGACTCTCTGAACACTGGTTGGACTTGTCTTTGATTGCACCTCATGGGCGGATGTTTGGCTGGTGGTCCTGCTGCTCCCCCCTACTTGTGCACACCTGGACAGGGACTAACAAATGGAGAACAGGCTCCCTCTCTCTGGAGTAAAGTCACATCATTACAAAAGTGAAGGATGTACTTCTAGATTAGTATTTCTTAATTATTTTGCACTAATCTATAATGTGTAGGTTAACTGGTAACTCTAAATTGCCCCTAGTATTAATGAATGTGGGAGTGAATGGCTGTCTGTGCATGTCTGTCTCTGTGTTAACCCTGCCACGAGTTGGCCACTGCCTCCAGGGTGTACCCCGTCTAAGGCCCAAAGATACTGGGATAGGCTTGAGTCACCTGTGACCCCTAACGGGAACAAGTGGTAGAAAAAATGAATGAATGCTTGGGAAATATACTCCACTGGTCTAGTGACTACAGAGAGTATTTGGATTAGGCCGCCCTCTGTTGGCAACAGTCTGGAGTGACACATGTTGAAAAGGCTACAAGCAGCATGGGAAATATAAGACACAAGACATGTAAGACTATGAAGTAATTTATATATGAGCTATATATATGTCTGAAGATTATATTTCTAGTTATTCTATATTTATTTCTATTTCTATATTTTCTTTATTGATTTCCTTCCTCATTTTTCAAGCGTTGCAAAATGCAGTTGAAGTTTGTGTTTCATGCAGATTCTAAAAAGGACGCATCGCACTTTTTGCTATTAAGTTATATATTTTCACCAACAAGCATAAGGGGGTGGGAAACAACTGAAGCACCTGTTATCGATTGTAAATGTTTGTATGGTTATCCATCGCTCACCAACATTTATTTTTTTATTTTAATTTATTTGTTCTGAGCTTGAGAAAAATCTTAATTTGCAATGAACTTCCACAATTCAAAAAATCTCAAAGAAGAATTATTAGCCATCATAACTTTTTATGTGTGGCTGTACTCTCACAGGCACTCAATAGGAGCTCAGCAGAGGTAAGCACATTTTGCACCCGCTGTGTAAAGGTCAAGTTAGCTATTTTACATGGCATTTTGGGATTTTATGCTTTTATTTTGGTGTCTTCCTGTGCGAGCGGAAGTAGTGCGGAGAGGGAAATCAGTTCGAGAAGAAAAAGAAAAGATGAGGTGAAGTGGGCTAAGTTAACAGAGAAAATAAACACGGTGAAAGTAATTAAAGTGAAAGATTTAGCGACAGTCGACAGGGGAACAAGGTTTGTTACACACATTGATGTTCAATTTATCGATTTGGAAATGGTTATTTTGTTGTACATGATACAACTTAAGCCAATGTATTTGCTAGTTGTTAATAAGGTTATTAAGAACGAAATTGTAATTATTATTATTGTTTGTTTTTTCTAGCTCTTACGTTGGTTGAATGAAACGGACAGAAATAAAACTCGTTTAACCATCAGTTCTGGCCTTTCTTGACTCGACTGGAAGCTACACGCTGTATACTCTCATTTACAAGTTTATTATTTATCACTTTTACGGCACAGATATGAGCACTTTCCAAAAGTAAAACATGTTTAACATGTCTACCAATTACATGTCATTTTTCAATTACTGGATTGATAAATGAGGCTCTTTGCCCTTTGACCTTACCACTCATTCTGATTGGTGTAACTCAGGCTAGTAAGCATGCACATCCTCCTTTAGCTAAACTTGTTCTGTGTGATGCTTTGTGCTTCTTTGGTGGTTCACAGCAAATGTAAATCAGGCAGGTGCTGCTGGCATCACTACACTCTGTTACTGAAGGCTCTCCATAGCTGTTCCACTGTCGCCTCTCAGCTCCAAATGGATCTACTCGGTACACATTTACCCATCTATCTCAGGAAGGACTAAAAGGTAAGGCTCTGTTTTATTTGGCAAAAGTGTAAAATAACCGCCCTAATTTATCTTATTGTGTTTTATCAATAATGTTATAATTATTGTCTGTAAGCTGTTTGCATGGACCACCAATAGTTAGCATTAGCCACATTAGCTTACCTGTACATTGTCTTTTTATCAGCTGTTTCCTTTCCTTGTAGGCTCTGCACAACTTCAAGAAAAATTCTCGAGCTTTATTTAAAATAAAATAAAACGCCACACAGCAAGCCTCTAAGCTTTCTGTGCTGAAAATTCTGTTGGTTTGTGTTTCAATCGCGCCTAAGAGAAACCCGCCCCCCTTATCTACAGTGGAAAACCATTCAAACTGAGTAAAGTCGAGCCACGGCAACACGTGTAGAGCTGTGCCGTGCGGCTTTTTGGCACTGGTAAAGCAATTATATGGAAGCAGACAGGACCAGGGCCATTCCTGACCAGCTACTCTTAACCGTCTTCATGTAATATTCCAACATTTACTTTGGTCTCCTGTCCCCTCCACCCACAGTTGTGTGCATGTAAAACCGCGAGGTGGTGAAGAAGATCTGGTGCTGAGTATCGAAGGGTGAGTTGGAAAGAGAAAGTTTCTCCTGGAGCAGAACAGAGTGTGCCGTGTTTGTGGGGACATATGTTGACTGAGAGTGCGAGTGGAGCTGGGATCAACACTGCGCACAGACGGAGAGCTACAGCTGCTTGCTTTAAGTGTGAAGTCAGGGGGAGGGCAGTGGGCGCGTACCGGGGGGGCATCCACTTTTCGGAGCGGCAAAGGCTTCACACAAGCGCAGTAGTAGTGGAGCGTGCCAACACCAAGAAGTGTCAAACTGCTGAAGAGGAAGCCGGGATCCGCAAGGTTTGGTTTCCACTGCATTTTAACTACGTTTAGTCATGCCAAATAGCCTACTTACGGATAATGCCTGTTAACAAAAACTGACCAGTATGACAAACGTACACAAATCTGGATTAGTGACAAGGAACTTTTAAGAGAGCATTTTTAATATTCAGATGCCCTCCCACACAAACACACTGGCAGCTGCCTCCGTCCCACCAGCTGTCTGAAAGCAGCAGACCCAGGCTTGTTGTTAAGTCTGGGGGCTTACAGCTCTGCCAAGAAGACGCTGCACAGAAATTCAGTGATTTGTGCCACCACTCAAAATCAGCTTTAAAAGTGCTTCAAACTAACAGCTGCTGTCAACAAGGTAATAAAAGCATGCTGCCGAGGGATGGGTCTGGCACTCACGCTGCAGTCCAAAGAATGAGCCAGTGGTTTTGATGGTCCACAGTCACAATCTTACCTTTCTATGATTGAGAAAGTGCCCCTTATGTTTATACGTCATGGAGATTATGTGAGCCAGGTAAAAGCCAAAGGGAAAATCATGTACACAAATACTTATGCTACGTTGAGACCAAGGCGTCAACTTTACATGCAAAGTCTGTGGTAACACATCTAGTCCTGCGGTGCGTCTTGAGCATTCAAGCACCTCAGGCATCAGATGGTAGAGTTAGAAAATTTTACTTTTGGAGAAATTTGCTTCCACCAATCAGGAGCTTCCTCTAGAGCAGTGGTTCTTAAACTTTTTCAGTCGCGACCCCAAAAATAACAATAGTTCACATTCGCGACCCCCAAACACAAAAAATAGGCGACACGCAGAGTGATAAATTAGCCTTATATCTAATGTTTGATTTTATTTTGAGAATATAGGCCTAGAAAAGTTACTTTAATAGGCCGACAAATAGGAATCTACATTCACCACTGCATTTGAAGGGTGTCAAGCCTTGTTTAAAGCTATTGTATCAATTTTTTCCCATCATCTGGGGACCCCCGGAAATCATTTCGCGACCCCATTTGGGGTCCCGACCCCTAGTTTAAGAACCACTGCTCTAGAGTAGCAGCCATTCCATCAAATGACAGCCATTACTCGGGGCAACGAGATGCGTTTTTGTGTCTAGTTCAGACCCGTGACTCCAACGTTGGCCTTCTGCATCGTTCTGCACGATTTTGACACCACGGTCTGAACATAACGTTAAGCAGTGACAAAGAGAGGATGATGAATTTAAACAGATGAAGCCCTCCCCATACCTGCTACTTTATGTGAATTTCAGACTTTCCGACAGCGAAGTGGAGTTTACCGTGAAAATGCCAACAAATCCCTGGCATCCACCAGCGTCACTGACTGACGAGAAAGGTAAACTGTTGACAATGTCACCGATTTCCAGTCCTGGCTCGCAATTGATAAAGATTAACTGTTACAGCACACAGCTTCACATTTATCACACATTAATGATTTTACAGTATCCTTTATGGAACGAAAGGGGTTTCTGTACTACTGCTTGTGCCTTTAAAACAAAACTAAAGGGTTGGTGGTGTGTTGTCGGGCGGCGTGTTGAGTTATCTCTCTTAATAATTAATTAATTAATATTTTTTGTTGACTTTATATATTTAATGTATTTCTGTTTGAATTTCCTGCGTATTGAGAGATTCTATCTCAGTGTGTCAGTGTCTCCAGGCTGCACACTCCAGTGAAAGCTATCGCGTACCTCTGCTCCTGTCACACTCCTACACTGCTGCCAGAGGTTTGAAGTCCATTAGTGCACGCTGAAACTAGAGCTGAGGTGGACCGCAGCCGTTGGATCGTCTTTCTCTTGATTCTCCCTGTGCGGCTGCGTCCCAATCAGCACAGATAGGGTTCTTGTACAAAAGTGGGAAAAGAGCTGGCACCGGGCCACCAAGTGCATTATGATCCACTGCTTTGTGCCGCTCATTAATGTGTCCTTCCTGAGCTACTTACTCTTGTCTCTGAAATATCTCTGTGGTCCTCACTTGAAATGTTGAACACAATCACACACAATACTTTTATATTCTAAATGGGATCAGTAATATATGTTTGTGTAAATGTAGCTAACAGGAAAATTTGTCCTCTACATTTGACAAATACTTTAATGACACATTAAATTATTATGGCATGTCTTGAAGTTTTGCTACAGAGTTTGGATCATTTGTGCCCTTTCCTGTAAGATGTGCTCTTCTTAATTGCATCTCAGTTGTTGCCAGACCAGCCAAGACTACACACTTTCGTAATGCTTTACAAAGATGTATACCCTTTGTCTCCACAAATGAACTATTAACCAATCAGAGAAACACACAATCTGCTTGTTAAAAAAAAACAAAAAAACAACACAGTGGTGTGTAAAAAGAAGAGTGTGGGAAGGGAGGTGTGGCATAAGGGTTCTTAAACTCCTGGTTCTTGGTGCGTGTTGCTTGATGTTAGTGAAGATGGCCTCTCTTATTCAATAGTCATAGAAAATGTGCACCATGGATGTTAATACTGATAATGCAGAATACTTATATAGTGCTTTTCTCAACACTGAAAATGTTTCACATTGCATTTATTCATTCAGTCCACACTTAATGGTGGTAAGCTACTATTGTAGCCATAGCTGCCCACAAAGAGGGACTTTTCACCTTATCTCATACCCGAGATGTGATCCTGTACAGAGAACAGAACAAAAAGCTTCCATATTGACCAAGAAGTCCCTCTTCCTGCTTCCTGCCTGCCTCATGTGGACCTGTCTGACTATGATAGAAGGGCACTACAATAAGTCACTATTTCTGCGAACGCTACTCACACCCTTTTATTAAACTCAAAAAGTGTTTAGTGAAATCTACAAAAAACTGTCAATCAAAGTGTAGGACAAGAGCAAGGTGTCCTGAAGGTTAATGGCTCAGGAAACGCTGAGTGATTTAAGCACCATATGGGCAGGCTCATCATCTACAAGCTGTTCCAGGGCGAAGCATCCAGCTCTGCAGCACTCACATAATAGTGTCAACAGCAGCACAAGGAGAGGAGCACCACGGCCTCTGAAGGACCGAAGAACACATTCAACTGGTGTGACGTCCTGGACTAAACATAGTCCAAACAAGATAATCCAGAAATGTCAGGATTGCTAAATGCATTTACTTCTGGATTGCATTATTATTATTTTTTTTAATAATACGTTATTTTGAACCATTTTTATATTCTATACCAAATGAAGAATCAAGCACTGTAGCAAGCCACGTAGTTTGTGTACCTGCCATTTGTTTTTTGAAACTGTTGCTGGATAATTGCTGAATAATAAAATATTACTATAAAATACTATGACTTAAAGGGGCTGTACCTGATTTGTTTTCGTATAATTAAGTAAAAATCTGTTTTGCCCCAGTACAGATATATTTTAAAAGAAAATCTTAAATCGAAATTATACCATGTTTTATTCTCTCTAAACCAGAATGTGCACTGTTTGCAGAGTTGTTGTTAGCTTTACAGTGACAATCCTCTGCTCTGGCCTCTGAAGGTTGTGAAAAGCGTTACAAAATAATTGTGGTAAATAATTAAGATGCCAGAAATGCATTTGGTAATAGTTTTACTCGTCCTAAAATAATATAAAAGTGAAAAATCATGTCAAGATTGTTATTCAATTCTTATGTAAAGTCTCAGTTTGCTTATAATGACTTTCTGCTTGAATAATTTTTTGCAGTAACAATATGTGGCAAACTGAGGGTTCACTGTAATCGTAAACCACAATTAAAGCTTATGACACAAAAAATCTCCACCAACACCACCTCGGGGACTGCACCTGGAAAGTGATAACCACCACAAAAAGATAACCACCAATAAAAGGCGCACAGATAAGTTGGTGAGAAAGCTTAAGGTTCCATGATATAGTTCACATGGTATGTACAAAATACGTTCACCAGCAGTTTGAACGTAGTGTCCATGAAGGGTGTGGGTTCAATAAGAGATGTCTTTGCCACTTGCAGATAATGTGTTTTCGCTGTTCAATTGCTTGTTCCTGTCTTAAAAGTTCATTTTTAGGTTGTAGCTTTTTGACCAAGTCTCTCAGTCATCTGCCAAGCTACTACAGTGGAATGAAGACAAGCAGTATCAAGAGATCGTCACACGGCAACACATCAGGAACACTCAGGTAAGACTTTTACTGTTTTGTTTTCAAGTTCTAAGAGCCTACACTTGTGCAGCAATAAATAAACAATCACACATTTAAAGATCACGTTCTAAGTTTACAAATCCTGCCAGCAACGCCACAATTGTTGCAAATTAAATACCAAAGTTACATATCATCTACAAACCTACCTTTGTCCTTGGTATTTTATTTGGTCTTTTTTCAATATTACCACCATTTTAGAGTGTTTAATAAAGCACCTAAGGTCATAAATATATGGCCCTGTCACAATAACACATTTTGAAGTGTGATATATTGCTGCATCAACATGTCACGATAAACAATTATGTTGTAACTACGTTATGCCACTGACACAACAGCTCTAAAGCTTGCAGAATCCCAATAAACCCTCTAAATGTCTTTGAAAAAACATGAGCTACTGCAAACACAAAGCCAGATGAAACAATTTAGTTAGTAGTTCATATCTACAATTTGTCTCAGATGTTATTTTTTTTATTCTGAAAAGCTCAATTCAGAATCAGGGCAACACAAAGCCAGGGCATTGGTACGTGGCGCCATCTTGGAAAAAATGATCATATTTTACGGTATTAAAAAAATTATACAAGTACAAAGAATATATATACTCTAATATCAGTGTCTGTTCCATGTGCTTCTGCTGTTGTACCTGCACCCTCACTATGGAGGCTGTGGATCTCGGCTCCGCTCCTCACAAACGCCTCTGTCTCCCTGCACACACTCTCTACCCTCACAGCCATCTGCTCCCAGGCAGCCTGCAAGCGCCTCTCAAATATGTGCGGCCTAATTAATTCAACCAAATTGTTTTAGAATAGATTAATACAATAATGGCAGCGCATGAAAGGTTACCTCAAGTACAGCACTTAGCTAATCTCATCAAAGAGCAGACATGAGCCGAGAGTGAGCACCCCACTGAAGCTAAAGCACACCCAACCCTCAACAATATTCACTCATTCATTCTAAACCTACTTTTTACACATCCATTTTTATATCAAGCCCTTATCATTTCAATCTGCATAAATTAAACCTGTTTTTTATGCTTTCAAGGTCAGCAAACAACAAGCATGATCCTTTGGGACGTGGGGACACCTCTGAGCCGACCAGGCCTATTTATCTAATTATTAAGTAAGAAAACAATATGACATGACAAGATTAAGAATTATGATCTTTGTTATTTTTATTTATAGACATTTTTATTCCCATTGTCTTGCATTTGGACTATCCTTCACATAGTGCCAAAGGCAATCAGCGAGGTGGAGAAGGAGCAACCGTTGTGCAGCGGATGGGAACCCACCTCCAGATTTAGAACCAGAATCCAGAACCAGAAGTACCTAGCTGAAGGACATGGACAACAGTTCCAAAGGTTTCAATAAGAATGTGAAGTTAAGTAAATTTTTAAAAGTTTCTGACAAACATTGGAAATAAGCAACAGTGAGATAATATGAAATGAAAAATGTTATTGTAAAGTATAACCCTTCGCCTGAGAACGGCTCATCTGACGCGCTGCCAGCTCATACATTTAACTTAATGCATTTTTGATTGTTTTGCTTTTGGTTGTTGTTTGGTGAACAGCTGGTGCTTCTTTAAATCCTGTGACCTCTAGTGGAACAATCGTCAGTCTGGGTAAAGCTCTTTATAAATGATCTGACGGCAGCTCATTACCAAGCCTCTCCACTCTTAAGTGCACACCCCCCTTATTGAGAGACACAATGTTTTTCTGGATGGATTTTCAAATTGTGTTGTCAGATGATCCTTGAAGTAGAAATGTGACCTTCTGCTCCAGGACTTGACACTTTCATGTTGATAGAGCTTTGAATTGACTAAAAAGTGCATAAATATCAGAAAATGTGCAAACGTACTGTCCCTTTTACGACGTAAGTGTGTTGTGAAACTTTTATGGCTTTAGCGCGATCCTCCAGAGAAGAGGGGCGTGGCAGAAAGTTTATTCCCAAACTTCTGCCCTTCTTAGGTTCAGACAAGAGTACAAAAACTTACACCATCTTCTCTACTAAGACGATGGTTTCATATGCAAGAAAAAAATTCAGCCAAACTGACACATTCATTGATTGATTTGGAGACTAGCATGTGTGGTTTTGTTTTGGTCCGCTACGTTAAAGTGAAAGCAAAAACTACCAAACCCTCAGTGTGTTTATTTGTACTGAACATAAATGAGTTGTCGTATGCAAAAGTGTTTTTAAATGTATGATAGCCGTTTTATTAGCAATTATAGTTGAAGTTACTAGACTCTCCTGAATGTCCGAGCCCCCGTTCGCACCTAATTCATTCTGTGACCTGCTATAGACAGGGACAAGAGTGGTCTGACAGCTTTGGGGTCAAAGACAAATGGAGTTTGGTTGTTTAGCGCACTCTCTTTGCATGTAAACGTAGTGTTACAAGCAGACAGTGTTATCTGAGAATTTTAAAACACCCAGGGATGTCTGACCGTTCCCAAGATAGATGTGGTGCACAGAGGGATTTGACATGTCAGAGTAATAACCATCACTTACCTGGAATAACCTCAGAGGGACTGGCGGCGACAACGCGGCCTGTTGTTCCCCCTCCTCCCCAGAGAGGTCCTTGGTGACTCCGCAGCCCGCACCGAACGCCTCTGCTTCATTAACACACGGATTACCGCTCAAACACTGGCAATTATGAAGTGTTGAAGACAGGAGCGCACACATCTCCAGTCCTCCTGTGTGTCCGTGCACTTAGCTCTGCACGCACCTCTGCTCCTGCACACGCCGCCGCTGCACGGTGGAGGCTGCATTTTTGAAGAGAGGAATATGATAATGAACCTGGCTTGATAGAGTAATTAACTGGGCTAAATGGAAATCCCATGAGGTTCAGTGATAGTTAGCAGATGTTCTCTGAAATGCATTAAAGACCTAACATCTTGTGAAGAGTGAGCAGAGGGAGACGGGGACTGCAGTAGCGGCAGGTACAGCATTCACGTGAGGGCCGTGAGTCAGCTGATCAGTCATGTGGGTCAAACTGGACTGGAGTCAGATAGGGTTTATGAACCAAGCCCTTTTATAGCGATCCACGTTGTAAATGAGGAACAGGACACCAAAAGTAACAATCCACCTCTCAAATACAGAAGTGATACTACCGTGCCTCCTCTTCCCAGTAGCGAGACAGTGACAAAGGGTTTCTATGCTCTCACAGACTCACAGAGAACAAAACTGGTCTAGTCTAGTCAGGCCTGGTCTAGTCTGGTCTGATCCAGTCCTGACTGCTCTTATCTGGTCTCGGCATGTTTCCACTGGCTTTTTTGGAGTGGACTGGGATGGTCTGAAAGTGTCTCCACTGTCTTAAGTTAACTGAACTGATCCAACCTGAACCCTCCGAGGTCAAGCTTCCAATGGGGCTTGCTTTGGCTCCCGGAACGCGATGAGATGATTGGATAAGAAAGAATGCAAACAGGTGAAGATGAAAGAAAACAAAAATAAAGACATGTAATTATCTCTCACCAAACACTGAACTGATTTTGTGATAAACCAGCATATTTCCACTGAAGGTAACTTTATTTGTTGAATCCAAAACTTAGTAAAACGAAGCTAGCACACGTTTGCATCACTTCTTTGTCGCTCCATGGCACAAAATCAAAAACCCAATGCATTACACAAAGATGCAGAAAAAACTAATGAAAAACTGAAAATATTTTCTTGTTTTTCTCTAGCTTTAGCCATGTCTTTTTGGGAATTGCTGAGATTGCACGTAATGAAAAACTATGTATACTTCAGGTACGATTTAGATTGTATTTATTTAAAAAACATTCACGTTATGTTTGGGTGACATCAGTTGTTCACATAGCCATCAGAGCCTGGAAATACATGCAGATCATATTTCTTTTCTCAGTTCAAAATCCTTAGATTTTCTTAAAAACTGCTTTTTAATAGTTTTGGCTTGCTCTGCTCAGCTCAAGCAACTCTGATTGGTCAAAGTGGTCTCATAGTACACAACCTCGGGCTCGCGATTGAGAAGAGCACTACTGCACATGTTCTTAGCATGTGCTTAGTTTAGTACAGACTCGTCTAATTTGTTATAGTCTGGTTCAGTCTATAGTAAGGTTGAGTCTGGTTTAGTTTGGTTAAATCTGGTCTTGCTCAGTCTTGTATGATATAGTCTGTTCCAGTCTGGTTACCTTTAATTGGATGCTATGGTTTTACTCATTTTTCTGCAGTCTCTGGAGAATATTCCAAAGTGCTGGGTTCTTAAGATAGTATCCATCCATCCAGCAGTTTGGAGGAACTGGCAGGAGTCATCTGGAGGTCCTTTGATCGGTCCTTTAGCTTGGCACAGTCTCTTCTGATTAAGTGCTTATTTTGTGAAGTTTATTTTTGCCTTATTATTAGAAGTTAGACCTGACTGAGAAAAAAAAATGCAGTTGTCATAATAAAACAAACCAAAACAAACAAACAAATACCACCGATCATGGAAATGAAACTGTGGGGATAATCTGAGTTAGTTAAATCCGCTGCTCTCAGTCCACAAATATGACTAAAATTGGCAGCTTTATCAAAGTACATCAAGTTAAGAGTCATGTAATCAGATTAAACCATAAATGTGAAGGGACGTTTAGGAGACACAGAAATGAGGGAACAAAAGAGGGACAGTACATTAGAGGGACAAGGACATGTGATGGACAGGGACATTAGAGGCACAGGGACATTAGAAGGACAGGGATATTAGAGGAAGAGGGACATTGGAGGGATAGGGATATGTGATGGATAGGAATATTGGAAGGACAGGGATATTAGAGGGATAGGGACATGTGAGAGGACATGATGATATGTGACGGAGTCCTCTGCCTCATCTGATTATACTTCTGTTTTGGGGCAGTGCGTGACGCCCGGTTACAGCGGCGAGGGCTCGTCAGGAGATCTTTAATTAAGACAACAGCTCAATTAACAGCTCAATTAGCCTGGCTAATTAGGGGCTCAGTCGGAACAAAAGCATGCTCGCCTTTGCACTGTCACTCTGTCGGAGTCTCTCCCGGCTCTGTGCGTGCGCTGAAGCAGGCACATGCACATCCTCTCGCTCTGCGGAGGACATGCTCGTCACTAAACCTCGGTGTAGACCACATAATCCCACTTAATCGTGGGTCCAGATTTTGGTTGCAGAGGGCCTGGAGCGAGGATAGAAGCAAGACTTGTCCCTGAGCTCAGTTTTATCGCCCAATCCTGCGCACAGCTGATTCCACACAAATAATTCCACTGCAGCCGGAAGGTTTGGGCCAACGGGACTCATCCGCGCACTTATGGGAATCATATTCTTCACTCAAGGGATGCTGGATTATGAAAATGATGATAATGATAAGAAATAACAATTATTTCATGTTTCTTCAGGTAATGCCAAAACAGCAGCTGTAGTTTGCCATACACCTGGTGACTTGTTCATGGTTTCAGATCTGATTTCAAACACACAATGACTGACACCACATATTGTACATACCCGAAGATGTGATGTGAGTGAAAAAAGTATTTTGAGCCCTACATTATTGACGCTGTATACTCATAATTATAGTCTTCACCCAGAATAAGAAGAGGCACGAGATTCAAGGGGGACATACCTGAATCCTGGACCACTGCTCTCTTAACAATGCACGGTCCTTTAATGAGCATCCTGATTATTGTTCTAGTTGTAGGTAGGACTCAGCATACTGTCTGCATCCTAATGAGGTTTTGGGTGTTGGATTCCTTCTGTTCTGACCTCATCTCATCTGGAACGTGACCCCAGCTCTCTTGTCAGAACGACAATGCTAAAACAAGGATTCAGAAAGTAAAGAAGGGTAGACATCGGAGTTTAAGAAGCTATTATTGTCTGGTTTCTTTGTTGTCTGGGGGTGAGATACTACATGCTCATTCTTTTCTTTTGGTGAGGACTGCTATGCTGACATCTTGAGCAGGTCTCTGTACAATGCAAATTTAACGGCGTATGTATGTACAAATGTATGATGGCACAAACCTCTCTACAATATTTCTTTATGTAACTTTTATGGTCGCCTGTCCTCGTATTACTTTATACGGAAGGCTCAATTGTACGGATTAAACCTATCTCTTGAAGACTAGCAGGTGATGCCATAAATCAGATTTGTGGTGAGGCGACCCCACGTACAGAAAGAACGCGTTTCATTGTGTCTCTTTTTTTTCCAATAACAAGACTGAATGTCTTCTAGGTGGCAGTTGAAATGTCTCAATTTTAAGATCATTATCCAGATTGAACGAGGGAATGAGGGATTACTTCTACTCGATTATATAGTGCACCTTTAAAATGTGTAATACCATTTTGGTTACAGAGAGAGTTAAATATCTTCTTACCTTTCGGTAAAGTGTCCAAATCAACCAATAATACATGATATTTTGTGTCTTATCTAGCTGCTCCCTAACAGCTGAGGGATGTCATTCCAGGCCATCATGTCAGCCCTCTGCATACTTCAATCCCTGTGTCTTTAGTCCAGTACCGGGCGGTTGCAGTGGTAGAGAACAATACTGGCCTAACTAGGGTGCACGGTGGCAGAGCGGTTAGAGCTTCTGCCTCTCAATAAGGAGATCGTGGGTTCGAATCCCGCACCACCCCAACATCGTGGTTTTGAATTCCGGACCACCCTAACATCACACGATCTCTCTGGGTGGAGTCTGCATGTCCTCCCCGTGTTACCGTGGGTTCTCTCCGGGTTCTCCGGCTTCCTCCCACCGTCCAAAGACATGACTGTACAGGTTAATTGAGAACTCTAAAATTGTCCCTAGTGAGTGAATGTGAGAGTGAATGGTTGTCTGTCAATGTCCTTGTCCTCTGTGTCAGCCCTGCGACGAGTTGGCCACTGTCCAGGGTGTACCCCGCCTAAGGCCCAAAGTCACTGAGATAGGCTCCAGTCACCCGCGACCCCTAACGGGAATAAGCGGTAGAAAATGAATGAATGAATACTGGCCTAACTCGTGGCTCTTGGCTGGGCTGGTGTTTTCTCCGCGCGGACGATAATGAACCTGTACATTAGCATCACAGCTGATGGGGAACGACGTGGATGTGAGCAGAGCCTGACTGATCTGGAGCGCTGCACAGTTTGGCACGCGCTGCTATACCTGTCAATTCTCACATTCTGTTCAGTCTACCAAGTTCAGAGAGAGTCTCATTTCCTCGTTTGGCTCCGGAAGCTGGTTGGCACAGGAACAGAATAAGAAACGAAATTACAAGACACTAGCTCGCTGGGATGTGTAACTGCTAACTTTCTGACAGCTTGAGCGGTGGAGTTCTCTGTGCGATGGCTAGAGTCACGGCTGGTTTGTTGTTCCAGCTGACAGTGCGCACAATTATTGCATCTAATGAAAGTATTGTGTTTCTGTGACGATGTGACAACATGACAGCAAACGCATCGGAGTTGAGTCTGATTGTTTACGCCTTTGCTAGATTTATGACTGGAAAGCTTCCACTCACCACATCCGTCACAACTGTTTATTTAGTTTACTTCTCTGTGGCGGGCTTTCTTTTGGCTTTGTGATTAGTCCGTGATCACCTTCTGGAGCTGACGATGCAGATCGGCGCACATCTTTAGCCCCTGGATGGTGGCCTTGCTGTGTGGGGCAGTGGGTTGCTGAAGCGCTGGGCAGTGAGCAGCAGGTAATGTGTACGTGGTGTTTCACTCTGGGCACTGCGCTCTGAGCTGGGACACAATAGTAGAGATTGGTCCAGGCTCAAACCAGGCCAAGTCCCCCCAATCAGTGAAGCATGAGCCGATCTGGCAGCACTCAGCGGAGAGCGAGGACACTGCGATCCAACCATCTATGTCCGGCTCCCCAAACCGCTGCGAGCCCACTTCCTCCAGAATCACATCTGTCCTCTTTCACAGACCGCAGCAGCTGCCACTCACTTCACTGTCCTGTTACATTGGGAAAGTAAGATGGCTGTCTGCTGTTATGCCAGTGACCAGTGTTGGACTTGGAGAAATTGCAGAAAAAGTTTGTTGGATGTGCTACGTATTCATTTGTGAGTAAGTGAAAGTGATCGGCGCAGAGTAGGTAAGTAGAACACGGCACAGCTGCGTTTTGATCTCAGTTCACATGCTTTTGGCTGAATCCGCCGCTATCTATTTTTAATAAACCCACCACCGTCATGGAATGGCAATGATCAGGACCCCTCTGATCAGCCCTGGTCTGCTATATGAAAGTACGGGGGAGGCAGCTGCTCTTTGAACACGTTTGTTGCTCGCTGAAAACAATGAATAATTCTCTTTACAGCTTGTACGTGGAAGGCACTCACATCAAACGTGGGCAAAGTTTGGACAGAATTCACACGTGGCGCGTTAGGGGAAAAGGGGTGTTTGTTGTGGAGAAGAGCGACGGAGAACGAGGTGTGTGCGTGTGTCTGTGGGAGCAGGCTGCACCTTCATGACATCTGTGTGGGGCCCATGTCAGTGATGTGTGAGCTGCTGCTGCAACCCACATGCAACGGTAGTGGATCCGGTGGGAATCAGAAATACGTCTCACAACAGGCTGCTGATGTGTGTGGATCTCATGAAGCTGAACCAGGAAGACTGTGTTTACTCATTATAATGCATAGGTATTTTAGAGCTTTTCACCATATGCATTATTCATTCACTTCCAAGAGGTGTATGGTTCTGGCTGACTGAAGGAAACATGACAAAAAATCTGCCTCCACCAACTTCTCAGAAGACACAAAGACGCAACAGAAAATGGAGACTGCAAGATTCAGTTGTCAACTTGCTTTGGCCTCCAAAAGAGCCTACACCGTACCGTAAAATCAGGTATTTGTGAAAATAACTAAGTACACAGAATGATAAGGCTCGTACATGGTAGAAGATTTTTTGTTTGATGAGAACCATGTAGAAGCAGCTGTGAGGGACAGTCAAAATATCCAATCAGAGATGTTGCTAGGTGAGAACCATGTGGAAGCAATGGTTGGTGACTATCCCAGACATTTGTTTCTGTTTCATGGTTCTTCATCAGAGTGAGAGAAGGGAGGAAGTGGGTGGCTAACTGTCAAATCTGAAACATGTTCTTCACTCATGGTTCAGTTTTAGGCCCTGATTTTCTTCAGGGAAGTGTCACCCAACTTTGGTTAATAAGTGATTTTTAAGCCGCTGTGCTACTGATGTTAATGGATGTAAACGGAGCAACACACACACACAAAGGCACAGGATACAAACAAGGGAAACAAAACAAAACAAAAAAGTTACTCACCTGTTGTCAAGTTTGGGAGTTTCTCGCTGAATTGAGCGTCTTTTTAAGAGCTGCCGTAATGTGTCAGAGCACTTTTCTATGTGAAATGTATTGACTTTATAACATACCCAATGAAATTCCTGAATTCCAGTGACAAATCTTCATATCCAAAGCTATTTGAGCGTGAGAGAGCGGAGGGGCAGGTCTGTGTCACCACTGTCACAAATACAGCCGCTGTCATACCTGCTGCTGATGGCCAAGTTTATGTTGAAATTTGTGGTTTTGTTGTCAAGACGAATATCCAAACAGAAAGACTTGGTGTGTCCATATACTGGAAATGAGAAAAATTATGTGCCCTCTATGTGCAGGTTAAGGCTCAGGGAAAACAGGTTCAGAAAGCAAAGACCTTCCCTTTAAATCACCGCTATTAGGGCCTTGCTGGGGACAAGTCATTCTCTTCATTCATTGCTTCCAAGTACGTGACTGTTTGTCAGGATCTAAAGAGGTGCAGGGTGCAGCAGCAGCAGGTGAAGTAAATCACACTAAGGGAGCGTGGAGAAGTTTGTTATTAACTAATATCTCCAGCAGCGCAGTCAGATGAGTTGCTATGAAAAAAATATGGCAAAATGATGCAGTGAGTGTTTACCGTGATTGGGTTTGGAGCGAGAATCTAATAAAGAAGATGAAGAAGGCTCATCTGGGCTCCACACCGCGCTGTGCTCACTGAGAGGCACGCAGCGCTGTCAAAGTCTCACCTTCAGCTTTGTGTTGCTCCTGATAAAACCACCTCATCATCTATTTTCAGACACGCAGTCAAAGATATATTAAGGATCTCTCTTTGATTTTATTAAAAAGCCATATTATTTATTGCTTTGCCCTTCTTGTTTTGTACTCAACATCCTCAACAGACTTTCCACCAGTGCACCGTGTACATGATTGATCACAGCAGCAGGAACAATAACGTAGTGCGTTTTGGTCCTCCGCACCCACACCGCATAAAGCAATAACGTGAACACCCCTTTAGAGGCACGGCGGCCCGGGAGCCATCTGAAAATGAGATTTGGAGAGCAGGAAGCTGAGTGGGTGACGCTCGTGACTGGCTCCTGCTGCGGCCTGAACACGGACACTTTCAACAGCAATTCATCAAAATGTGCCTCTGTGTTTGTTTGTTCCCGTGTGAGCCTCAGGGAAACACAACAGGCAGGAGTCGTGGGCCATTGTGCCGAAGCTCGCTGCAGCTATACCACATTATTCATCTGTACTTTTTATTGATATTTCTGACATAAATACAAGTGACTGTGAATTTAGCACCAAGTTTTGTCTGTATGAAGTTGTAAAATGATTTTCCAGTTTCAAGTATATAATAACTAGAAGGGGTACTACCCACTTACTCACTTGGATTTACTTCAGTAACATTTTAAAGAAATTGTACTTTTCAAACTCCATATTTTACTTCTAATATTTACTTTGAGATAACAACACTCTTACTTGAGTAAAAGTTTTGCTTCCTCTTCCCACTACACGTAAGTCTACAAGTGACAAAATATTAAATAATTCCAACTTTAGACTTCTTAGAACATACCATAAGATATGATTTGTTTGTAATTTTTATATTTGAAAATGCCAGAATCTGTGCATTATGTAATGTTTTGTTTCTCAGATTACATTAACTCATGAATCAGAGATCCCATTTTAAATACATTTTACGTCCCTATTACTCAGTTCTCAAGTAGTAGTTTCTCCAATAACGTTTTTACATTTACTTGAATAATTATTGAGACTACAACGTTTTACTTTTACTAGTAACTTAGTAACATTACTCTTACTTGAGTGCACATTTTGGCTATATCCACTTCTGGCAGTAACATTCATTAATTACTGGTCCTCTGTGCTGTTTTAGAGCAAACACACAGGCTGAATTCCTATGAATTTATGCGAGGGGGCCACATGTAACCTTCTTGCCCTGGGCCCCTAAATTTCTGTTGACTGGCCTGCAAACATGTGTATATAAATTAAATTATAATAAGTTGAAAGTAACATGTCTTGTGTAATTAAGATAATAATTTTCGAGACCAATTTGCCAAGTAGTGACGTCATATTTTTCAAAAAGTTATTGTGAGATTATTTTTACAATTATCGATTTTTTTTAATCCACAGTGTCTGATATCACTGTTCCTCTGTGTATGTGTAACTTGAAAGGTGAAATCAGTCGTTCTGAATGATAAAGTCAAGTTAATATAAAACACAACATTTGGATTTACAACTTAATGATTGGATCCAAATGACTTTTTTCCACTAAAATTTTATTTAGTACATTTCTGTATATAGTACATTTCTGTATATAGTCCTAGTCTATCTTAGTCTATTCTATCAGGAAGTAAAACAAAGATGGCAGCCTCCGTATCAGGAAGTAAATGCGGAAGTAAGAAACTTTTTTGGGGTCATGCGCCAATGAGCACTCTCCATAGGGATAAACAGGGCGGCCATTTTGGATTCATCTTCCAGGTTTTATTATAGTTCTATGCTGTAAACAAACCCCTCTGGCGCCACTGTACTGTTTAGCATCACTTCGCTTTGAATGCTACTTCTTTAGTTCCAGCGCTGCTATTGCTAACACAACGGTTCGTTACTAACCATGTCGTCTTTCAGAAAATCTGTGTTCAGTTGTAAATACGTCTCTAGACTATTTTATTTGCCGAGGGACGAAACAGTACGTAGAAAGTGGATGAACAGAACTATTAAATCTTCATTGTTCACTTCAAAATATTGTGTTTAATTTATTTTTGAACCAGTTCAACAACAAATAGTCCAACTGTGGCTTACATACTGTAAGGTACGGTAAGAAAAGTATAAGCCATACCCACATACATCTGAGTTATGATCTGTTTTCCCCCAGTTTTCAACTCTAATTTATGACACAATACACACATTTGCCTTCGGAATTTCTCGACAGCATACGTTCTCCGTTTCTGTGGCCACAGTCCCACAACTCAGGCAAGTACACCTAAAAAGAATTTTAAAAGCTAATGCTAATGCTACACAGTAATTACACGATAGATACGACAGACAGAAGAGTCAGCTTGTTATTTACCAAACGGCAACATCCATCGTTGAGGTACTGCGTGCACGTCAAACTCCACGCGGGTTGGGCGGGGGAGGCAGCCTGCTCTCTGTTCGGGGGGGTCAGATCTCAGAGTGAGCCATTTGCTTTTGCAAGGAGGGGGGCCAGTCCAAGAAATGGGTGTTTTTTGGAAACTGTTATGTTATGGATATTGCACAACGCAAAATTTTTATCAACAAAGCCCTTAGAATAGACTGTGTAAAGGGCAAAATAGCAGAATATGGGACCTTTAATCTTATGCATGGCTCTTTTATATATTTTAGTAATTGTTTTATGTTGCACCTTACGCCAAAGCAGGTTCCTATGTTTGTGAATTTTGGTCACTGACAATGGCAATAAACCGATTCTGATTCTAACTAATCACAAGTAACCAAATAATCTGGACATGATCCTTTGGGTTATATATATGTTTATATGTTACAATGATACGGTAACATCAATGAAAGAATCCCAGCATATTAGGATAGTGTCCCATTTAATGAAGATAATGAGAAGAACAGCTGATGGAGGAGCTGAAACCGACAGAGCAATTGCTTTGTCCTCTCGTCATTTTAATAAAACATTTGTATTGTATAATGAGTGGAGGGACACACATTCATATCTACAGCTGATCATTTCACACAGAGAAGCTGCCCGTGATTTATTCCTCTGCATTAGCATCTTTACACTGAGGTTAATGAGGTCTGCTTGTACACAGTGTATAGGATCCATGCAGATATGAAGATAGGACTAGTCGGAGCGCTGCGCAGTCCTTCTGAATTCTCACACAGCCACATGAATATTCAGGCTTCATTTGTGTGCCGTGTCTGTGCATAGGAAAGTCTGCCGCTCATTATCAGGCTAGTAGCATTTCTATCTGATATTTGGGAGTGTTAATATAACTGATCTTTAATTATGCAGGCAGTGTTCACTTTGACAGCCAGTGTTGATTTGGTTTTAGCGTTCTAACGAAAATTATTTTTAGGTTTGAGCTAAATCCTTAATACATTTAGTTGACAGTAAATATAGATTTGGTTCTAATCACAATGCATTAAGTCATGGGACACATTTGTATAGGTTCTGATTGACTGTTTCTTTGCGTTCGTTTTGTGTTTAGTTGACAATAATATCTGTCATGGCTTGTTTTTGTTTATTATTTTGTCAGTCACCAACAATTTGACATTGTCGAAAACTCACTGTAAACAGGGATGATCTATTGAATGATAACCATAAAAGTATGAAAATGGCACATATTGTCCAACATAAACGTTCCTCTCAGTCAAAACGTTTGTCAAAATGTGTCCATTTTAAAATTAAGTCTGAATGTAATTTTTTCAAGTTTTGTAATGTCTTTCTACTCCCATTTTGTGTTGTTTGTTTTTTTCTTATGATCGCTTTCTTTCCTGGCGCCAGATGTACGCTCCAAAGGTATCCATTTATTGTGTCCATGGCAGGAGTTTTGAGGCCCAGATACAAAGTTGAAAACAATGTGGTCTAAATGTTTCATACAGATGATATTTTTGCAATCCATCTGCTTTGAAGTACAAGTATCGCACAAAATGCCAGATTTCTTAGACTTATTTTGCGCTTCTTAATAATAATATCAATATATCCCTCTCAAACTGGGTTGCAGTGGTGTAAAAGTGTCAAAATCTCACGGTATTCATGTTGTGCTATTCCTTTCATGATTATTAAAGAGCTGTACCTGAATGTAACTGTTTTGAAACGGGAAAAACAGAACTACCAATGGGCTTATGGGCTTTGTTGTTCATTTAGCATTTTCCAATTTAATTTAAATCAGAAACAATATTATAAAAGCTTAGCACAATCTTGTCGATTTTCTCCATTTGTCGCTGTTGGTGCTATTTCTGAATATATGGGCTAATGATTAAATACCTGGACACTACATTTCGCTCTGAGGACAAGGCCTTCAGCTGTAGACTTATTTTGGAGATGATTTCATGTTGAAAAGTGAAAGCATCTCTTGTTTGGCTCCGTGTTCTTTCTTCTCAGAACGGTGTGGGGTGTGTCCTTTGGGTGCTGCGGCTCTCCCAGGCTTGGCAGGAGGTTCTGAAGTATAGACTCTCCTCACCTCCACTGTGTCCCACAACCAAACCAGGGCTCACTCACCTGGAAGTGTGTGTAGGTAGGAAAGGGGAGTTATATTTGTCTGTTTGTCCTGGAGGTAAATGTCTCGTCTCTCACACAGCGCTTCTATCATTCCAAAAGTGCTGCTCAAAAGCTCATATTGAACGTGTGATCTGCCACTGCCCTGGAGACTCATTCTGATTCTTCATTTAATATTGGCGTTTATGGCTCAACATAATTTGTTCTTTTTATCAATAATACACCAAGAGGTGTATTAAAAGGAGGATGCAGTAGATGAGAGTTTTGTTTTTGTGCAGACAGTTAAAGTGAAGAAAGAAATAGGATGACAAATGGAGACCTAAACGTTCAGACAAATGAGATAATGATTATATTGTTCCCATACAAAGCCATATTATTTTCAGCAGATCATAACAATAATTGTAAGCGTGCCATGAGATACTTGGCACACAGTGCACGCAGAACATAGAAATATGAGACGACTCATGCCCTTTGCATTCTGTTGAAATATTTCTTTCTGCCAATTTGACTTTGACCAAAGTTGGCAGAATAGTTTAGTCAGTGGCACCGGACCAGAGCAAGCAGAGCTGCTTTTATGTGCAATGTCTGTGCAGCTCTTTGAGGAATCCAGTGTGACATCATACCAGTAGAGCTGGTCACATGACCTGACGTGGCCGGGACAGGTCATGTGATCTGTAGATGGCCCATGTTTGCGTGCCCCCCTTGGTGCTGAAGTTTCCCTCTCTCTGGCTCGCTGGCCGCAGGTTTCCAAACAAACTGGTGAAACATGTTGTGAGTGCGTGGGTCCGCCCAGCCCCCCACTGCGCTCCAAAGCTGCCTCCACAGAGTAAGCAGGTGGCGCTGGTGTCCCGGGGAGAGCGGCCGGGCGTGGGCGTCACTGCCAGAGCCAACCCAAACTCCCCGCTGACCTGAGGACCAGGCTCTCCGCTCTGCCAGACCCGACTCCTCCTGCCTGAGGTCCTCCAGCCCGGCTTCCTCCTGCAGGGCCTCCATGATGCTCTGGTGTAGTCAGCTGCAGACCTCAGGTCCTCCCTGGTCTGAGCTGGAGCGAGCTCCAGGCCCACAGCCAGCCGCCTTCAGCTGCACCTTAATGAACACAGCAGTGGGCTGAGAGAGCTGATTCTACTGTTTGTGTGGGACAACAGGTGCACATGTGTGCGCTGCCAGCACAGCTGAAACGCTGCCTTTTCCATTTGAAATACTCAGACTGCATGGCCTGACTCACTCTGGTTTATAATTCAGTCCTTGGTTTGGACAAAACTTCATCATCTGAAAGTGTAGTTCAGAGAGGCTGTAAGTGTCACATAAACAGAATGTCTCCGAGCTGATGTGTATGACAAACACACAGCACAGACTCTGCTGAAGCCTCTGTTCCCTCACACTGCCATGAAACCTGCCTTTGTCTAAACACACCACAGGAAGACACAGTACTTCCACAAGAACGAACCATCCCAGTGTTCATGAACGACGTGGTTTATGAAGGCGTCTTGCGCAAAGGACAGTCGGGTTTGGCAGAGCTGACCAGGCGAGAGGAGGCCGCTACACATCTGTCCACTCGCCGCTCAGTCCTGGTGCTGATGGTGGGTGAGGAGGGGGGTGAACAGGTGGTGGAGAGAGAGGCCCCCCACTACCACCACCACGTTCACACATCTCACTGTCTGTCGCTTTGTCCCCATCTCCGGCTTTGTTTCCAGCTCTACCCTGAATGCCTTGTATCCATTTATTTGCTCTGTATCTCTGCACACAGGGAGAGGAGCAATACTGCATCTATGTATCACCCAACAATACAGTCACCACTAACACAGAGTGCAGTATTGGCAAACTGAGTCCTTCGTGGAATACTTCTGGCATTTTTGCAGACATTTTGGCAAAGCCGAAACAGAAATTATATCTTTCACCATTTAAAGCACTGTTTCACACAAAGTAAAATATATTGTCAGCAAGTTCATAAAATTAGCTTATACTTGATTGTCTGCATTTCCTGATCAGATAAAAAGGAAAATCAGCAGGAATTGCACTCACAGCCCGTCATATGGGTGCACTGTGAGAGCAGCTTGGCATCGGCGCCTGCCATCAGTCGACACAGGGAGGTATGTGTCCATCAACCAACGCTTGTTTTCAGTTTAGTTGTGATATGTTGAGGCAGTGCATTGGAAAGTACTTTGAAAATGTATTTGTGCTTTCTCCTCCCACTCCTACAACTACTACAACAAATGTTTATAATACTAAGACTTTAAAGGGCGAAGACATGTAGAGGCTGATGATTTGCCGTAGCACCCTCAAAACGGCATCACTGCGAGGAAAAAACAAAACACATTCTCGTTACAGAAAACAAAATAGGGAAGCGGAGAACAGCAGCAGAATCCAGGCCCAGGGATCCATTTGAGTTTATTGCCTCCCAAAGGCTCAGGCCAATATAAGCGCGCTGGTTATGAGCCGACGTCTTCCCCACAGTGACAGAGCCGTCAGATAGTGATTAGACTGCAATAAACCCGGGACAATAACCAGGTGAAGCTATTCAACACTGCACGGATGTAAGGATTCCGTGCAGGAGCAGGATTTCAATGGGATATCGTGGGATTTTTTACTGGAATGAATCAAGAATATGGTTTAATATCAGTGGTGGAATTAGTACTCAGTGTAGCGCATAAGAAGTATTGAAGTACCTGTTTTTAAAATGCACTTAAAGAGTAAAAGTTTAAATATTTTACACAGATTTTGAGAACTGTTAAAGTGGTACATGGTGTGATTTTGGAGAAGACCTGAACTGTCTTTGTTCAACAATTCTAATCAGTTTCCTATTTTTTTCTAGTTAAGTGATATATATAATTTTGTTTGCCCATTTTTTAAAACTCCAAACCTAAAAATAACCACTCAAACCATAGGAAATTTTCAGTCCAGAAATGTAATAGAGTAGAAAGTACATACAGCATTTAGTGAAGTAAAAGTAAAACACATCCACCGTGAACATTACCTAAAGCTGGGACACCTCATTTTCATACCCTAAAACCAGAAGTAGGATTTAAAATCTGTGTAACTCATCCCTGGAGCTCACAAACCCTTTGGAGCATTTATTTTTATTATTTTCAGGCGTGTGCACAATTTTGAAACATTGTTTTTCAGTCGGCAAAGTAAAACTGGGGTGGATCACCCAAACGCAGCCAATCAGTATGCTGCTTTCAGCTCTCCCAGGTGACGGGACATAAACAGTTGTATTGTTACATGCAGACAGCGCGCAGCAGTCTCATTTTTTTTATAAAGAACTGCAGGGGGAAATACAAAATTGACAAAAAATCTACAAAAATAAAAACAAACAACAAAAACATATGTTCCCTGGGTTTAAGTAAAGAACAAATAGCTAATTATTTATTATAATTACTTAAGTACTATACTTTTTCTTCTGTCATTTGTTATGTTCCGTCACTGTCTATTGTAGAGCATAGAGTAGAGTAGTAGTACTTTCCAAACCAAAACTGTAACTTTTTGTTTCAAGCAGTGTGTTGGTTTGAGAGTTTTGGAACATGTTGCTTATTAACTGCTACTCTTACAATATTGTGTTGGTGCCTGGTAGGTTCCACAGTGTAGCATTAAACCATTTATTAAATTATCCTTGCAAAAAATACCTTGAAAAAAAATGTCCTCAAACTATCTCACTTCTCGTCTCTCTTATAGATCGTATTTGTCTTTGTCTCTGAAACTCCTCACATGCAAAGTTCAGGATTTTTGGACCAGACCTCATTTCCACATCAAGTTGTCTTTCTATCGCAAACTGACCGTGGAAAGTCACGTACGTAACATTTTTGTACATATGCACCATTTATAAATGAGACCTCTGACGTGTCACTTGGATTGCATCATCTGATTGTATGGATACAAACTTTAATGCCATACTGTGAACAAAACAGTTACGCAGTCGGATTTAAATTCCTAAGGACAAAAATTGAGATGACAGGAGCTAAAACTTTACTTTTAGTGAACTTCATATTAGATTTTGCGATTTAGTTAGTCACTATTGACAATTATTATTATTTAACATTGTTTGATCATTTCTACTGTTGTATTTTCAACTCCACACCATGAACTTACATGACAATGAAAAGTAGCCTATACATTTGGACGTAGCACTTGTGAATGTGATTTGGTTCTGGTTCAGATTCCACAGACCATGTCTTCATTACAGCGCACAGCCAAACTCCAGGCCTCATCCATTAGCTGCATCATTGTCTTTTAATTACGTGTGTGGCTCAGGCTCGCCTCTGTCTCCTGCCTCTGCACTGCCATGTACCCGCCGCATCCACGCTCTGTCTGCACCTGCCGGCCACTTTACTGAATAAGTTTTAGAAAAGACAAAAAGGTAGCACTTTACGCTTAAAAATGTTTATATTTTACTATTTTTGTGCGTATTTTGCCTTTGTAAAGGCAAAATACGGAGTGGTTGTCTTATGAGTTATTAGTGGTTTATCAGTGCATATTGTTGTTGTTTCCTTGGGCAAAGCACTTCACAGTTTTGTATGTATGTTGTGTGCGAGTGCTTGGAGGAGGTTTGCTGCCACGTTTCATTGTTGACTTTCCTATGGGATTGTTTAACGTGACATCATGGGTCTGAAGCTAGAGTACACACAAAACGACTTAAGGTTTATTGTCAGCTTTTTCTGCATTTATTTCACGTTTCTGCATCTCTACGCTGTGTTTTAGCATCTCTCTATGTAATGCATTGGGTTTGGATAATGTTTGATTTTTTTTTCTTGCTGTGCTGTACTCTGGGAACGTGCGCTAGATTTGCTTTGCTAATTTTGTGGGTTAAACAAATATGCCGGTTCATCACAAGATCATATCAGTTTTTGCTGAGACATTATTATTACTATCGCTTTATATTTGCTTTTTGCCATCTTGCAAGACTGCTTCTTTCTTGTCCAATCATCTCGCTCTGGTGTAGCTTCACTTGTAGCTTCTCCTTAGCTAAAGCATCCCAGGAGCTAAAGCGAGTCAGCTCAATCAGGATCACTTTCATTTCAAGGTGCTGCATCTAATTTTTACTGTTCATTTTAAAGTTACTGCAGCAGTCCTTCTGAACATCCTAAATATTCACTGTGATGAGTTTAGAATCACTTTCCACTGCTCTGAGTTTTGCCTTCATAGTTTAGCTAACAAACATTAGCATGCTAACAGCGCACTTCCTGCTTTGAGGAGAATAAAATGCTCAAAAATCAGATGCAGAGAAAGCGCTGTGGTCTAATTTATTTTTATTTCGATTTGACACGAATAGATGCTTTTAAAATGTAAATGGTAAATGGTCACATTTATATAGCGCTTTTCTACCTTTTTTAAGGCACTCAAAGCGCTTTACATCAAGGAACCAGTCACCCATTCACTCACACATTCATACACCAGTGTACGCAGACACTGGGGGCCAGGTGGGTTAAGTGTCCTGCCCAAGGACACAACGGCATAATAGGACCTGTATCGGGCAAAACAGAGTTGACTTTTATTACATTAACAAATCAAGTACGTCCGTCTATGGCAGTGGAGACACAAGCAGAAGCAAGCAAATCAATGTTTGTGAGGCTGCTGCTGTTGTAATATCGGACTGCTCAAAATACGTTGAATGACAAATTATATCCAGTGCATTATTTAAAAACAGTAATGAAAAAAGACTCACAAAATAGTGAATCCAAAGAAACCACTGACCTTTGAGTCCAAATAAACAAACACAGCAGATGACCTTGAACCCTCTGCCTTGTCTCCTAACAGGGTGCATGGGACGGCCTGGTTCCTGCAGCAGAAATGAGCTCTCCTGTCTGGTCCTGCCTTCTCCTGTCTGGTCCTGTCTGCTCCTACCTGCTTCCTGTCTGCTCCCTGTCCTGTCTGCTGATGTCTGCTCCCCTCTGCTCCTGTCAGCTGATGTCTGCTCCTGTCTACTCCTTCCTGCTCCCATCTACTCCAGTATGGTCCCGTCTGCTACCATCTGCTCCCTGTCTGGTCCTGCCTGATCCTGTCTGCTCCTGTCTACTCCCGTCTGCTCCTGTCTGCTCCCGTCTGCTCCTTTCTACAGGTTTCTGCTCCCGTGTGCTCCTGTCTACTCCTGCCTGCTCCCCTCTGTTCCTGCCTGTTCCTGTCTGCTACCGTTTGCTCCTGTCTGCTGCTGTCTGCTCCCGTCTACTCCTGTCTGCTCTCGTCTACTCCTGTCTGCTCCTGTCTGCTCTCGTCTGCTCCTGTCTGCTCTCGTCTGCTCCTGTCTGCTCCTGCCTGTTTCTGTCTGCTACCGTTTGCTCCTGTCTGCTCCTGTCTACTCCTGTCTGCTCTCGCCTGCTCTCGTCTACTCCTGTCTGCTCTCATCAGCTCCTGTCTGCTGATGTCTGCTCCTGTCTGCTCCCGTCTGCTCTCGTCTACTCCTGTCTGCTCTCGTCTGCTCCCGTCTGCTCTCGTCTGCTCCTGTCTGCTCTCGTCTACTCCTGTCTGCTCTCGTCTACTCCTGTCTGCTCCCGTCTGCTCCTGTCTGCTGATGTCTACTCCTGTCTGCTCCTGTCTGCTGATGTCTGCTCCCGTCTGCTCTCGTCTGCTCCTGTCTGCTCCCGTCTGCTCTCGTCTGCTCCTGTCTGCTCTCGTCTGCTCTTGTCTGCTCCCGTCTGCTCTTGTCTGCTCCTGTCTGCTCCTGTCTGCTCCTGTCTGCTCCTGTCTGCTCCCGTCTGCTCCTGTCTGCTCCCGTCTGCTCCTGTCTGCTCCTCCGAACCGACTCCCCACTCCTGAGTTCTGTCCCTACAGCGAGAGCCAGGCACATTCTTCCTGCTCTCCAAAATCATTATTGGCAATTAGCGTTCGTCAGGGAAGACAGCAGCTGCTTGTAATTACAGGTAGCCCCTCATTACGGGAGCGAGGAGGGAGGGGGCCGTGCTCTGCGCCAGTGTTTGTATTTATTTATATAAATGTGGAGCCGTTATGTTGAGCCACATAATGTATACGCCGCGCTGTAAAGGCTGGAGGCTGAACAGGTGCGATGGAGAGCAAGGAGTGGATTGTAAACACAGGTATTGTCCAAGTGTTGTGATGCTGTGGAGCGACGGAAGGCACAAAACTATTAGCTACAACCATTCAGAACACTAATCATTATTTGAGGGCGTTGACTAGTTAGTTTTCATTATCATTAGTTACTTCGGTTTCAAAAGACAACCGTAGAATGCTTCCATTAGGATTTGACTGGTTTTAGGATATTCTTTTAGAGTTTTGAGCAATTTTTCTGACAGTGCAAGTGCTTTATTTTTTCTCTCTTTCAAGTGCAAAAATAACTTTCCTTAAATAAAAAATAAAACCATGTAAGAAATATGCTTAGTAGACGTGGTAATATTGACAAAAATGAATATCTCTATAACAATATTCCATAAATGTGTTAAAATCTTTAAACATATTAGTTGAGGTTAAATTATCAGACAAAAGTGAAATGCCTGCAAAATGAAATACAAACGTGCTGAAATATCACTATATATATATATCAAGTTTTTGCATTTTTGCTATAAACGACATACTCAATAATAACTCAATAATATTTAGAATATATACTACTATAGTACTGTAGAGTTGCTCAAATCAAAATTTACGCAAGTTGCACTTTCTGTAACATTTCTGGGAGCGCTCTGCCATCTGCTTGTCTCCGTTTATGTTTTACCTCAAATGTTTCATAGTTTGGTATTAAACTTATCTGCCTACATTTATTCAATAGGTTGCGTTTACATTTTAGAAACTGACAGTGTCATAATTTCAAATGGTGGGCAGGGACCTTCGTAACTCTTGGAGAAATGTACTGTTTTTGAGAGAAATAGAAATCCAAATGTTGAACCACATCAGTGTATGTAATGAATTGGCTCCACAAATTTGTCGCATTAATCTTATGGGTTAAAGTCCTTTCAACTGACAACAATCACAGCTTTGTAGTAGAATAATTGCACCACTTTCTGATTCTATACTGTGAGCTTTTTTGAAAGCTGTGTCAGTTTTTATTTCATGTGGACAGGCCCAGTAAGAGAGATATGTACAGGTATAGGTCGACAAATCTGCATTCTGACAGTTTAACAGCAAATTCTGTCATATAACACTGACCTGTCTCCAGCTTGTACAGTAAAGTCCTTCTAGAATGCTATAATCTGTCACGTATCATCTACATGTGTTTTTATACCAAATATACGTTACAAACGTTATTACTGTGGCTGATCTGATCTCCACAGATTACAACATGTAACTTGATAGACATGTTTAATGACATACTGTGGAACATATCAGGCAAAGCAATAACATCTCCATGGAGAAGCCGGAGAAATGTTGCATGGTGCACCTGTAATGTTCTGAATTCAGCTTGTACAGTGAGCATGTGGTCAAATCTTACCATGGATACAATTTGAATTTGTACCGTAGTATCTTGTGTGATAATAAGCTTGTCCATACTGTTGTGAACCTGGCCTTGACTTGACCCATGGGTGCTGTTGCCGTGATACAGTCCACGCACTTAAATTTATAGGGCTGTCCTCTCTGCTTCAGAAGTCCTGTGATACTCCCTCGGCGTTTGGACGTGCCACAGGTCAAAGTGTGCTCCAGTCTGACTCTCAAGGCAAAATCTCTCATTAAAGATAACCGTGCCCTTTACTTCAAAGAGATATTTTTCCATTCCTTTCTCGCTGCGTCTGCTCCCTCCGTCAGCTGCCTCTCTGATTGTTCTTAAATCTGTTCTGAGCAACATGTCAAAGCATCATGCAACGAGACAATGATGGACTTAGCGCTCTGATTTTTTTTCTTAATAGTGACACATGTAAGAGTCATCAGTGTCGCGTAGCCGGGCACATCACTACTCGATGATCCGGCAGTGCGTAGCTTGTGATGAGGTTTTCGGTGCCGGAAATCAGTAGACATGTCTTTTATTAAGTGGTTTTAGATCAATATTGAAATTTAAAAGATCAATAATAATAATAAATGACCACGATTTCCCTCATCAAAAACATGGACCTGGAGTTGTATTTTGCTTCATTCACACTGCACTAGGTCCTCTCCTTCTGAGCACTCAGAAAGTCTGTTTCAATTTTCCCCCGGGCAGTTGCATAACCGGTGGAATCTGGAAGTCTTTTGCGTAGTTTTAAAGTCCATAAATCATCAGCAGGACTTGTTCGGAGCATGTCTGTGGTCAAACTGCAAGCTAATGGTCACTTTGCTTCGCGTTTGTTTGTTGTTGACGTGCCTGATGTAAATCTGATTGTTTGGTCAGAAAACTGTTGCTTTTAAAGTGCATTTTCCAAATATAGGCATTATTTTTCATTCTTAACATTAATATAAACACACAAACACCAAGGTGATGAAAATAAATATCTTCTTTAAATATGCATCTTTCCATTTAACTAATAATAATGAATGTCTTTTTTACATTTCAAATTCTTTACATGTTTCGCAAATTACTTTTTGTAATCTAACTCAGTCAGCAACACTTGATTGTAATAGTAAGCTCCTGTTAACCATTAACACAGTGGTCCTCAAACTGTGGTGCATGTACCACTGGTGATGTACGACTTCTTCTGGTGGTTCTCAGGGACTTCTTCAGTTCTTTCAGTTACTTATTATAATCAAACACAATGGTTTCCTGTATTACAAACGTGGCTTGTCGTGGTTTTCGATTCAATTTGCATCCAGTTTATTTACCCTTTAGTTTAGGCCGTTTTTGTTCATTTTTAAACCTACTTTAGTTCGGAAACAGCCTTGGTCAAGTCCTGCAGCTCCTCGTTTCTTGCAGCACATCCACAGAGACAAAGTGTGTTGCCCAAGGACACAACGGCAGAATGAAAAGCAAGTAGCGGGGATCCGATCACCAAGCCTCGGGTCGGCCAATATGTAGCTGCTGTTGATCTTAACTGCGTGTGCGTCCGCTCATTTGTGCACTTTTGCCAGCCACACAAATCCCAAATATCGTCCTGCAAGTTCTAAAACTAAACTCAGTGAGGAGACAGGTTTGGATCTGCTCTTTGCTGTGAGTGCGGTGTATTTATTTTTGCGCTCAGTTACAGTAGAACAAGCGGCGTGCTGGCAGCAGACAGGCTCACATTTGCAGGGCATCTCTGCTTTCCACTGTAGCCCGTCCAACGCAAATACAAAGAACAACTGTCACATTCAAACTGCGCCGAAAGACTGGCTGCGTTTCCATTCATCTCGTCTGTCCGGCTCCTTCTTTTTCATTCGCTGCCACCAGAAAGTTGGAAGTATATGAGAACAGCGCGCTAGAGGGAGAAGATCAAGTGCAGAAGGATTTAACAGATGGATTTGGGACTAAATGAAGCGCTAATGCATGGATATATGAGACCACCAAGCTGTAGGTATATCCAGAGTAGAGATTGTGTTCAAGGTTCAAGTTTCTCCTCTCGGTAAACAATCGACTGTTAAAAAAGGTGTTTCGAGCCTTGTTAAAAATGTGTCAAAAGGATGTGGAAATGATCTGGAAGACATAATAGTGGATGTGCTTGAGCCCGTGTTACTGGAGAGATTACAGTTGTCTCTATACATGGATCGCATTGTTAGCCTCATTTTCAAGTCATTTTTCAAGGTTAAGGAAAAATCATTGTTGATTTTTTTTTATTTTTTTAATTCTACGGTCATGGGAATTTCTATTAAAGTTGCCAAAAGTTATACTTAAAAGCATACAGCCTCATTGTGACAGAGAATAATGAGAATTTGTGCTAAACGGCCATGACAGGGGCGATTCACACTTGTTGTATCAGTAATGCTGACACTGTCTCACAGATTTTCAAACATTATATACATTTTATTAAATATAACTTTTTGATTTAAAAATGTATTCTAAGAAATTATTCTTTATGACACTTTATTATTATTAAAGTGTTTATTATTTTTGGAGTGTAGATTAAAATTCAGATCGGATATCACTGATCATGAATTACTTAAAATGAGCATGCAGGGACATATTTTTTCATATACTGTATATATAATGTGACATAAAGTAAAAATTTAAATGTTTTTTGGTTGTAAACATCTTTCTGATTGGCTGAGAACAGAACCAAACTGGAGAGTAAAATGAGACAAAAACTAAATTTGTCCAAAAAATAACTTTGAGGCCGTCAACATACTAACTCATACAAACAAAAACATGCTTTTTAAATGTTGTTTTCTGTGTGGGAAAATTAGTTCACCGGCTTTCTCCTGAAGTCGTACGGTAGAGGCAATACCGCATCAATAATACATCACTATATTACAGATTTCTTATTTCAGTGATATAAAACAGTGATGGTTTTGGGCTGAGCAGCTGAGCCGTCGTGTGATGGAAGGTGCTGTTAAATACATGATGGTGACTGTGAATCAGTGGCGGCGGAGGCGGGACTCAGAGTCCTGGGCTGTGGCTCTGTGGGAGGTGCAGCCCAGTCATTTATAAAGGTAAATGCTGTCAGGACGTGAGGCGTTTAAAGGCGCAGTGCAGGAGCTGTGATTTATGCTCCCACTGCAAGGCCATAAATCACTCTGCTTTTGTTTCCTCCGACTGCTGCGGCCACAGCCTGCCGCCACAGCAGCAGCTCAGACTGCACCCCCAATGGAGGGAAGGGGGGAGACAGGAGGGGGAGACAGAGGACTACGGAGAGGGAAGACTGGAGAGGGGAGTGAGACAGAGGAGGGAATAAAAGAGGGACACAGAGGAGAAAGCAGAGGGGGGACAACAGGCATGAGGAGTCCATCGTACTGACCTTAACTCGAGATAATGATTGTCTTCACTCATCATTTAGCAGCCTATCAACTCTATTTAGAAAATCTCTGCAAAATAAAAGTTGTGTCATGCATGGACTGTTGTAGTGAATCGTAATCTGAGTTTGCTGAGTTGTTGAGTGCTGTCAGGTTGGTCACTGCCAAGGTAACAATTGCTGACGTACTTTTTAATGTTAATTTTAAACCAGACTATATTCAATCACTCACTCCCCGTAATGGCTGGTGGTGCCTGACCTGGAACTGACTCACACACACCATTCACACGGAGAAGGTGGGCAAAGTATCACAACAAAGCCGTCACCGCAGTATTATTTCCGGTAAATTATCTGGTAAAACATTTCAAACATTTGTGATGACATTACAAAATCAGACATTAATGTTTGACAATTAATATTTACCAGTGCATGGCCAAAAGCGGCTGGTGATTGGCCGGGGAGGGATCAGAACAGTTTGCTCATCACGTGTAGTTGGCATGGACCGTAATCCAGAGCTGGCTCAGTCTGTCTGCTCGTTCTTTTTTCCAACCTCTCAATTGTTCCAAAACTGAGAAAAGCACAGGACGTTCATGAGTCTGAGGGGCAGATCTGTTCAGTGACTACACATTTCTCATAGGTGCAGTGTGTTCTGTCTCCTCCCACTCACATGATGCATTCAAAACTCCAATTAAAAAAAGATAACTTTAATAATCTGATGGCAAGAAAACGTGTGCCCTCGATCGAAAACAAAATGTACAAGCCAATAATATTTTAACGCTAGAATTAAAGCAATGCAAAGCAAACTTAAAGTGCACGTGATAGGTTAGACTATACATTTCACTAAAACGTAGTAAACTTGATTATATTTAAGATTTTATTTAAAAATGCTGCCTATTTTTCCCCAATTTGACCATTTTGGTGAAGTTTATATTGTACTTCCTGGTTGGAGTGTGCAGGTGGAGGTAATTCTACAACTGTTACCTAGCAACCATATTGTAAACAAGGGCCAAATCTATATAAAACACACAATAGTTATGATTTGACAAATAATATTACTTGATAACACCTTTAAATTGTTGAATGATTGTCGAAACAGTCAGAAAATAAATTGTGTCCATTGTGGAATTTCACTTGGACTCCATAGACACGGGGACTTCCTGTTATTTTCAACTTTTATTTTTCACCATTTCTTCACAAACTGCTACTTAACTGTATTTACCACGCGGGCAATCAAACCAAACAAAGTAATAACTACAAAAAAATGTCATGCACTACACAGACTACATGAACGTGCGTACTATAGGCATGAGAATGACAACGCTCTTCAGACATGACGCCGATGACTTCTTGTGGACTTCATCAGTAGCAAACATATCTGACAGGAAAAGGCTACATTTAATATAATCCATTTCAAGAACACAAAATCAATGCTAAAGTCAGAGACGTTGGGGATGTGTGAAGGCTCGGTTCCAGCAGCTTGGCGCGGCTCTCTCCAGCCTCACACCTACGTGCCGCAGATGGTTTCATATTCCACAAGATAAAGCCACATTTGGAACTGATTAAACAGAGGAACCACATCCCATCTGCCACTCACTCCTCTGTGACAGCGCTCGGGTAAAGAGGGAGATGACCTCACCAGCTCGCCTGCCATAGCTCCAAGACTGGGCCTCCTCTCTGCCCCTTCACTCCAACAGGGCCGCACTCACCTGTCCCACACAAGCCATGTTTCCACCAGACTGGTTCACTTCAGAACGTCTAGGGCCGTTTCCTTTTCATGCAGCGAGTCCGCTACATGTGAGAATCATGATAAAGAATATAAATCATGCTTTTTCCAATCACACTGATTCACAAAAATATGTTTAATCATTCTGCGTTTGTGGCACTTGTGGGAAATTATTCTTTGGCCACTTGTCTCCAAAAAGGTGCTCAATTCAAGTAAATGGGCCACGCTCATTAGTGCATGTCAACAGTTTAGTCTTTAGTGACTAGATCCACTGACTGTGCGGCCTGGAAGTGATGCGGGCTCACGTACCATGTGACTTCTCTGACCAATCAGAGCGTGAGTTGCTGGCGTGGAGCCGAGTGGAGCTGAGTGAGCCAAACCCAAAGATGAAAAGGCTGTTCTTGACCAGAAAAAAGTTAATGATCTGAAAATAGGCTAAAATTGCCCCAAAAGCTGACCTTTGTGAAAGGTGTAGGTCCCTGACAGCCGAACACAAGCAGTTTGTTTGTTGTTCTCTGTGACGGGACATCTGAGTGCACAAGAGTCCAGCCTCCAGCTCTGCAGATTCATCTCACTTCTTCTCTCAGGTTTCATCTCCTCCCTCCTCACCTCAGCCCTGCCCCTCTGCTCGTAGCTCCTCCTCTCTGCCTCTTTGAATAAAGGTGGCATGTTTATTTAAAATTTTTCATTATTGTTCAATTTAATTGGCATAAATTAAATGATACATTAACAAGATTAATTCATGAACATAAAGAGGCAAAACAAAAGGAAAAAAAACAAAGCGAACAGAATTCAAAATTCAAAAGGGGTTATAGGGGTCTCCAACCTTTACTTCTCACGTTTATTCTCTGGCTTTTAACACCCCATGAGTTGTGTGGTCCTCTGTGTTTTTATCATTTATTTATTCTAAATTTATTCTATTAATTTATTTCTATGTTATGGTTTTATGATTTTGCTTGGATTTGATTTTACTGGTTTTACAAGCAGTAAGATCAAATTGAGTTGTAATTATATACTTTTGTTTTGCTGTTTTATGTTTGTGTATGTGCAGCACTTTGGAAACAGTTCTGTTTATAAAATGTGCTATACAAATAAAGTGGATTTGGATTTGGATTTTAGCAATTGCAAGAAATTCAGTCTGTATAACAGTCTTATATCTTATCTAAAATGTCAATGTCAACCATCATCCTTATATTAGTGCAGTTTGGGATCATTACACATTTACAATGGTAGGCATGTGATCAAATTAGAATTAGTAAGTGTCAGATGTAGAGTTCCCAAACGCTTTGGAGAGTTTAAGGGGATGGAGAGCTCCCGAGCTACAGGTTCAAGACCTCTGAGCAAACATAATGTCCAGCACAGCCTATTATTTTGGTTCATTAGTCTTTCGTTCAAGTTGGTTTTCGTTTCTACCCAGAAGAAATAGAAAAGGGAGACTTTAGAATGTTTTTTTTTTTTTTTAATTAATTATTAATCATTGTTTCAGGTTGTAATCTACAACTTGAAACAGGTGCAATTGACATCTGTCATTCATATATACATACATACATATATATATATATATATCTATATATATATATACATTTGCTTGCTGGGTAAATTGAGCATAATTTTAAAAGATACTTTAGTGTTTAGTTTTATTAAAAACACAGTAAAACACAGTTTTACTTATACTGTAGGAGCTCATCGCTCCTCCTCTCTGCCCTGAGCTTCTCCCCAAGTTAGTCCTCCTTTAATCACAACTCCTCTCCTCTCATAGCTCCTTCTCTGCACCCTCAGCTCCTCCTCTCCTCTCATAGCTCCTTCTCTGCACCCTCAGCTCCTCCTCTCCTCTCATAGCTCCTTCTCTGCACCCTCAGCTCCTCCTCTCCTCCCTCACCTCCTCCTCTCCACCCCCAGCTCCTCCTCTCCTCCCTCACCTCCTCCTCAGCTCCTCCTCTTTGCCCTCGCCTCCTGTCTCCTGTGATGGGACTGGGCTGTAACACAGGGAGTGTGCTTGTAACATGCTCCGTCTGGCCTCGGTGTGCCCCTCCCTCCGCTCTGATCCATCACACTGCCACCACACTGCGTCTCTGCTCCCTCAGGCGGTGACCGTGGACAGGCGGAGGAGGGGCGAGGGGTAACTTGAAAACAACCTTATCTCCCAAAGCACCATGTTAGCTAAGGCAACCCATTAAGTCTCCCCGTGTGCATTTGCATATTAATTGCATTCGGGCTCGACTTGCTTGGTAAAGGCGGCTGTTTGTAGGTGCTTTCTTCCTGAGGAGACACAGACATCCGCGGGGAGCTCACCTGCATCGTTCCACAACAATTGAATTCCAAAGAAAATTGCTTTAACTGGAGAGTAATTCTATTTGCACCCCCACACGGAGAAGCACTGGGGCTGCTCGTGGGGGAAACACGAAGTTCTGAAAAATGTATTCTAAAATCAAGCCCCACCCCACGCAGGACATCTTCTGTAAAGTTATGCTTCCCCAAACTTTGGAAACATATTTTAGTGTCAGGATTGCGAGGATAAAAGAATAGCAGAGGAGGGTAAAGTGAGACAGCGCTGGGGGTATATCTGAGGAACCAGTAAATGAACTTTCTTTCAATCTAAATTAAACGTTGGGGGGGGGGATGTTCAGACCTAATTGATGTCAACTGGCATATCATTTTGCAATTGGTAGTTGAGTGAAATTATGATATTACTTTGGACACCTTAGCCTTTATACTTCTTGTTAGGCTATAACGCATGTGTGCCTTGTTCTGCCAGATCACCAGCAGAGGGCAATTGGACTGCATCTACTGGCACAATGTAAAAGTAATATTTAAGCTAATAACAATAGAGTCAAAATAGCTAAATTGAGCCGTGGAGGTGATCAATACTGACATGATCAGAACAAGTCTGGTAAAAGTATATTTAGACTTTAAAAACACAAAGGAGCTTCATCGATAGCAGTTTTTAGGCGCGGACGTTTTTAGTTATGGAGAAGTTCGACAGACTACTGAAATGAGCAAACCATTTTTAATGAGGATGCAACATCAAAACTTAGCTGAAAAATTCAAAACTGTTTTGCATTAAAAGTGCACATAAATTCACCCTAACCCCAGCGGTGTATCCGGCTGCACTCCTCTTGCTTTCTTTTGTTCTCCATTGTGCCAAATACATATGCATGAGTTCTGGTTGGGTGCATGTGAGGTGTGTCAAGCGTGCAATGTAAAGGTCGTGCCCCCCTCGCTGCTGGGGGACCGTCCTGCACAGCGCGCCCGCTGCCTCTATTTGAATAAAGTGCTCGTGTTTACAGCGGCTAACCTTGAGGGTAAGCAGCCCCCGGTTATGGATGTGTTTCCCCCGCTGTCCCCCCTCTCTCTCATCAAGATTAATTGTCCGCTGGCTTCACCGATCTGCCTGTCAGTTTCACCCGTTGGTCATGGCTTTGGATATTGTTTGAGATTTTATACACTGCCCGGTTTCTATGGGTTTGTTCTGGAGCAGATCGGTACGGTCTGAAAGTGTTTCCACTGTCTAAAGCGACCGTTTTAGGGGGACTCCCAAAGGGGTCCAGCCTTTTTCAACTCCAAGTCTGCTTTAGCTAAGGAGGAGCTACACCGCAGCAAGATGATTGAATGAGGCCGTATGCACACTAGAGGATATTAAGCCTGATTCTAAGCCCAATTTACCTCTTTGAGAGTACAGGGAAGTGACTAATGGGCTCTGTGCACAGAATTTCAGTTGGGCTGTTTACAAATTGTTAGGCCTTAGTGTTAGCATTAAACATGCCCCTTTAAAAGTGTAGTGTTCTTTGTTTCTTTGTAGTGTTGTTTTGTAAAGTCTTCAACGTGTTTCAGAGACATCCACAACTCACTGTTCACTGCCTGATGTTACAGTATTTATTCATTTTATACTGACTTGGTGAAAACCCCATAGAAATGAATTAAACTGGAAGTACTCAGATGTACAATACGCCAATTTAAATATAAACAACTGATGTTCCATGCAGATGTTCCTGATGTCTGTGGGGTCATTGTGATATTGTCACAACTGTTTGTCGCGCCTCTAAAACCTGCATACAAGCAGTGGACACCAACGCACCTTTATAAGCAGGATTTAGTCCTCGTGTTTCTTCTTTTTTTAAAATTTTCATTGTACATAAGAGCGCATGTAAAAGTCGAAGCCGCTAGCCTCGTGACCGTGTGTTTTTGTTTCCATTAGACACCCCCTTCAATCACAGGACACTTTCGTAGTCTTTTGCTTCCAGTGAATCTTTTCTGAAAACTCAAGTGTGCGGTGTCGCTGTCCTTCATACGAGTGTGAGGCAAATAATTGACGTAAAATGTATCCCTGGACCCAGAGCCACGCACTCCACCATAAATTATAAGCATGCCAAAGAGTTCCAAGGCGAACAGGTCATGGGTACCAGAGGCTCATGTCACTTAACAAACAAAGGCCTCCATGAAGCTCCTTTGTTTTTAAATTCCATGCAGTACTTTTTACAGACATAACCGTAAATGTCAGTGTTCCATGATACCTGTAACATAACATGATTGTTTTTTACGCCATGCAAACTCTTTCACTTTCAAGACACATGAGTTATAAGATACCTCACATAAGATAGAGCAGCAGTCAGAGTGAGGCAGGGCTGGATGCTTCTCGAGCTTCTCAGAGCTGCTGGAGTTTACAGTCACCTCATCACGACCTTTATCTGTCTTTGCCAGACACTAATGTAAACACCTGTCCAACTCTAATGGACAGAGGATTTACGGTTAAAGATGTGTCAAATGGGATTATTATATGAGAGATGTGCTCAGAGTACAAGGGCATCTGAAAATGTGACAAAAACATTTATGATGAACTGAAAACAAGTACAGTCGTTACAAAAAACATTCCACCACTCTTTGTACATCAGTGGCACAACATTTGCATGTTCTGCTGTATATTATGGACTAGTAGCTGTAAACTATTCCAGCTGTCCAACAGTATCAAATATAAATTGTACAAAAACCTATGGCTTAAAGCAAGAACAAAATGAGTGTTTCTAAGCTTTTCATATTCAGAAGAGAGCAGTGAAATGTTCCCTCTGACAGGAATCATGATAAAAAGCCCGCACAAGTTTCATATGATACAGGCCCAATTATCAGCCAACAGTGATAGCCCACAAAGGGTTTAGTGCAAGATAAGCTGTTCTTGAATCAAGGCAAACACAAAATGATATATGCAAAAGTGTGTGCATTTCACTATCGCTACAGCTCTGAATCTGTGCGGGTGGGTGTTCCAGGCACAGGGGGGAGCTAAATCATTATGAACAGAGCCGGGCCAAATGACTCTTTGGACCTTCCACAGTAAAAGCCTGATTATGAAATATGGCACATTTTCTTCAGGGACATTGCTTGAGGAAATGTAGTAAAACGCCCATGGGAAGCTGCACTCATCCATCACTCACAGTGTGGCTGTCCCAGGACCCCAGGAGGCTGCCCACTCTGCTGCCTGAGAGAAAACAGCCGCTTCATGTGCTGTTCTAGGTCACTTATACTGTGGAATATCAGCGTCCTTGGCTGCGGCATGGACTCCTCCTTATTTGACAGATCTCATTAGAAGATAAAGGTGACAAAGATAGCTGCTAATGCTGCAGAGAAATGTAACACCATTAGCGGGTCATTGTCACCGTCTAATGTGTCCTTTTAAGCCGCTTACTGAACTGGTGCTGAAGTGTGATACAGGGATTAACCTATCACAGAGCGGAGGAGGGGGAGGAGGGGGGAGGCGAGGAGCTGCCATTGACAGAAATTGTGGACGTGCACTGCATTATGGGACAGAGAGAGGAGGTCTGGGGAGTACGGGCCTACAGTGTCAGGTCCTCACTCACTCTTGTACCGGTGGACCTTCGTTGTACAGATGTTTTTTGTTTGTCCAGCATGATGAAACAATGGGACGGAATATCATCATTTTATATTTGTTATTTCTCAGTTGCTTTATTTTTTTACACATAGATTGTAGTAAAACTTGTGGAATAGTGGAACTCAATTGAGCAATAAAGAAATGAGATTTGTGTTTTGCAGCCTAAAACACCCAGTGAAATGTAACTGCCGTGCGTAATAATATTTTTGTCACAGAAATGGGTACCACTGTGTAATAACGACACATCTTGCCTTAAAAAGCATTAAGAAAGACTTAAGTCATAATGGACATAAAATGTATTAAGCATGATTCAGGATTATTAACTACTTAATTAAGGTTAGGTTTGGGGTTAGGATTAATGGTTAGAGTTTTAGTTAAATATTTACTAAACCTGGATTATTCTTAATAAACAATTTGTTCACTATAAGTTAAGAAATAGTGTAGCTATCATAAAGTGCAGAAATCTCAAAGAATTTCACAACTGTTTTGCAGAATTTTGTCACTTTTCACAAACCTAAACATTTATGACACTCGGATTACAGCGTTCACAGTAAAAGAAACATAAAACTGACTGACTGAGACACTCCCGGGTTCAGCACAATAGTATTACTTAGTTCAAATTAAGTCTCATTGATCAAAAGCATTTTCAGATACACTGCAATTACCACAAAAAAGTCTATGATGATCACCAGATGTGCACATAAACATTCATTATTTGTGCACTTATGGTGTACAAAAAAAAAAAGATTTATCCTCATATTCTGTTTTGTTGTATCATTTATATCGTGCATGCTCTACACTTAAGATCAGTTGTGCTTTTATTTTGAGATTATATTCATGCTGGTTGTGGTGGTGGTGCTGCAGCCCAGACCTGCTCACTCTTCTGCTTCAACATTTATTCTTTGTAACAAATCTGTAACAGCTGGAGAGCCGGGGAGTGCATGTAAATGTAGTGTGTGCAATTTGGTGACAAGTCAGGCTTAATCAAGCTCCCAACGTCTGGATGAGAAGAGAGCACCGAGCGGCATATGGAGCAGAAAGAGAAGCACCGCTAAGTTTAGTTCAGAGGGGAAGACGGGAGCAGACACCAGCAGACAGCAGCAGAGACCAGGAGAAAGGAGAAGACACAAGGAGAGAGAGGCAGACACCAGGCCAGGCAGGAGCAGACACCAGCAGACAAGGGCAGACAGGAGACACCAGCAGACAGCAGTACAGGCCAGGAGAAAGGAGAGGACACAGGGAGAGAGGGGCAGACACCAGGCCAGACAGGAGCAGACACCAGGAGACAAGGCCAGACAGGAGCAGACAGAAGACACCAGCAGACACCAGGAGACAAGGGCAGACAGGAGCAGACAGCAGACACCAGCAGACACCAGGAGACAAGGGCAGACAGGGACAGACACCAGGCCAGACAGGAGCAGACACCAGGAGACACCAGCAGACAGGAGCAGACAGAAGACACCAGCAGACACCAGGAGACAAGGGCAGACAGGAGACACCAGCAGACACCAGCAGACAAGGGCAGACAGGAGCAGACAGAAGACACCAGCAGACACCAGGAGACAAGGGCAGACAGGAGACACCAGCAGACACCAGGAGACAAGGCCAGACAGGAGCAGACACCAGAAGACAAGGCCAGACAGGAGCAGACAGAAGACACCAGGAGACAAGGGCAGACAGGAGCAGACAGCAGACACCAGCAGACAGCAGTACAGACCAGGAGAAAGGAGAGGTGCACAAGGAGAAAGGAGCAGACGCCAGCAGACAGTAGATACCAGCAGACAACAGGAGACAGCAGACAGCAACAGAGACCAGGAGAAAGCAGAGGACACAAGGAGAAAGGGGCAGACAGCAGGCCAGTAGAGAGGGGCAGACACCAGGATACACCAGGACACACCAGGAAACACCAGGAGACACCAGCAGACACCAGGAGACTCCAGCAGACACCAGGAAATACCAGGAAACACCAGCAGACACCAGGAAATACCAGGAGGCACCAGCAGACACCAGGAGACACCAGAAAACACCAGCAGACACCAGGTAATACCAGGAGACACCAGCAGACACCAGGAGACACCAGAAAACACCAGCAGACACCAGGAGACACCAGAAAACACCAGCAGACACCAGGAGACACCAGAAAACACCAGCAGACACCAGGAAATACCAGGAGACACCAGCAGACACCAGCAGACACCAGGACACAGAAATAAACTACAATGAAAAATGAAAACTATAACAACATTGTGCCAGTTGATCTTATCCTTGTACCTGGTGATGTGACTATTGTTCACCTTGTGCTTTTTGTACAGCAGTGTATGAAAGTGCACTTTGAGTGATTGGGGTCACAACAAACAGAAGTATCAGTGTTGCTCCTGAACCTAATGGAGCAGTGCAGCTCTACTATCATTTAGAGCCATAAAACTGTCACTCAGTAAAAAATGATAAAGAAAGTGTGCTCTCATGAGGTTTGTGAGGGATGACAAATGTGCCTGGTGCAGCACACTCCGGGTGCTCGTGAGCAGGTGCGTCTGGATCACAGCTCCTGTCCACAGTGTGCTCCCACAAGAATGAATGTGTGTCCATTGGTGACTTTAGTGAAGGCGTCCGCGGGGCAGGGCGCGACCTTCAGATAGCAGCTTTGTCATGTTCGAGTGCTGCGCCGCGTCCACATGACACCTGTACAGGTGAGCACAGGTCATTCTGCTGGCCATAAATCACTGCTGCAACATGTCCTCTTGTCCCACAGCCACTGTCCTGTTTGGGCCCTGCCCCACATTTCCTGAAGGAATGAGATCATACTAGAGTAGCATTCACAACTGCATGGTTCAACTGCTACTACCCAGTTATTCACCAAACATTCATGGCATGCAGCTTAAGACCACTGTGTGATTATTACTGGAGAGTGTGCATTGTTCAGTTTGGAAGCGTTCTCAAAATGGGCGCTACGGCCCCCCCATCAACTCAGCTGAGATAGTCCTGACAATCAAGTCTATCTTTCCTTAAATGCACACTATGTAACTTGTGGTCAATGTCTGCCAGCTGTCTCCACAGAGATGTTATTGCTTTACTTGAAAAGTTCCACAATATGGTATTAAATCTATCTTTTCTTTCTTTTTTTTAAAGGATATTTTTGCCATTATACTTAATTGAACCGTGTACCGTGTACCGTGAAACGAAGATGAGAGAGGGAAGGACATTCAGCAAATTAGCAGAATTTAGTGTTGGCCACCCGGCCACAAAGCGGCATGGCATTATTATCTATCACCATAGCGACGAGCAGGTGATGATGTAAACGTCTGTTTTGATGTGAACATCACACAATATTCCTCTGAACAATTGCTTTATGCACTGTAAAAGGTAACTTCCTGTGAGACTGTAGTGAAAAAGACGCCTGACAGGAAGCCATGTGTAATGAAAATTGTATTTGCACAAATTGATGCCTTTGTAGCCTAGCAACCTCAGGTGAGTGCAGGTGAGTGTCTGAGTGCACAAGATCACAGGCCCCTTGGCCTTTGTGGCTAACATTAGCTTTGTGCTCTGCTCTCCACTGTATGAGTTTTATCATAACAGTGCCATCAGGTTTCCATTAGTGAAATATTAATATGCATCTCTGAAGATAATTGGCCTGTCTGCTCTCATGGCGCAGGCCCATGTGAAACAATCCCATCTTACTGTCTGCTGCAGAACAAAAGAGGAGCAGGACATCTTCATCCCCCCTCTGCGTGCACCAGGCTGTCACTGATTGGCCGTGCTTTGTGGTGGGCACCTGGATCTTCACACTTGTTTGATGTGGCCCTTTTGGAGCACTCTGATGGCCCTGCTAAATTGTGGCTAATGGACAGGGCCTGCAGACACGGCGGCGCTCGCTGACACCGGCACACCTGTTCTCTGTAGAGGAGCAGGCGCATTAGTCTGAGCCCAACAGGCCACTTTCAGACCAGCATTGTGCCCAATAAGCCCAGGTGCCATTACCTCAGCTGCAACAGCACATTCACAAACGGAAGCTACAATTTACCGAGGTACAGAGTGCGGTTGTGAAGAGGTTCAAATGTTCAGAAGTTGTTACTTTTGGCAAACTGAGAGACAGATTTACAGCCAATTGTCTTTCTCTCTATTTTATTTACATATTCCTGATTACATGCATAAAGCTTTATGCAGAAATAGAAGAGTAATATACATTTCGGTGGGAGGTAATCCGTTTCCTCTAAAGGTTCACACTTGACTATGATTGGTTAAATTTGCAATGTCATGGTGAGGCTGCAGAGATCAAAATATAACAATTTCCCCTCTCCGTTGGGATCAGATCACAATTTTCCTCACACACAAGGGAGAACAAGTTGAATTGTATCATGTAAGTTGTGCTTTGTAGATACAGTACATCTCAGGATCCCTAGATACTCTGCTGGCAACTGACCAATGTGTTCAGTCCATATCCAATAACAGAGAATGGCCCCTGGCTGAAGAGCTGTTGTTAGGTAGAGTGGCACCTCACCACCCTTTTGCTGCTAAGCTAAGTTCTCTCTTTTTTTTTTTATCAACGCTTAGTCCATTTGCAATTTTATCTATCCGCTTTTTGCCTCAGATAAGAAAGCACGCTGCTGCTTTTGTTTTAGAAGAGAGCCTATAACTGCAGGAGTGTGTGGGTGTTTTCTGTGGGCCGACCAGGAGCAGGTACGACGCCGAGGCCTGTCTCCACACAGCCGCAGTGTGAGGACGCATGTGACATGGGAAGGACTGGGGACGGCGTGTGGACAATGACTATGGTGCGCTGCCAGAGGAAGTGATGAGCAGGTGGTCTGAGTGGGCTTCAGCATACTCTCTGTTCACACCATTGCGGGCTGAGCTGTCTGTCTCCCCATTCACTTTTTATCGCGTTTTTATTTGGACACATTTGGCAAGAGACAAAAAAAATGAAAATATAAGGCTGGCATGACTGATGAAGTATATTCTTTATTAAAATCAATGCAACTGCAGAGTCTGAGGGACGTCTTACGCTGCAGCATTGACCTTACGCGATGGTTTTGACAGGTGTTACATCTTAGTGCAGTGGTTCTCAAAGTGTAGTATGTGTACCAATGGTGCTAAATGCAAGCTCCGTCTGGTGGTACATGAGGCCCTCTGCTGTTCAACTGTTTGCTTAATTAAGAGTCAGTTTTACTTCAGTGGGTTTTTAATTAATTCAATTTCTGCTTAGACTTCGTAGCAATGGTTTAGTCCTATCTTAGATCTGGTTTAGCTTAAGACCTGAATTAGACCTCTTATAGATGGATTTGAAACCTGCCGGTACTTTGGCCAAACGTTTTCTCTGTACTTTGTTGGAAAAGTTTGAGGACCACTGTTAGATGCCAAAAAACTGGTACAACTACTATTGGAATTTTATCTTTTGGCATTAGACAGAAAGACAACAAAATATTTTCTTTGTAACTTGCATTTTCCTCTTGAGAAAAACTGACCTCACCACAGGTTAAAAAAAAACAAAAATTACAGCCGCTGTAAGGACATTAACAGTACACCAATGACATAAATATAACAGTACACTGGAAAACTTAACTGGAAAACAAACAATACTGTTAATTCTGGTATAATTACATTTAAATATTAAACAAAGGCAATACATGACCAAAATATATCGAATAAAATACTTAAAATATGGATTGCATTTGTCACTTAAGAGTAACAGTGAGCTGCAGTCGCATCTGCATACGTAAACATTGGACGCACTCCTTGGCGTTTCTCTTGGGGGAAACAGAGGGAAAAAGATGACGTGAGTGAGAACAAGTCTCAAGTCTTTAGGTCTGAGTCCGAGCAGGGGTCACAACATACCAAAAATAACAAATGTTTTCTTATAAAAGCAAACTAAATCATACCTTAATTAGGCTTTTTCTTTATAAGTCTGATCTCAGCAATTCACAAAAAGATGTTTAGTAATTTCAAGTTTGTAATGCTGTCAGAGTAAAGCTCAGGTAAACAAGAAACAACTTCTGGTTTAACTTTTATAACGTCTCTTTATGTGATGAATTTGGTCCAAAGCTCCAAAGCGAGCCAATGGAAACGTGCCTAATGTTTAGGCTACGAGGAAAATAGAATTGGTCTACAAGCACTTATGGGGATTCAAAATATTTACTCGACCTATAAACGAAACCCACTGACACCAAAATAGACTGGCAAATAAAAGAAAAACGAATACATGAAAAAGTGCCTATCAGTGCCGCAGTTTTGATAAATATTTACACAGTCCAAATACTCAAAATCAGTTAATTGTTTCTATTCTGCAGTATTTGGAATTAGATAATTAATATCATTTTTAAACATGGTCATGTATGGTGTTGTGTCAGAATACTCCAGAACAGACTTAACCTGTACCACAACGCCACACATGTCCACTCTCAATTGCCTCCTGTGTTTCCAAAAAAAAAAAAAAAAATTTCCCGATTTCTTTTTTTGTTTGTACAGTTCATTGTTCACTTGTAATTGCAGGTCAAATACGACACAGCTTTTTTGTCTGGACAGAGTTACCATCTTCAGAGCCTCATATCGATCTGAGAGGTGCTCACTGGAGGGGCCTGGCCTTAGCTCCACTGGAGAGGAGAACCATGACTGTTGTCCCACGGAGCGTGACAGGATTTGAGTGGAACCGCTGCACCAGATGGAGACTGTTCCTTCATGGCCATTGTCAGTGGAGCATCTTGGAATGTGTCAGCTTTATCTGTGTCAAAACATCCCAAACACTTTTGCATGCGATTCCACAGCACGGGCCGCAGCCTCGCCCATCTGTGCACATGTATCTCAGACGCACAGCATCCAGGCAGGAGGAACCAGCCAGAGGGCTGCTGCCAGATATGTGCACAAGTATGATGGACAGTAGACTAGGAAAAATAAAGAAATATAATGGCACAAAGATTAGCCTTGTGTTTTATTGTACATTTGTAATGGGGTGAAAGTAACTGATGAACTTCTAAAATGCAATAATCTGCTGGACTAGGGATTTGCTTTTTAACAGGTTAACTCGATGCACATCTTTCCTCAGTTCTAATGACGTCAGTAAATACTTTAACTGATAAAATCTCCAACTATCAAAGTCCAGCTCAAAGTCTAGCAAAAGGAGTGATCGTTTGAGCCTGTTCCAAACTTCTCCACCTGCCCCCCTGACTGCTCTGAGCAGAGAGGGGTGTGGCCTGGTCAAGGTGACCCTGCCTGGCCCGTCATGGCTGAGCTCAGGCACAGGGGGTCTGGGCGTATGTTCCTGCACAGGGCCCTGGGTACTTCCAGCTGAATGTGTCCCGGTGAGCAAACATCTGATGTCATTTCTCAGCACACAGCTGCCCCACATCAGGCTGAGGCCAAGGTGACCTGCCCTCCTGTCGGGAAGGGACTCTGCTAATGTCACCTGGTGCTATAATGCACCGCGAGTCTCTCCTCAGAACACAACATATGTCTTTAAAAGCATTTGATCACAAGCTTTTCTAGTTTAATGATTTTGGTTTTAAATTCACAATATGCTTATTTACCAACATTGTGCCTGTATTTAGGCTTTTCAAAAACCATGAAGCCCCATAACTCACAAAGTGATTTAAACTTGTCACTTGGTTGATTTTTACACAACTGAATACATTTAAACAGATTGGAAAACACTTTTACCTGTGCACTTCAAAACTGTTGTGAGGTCAAATAGTATAGGTCTAACACATATTTGGCCGTCTTACTAATAAAGCTGCTCATAATATCATTTTCTCCACGTTATTTGTTTTTGAGCGAAGCCTAACAAAGCGTTCCTCGTGCACTCCAGTCATTCATCACTGCTCCCTCTTCCTCGTGGCTCTGGGTGGAGCTGAGTGGGTCTGTGGCAGGACAGATTGGGAAGGCACACAAGTGTTCAGATCCCGCTGGATCAGGAGGTGTGTGACGAGGTGTGTGATGGTTGTGTGGTGTGTGGGGGGTGTGGACCCGCTGCAGGTCAGTGAGGTTGGCAGGCCCAGGCAGGCGGCTCCACATGGCGCGGGGACTGAGGGACGCAGACAGATGGCACCTGGTGGGTGACAAACAATTAACAAACCAACAAGAATAGCTGGATCGGCAGTATAGCCACAAGCACAGGAGATAGCATGAGCGGTGCATCTGTGCTCAACACTTCTCTCTTTACTTTCTCTCTCTGCGACTCGTGTTTGCTATAACAGTAGCATTTTACCCATGTGTCTTTTTCACAAAAACACTCTCGTTGTCATGCTGCTATAGAGCGAGCTAAATAAAGCCGTGTTGAGCATATGCAGCCAGCATATGTTTCTGTTTATTTCAGAGCACTTTGGAGATAAGAAGTGGGGGATCTAAATGCACTATGCATTTGTGCAGTTAATATTTGTTAAAATGTAGCCTCTTATTTACAGTTGAAGGAGACGTTTCCTCTGGTCAAGGTGAATGTGGCTCCAGCCCACAGTCAGCGTGTGTATCTGTGTGTGAAAGGTGACCTACTATTCTGCCAACTCTACTTTTCAGAGCTTTTCTGCTCTTTGAGTTTCCACCAATATTGCAGCATGTTCTCTTAATACTGCACGCTCTCAAGAGCTGAAGCCCCTCCTTCAGGAAGTGCTCCTGTGTGTTTCTCATGTTCACATGGCAGCAAATGGTTTAGGTTTATGTATACATCTTAACTAAACCTAGTTAACATATGTATACTTAAGGTTTTACTCAAGATTGTGCCAATATTTCCCCAGTTAGACGATTTCTTTGAAGTTTCTCATTTAATTCCTGGTTGGACATGGCAGATGTCTTTATCTGAGGGAACACCCACAATAGCCACGTTCAAGCATCTGTGGAGGAAACAACATTTCAATGACAAATTTACTTACAGAACATATTTTAAAATGTCAGATGAGCAAAGGCTTTACAGGCAGTAAATTACAGACATTCAATGGAGAAAAGAGCTGCTCTGATGCAAACGGTTCAACAACTACAAGAGCAAAAGCTGACTTCAGCTGTACCAAATACAGACACAACGATGTGGAGAAGAGCAACATAATCCAATGAAGTGAATTTGTTTACATAAATATCCCAAAATGCTAATGTTTGCTGGTTGAATCTTAACATCAACATAATTATCTGTTACTCTTTTGGGTAACACTAAATCAATGACATCTGTTAAGTCTCAAGTTTAACTCGACTTGAATTAAGTGCGTTTAAAACAGAAATACTAATGAAACTAATGAAAACAGGTCAGACTGAATGGGTTTCAAGCTGTGGCAACGGTCCTATATTGTTATTGCAATTGTGCAATTCAAAATTTTAAATATTCTGTCTTTTGAATGGTGAAAACTCTTTTAAATCATAAAGGAATCATTGACCTAAAACCATGTAATTAAATAATGTCATATTCTCAGATGGAGGACCGGGGCCTATGAAACTGTGGGAGAATCACTGTTTTTAAAAGAAAAATCCCATCTTTAGATCCACAAAATGAACCCTACAATTAATTGTTGGTGATTTGCTCCACACTAAAGCCATATCAATCCTATGGAATAAAGTCCTTTCAACTGACAAGAGGCACATCTTTAGGATGGAATAACAGCACCACTTTCTGACACTATTGTGAGAAAATAACTTCATTTTTGTTATTTAAGAGAGAAGATGTTGAATTTTCTGCTGGTCTTTGTATCATGTAGATGGGCCCAGTAATTACAGAGATTGAATGATTCTGTGGTGTAACGTGAGCAAAAACTGTTCCATTTATTTCAGAATGATGAAAAACGAGCACTGTTGCCATATCAATTAACTATTTAAAACAAAATATCCTGTGTTTTGAATAGTGAAAAGTCCTATAACAGGGAACAGACTCTGTAAGCAAATCATTTCAGAATGGAGGAAAGTAGGGCAATTAACTGCAATTAATAGTATATATATGTTATTACTACAAAAATGTTGTAATCAAAAACACAATAAACTGCCTTCTGTTCAGAGGCTATGAGTGCCTCTGAGTGCACTTTTCTGAAACATCACTAACTTTTAGTTCTATAGTTTTCTACAGAATATGTTTTTAAAATATAGAAGTAATTGTTCAGAATAATTGTGATTTCATTTCAATTATACATCAAATAATGGAGCAGCCCTGGAGGAAAAGTATGAAGTGAAAAGTGAAGTCAAACATACTGTGATTTCAATGAGTAAATTGGATTTAACCAAAGAATATCCCAAAATGCATAGCTGTGGCAAATGAAAACCACCCAGACACATGGAAAACTAATCAGTGCCCTGTTAGAAAATGTAAAACTAGGCTATTATACAGTTTTTTACAACAAATTATACTGTTTGTTAGGAATACAGTCGTTAGCTTTTAGGTGTGATGTCGGTTACATAGCGCATAATTAAAGCCAACAGCAAAAATGATTAAAAAAGGACAATAAAGACGTAAATAATTACTTTTCAAAGCTTGGAGTGTTCAGAATCTCCAGTATTTGATATTGTCCGTCAGCGGCCCCTCTTTATTTCAGATTGAGTGGGCCGGCCTCCCACGGACTCTTTGAAATGTGACACTTCGATGATGGTGAAAAGGAGGAGGTCATGGACAAACATTGGCACGTGTGCATTGATGCGCTGTCATATTAGCACATTTCAAGCCAATGCGTGCACACTTCCATTTTTAGGACGGCTTTCCAATGCTCTTTTAACACTTCGACGCTCTTAGTTATCCAGAAAAGTTCTCTAACAAAACACACTCAGAGTATGTAAGCCGCGCAGCATCAGTTTTAATTGCATCTTCTTATCTATACCTATTCACAGAGTCAACAATGGGGTCTGGACGTACATAATGGATGAAACACAGAATGTTACATCTCTTAGAATTCATCAGCTGAATATTTTATGTGTTGGAGGTGCACCTGAGAGCTGAACATATGACCCAATCAAAAGTTAATGTGCAACACGCAATCTGTTGAAAGGATGAAGTGAGGAGAGGCGGAGGCTGAAGACGGCACTCACTTTTGAATTTAAAAGTCGTCAAACATTCATCACGGCACCAGCGCCAGCCCTTTGGAGGAAGCTGACAATCTCAACTCAACAGCATATAGCATAACTTTACATTACGCTAATAAGGTTTCAGTCACACACTTTACAATTATGTACCGCAGTAAAAATATAGTAGATTAAAACTGAAAGAATTTGGTTGAACAGTTGCAATAATACGACCTGTTAAAAACTGTAATCACAAGAAATAATTACTGTCAAATTTGAAGATGGGATTCACCCCACAATGTATACTGTCATAGTTGGGGCATCCTGTGGGGGGCGCTCTGTGACTGTGGGGTCCATGAGCACCGTTCTGAGGGCTGTCTGGTCCCAGGAGCAGCACGCCAGGCCTGTTCCAGACTCAGTATCACCACAGTCACAGGACCATTCATCGTGTTTGCCCCATTCACTTTAACTTCTACGACTGAGCCACACATCTGGTCATTTTGGCATTTTTGGTTTAACGGGAATCGCATTCACTCCAGTGAGTGAGTAGTGTGTGTACCTCAATAGAGACTGGGAGCCCTGAGCAAAATCAAACAACCTGAACGAGGGGCAGCATTAATGACGCCGTCCATAGCAACTTCGGTCTAAATAATCAAATAAGAGCATCCCACGTCCTTCTGCCCTCTAGGTGAGGTCCAGTCCCAACACAGGCTTAGGGTGTTACAGACTTGATCCATTTAATGTCCGCCAGTTTCTCTGGGAGACCCCAAGGTGTCGGCGAGGGCTCAACTCTTCTACAGTTGAAATGGGTTATCTGATTTGCGTGGTTAGTGTAGGTAAAGGGGCTGTAAGCAGGTGTGACTGCTTTGAGAGGAGTTAAAGTCAAGAGCAGACAAAATTGGATTAAATTGTGTATGGCAGTTGACTGTGGGGAGGTAATGAGCCTGCTCTCTCCTAGAGGTGAAGTGAAATCGGAGCACTGCGTCCCAGCGTCCCTGTGGCACACTGATTACTGTTTCCTAATGTAGGGCTAATGGGATGTCAAGGGGGGCCGAGCCCCAACAAGAGCCCTGTTCAGAGAGCACAGCTGAGCAGACACTGTACCAGCACAGACTGGCCCAGGGGTGCGAGGAGAGCTGGCCCAGATAAAACAAAGTGTGAGAGATTTGAAGCTCCCAGTATAAGTGCACTTTAGCAGTCGATAGATTTACTCAGATCAATGTATTGTAATCCCCACTTCCTTTTGTGCAACTTTGTCAGCATTAGTTTATGATTGCGTCACTAAATTGTTGCATACTGTTACGTGCTGCCAACTTCAGCTGCTCCTTGTATATTTGATGAGACTGAGAGTGGAATGGTGCTGCAGCAGGTCATGACATCTGCAGGCTTGAAGCTCCTGAACAAAGACAAACAGGCAGGGCAGGTGTTGTACATATGAGGTGCTCTTCTAAAGATAATAGAAATGGGTCAGTTGACTTCCAGTGAAAAACTGCAGAAGTGATTTCCGCCTGCCTCTTTACTCCACGTCACAGTAAAGCCCTGAACACACAAATGCACCTGCAGGAAGGCATGGTGCTGTCAGCAGCGTGTCTCTTTGCTCTGCAAGTGCCATCGGCACTCGAAGGACAGCACTGTCTCATAGAAGTTTCTGAATGTGTAATTAGTTGTGGGGACACAAACAAATTGTCTGTTTATGTCAGCTGTTAGTCAGTAAAAGCGCGTCACTCGTGCCCTCTGACCTCACGTACTTTCGTGTCTCCTGCTGGTTGTACCTGATCACAGTTTGTCTCTACTTAAAAAAAGAAAACCTGTTTGTCTGTTAGTAGTACTACTGTTGTGGTATCTTTTATCATTTTGTTCTAAACATTTTGTCCAGTCTGAGCTCTACTGTGCTGTGTTTCTCCTCAAGGTTTCTCTTATGCCCACAGTTTTTTGTTTTTTTTTTGCTGAGAAGGGGGTGATTGGATGCTCAGGAACAGTTAACCATTTGCTTATTTCCTGTGTTGGTTAATCTGCTTGTCTTTAATTACTGTTTCCTTATTTGATTTTATAACAATCTGTTGGTTAAATCAACTATTTTGTAAAACCCTGTGAAGCGACTGCTGTTATGTACTGATATGTGTTGATTATATCAAGTTGTAAGATATTTCACAAGGATATTGAGAGAAAAAAAATGGTTTAAAGATACTGAAGTCATATATTTTCTGGTTAACCTAATATAAAAATAATCACAGATATTGGTTTTTGCTCCACAGTAATTATTTTAATCAAATAAATCTACGTTTTTTCAAACAGCACGCCACAGTTTGTTTTAACAACATGAGCAAATTCAAATGAAATGACCTTTTCTTGTTTACTGCACTCACTTTGGACACATTGTTATGTTGGTGTTTCTTATCTGTCAGTAGTGTATTCTGAAGCGTGCCATTGGTGGAGTGTCAGTGCTGGGGTGTGTGCTGGACAATGATGAATGGTGCGTTAGCTGGACCAGTGGGATCTGTGTGCAAAGGAGATTGCACCTGTCCTCTCTGTTTTGTTTGGATTATTGGCAGCGTGCACATTCTGGAGCTCACAGTTTCTCAGGTACATTTGCGTCCATGAGCGCTCTGAACAGCGGTGTGATTGTGTACATGGCTCTGCCCATTATTCATAATGGAGAGGCTGGCGGGCCGGCCAGCTCAGCCATCGCTCCTGCACTATCAGAGAGCACATAAAGGAGGCAGGTGTGAGAGGAAATGAATGTAAATCCATCAGTCTTATTAGAGCTGCGCTCACACCCAAAATAAAGAGTCCATCTCACACCAACCGCACTGTGCTGAGGCCCCACCTGCGATCACCACAGCAGAAACACTCGCTCTGAGAGCTGTGCAGGTGCGCCATGGATACACTGTCCATTAGGCTCCTGCTGTGAGCACAGCCCAACAGCGTCACAAACAGCCTTTACCTCATCTGCCTCTTATGACAAAGAAGGCTCCACTCGCTCCCTTATATCCTCATGTCTTAAGCCATAGTTTCTCACAATAAAAGATCATTTTGCCAGTATTTCATCTGAGCCACCAGTTACAGCTGTGCTTTTCTGTTTATTCTTTTGCAAAAAGACTGATGCAATATGCCCAATTAAAACAATCTCAGATCAAATCAAACTTTTGAATGACTGACCATCATCATCTGATTCACACATTATCTGTCCAAGAGATGGTGCATATTTATTTCCAGAAAGTGTTTACATCAAGTTTGTCCTGTTTTTAACTTTGTTTGAAAAAAAAAATGTCTTGGCGGACACACAGCACACACTGGTGGCTGCAGGGAGCCAAAAGCACTTTATTTCTGTTTGGAAGCCTGTGTTTGGCAGCGACTGTGGGCTGTGGTGCTTGGCTTCGGTCCTCTGACATCTTCTCCTCTTGAGTGTGTACATATGCATTTAAATATGTTTAAAATTACTCTGTGTCTTCCCGTCTTCTAACTACTGCTGCTATATTTTCTTATATCATAAAAGGATATAGAATATACAATATTCTTTTTCAAGAAAGCAAAAATGTTTTATTCCTATGGCTGTCTATTTCTATTTTGTCATTTGTTATTATTGTACGCACATTGTTTAAATGGGACAAATTATACAAAATCAACTTAAATCCTATACTGTCCTGCAACTGACGCTCCAGTGCTTAAAAGAAAATCCTGTTTTTATCTATCCACTATCTCCACCCACATCCCTTAATTGCAATTATTTGAAACGTTAAGACTCCGATTGATACGCGTGGTTCTACAATGTCATGGCTAGTATGTGAAAAAGAATAATATGTCTCCTTTAACAGAGGTCACCTGAGGCCAGATGCATCACCCCATGTTCCATCACCTTGAGCATTTTGGTTAGGGTTATTTTTAAACATGCACCATATTCTACAAAGTCATGTTAAATGAATGGCATGCTGTGGAGAAATGACTGCAGAACACGTTCACTTCACAATTATAGCACTTGATTATATATTTGTAATGTCATTGCACTCGTTAGATGGTCACATTGCACAAAGGGTGTGTGAGGTGCGGGTCTCTTTATACAATATTGTGTATATATGTGTGAGGACCAGAGGTGTACTGCCTCATGTCCCAGTACTGCCCTCATCCACCTCATCCCCTGTAAAGGCCATGAAACCTTTAGCTCGAGGAGCAGCAGACGTGCCCTGGAGAAAATGGGGCGTTCCCCTGAGGTGCTTCAGAGCAGCGGATAGTCTCTGACCAGCAGAGACTGGCGCTGGATTCTTTGATGGCCTTCATGAGCCCCTCACTCCCAGATGGCAGACCTGCTTCATGTGATGTCACCATAAAAATGTGTCGTTGTTATTTTATCTCAATTTTTCAAATATTCTGGGTCCCTATCATTATAAAGTTGTGCACTAAAGTGAAAAAATATATGGAGGTATGTGTCAGTGACATGGCTCCAGTCAGCTGTCTGCAAAGAGAGCTGTATCTATTACAGCAGGCAAATGAAGCTATAGCTCCCCCTTCTGTTGAACCTCAGATTTCAATAAAGTCTTCTCATTAATACAGTAGCTTTCATCTGCTTTGAGCATAATGTTGTAACATATTTTTGGTACATTTTGTGATTTGATATACAGACGAATAAATAGTCTGACAATTGTCTCAACAACCACAGTCCGTCATTCATTTGCTGAATCCAGTGGACAAGCAGGTCCTCTGGGGTTTTGTGTCAGAGACAGAAGTGCCTCTGATGAAATCATTCCCAGAAACATGCACACTATAACATTTAAACAAAGACTGTCTCTTGTGTACCTGTCCCATATCAGTGAGCACAGCCGCTGTGTTGTGATGTGCCGGGGGTCAGATGAGAGGGGGAGGGCCTGGGCGCTCAGGTGACCACTGATGATTAGGGTTCCAGCTGCCTGGGCCAGATTGTGAGCTGTACCAGGCGAGATGTTGTGCCCTGAGAGGAGAGGCGCATCTGTCTGTCCCTCCCCACAGACAGCTCCACCAGCCGGCCAACTCCAACCAACTGCTAACAAGGTCACCAACTCTTACTTTGACTGGCACACACCCACCCCTCCACCATCCCTCCATGTGGCCAGGACACTGGTGCAGTATGAATATCTAGTGACTCTCCTATGAGAGGTCTCACTGTTACAGCGGAGCCACATGCTTAGGGTATTTTCTAACTAGTTTTGTGTAGTTTGTGAAGTACTTGTAGTTGAGTTGTAGTTGAGTTACAATTGAGCCTTTGCACCTGCGTCACATGATCATGTGGGTGCGCCATAGCTGACGGCAGAGAAGAGGGAACGCAGCATTGCAGGGAACGCAAAAACACAAACACAAAACTCACACTGATTGCATTTTTTTGTCAATCAGGTGATGGCTACTTCTAATGCATTTAGTTCAGTTGTCGCTGGAAGTGGGACATATTTTAGACACTCAGAAAGCATATTTTTTGGAGAAAGTAAAGATTGCACGACTGCAAGCTGACCCAGGACTGAAAAAATATCTCAGATCAATCAATGAACGAAGAACAAAACTCTTTTAATCTGAGGTGAGAAAAGTTCGACTTAGATTCTTCACTTGGCAGGGGGCAGGCACTTTATGAATATATGTATTATACATAGGCTGTGCAAGTTGGATTGTACATAGTTGTACATTGTACAAGTTCATTTTCATTCACTTGGCTCTTTGTAAATCACTTTGTAATGTCCATTGTGATATTCATGATTGTTTTGTTACATTAGCATTGACTTAACATTACCAAATCTGTGAGTGCTTTGAGTGCTTCCAGTTCCTCTGGTTTATCACTGCTGATCATCGCTGACTCTTCCAGTGTTTGTAAATGAAACATGGCGTTCCACTGTCTCAGCTCTAATGCAGTGGTTCTCAAACCACTTTTACCTCAGTACCACAAAGAAAAGAGTTGGCTCTTTGAGTACCACCAAATCTAAATTGGGTATTTCAGGTCTAAATTAGGGCTAAAGCAGGTCCTAAGTAGGAATACAACATCGCCACAGTAGTTTTACCTGGAAATTTACTAAAGGAAGAGCAAAACATGTGAATAAAATGTACTCTGTATGAAGTAAACATTACAACTGAAGAGTCCACGTACTACCTGAAGAAGTTTGCGTACCAACAGTGGCACACGTACCACAGTTTGAGAAACACTGCTCTAATGCATTTCCAATGGGGTCAGCTTTAGCCTCCAAACACAACAAACTATGAAAAGCCAGGACTGTTCTCATGACTGAAAACCACTGGAACACACCAGAGCCTCCGTAGAAAATATTACCGGTGTAGAAGTGTTTTGTGCGATTAGCACCAAAATTAGCATACATGCTAACGACCTAATGATAAACATTCTTAAATCTGCCATTATTCTGAAAAAAAAAAATGGACCAAAAACATAGCAGGTGACAAGAGTTTGGCAGGAAAATGTAAATTTTGTTTCACCAAGTGCCATAAATCTTTTAAGTTAAGAGTAGGTTAACAGAAACTAGAGCAGTGTCTCCCTAAGTGGCGTCCGGGGCCCCCTGAGGGGTCTCAGAGGGACTGCAGGGGGCCCCCCAAAGGTTTCCCACATAACATAATCATAAAAGAAAAAATTGAGCTTGAAGACCATTTTACATACTATATTTGCTTATATGTACTACTTTAAATCAATATTGAGCCTACAATCATTTCCATTTCCATTTTATTTGCAAATTTTAAGACAAAAACATTACATATTATTTTGAGTATACAGCAGTTTATTATTGGGGGGGAGCAATACTGCAGAGTTTGGGAATAGCTGAACTAGAGGATAAAGTTAGATATTGAGTTTGGGATAGAGCATTAAAAAAAAAAAAAAAACAGCCGTTACCATGGAAATCCACCATGTTTGCAGCTGGTGTGTTAAACATTAGTCAAAATTATGTTAAAAAAAAAAAAAAATAAAAAAAAAGGGAACAAAAAATCCATGGAATCTGATAAACTCCTGAGTCACCTCTGGTAAATACATTTATCAGTAGTGTTAAAATACTTTTGAATTAACGCTAAGCTCAGTATTTTGCATCTTAAAATCTCCATTGATTGGGCTAACTGAACATTCTGTGAGATCACAATCCTGAGCTCAATTACCAGTTATCACTTAATGGCAAATGTAGTGAGCATAATATCAACAACCACTTGTTTGCACTGTCTACAAATGACAAAAGTGTTGTTTTTATTCGCTGCTCCGTCAAAATGAATTGATATCACATAAAACACAGCTTGTGCATCAGAATCAGAATAGGTTTATTGCCATTGTCAGTGATCAAAATTCACAAACATGTTGCTTTGGCGTGAGGGGCAACATAAAACAATGAATAAAATATAATAAATTATATACAAGAGGTATGCATTATATTAAGAATGAAAAACAGAATAGAATAGACTAAGATAGACTAAGACTATATACAGAAATGTACAGTTGGCCAGAGAGTAGTGCAAATTGGCAGTGCAAATAGTTAGCTCTTTTATTATCTGATTGTTAAAGTGTTCATGAGTCCAACGGCAGAAGGATAGAGACTGTTCTTGTGGTGGGAGGTTCTAGTCCGGATGGACCGTAGCCTCCTGCCCGAGGAATCCTGTATGCCTCACTCCTGGAAGTGTCTGTATGATAAAAAGTTATATTTACTCCCTGCCTGTTTATGCAGCCAACCGCACAACAGGAGATCACAATTTCACGTGTAAAATAAATACAATCAGCTGATTTATGGAGATGCACAAACAGTGCTTCTGCCGTCCAAAGTGACGACACATGCAAAGTTTCAGTAGAGTCACCATTTTAAAAACAGAGGGAATTTTAAAAACAGAAGGTGAAAAAGTGAGAAACAAGAGTGAAAAAGTATGAGTAAAGAACACATACACCATTGTACAAAATCAATCAGGGAGGTTTTAATTTATCATTTTGTATGATAACAGGACATTTGAAAATGATTGCATTTGGGATTATTGTTACATAATGATTAATTAACGTACCATGATGTGGCTGTACAAGCTTGTGTTCTATTAGTTTTAAAAGTACAACTAAAACAACTGAACGAGTGGGTTTCCAGTGCTTTAAAGTGGTTCTCAACTTGAGGTCGAAACCCCTTTGGGGGTCATGATGTGGGGAAAAATTAAAAAATGTATTTAATAGTCTTAAACAAGGCAAGGCACGTTTACTTGTACAGCACAAAACACAAGGCAATTCAAAGTGCTTTACACAACAGAATAAAATCACATTAAAATCACAAAACAGACTAAGACATAGAAAATCATTATAAAAAATATTTTAAAAGAGAAGAGTGCAGAGAAATCAAGTTAATGTGTGTCTTGAAATGGTCCTTTAACCTTCTATCGCAATGTTTTAGATTTTTTTTTTAATCAATTTCCCTGCCTTTCTGCAGCTGCTTTTCCTCACATTTATTGGGGAATTTGTTTATTTCATTTGCACTGTCTTTTTTGGCAGAATTCCTTTTTTTGTCTGCTGTAACTCATCCTTCCATTATTGACCTATATTTAACCAGGAAAGTCCCACTGAGGTTTAGAATCTCTTTTTCAGGAGTCCTGGCCCCAGAGGGGAAGAGCCTATTGTACATGTTTTAGAAATCGGAGACACCGGAGCACCTGGAGCACCTGGAGAATCCCATACAGTGTCATTAAATCCCTTCATATTTCACTCATTAGTTTTGTTCATATAAAATGTTATTTTCTTCACAAAAATCCTTTGCAGGACGATCTTTACTTGATTGGGATCTCAGTTTGATTTTCAGATTACACTACATTCATTTTAAAATAAAATGTATTGTGATTTAAATAGAGTTTTAGGAAATCCTTCCTAGGAGTTTTCTATCCAGAAAAACCTTTTCACAGATTCCTAAATAGGTTTATTTATGGCAATCCTGGCCTTTTTCCAGTCCTGACTTTTCAGATAAAGACAAGGCTTAACACCGGTCATATGTGGTGGTAAATGTCGATTCCTAATGTTTGGCCTACAAAAGTAATTTTTCTAGGTCTAGATTTGCCATGTTTTCTTGTGTTCGGAGGTTGCAAATGCAAACTATTGTCATTTTGGGGGTCACAACTGAAAAAGGTTGAGAAGCACTGCTTTAACCTAGAGTCAGAGGTCACGTGTTTCTCCCTCTCTGTATATGGACAGACTATGTCTCATGTGAAAGCTGCACAGAACTGTTACCAGCTTTTGTTCATGACTGGCTGCAGGTATTGGAGTGTTAGTAGTGGCTATGTTTACATGCAGACAAAAAAATCTGACCATTTTCAGATTTCTGGAGTTATCAGATTATTGAAATGTCATGTAAACAGTTACATCTGATGAAGTAATCTGTTTTCTGTTGTGAAGCTATAGCAAAGTTTCAAAAACTCCCCCTGCTGCCTCACCTACACAACCTTCCCCGCCTGCTCAGCTATGATAGGCCAAGCTGAGCCTATGCCCGCTCAGCCTAACTTGCAAGTCAACTTGTAAACTGAATGTAAACCAAACTGTTACCAAAAAGTAAATGAACAAATAATTGAATTGATATTTTGAAATGACCAGTTCTGAACATCCAGCATGTACGTGAGCAGTGCAGGATAGTGCTGGTACATGTATTTTATTGAGTGTAATCCAATTGAACTCCTGCTGTGCATGAGTCAGAGATGAGCAGGAGCAGGTCGCTCCAGACCCAAACAGGTGTGACACCAACTTTCTGCCTGAGCCCGAGCACAGAGCTGCTGGTCGAGGGCACAGCACCTGGACCATTGTTGGAGCACAAAATGCCTTTTAAGTGCAAATTTCTCTTGGTCCTAAAGGAGACCTGGCCTCTGCACTTGTCTCACTCATTTCAACCAACTCATTTACATAATGGGCAGAATGAAACGAGGCCAAGACAAAAAGAAGAAAGCACATAGTGATAGCACTGTTGTTGTACAGCTGCGTACAACAAAGCCTGATCTTGAGGCGCATTTGAGCACTTGTACTAAAGATCAGAGCCTCTATTAACCTGGCTCAGCCCGAATGGGCAGCTAAAAGACTGAAAAGCAGAGAATGGTTGTGGATTGGTGAACTTGGTGAAGGTTTCGGGTTTAGTACCCCGGCTGGGTGGGGTCTTTCTGTGTTTCTGTGTTCTTCATGTGTCTGAATGGATTTCCTGCGGTCACTCCATAAACTCTCCATCAACCCAAAAACATGCAGAGCAGGTTCATCCTCCTAGTACTCCTGAAGGTCCTGCTCAATGGGCCATTAAATGTGTCATATTCTTGAACTGGATCAAAAACCTTAGTTAATGTTCTGTCTGACGTGAGACAGACAGCTGGACTCCTGTCCCACAGAGACATCCCAAATGATGATGTGTCTCCTCTGGACTTCATGTCTCCTCTGGACCATGTGTCTCCTCTGGACTTCATGTCTCCTCTGGACCATGTGTCTCCTCTGGACTTCATGTCTCCTCTGGACCTTGTGTCTCCTCTGGACGTAATGTCTCCTCTGCACATGATGTCTCCTCTGGACCTCGTGTCTCCTCTGAACCTTATGTCTCCTCTGGACCTGCTGTCTCCTCTGGACCTCATGTGTCCTCTGTATATGCTGTTTCCAGTGGACATGCTGTCTCCTCTGAACCTCTTGTCTCCTCTGGAATGCTGTCTCCTATGGACCTGCTGTACCTGTGCTGAACCTCGCGTCTCCTCTGGACTTTGTGTGCTCAGGACAGGCTGTCTCCTTTGGACCTCGTCTCTTTTCTGGACATGCAATCTCCTCTGGACCGACTGTCTCCTCTGAACCTTGTGTCTCCACTGGAAATGCTGTCTCCTCTGGACATGTTGTCTTCTCTGGACCTGCTGGCTCCTCTGTACCTCGTGTGTCCTCATCTCTCTCTTCTGGACCGGATGTCTCCTCAGGACCTCGTGTCTCCTACAGACTGTCTGAGGTCTATTGTCTTATACGAGTTAGTTGTAGACAAAAATCCTTTCAAAGAGGAAACATTAGAATGATGTCACTTCTGTGCACGCACACACAGAAACACTCAGAGATGAAAGGATTCCTATGGAGAGCTAAACGGCTAAAGCTCCTTTCAGAGGTTGATTTGTTTTCCTTCCCACTGGGAGGCGGTGTCAGAGCATATGCAGGCTAAAGTGATATTTTCACGAAGCTCCTACACACTTTATGTGAGGTTTCCTTTTTTGTGCTGCCACTTCGGCACTAAGGTATTTACTCTAGTTTAATCTTGGAGCTTGGTAAGGCAGGATACACGTCTACATGACTCTGACATGGACAAATACACACAGAAGCTAAAGCCGAGCACCTTGTTCTGTGCAGAGGTAGATTATCTGTAAATTCACAGAGAGATTTCTCGGGGGATGTTTGGCACAGAGTAATAAAACTCAGAGAGTGTTGCGTTTGCCAAGCTGAGACATCTGGTCACCTTATCACAGATAAGTGGGGGTTTGTCCTGGCATCTGCTAGAATGAATCCATTTTGCAAACACAGTTATCCTAATCTCCTAAATATGCTGCAACAGTAGAAAGCAATAGATACTGTATGAGATCACCTGTCTTTTGATGCTTGCTAACATCAATGAATGTTGAGAAGTGGCACAGTGATAGGAGTGAAGGCACCAGCCTACACCTGCCCTGTGCACCAGCCCACTCTGCCACACTCCTCACATCCCACATGAATATTTATGTGGGCGGATTTGTCTTTTGTTGCCTGCCTAGTCAGCAGTCACAGAACACATGGTGAGTTTTGGCAGAGGCCGGCTGAGGTAGAGGGGCCGCGGACGGAGGCAGGAGGAACCAGGACCTGTGAGGCTGACTGACATTTCCATCTGTGGCAGGGGCGCAGTAATTATCGGGGAGCGCAGCGCCCGCAGCAGCGCACCATCTGCTCCAGGAGACGGCTCAATGAGGTATGAGCACGCGCCGCTCTCCACCGGGCCACTGCCTGCCTCTGACATGAGGGTTCGCATCTGCTCTGAGGAGCGGCCTGCCCAACACAAGCTACACCCCCACCCATATCCCCCACCCAACAGCACCACTGCCAAGGAGCTCTCCACTACAGCTTCTAACTCAGAAGCTCAACACTCCTCTAATCTGCCCAAGGACATTTCTTTCCAGGCACTGGTGTGGCTCTACCAGTGTAGTGCCGGCACATGTCTCTCATTCTCTTGCACCTCGGAGGGGTGTGTACCAGGGATGGGGTTCTTACATTATGCTGCGCTGAAAGTTAACACATTAGCCTAAAAGTATTTTACCCCAACGCTGGAACTAAAAAAAAAAAAACAACAAAAAAACATTTGTTTGTGACATCAAAGCGAAACGATGCATATTAACAACATCTTCCCAAATATCCAGACACATTTTCTATACTCTCTGCTCTCTCCTATTGACATTCATACCCTCCATACTCACAAATGTGTGCGCCTGCAGTTGTGTGTGAGTGCATGGTGAGGGGGTTATCTGACTGTTTGGACAGATTGGCAGAATTGAAAATGCAGCATGGGCCTGTGATGTGGCAGGAGCGCGCTTGCCTTTCATCCCTCCCCACTATTTTTCTTCGCACATGTGCACGCCGTAATCTTTCAGATCGGCTGTGGAGGGGGCAACAACCACCTTTGCATAACGGTTAGGAGGATTTCTCAAGTCTAAGCACCACTTGTGAAGAACTTAAAGGTGCACATGGCTTAAGACTGTACACAAATAATAGTAACAGTACACGCTTACAGTGTAGCCGCAGCAGTAAATTACCTACAAAATATCTCTGTGATAAGGACAATTTGAATTTACCCCTCTCTGCACTTGGAGAGGCTTTTTCAGACATCGTAGCACTTATGAGAAATTTGTGACAGCATCAACAGCTCCTATTCCCCATTCAAGTGCATTAACTCTGTGCCATGTGTCTAACAAACGGAGGCCATTCTGTAGCCGTAATGACAAGGCTGCTGCGCTCCTCTCCGCTCCCCCGCGCTCTTTTCAAATTGCTCTCTAAATGAAGTACAGCTGTGTGGACCAGGTGCTGCCACCCCCTTTCAGAAAGAACAGGAAATTATGAAATCCCCAAATCCTGCTCCAACGGTGGGCAAGAGGGAGGTGTGAGAGCGAGGGCCTGGTCCATGGGTCTACAGCTTCAATCAAGCCTATATTTTGGAGTGATACCTTTGGCATTTGATATAACTTAGCAACACAGCTGGAATTCTAGTCAAATAAATCACTGCGTGCTTTGATTCATATAATGCATCTGCTGAATTCAGGGGTGGCATCCGCGGCTGTGGAGCGCTTAAGTCTTCCATGCTCACAGATCGTGGAATTTAGGGACTTATTTTTCCAAAGGGCTATTACTTCAAACCTATGTCCTACAATTATAAATATCCCAATCTTTTTTTAACACAGTGTGGTTGCCCTTTGACTGTTTTTAGATGCGAAATGCCCTGTATGGGGTTGTTAAGTGACAATTTCATCACCTTCACTTCCAGGTCCAATAGTATTCCATCCTGATTTTTATTTTAAACCGCTCCAGGGTTTTGAACAAAGCAGTTTTGAAATTTAAAACTGCACAAAATCGATCAGTGAAAATCTGGTCTTCCTCTAGAGAATATATTTAGACATAAACTATCAAATAATTTTTCCCCAACTCCTTGTTTCTGCTGTTTGTGTCAGTTGAACTCTGACCCGCAATGCCACACTTGACAAACTTTTCAAAAGCAGCAGCCTCAGGAGCCTAACAGCAGCAAGTCAATTCTTCCACATTCACTCCATCTTTATACATTATAACCTGCATCTCTAAAATAAAATCATGGCTACTGTCCAATTTTCTCTTGCTCAACTGCAATAAAACTGAAATAATCATCATCATCCAAAATCATCGCTCCAAAACACTCATCATACCCTGCAATAATCTCGACCTCTCCATCAACAATCGCACAGTCCCTCACCTTCACAACCTTGGCTTCATCTGTGACAAAACCATCTCCCACAGACATCACCAAAACTGGCTTCCATCACGTCCAGATGATCCACCAATCCCTCACTCCACAGTCCCTTATCCTTGCCCTTAACCTGAAACTCTCACCTCGACCATGTCGTAGTCTGCCGTACGGTTCACCCTCCAAGCTCCTCAACAGATCCAGTACATCCAGAACTCTGCCGTGCACTCACACTTCTCCCACGAACACATTACCCCTGTCCGCAGAGACCTCCACCTGCTCCCCATCCCCCAACGCATTTTTCTTTTTTATCTACTGCCTCTTGTGGTTTAATTTGTGTCTTGAACTGAGAAAGGCCTTTGAGTGTGATGACAAGTGTTATGTATCACTACTGAATGTGCGTCAGTATTCAATCTGTGTATGGCCAGAAGCTTCTGCACAAGCACGCAAATGTTAGTCACTGACTATGGAAACACATGATGGACAAACTACATCAAATATGCTATCAATTTCTTTCACTCTTTAACTCCTTATTTCAAGTTATATATGAGCCAAATGTTTGTGAAATCAAACATTTGGCTCATATATAACTTGAAACATCTGAAATAAAGGGTCCACATACACGTCACTGTTCAAATGACACCCGTGCGATGGCGGTGCGTGTGCAGGTGCCTGTTCATTGCACACAGCAGCAGAGTTCCACGTGTAGAGTGGATTTGGACGTGGCCAAAGAGGCTGCACTGTTTGAGGTTGACTTGGTGTTCCAGAGAGGCCCAAGAGCTAAAGGAGACTGTCCATGTGCAGCTGTCGATGTCTCCATAAAGCCCCATATCCATAATAGACAAAGCACTCATCAAGCGTTGCTTCATCTGGCCTCCCAGATGCCCTATCACCAGGGGCCAATCCCATCCACGACAGAGCGGCACCAGCCAGATGTGAGCTGGCAACATGGCCCTGGGGTCAACACATGGCAAAGGTAGACCCCATAAATGAATTATACTCTGATTATCATAAATGAGGCATCTGAGCATGCGGTAGAACAGGAGATGGAAGTCACAAGGCCCTGCTGACACTGACGGAGCACGTAGACGGGGTCAGAGCTGTATACGACAGGGCTGCAACAAGAACTCTATCACATTTCAGACATATTTTAGTAACACACACATTTCAAATTCCATCTTAAAATTCAAAGTTACTGCAGATAAAACCTTGCAGGCAGGAATCAGGCGTAAAGAAGCACATTGATACTTGTTATGCGCTGTGTTATTCCTTGCCATATGCCCTGTATTAGTAGAATTCCACAATGTTCTAGGTCGCTCGCTCAAACATATTCTGTTTTGTCATATGCCAAAAGGACCTTTCCACATCTCTGCCTCCTCTCCTTGGCTCCACACGTGTGTGTGTGCTAACTGGCTGCCCTGGCTCCAGTCTGCCCCTTTTGAAAGTGCCATGCCAACTTCAGAGGACCCAGGTGTATGACTGCATTATCAATTCCACTAACAAGCGTGCTTACTGCGATCACAGGGCGCGCCGTGGCTCGTCTGAGCCAAGGCTGACCTGAATTGGAGACAGGCAGCCCCCTGCTGATAGAAGCACCCTCTGATGGGCAGTCCCCATCCCACACTTGGCCAACGCTCTGCCTGCAGGAGGAGACAACTCTTTGAAATGCTGTGGATCCATAAAGAATTGAAAAGCAGAACAGAATCAAAGGCTGAAGGATGAACTGATATTCAGTCAAGACGAAGCATAAACAAATGCCTCGCACAGAAACATGACATTCTGTCCAGAGTCCCAGACAGTTGACCAGAAGCCGGGACTGCCTTTACTTGACTGAGACAACAGGATGTCATCATTCCGACGGCTGGTTTATGTCATTAGCGAAACAATAGCTTCCTCTTTAACCACCGGTCTATACTCGGCCTTCCAGAATAAAGGTTGGATTTCTGTAAACAATGGTTGGACAAGGCCTTTTCTTATGGACAGTTTTACTTGTTTCTTAACATATTCAGTCTTTTAAACCTCAACATGTCAAAGCTAAAACATATTTAATTTTTTGACTGAAAAGCGTGCGTTCACTGGTGTATTCTTATGTGAGAGCAGAACAGAACATTATACTGTTTATAAGAAGACCAATGTACAAGATTTATAAAACACCTTTCATGACACACAAAGCACTTACATTTCATTATTCATTCACTCCACACTCGGTGGTGGTAAGCCACTACCAGCTGGGGCAGGATGACGGAAGCGAGGCTGCCATTCCCACAGCCACCAATCATTACACACACACAGTACCAGTATCAATAGTGTCACCTCATAACACCTCACTCAAAGTGGAGGTTTCGTAATGTTACTGTACACTTTACTGCCTATATATGATTCCAGATAAGTTCAGTGGCTGTCTAGTACTGAGCCAATAGGAATAAACCAATAAGGTGCCAGTGAAGTCACACTTTTTGGGTGTGCTGTGAACATTTTGCAAACGAGGATAAAGGTGGGAGATGACATCGAACAAAAAGAATTTTAAAGATTTTTAGAGTCGGGCAAGTATAATACAAGTGAATAGCTCCTCACATCCTCCACACTACGTCACATTTACATTGGATTCCAAATGTAGTGTAATCTCCCAAACATGGGTATAAAATTATATGTCATTATACATTATGTCTATGTTTATTGCTGAACATTCATGATGTGCTACGCCAAGAGAATACAAAAATATCGAGATGTTTATTTTTCTCCATATCCCAGATGAAGATTTTGATTTTCTCAGATGCACATAAGTAAACGACATGTTTAATCTGGTCTTGCACAGATGATATCTGTGTTTTTGTTTGTGTAAATGCATGACAATATATTGGTGATTCTTGAGGTTTGGGACCAACAGGTCCTCTCTAAAATACTGTACTTTTAGGGCTTCCATCTCCACAAATATGACTCTTATCTGGCCTGGATGAGGGCCCCCTCTGGCTTGTTTCCATCGAAGTGTTCCTTTAGCTACAATATTCCACTGTATACGACATAAAGTGTATTTATCCATCAAGATAAATATGGTCTTATCTTTCTATTTCCCTGTGACTTTACACCTCCAAAAAGTTCCACAGTGCCATTATAAATACATAATAAATAACATAATTTATAATGTTAAGCTAAATGTGTGACAGAGTTACATTTAAGGAATGGTGAAGTTGACCAACCCACCAACTAACCAACTCACTAACCAACCCACTAAAAAAAATGGTTTTCTTGACAAAAATGTATCATGTAATAGATCAGTCATTCCCAAACTTGAGATCGGGATTCAAATTTGGGTCACTAAAGATTATCAGAGGGTCCCCAAGATTTTTTAGAAAAAAGGTCCAAACTAGACTGTGTACATTGTAATGAAGGGATGACATGTTAATAGCTTCTTTAAAGTATTTTCAATTCTTACTCTTCTGCAACATTTTTATTAACCACAAAATAATTATATTTTTGTAATAAGGCAGTAGTATCTAAGGAAAAGGATGTTGGGGCTGTTAACATCCATGGGTAAAATAGGGGTCGCTGGGAGAAAAAGGTAATAGATTATTCACCTCCTGAAATAGTATTGTCAGTTGTCACTTACAGTGTAAGACTGCTGGAGGCCAATCATGTTGTGACACTAGATCTTCAAAGGCTCAAAAAAAAAAAAAAAAAAAAAAACACTTATATTAGAATAAAACATGTTTAAGTTGTAAAAGGCATTAAGATATTAAGATGTGTACAGAAATGTATTTTATTAGATTTGTTTTCACCTGTAAAATTGCAGTTTAAGTTTTCAGACACAGTAGTATGTAGCCCTTATTACCACTTGGATTGCAGCTTAAAACTGATGTGGTATTGCATTAAAGGAGACATATTAAGATTTTTTTTGGTACTTAGTATTGAACATAAGTAGATCATCCTTTTACATTCTGTTCATTGTTAGCTACAATATTGATCTAAAATGGATTAGTGATAGAAACAGGTCCTGTTGACTTCCTGTTCAAAACTGCAGAACTGATAAGTCACTCTTGATAGTGACATTTTGCAATAATAAGAGGTATTTTTGTACGTTTCAGAACCCTACATGTATCACTCAAATAATCACAACTAAGTACAGGGATGTGGGCGGGGATAAGGGGTAGGTGAAAACAGGAATTGTCTCACCACTTGAGCTTTAGTTGCAGGACAATAAAGGATTAGCTCAAACATGCAGGAATCACTCAAACTACAGCTTTAACTAAACTAATGACGAGAAGATTAAAAGCTTTAAATCTCTTTAAATCCATTTTTATGTGACAATATTGACAATTAAATCGGGAAATGAAGACTTTTTTAAGAAGAACCTGTTTAGAACCTGTTCGGACCACAATCCACATAGATATACAACTCTCATAAATGTGGAATGCTTTGGAATCGTTTGTCGGTCTTTTTTCAAAACCTGAAGGCGTATTTGTCTATTTACACAGGCCTAAAACAAAAAACAAAATCCCCGCCGACAGCCCCAGCAGATCTTCAGCATTCATCTACTGCTCTATACCAAGGAGGCGTCGCAGTAAGATTTGATACCATATGATGGATTGATAATACGTACATATCTTGTCAGTGCCACAGCTTGTTAGTGTGAAGTTTGCGTGTGGTGTGTGGGGAGCAGACTGGCACTGTGTTCGTCCACCTGTCTCAGTCTGCCAAGGCTTCCAGGGCTGCACTCAAATCTGTTGGCCAGATGGGGGCCGGCTTTTTACATGTCACTAGAGGGACGCCCAAGCAGCACAGTCCACAGCCCACAATGCAGTGCGTTTGAGCTGCGTGGAAAGGGGAGCGCAGTCCTGGCGGTCTGCGCACACCTTCTGCCACACTGCTCCACACCAACTCGGCATCTTTTATTTATTGTCTGAAAGAAGGCCGGACCCTGACGGCAGCACGCGCTCACAAATGGGCCTCCTTCTGTTACTGAAAAGTCGGCAATTATGGAGCGAGAGGGGAGGGACAGTTGGGATTTGCATATGTCGTTGAGAGAAGAAACTACATCTCCCACAAGGCCCGGCAGTGGAAATGAACCAGCTGTCTATGGTTTGTAGATCAGAACCCATCCTCTTGATTACGAAATCACAGAATAATAAGGAGCAGAAAGTTGCGGGCTTGTGTTTGTTCCTGCTCTGTTGTTCCCTGGAACAGAAGTTATTTTGCTCGCGCTGCCTTTGAGCGGTTCGCCATGTGCCAATGTTTGGTGCACTGTGCTTCTGCTCGGAAGAATGTGACGGCTGCAGCCCTGCCCTTCGAAAGCTGTCATGTGAACTCCCGCCTTTTGTTTCATTTACATTTGGAGGCACAGCCCTTCGATCCCCTACTCCCTGTGACTGCCCCCAACCCTTTCACACCAACTGGCTTCATCAAAAATGCACAGTTCAAACTAATTATTGACATTTGGCCATTTGTGGAACTTTGTCTCCCTCCAAGCTTGCCATCTTTGGCCTTCTGACTGAAAGGATCTATATTCAACACCTCACATTTGTTTTTGAACGGTAAGGGACACTGTGCAGGCCGCAATCTGCTAGACTAGAAAAATCTGTATTGTCATTTCAGATTTAGTCCAGTCTCTCCTAAAATCAAATAGTCACATACATTTTCGTTGATTTGAGTGCAGTACGATAAGCAGCAGCTCTTGAACTTCATAAAGTTGTGGTGTTGTTTGTGTGGGTGTTGCAAGAGGCATCTGTCTCACTGGTTAAAAATACCTCTGCGTCTGAAGGCTAACATCTGCACAGACTAAAATAAAGAAGTCATGTGATCCCAGAGTCACATGAAAGCTTCATTATCTGTGAAGTGTTAGATTTGAGAGAGGCCGACTGTGGCCAGAACTGTGGCGCAGATGCTCTTGGACAAACAACAGTATTATTTTGTCAAATGGTGAAAGTTGCGCGTCCTCAAAACTTGAGTGCTGAACCCAAAAAATAAAAACAATTTTGAGATGTTTTAAGGGTTGCACATCATAACTTTGAAAAAAAAAAAAATTATCAGGACAGAGATACTCACATGTCTTTTTTTAATTGATTTTTAGGCTACAACAAAGCCTTTATTTATTTACTTAAGTACTTACTTATATTTATTTATTTACAAAGCGTTTATCTTTTTGTTGTAGCCTAAAAATCAATTAAAAAAAGACATGTGAGTATCTCTGTCCTGATAATTTTTTTATTCAAAGTTATGATGTGCAACCCTTAAAACAGTATTATTTTATTTGTAAACTTTACTTTTTTTGAGATTTTAACTATGTCATGTTGTACGTACATCGAGTTGTGTTCTGTTTAATTCGAGAATGTTTCGATAATTGTACATATCTCCCTCTCCAGAGCTAACATGCTAATAGCTTAGGTTTGGCGCAATACTAGTTTCAGAGTACCCCTGCTTTGTTTAGAAATAACATCATCAGGTTTTTTTTATTTAGGCCTTTTTGACTTTGCCAATAATATTTTGTGGCATAACAGTGGCAGGATGAGTTTTGAGTCTGAAAGTGCATTTCTTGTTGATGCAAAAACAATTTCAAAGTCTACACTGTTTGGGGAAACTTTACGAGCAGAAATGTTAATTAACCTTTATTTAACCAGGTAAAAACCCATTGAGAAACCTCAAGAGACATTTAAAAGATATAAAGAAAAATACATTTAAAAGCATAGACAATCTCCATTTCAGCTTGGAGAGAGATCCAGTAACACAAGAACATCACCATAACCCAACAAAAGTAACCCAGATGTTTTTGGGCTTGCGTTAAAACAGAATTTCTCACGATAATAAAAACACAAGCTCAATCTTCAATTTTCTATTTAAATTTTGCAAATGAGCCTTACAAGAGAGCTCTTATAGTCTGGTACAAAGCCAAGATACTTAAAATAAAAAAAAACGTGATAGGAGCGGGATTTCATCTGGTAACATGCGAGAAAATCATGGGTTTGGTTTTGTCTGAATTCAACACTAAATTCAATGATTGCTTTTGCGCAACAGTAAAGTATCATTGGTGCAAACGAGGTAAATGACATTAGACAGATCAACAAAAAGATTATTAATATAAATAAAAAATAAAATTGGACCTAAAATAGAGCCCTGGGGTACTCCTTTTAGCTGCTAGTAGCCCCCAGTGGCCACTCCATTGGTACTGCAATGAAAAAATCCTCCGCAGCCCCAAAAGCATCTTCCCTCTAGAGCACACTGTAAACACAAACGAAAGGCCTGCTACAGCTTTCACAAAGGTTGGATTTTGTGGCAATTTTTACCTATTTTCAGATCATGAACTTTTTTCCGGTTCAAAATCCGCTCTGTTTCACGTTGCTCCGCTCTAGCAGCTCTCCTCTACCAGCTCTCCTCTGATTGATAAGAGTCATGATCCTTCTGGTTTATACAGTAATCCCTCACATAATCCATTGCAAAATCTGCCTCTGGAAAAAGAAGTACCTGATTGGTCAGTTATTATTGCTAATAACTTGATTTATCAACAACCTAACGAGAAAAAAACACCATAGAGTGAGTCAAAACAGACATTTTGGTTCCAAGATGGTGAGCTTGACAGAAGCAGTTACAGAGTGAAGGCACCAATGTCCCAATAGAAAGTGAACGGCAGCTCAGCTTGATGGAGCCGGAACAGCCTCCATGGTTACTTCCTATTTGGCTAGCGGGCTCTGGATGTCCAGTGATTTTTATACGGTCTATGATCCCTCATCATAAACATTGTTTTATTAATCCTGTTTACAAGGTTGTCTTCTCGGAGTGCTCAGAAACTCATTAGTTTTCATTTTCCCTTGATAGTTAAGTAACAGCATTATTTAGGTACATACACCATCATACAAGTACATGTACATGTATTGAAATTGTGTTCACAAGAAATGCATGGCTACAATACAGGATGTATGTTCCAGGGATGAGAATGGCTGGGACAGTCTCATCCCTTGTGCCCTTAAAAGGCCCTTGGGGTCAATATGTATTTGTTGACCATGAGAACTCCTTTCCTCAGTTTGAAAATTACTTTAGGATGGAAACGTCTTGATTTCTGAAACGATGTCAGGAGGACTGCCTTTGAAACATTTCACACCATAACAACAGCAGATAAAAACTGTTTTATAAACCCTAAAATCATTTTGCTGCCACTACACACCCCTTCTCTCCTCTGTCTGTCTTTTGCTCATGTGCAGCAGTCTGGCTGTTTGCTTCCCTGAGTTCACCTGCCCCTCCCCTCTGAGCAGTCTGTGTTGTAGGCAGTTGTAGGCTCGTAGGCATTAAGTACTACGTGTACACAACAGCAGGATCCCAGCCCTGTGTGCAGTGTGAACACAACAGTATCGGAATCCACATTTCACTTTGTCTGTTTGCCTATTTGCAATGTTATGAGCAAAACACTTGTTGAAATAATACTTTTATAGATTCAATAGAGCTAGGCACATTTAAAAATAAATAAATGAATAAATACATTTAGTAACATAACAAACATAACACATAAGTCCAGGTGTCTGGACTGTTGTCTGCAGCGTCTGGGGCGAAGCACAGGGAGGCAGCAGAGGGCCAGGGCTCCACTGGGAGACTCTGACCTGTTTTATTTGATCTAAAATGTTCCAGCTTACTGCAAAATATATAATTATTTTCATTTTTATTCGCTGTTTTAGTTTTAAAATTCCTGAGGGAGGACCCCCCCCCAATTCCCCTCTCATGTGACCTTGAGTTACCCAGGTAAACAACTTTAACTCAGCCTCTGTTGTTCAGCCGCTTCCTTCTTCACTGTTTCATCAGATGCAAGTCTTGTGCTTGAAATCTGAAATAAGTTATACTATATAAGACTTTTAAGGGGAGACTCTACAGGCAAAACTATTATTTCTGGTCAGTTTGCTCTCTCAACATATATACACGGTCACTTGAAAACAACATAATCCAATCTGCACCTATGGATATTTTATTCTTTAATTTCAACTTGAATCCAAAGATTTACACAGGACATTGTAACTTTTTGTAAATTATTCTCCCATAGGAACAGAGAGTTTACCCCATAAAGTAGCAACATACTTTGCAATCTTGTACTTAACAAGATTGTTATGGCTTGTATGGAAGGATTTGTTAGCTGAAGTTTTAAGTCCAAAGAATTAGGCAAATTTGAATTCCAACAATAAGATCTAATCTATTCAAATACTAAAAAAAATCCAAAATCTCATTTGTAAAATTATTTGCATCTAATATGTCACCAAAATGAAGCATACAATTTAAACCAGGTTTGATCAATTTTCAGATTAATATGTTCCAAATATGTTGGAAATTTTTACACATAAAATTGCTAACTTTTGTAGAAATATATTACATAATAAATACTTCTAATACATTTTTTTTTTTACATATAAACAAGTGAACTACAGAAGGTTACATAGTGCACCTTTAACTTTTTGTTTGTATTTCGATAACTCCTAATCGTTGTAGTTTCTTTATGGCTTTGAGAAAGATATTAAAGCTGTATCCATTTCGTTTCCTCGCATTATCCGGCCCCCACCTCTTTATGAATTAAAACATGTATTTCTTAATGCATAAATATACTTGTATTGTAGAATTCTTAAATGCTCTCAATTAAATCATAAGCAAAAGTAGCCCGTTAAGCCTGCACAGATGAGATTCTGAAGATACAGTTTAAAAGCACTCTGGCTCCCCCTTGTGGCGAACGATCTGCACTGCACAGAGTCACCGACCTCGAGTTGGCAGTGGACTCTTGACTAAGGATTCTTTTAAAGTGCCTATGACAGGTTGGACTACTCATTTAACTAAAATGCAGTTAAGAAATGACCAAGAAACGATCCTGTACAGTGCAACAAAACTCCTCTAATGTCACAGATTTTTTTTATTTAACAAAGGAAAATACACCTTTATTTTGTTGAATAAACGATTAAAGGGTCAAAAAAGTAGTTTATTTTGTGTAAATTGTGCATAACCTTTGGCTCCCAAGTATGATGTCATTAATTCGTTGTAATTTTTAACAAATAGTTCAACTTTTCTCCACATATAGCTACTGGATTGGTGTAAAACTATAATTTATATTTACAAGAGGTTTTAATACATGAAATAAAGTCAAAATTATAAACTCATAAAATCCTCTCATACACACTTTAAACAGTGTGAAACTACCATATGTTCATATCTTCAGCTTTAAATTATATTGTCCATGACAATGAACGGACAAAAGAGACAGACACTTAAACCAGTCAGATGTTTATAATGAACAAAACTGCCATTTTACAAACAAGTATACAGCCAACATATTTTATAGAGAGAAAGAGTGAGACAGGCTTAGAGGGGGAGCAGAGAGTGAAGAGAAATGAGGAGTTGTGCTGCAGCCCTTGGGAGTGTCCGAGCTGTGTGCCACGGTTGGCCCTGCTGTAGGGTGAAGGTTGCATATCAGAAGATTCTGCGTCACGTGGCAGTATGGTTTAAGACCAGTCTCTCTCTGTACATAGTTCCAACCCCCTTCCGTAAATCTGTTAGATGCGTTTGTTTAGACAAACACCAGACACACATTATAGTCGTAAATAACCAGAAAGTATACAGGGGCCCCGTGGAGCAATGACCCAGAACAAATGCCAAACCAGAGGCTCCACTGCTCTTAAACATGTAGAACTGCCTGCAAACGGCAGGAACCAACGATGAAAATATGTGGGGGTGTGGCTTGATGTGCTGTGGATTTGGTTCTGATTTTGTGTATGACATCTTGCCAAATAGTTAAAATGCATAATACAAAACTGCATCTGTTCATGTGAAATCTATGTTTACAGAGTTACAGAGAACAGAAGCAAATCAGACTGTTCATTTAAGTTTTTTAACTTGTTGAGGGCTCCCTGTTGCTCACATTATCTAGTAGCAAAAGTAAGTTTGCAGCTGATGCGATTCCACTGAGGTGCAATAGAAGATACATCTCATGTTTGGACATAGGACAATGCAGCAGAAATCTTATTTGGACACTTTCACAGAACAAAACCCAAATAAAAACACATGACATGAAAGACATCATTCAATCATTTGAGTATAAAGGGCTTCTAGTACAAAGGAGTGCACATGCGTCCACAGGCCTTCCCTGGGATCAGACACATTTACTTTAAACTTCTGACCCCAGATGGAAATTGCCAAGTTTTGGCTAGACTCATTTTAAGGCTACTTTTTCTATTTGGCTAATCCTGCCAAGTATGAGCAGGGGACATGTGTGAAGCTGCACCCACAGTAATGCACTGCATTTCTACTGAGTTCAAACTAATTATGTTAAAATGGGTGAATTTGATTCTTAGGCCGGCTCAAATTTTGTTTTATCAAGTCCAAATGGGACTTCTAGTTTAGGGAAAAGGGGGATGAATGGCATAAAAAAACTTTAAAGAAAATGAAAATAAATATGATTTTTATGTTCAGGCCAGGGCCAAAAGGAATACAAGAAGATGGCACTTGACTTAAAGATTTAAAACAGTAAAGAGAAATCTCATCTGTCAATCCAACACATACGGACATTGATAATGTGGCAAATTAAAGTAGTGTGCTCCACAACAATCAGACATTGACATACTGCAGAGATGCACAAGGGAATCAAACAGAACTCTCCAACACACCAGAGTGACAAGAATTTAAAAATTAACCATTTAAAAAGTGTTTCAAGTAGAAACACAGATGTCCACTTGTTCTGCCAGTTTAAAAATAATGACATCATTAAGGAACGTGCTGTACATGAACAAGAGCGCCACCGCCAGGACAAGAGTAAGAACATGTTCTGTGTGCTAATGACTGCACACCCAGAAGGTGTGACTCAAATGCTACTGATGCAGTCCCAGAGCTACATCAAAGTTTGGCGGTGGATATAATCTTTTGTTGCTTATAACAAAAAAGACCCAAAAAATAAAAGTCCTTGAACAAAATTGCTGCATATAAAATATCTGCTGATGTCATCACTGTGTCACACCTGGGGCCTGGACATAGCCCCATCCTGATCTCCAGAATCCACCCTTAAAGCCCAGCGCACGGAGATCCCAGACGAGCTCCAGACACAGCCTTCACCTCAGTCATGAGGCCCGGCTCTTAGCGGCACAGCCCAAAAAGAAGCACACGAAGCTGGTGGAGGAAAACAAAGGGAGGAAGAAGGACAGCAAAGCCTGGAGTGAGCTGCCGGTGTTAGGTCGGCAGTGGGTCATCATCCCCTTTACTGCACTTGCATTTGCAGCACAGCACGATGGGCGTGGCAAGCAGGAGGAACGGAGAGGCTACCAGGAGCAGGAGGCCGAATCCTGCAAAGATCCCCACCACCTGCACAAAAAAAGAAGCTTTTTTTGTAGTTGGATATAAATTGGACAAAATAATTCAGTCTTTGAACTACCCCTCTCAGTGTAATGTCACTGCAAAGTATCAATCTGGTATAAAAACTTAGATGTTTAAAAAAAACACATTGTTTTATTTTCCACCGTTGTCAAATAGTGCACAGCTGACTTGTTGGGTAAGCTTTATGTTCCCACAGCCCCATCTTCCCACAGTTCTATGTTCCCATATTTGTTTAAAAAAACTGAAAAAATGATTATTCTATCTATTGTATTCTGTTTTACTTTATTCTTAATGTTACGCATGCCTTCTTCAATCAATCAATCAAATAGTAGCATAATATATAATATTATGTTACTATTTGATTCATGTTATATGTTGCACCTTACGCCAAAGCAAGTTCCTATATTTGTGAATTTTGTTCTCTGACAATGGCAATAAACCTAGTCTGATTCTTGTTGGTTTGGTCAGGGCCTTGATTTTGGTTAGTTTAGGGCCTTTTTTGTATGATAATGTTTAAGTTTTGAATTTGTAGGGCTGTAGGAACACAGAACCCTTTTTTTTTTTCAAAAATGTCAAAGAAACGTGGGAACATAGAACCATGGAAACATTGTTACCCTGTCCTTGTTGGCTAATTGGGGGGGAGATAAAGGACACGATCTCTTGGCCCACAACAATTCATTCAGTCAACACACAGACTTTAAATAGAAAAAGGCAATCAGTTTAACTGTGTATGATTCTAAAGTATAGTTAGTTAGTCATAACTGAGCACATATCATAACTTTAACTTGTGTCTTGTGTATAACCTCTGCATAAAGTGTGTGGAAAAAAATCTATTGAAGGAAAGAGGACATTAAACTAAGACCAGAAGAGGGCGCCATAGACCAGCTAACATGATTGATTCTAAAACGCTGATAGCAAGGATCTATGTTTTCTAAATACTTTACACAACTTTTAAATCACTTGGTGTAAATGCACGTCCTTCTTGCTTTGGTAAGGAAAGAGGGTCTTTGAGTGAGTGAGTGAGGGAGGGCACATGGTTCTCTGTGAGAGTGAGGGAAGAGCGGGTGAGAGGAGGGACAGGGAGGGTCTTAGAGTGAGTGAGTGCCATGTGTGATGAGTAACACCATTTTTTACTCAAATGTGTTGTTATTTTTGTGGCTTAGTGGGATTATGATTAGCACTTTCTGTGTGGAGTTTGCATGTTCTTCCCATGGCTGAGTAGGTTTCCCCCGACAGTAAAGTCTACCTTTAGCTGTAGGGGCATCAAACTTGTGGCCCGCGGGCCAAATGCAGCCCTCAAAGTGATCTCTGGTGGCCCCCGAAATGATTTCTAATTTGTATAACAGGTATTAACGGCCCGCCGATATAACACACAGAACCCGTCAAAACTACAACTACCTTAATGCATGGGAGAAGCCTAACTTTGTTTGTTTGGTGCCAATTTGCTACTTAAGTAAAGTTAGGCTTCACCGCATTGTGTTATGAAGCGAACATCCCAAATACACACTGTCTGATAAAACTAAAGCTACCTGCACCATCAAATGTGCTGAGAAGTATCCGTGAGCAGGTGACTTACACATGGGGAGGGCATCTGACACTTCCACTTTCTCTGGCGTCTCTTTTAGCTTTCTCTCCTCAATAACGCGACAAAGCGCTGCAGCAATACTTTGCTCACAGATACAAACCAACAGCACTCGTCCTAAAGCTGCAGATACTTGGACTCATGACTCCTGCAGCTGAAGGTTTGATCATTCACCACAAGAGCCAGAGTGAAACCACTGTCTCAGACAAAGAGAGAGGACCTGCTTCAAATCCCAGGCTTGTGCAGATCACTGCATCAGTAATCATTGGGCCAAATGATACATGACTTCATAATATCAACATGAGCTTATTACTAAAACATATAGTTTGAAGTTTTTCGATTATATGATATTATCGTTTCTAAATTATACCAAATATACCTTGTAAATGTAAAACTTCTGACAACAAAAAATTCCTATATAAAGTTTTTGTGTGTAAGGAAAATGTATTTAAGTTTGTTTCAAGTCTGTCTCTGTTGCGGCCCCCGACCAGCTCTGATTTTCTAAATTCGGCCCCCTCTAAAAATGAGTTTCAGACCCCTGCCTTACAGTAATGACGTGAGTTTTTGAAAATACTGATATTGGCACATACTGCATGTTTCGAACGTGACTCCTTCTGAGAGGTGCTGTGTCAGTCCATCATGTGCAGCTGTACACAGGCTGTGCTCATACAAAGAGCACACAGAGTCCCAGCTGTTCTCGCTCTATTGTGAGTAGACTTAATAGTGCAGTACTGGTGCAGTTAGGGGATCGTGTGCATGTGCCCTCCTGCTCGTGCACGTGGACCCTGCAACACTCACCTGTGTTCTGTGCCAGATGACAGAGGCCCGGGAGTGGCCCAGTTTGTTCCGACAGGGCCCTTTGTCGTAGTGGATCAGGAGGAAGTCGTCCTGAGAGAAAGCACAGACCAACTTGTTTATTGTGTTTATCCTGTTGTAGTTATTTAAGAGAGAAGACTGAGCGTCAGGGCACATAGACATGTGCACATGTGCACTCGCCTGCTCTGTTACTAAAAGAAAAGCGCTGACTGAAAATAACTACAAGGAGCAGCCAATGAGAAACATAATAATTGTGTGTTACAGAGGTCTAAATTTATAAAGAAAAAGGAGACTCACATCGAGGGACTCCAGGCAGTACCAGCAGAAAGCATGTTTGCAGTTCTTACACATCATCTGTGCACAGCCTTCATCACGCTCGATGTACACTTTGCATTTGGGACAGCGCTTAATGGGTGCATCATCTTCCTCGTTCTTGTATAAAGAGCTGGAAAGAGACAGTTAGTGATAAGCACATATCCTTTCAAATTGTACAGCTCCACATGTGGAAGTATTTGCACTCAGTTTAAAATATGTGCACACCATTGATCCATAGCGAAAATCCAAGGGAAATTCAGTGTTTCCGATGAAGAGAAGAGACTATGGTGCCCCCATAGTTTATTTTAGGTATTTTAATCAGTAATCTGTGATCAGCAGAGGAAATAGGTGACATTTATCCTCCAAAATATAATAAACTTTTGAAAATCTAACAATAATTAGAGCTGTCAATAGATTAAATTGATTAAAGGATTTAGCAGATGAATCACACTTGTGAAATATGATTAATCACAATTAAGCGCATTGTATGTCATCATTTAAAAGTATATTTAGAAGCATTTTAGCATATTGTTTAAAAGAAAATGTTATGGCGTAATTTGGTGATATATTTGGCAATTTTACTCACTTTAGTGCTCACACGCTATCATTACTTTCGTCATGGAGTGCACGAGCCCCACAGACCTGGGCGAGCTTGTGTAGAGGTCCACACATGGACCAGGATGAGGCCGTGAAGCCCAAAGAGGGGGCAAAGCCGCACTGCACACATCAGCTAGTAAGAGATCTGCGCTTGTCCACATGAGGACCATGGATTTTGTGTAATTTAACGGCATTATATCAGTGCTGCTTCCTCCTTCTTCCACGTAAGTCCCCGTGTAATAAACCATAAACCAAAACCAGACCATGTGATTAATCTTTATCAATTCATGATTAATGCGTATATTTTCTTTGATCAAACACATGAGCTAACATGTTAACTTTGACAGCCCTAATAATAATAATAATAATAATAATAATAATAATAATAATAATAATAATAGAAGTAGCAAAGAAATGTGTACAAAAAATATACAAATCATATTTGTATATGTAAAATTGTATTCAAATCAAAGTGGATATTAAATCTATCCCACAGGCTTGATGTGATCTCTACCTGTTTTCCCCAGGGAGGAAGGTGGAAATAGGCAGGCTCTCGGGGCAGGCCTGGCCAGGGTGCCAGTTTGCCTTACAGTTTGAGCAGAACTCCAGGGCGCAGACAGCACACTGGACGAGCTGGGGCAGAGGGGGAGAGTCGCCCTCCTGCAGCTGACACACGGCTTGGCACGAGGAGGAAGGGCACCACGTCCGACACGGGTCCAACAGTACCTCTGACAACAGCATCAACATGAGTACAAGCCTCGGCTCGGCCCTCGCAAACTATACAACACATAGAATGGACTCCCAAACAGCATCATGGCACACATTTATTCTGTCAGGTTCCAGCGCCATATAACTATTATATTTAGTGCAACGGAAGTGATCAATAGCATTCATACAAGCCACATAAACAATGAATGCACACAGTTTAAGAGTTAAATCACATTGTGAAATGTGACGAGCGATTCTACTAATATGAGGTTCTCCAGTCATCACTCACAGACCAGACAAGAGCCATCTGCCCAAGAGGAGGAACATCATCAGTCTATGGGCTTTTTATGCACCACTAGTCTCCTAATCAGTCTTTAAACTTCAAATTAGGCCGCTGCTAAATGCAGGACACAGTTAACTTCTCATTTCTCTCTAAAAGAGTTGTCACACTCATGTGTTGTTTCCTCAGAGCAGAGACGTTTACTGCAACCCACAGCCAAAGCGGGCTCCATTCATGTCTGATTCATACTGCATGTGCTATAAAAATGAAACACCCCGTCTGAGAATATTATTTATTTTGAAATATACTGGATCCTTCCTTTCTGGCTTGTCTTGTTTTCTTAAACTTTTTGTAAACCCCTGCGCTGCAGAATGTGGCATTTCTACCACAGAGGACCCACGCATACATTGTCTGAATTAACACATCAATAAACTAGATCGTGCAACGTCATTTTATAAAGACCTGAAACTGACATACTTCAATCTTCTATCTCATTACAGCTTACCTCTTTCAAACTGAAGCTTTTTGTATCTCTGCATCATCTCTGTGGCCACCATGCACTCAATCTGCAACAGACCAGGAAAACAAGAAGAATGAGCAGGTCACAGTGTCTGTAGTATTTGCACATATGATTGTCCTCTCGCTCACACAGTGAGAGAAAGAGGCCTTTAACCCTGTGAAGCCCTGATGAGCTCAGACTCAAGACTGTTTCTGGATGACAGGCCTTGTGTCTCTCTCCCTCCTCTGTCTCTGGGAGAGTGCTGCTCTGACTGAATCAGAGGTGACGTGAGTTCAACTTCAGAGTTTAGAATAAAGTCATCTGTCTTTTAAAAGGCTATCAGCACTAAACTGACTCCACAACAAAACATTTTTTAGAACAAAAAATACCATTGCCATGTGTACGAAAGTACAAAGCGAAACAATATATGTGCACTTAAATTACTACTCTTCACTGATGGTTCGCTCACAGACTCACATTTGCAAGATTTTATTCAGATGTCATTTCATACACTGCATGTGTGTTAAAGCAGAGGGGCTGGAGCACACAGAGTTAACTCCGAGCTCACGCTGCCCGTGGTGCAGCACTGATGCACTGGCTGCAGGAATTCCAAATAATTATTAAAAGTGACAAGAGAAGCTCAGGCTGGACATACCAGATCCTCGTGTCCATTTTGAGCAGACACCACAGTCCTCCGTAAGCTTCCTTCTTTTTCACTTTATTATGGAAGTGTTTATAGACGGCTGCCAATCGACATAAAATGAGTTCTACACATACTAAAAAGCCGTTTTAAAGAAATCCAGAAAAACGGTGCAGTGTTGACTGAACATTGAACATTTTACACAAATCAACCTACTTTATACAATAATTTAGTGGTTGAGACTTTACCCTTGTTCTCCACTACAAGAGAACGGAATTCCCGCTCAACCGGAAATGGCAAAACTGGAAGGACAGTTATAAGACACATTTTTTGCTTCATTCCTTTTCTTTGACAAAAACAAGCTTTTTGCTGTAACACTCAGAAACAACAAGCCTATTTAGTCAGCTGTAGGTAGTGACGAGTGAGGCTCACACTGCCAGGTCACACTCACAGGAGCGGAGTGGCTGAAAACACGTAGGCTTTTGATGTAGTTCAAGTTTTACCTCATTCTCCAAAAGGTGTCCTCGCTTGGGGCAGGCGGAGTCAGGGCAGCTAATGGCAGTTTCAAGACCTTCTTTAATCAGGAGTTCCACATACTGCTTCAGGCACTGAGGGAAACAATACCACAATGATCCTCTGTGTCAACCCGGATCACAGCTGTTTAACAGGTCATGCTCTGTCAGTGTGCCTTCTCTAACCTTCTCTTCTTCAGCGTTACACAGACACTGTAACTGAAACCAAGCTACAAGAAGTGGCCTCGAGAGGAATGGGCGGCAGTGCCATAAAACACAATTTGTTTGTTGGAGTCCAGAGCAAGGCCAACAACATACTGGCTTTTTTGATGAACACTAAAGACCAGAGATTGTTTTTGCTGACTCTCTCATCACATAGAGGACGGTTTAGACATCATCTCAAATCATACGTCATCGGATAGTTTTCCTTTTCTGTTTATAAATATACAGATCTTTGACAATTTCTGCGGGATGGACCCTCAGTAACTTCAGTGAGTGACTTGAATGTTATGTGCTTGACAGAGCGGCTTACCAGTGTACAGAAGACACATTGGCACTGAGAAATAGTGGTCATCTGCTCCAAAGGGAACTCCCCAAGGCACAGCTTACAGGAGACCAGGGGGTCCGCGGCCAGCTCCCAGGTGGGCCGATATCGCGCCGTCGTCATCTTCAGTGCTACAGACCTGCAAGGAGAGCAAAACAAAGTCAATAGTAATAATGTGTCATCTATGATTCCATAATTCTTAGAATAGACCAGTGCTAAAACTAATTCTTCATCTCATTAGAAACACAAGAAGAAGGAGGATGAACATTCTCTGGCTCCGGATCTGGTGCACATTGTGAGAGCGTCCTGTTTGTTGGCTGGGCGTCTCTGTTGGGTTATTTTAGTCGCACCAGCAGTGCTCAGCTGTTTACCAAAGGTCTATTACAGCAGCAGCACTGCTGAGCCACAGGCCAGAGGAGGCTTCTACTGAAGAAGACCTGGAGATCACTGCAGCAGCTGTGAGCTCTGGCTGTCTCTCTGTTGTAGTAGCTGTTTGTGTAACATCACATATCTGCACCAGCAGCCCCTTCTACCACCAATCCCTCACACACAAGACAACACAAGTCTTGCCCAAGGACACACAACAAGACAACATGCACTGGTCGGAGCTGGATGGAAGTGCCACTGTCTCCCAGTGTCTCTGAACACAAAGAATGATGATGTAGATCAGAGTTAAGAGCACCTGTCCCCAACTCCAAGGTCATTAGTTCAAACCTAGCTCAAACTTGTGTCTTTGGGCAAGGCACTTCATCCATCTAACCTCTAGAGTTCAGCTGTAGACATACACAAATATGCACAGACAACAGAACAGTGAGGGCTTCAATCTATAAACTGGGGCTAAAATAATAAACATGTCTTTTTCTTCACACACAAATGCATAGGATGTGGCAAGGATGTGAACAGAGCTTTGAGTTGGCGGACAGAGCCCATTTTGACAAGATCTGCACAGCCTTCACACTTATTACTGTGTATTAAGGCAAGACAAGGAGTTAATGTTCGAATAGAAGTAGTGCATTTGATTTGTATATGTCACCGTACATCACACAACAGCACAAATGTACTGTGTGTGTTTGGCCTCTGACTTCCTTTTTAAAGCGCTCAGCAATTAAGCCAATTTTATCGACGTGAGATCCAATAGTTTAAATAAAAAGCGTGCATTCTGAAGCAGAGTTTAAATGTTGTCTAGTTTATGTTGATGAAACGAAGAGTGAAAGTAATTTTGATTTGTTTTTAACAAGAAATAAATTGGAATTAGAAGTCCTCTTTTGTGCCTGCCAGTTCTACTTTGCCATTTCCTTCTCTCCTTGATCTTCCTCAGTTAAAAGTAATCAGTAGAAACTTAAAAAACAATTGTTTTGCCAAAAGGAAGAGCTCTGGCAGGGCCCAGTAACAGTTCAGCCATCACACACATTCTGTTATGTTGTTATGCAACGCTGAGGAGAGAGAGGGGGGGAATCCTCCCACATCAACACAGGACACAAAAATAACAGCCCAAATAAATGCTCTAGAGTTTTAGCCAAGCAATATCAGTGTGGGGTTCGGCCATGTTCAGTTCAAGACTTAAAGTCTACTGCGGCCACAGGAAAAACGCATGTGTAGTAGGAAAGGTTTATTTCATTTTATTTATTTAAAATGTATGAGTGACTCCTTCAGAGGCTTGATTCTATGATTAGTGGAGCAACAATAAATGGCCAGTAACTGCGTTCATTCTAGGGTTGAAACTAGTTAATCAACTAAGTTCAGCTAATCAACTATTATAATTTTATTTTTTCCCCGTACATTTAATGCTGTGAACATCATAGGTGCTTGATTGATTATTGAAATAAGTTCAATATCTCAATAATTTAGTGATTGAATAATCATTAATTAGTCTATAAACAGGCTCTAAATCCATTCGTGTGCTGAAAGAAAAGGGTTTATGGTTCCGACAAAGCAGTAATTACTCAAGAAATGTGTAAAATTATTTGTGTATGTAACAAGAACTAGCATTCAAGATCTAGAATTTTATGATATAATGATTTTAAATTAAGAGTCCTATATAACTCTGAGAGATTTACTGTTTTTTAAGAAATATCCACAGATAAACCTGCTGTGTTAATCAGAGGGACTTGTTTAACTGCATAATACAACTCACCTTTAGTAGTTTCAGCTAAGTCAGTTCTTTACGGTCAGACAGTGTTAAGCCAGTGCTCAGATTAAAGTCTAACTTGAGTAACAGAGCTTCAGACAGAGCTGTGCCTCTAGCTTCACGCCTCCAGCTAATGTTGACGACGACGCGCGATAGGCATCTTTCAATAGAGCTCGGGATCAAACTTGGAAAACGTCTATAGATTCAGAAGTTTTATTGTCATTGTGAGTGAACAAAGTTAACAAACTGGGAGTGTGCTTCAGCTATATGGTATAAAGAAGGTAAAATAAAATAAATGTATAAAAAAGTTATTAAATTCAGCTTGGGATCGTGACATCACACATAACAGAATGTCCCCAATGTTAAATCTGTAGAGATTTTAAGATGCTGAATACTAAACTTATTGTTAATTCAAAAGTATTATAAGACTATATACTGTGACCCAGCAGTTGATCAGGTTGTTCCATGGATTGTTTTGGCTAATGTTTTTCTATGTAAGCTTAGCACACCAACAGCAACCATGGCCATGGTAACGGCTGTTTTTTGATGTTCTATCCCAAGATCATAATTTTCAGAGAGACTTGAGGGCTTTTGGCAAGTTGCTGGCTGCATTATCTGTAGTCAGGGAATAACGTATTAAATAATTAAATAAATATTAGACCCACTCAATTTCCCAGCCAATTGCTCTGTGGCAAACAAAGTGTGTGGGAAGCAGGAATGTTTAACTGAAGGAAAGTGACAGAGACGAGTCCAAAAGCAGAACTGGAAGAAGTGAGTGAGTCAGAGAAGCTCCACAGGGACATGACGTGAGTGACAGTGGTACAAGCGTTTCTATTCACTTTCTTAACGCTTTAAACTACTTTAAGTTAAAAACAAAAACACATTTCCTTTGTTAATCACTTGCCTTTCACATTCTCTTCACTAAACTGTAAAGTCAGAGAAATTCTATGGGCCTGGCCAAGATTTGCTTATGGGCCATACATTGGGTATAGAATACAGACTTTCACTGTTATAAATGGTGATAACTGGATACATGTCTGTCTCCCTCATTAGCTACTGTCTGACCTGTGACAGCCTCACCCCTGAACACTGGCCTGAGCCTCTGGAGGAGGGGGAGAGAAGGCCTGCTGCTTCTGCTCCTGCCTGGATATCAGAGGCGATGTTGACATCCGAGAGGGTCAAGTTTTGTGAGACACTGCACTGCTCAAATGCAAAGGTCTGAGCGGTTTGTTCAACAAATGCACATCCTCAGCACGATGTGATTCAGGGGCTGTGTTCGCTGCTTCACCTGGCTGTTAAAACAGTTGGCCAAGCTTAATCAGGACACACGCTGTATGAAGTGACTGATGACAGGACGTGTGTTCGGGCTGCTCCTACCTGTGATCTGTGAGCCCCGGGATGGTTTCTGTCGGTGGGACCGAGCTGAGGATGAGCTCCTGAAGTGGATTAAAGGGCGAGCGGCCAGGCGGCTGTTGTGGCGAAGCTGGGGTCTCACTGACAGGGACTGATGTTCATGTTTAATCCGAGTCCCTCAAACCGCGGAGCAGGGGTTGGATGGCCTGCTGTCGTAGTCTCCAGCGCCATGGAAAAGCATGAACACCGCAGAGAAATAAACAGAGCGCAGGGACGCGCCATAGGCTGCTGCGACACTCGCTGTTCTGCCCGACAGCAGCACCGCTCGGCCCGCTAACCACAGAGAAATACACGTACACAACGTTCTCTTTAGTTTGCTACATCATTCTCACACAGACATGCTGTAGTGTGAACGCAGACAGCTCCCAGAACGTCGTGTTTATTTCATCTGCGTTTGTGGTACCGTGCGGAGGAAATCAGCTGCTTCTCATTGGAGAGACGCCATTTTTCCGCGAAAGGCTTGTGTTTACTGTCCTACACTGCCGCCCAGCGGACACAGTGCGCACTGCGGTAGCACAGCACACTGGAGCGCCCTCTGCTGTCGGTACAACCACACAACCCTCTTCATTGATTTGTGGGCTTCATTGTTTTCGAGATATTTTTTTTATTATTTTGAACTGAATTGCTCTCACTTCCTGCCTATTTGGCCTTCAGCGTCATGTGTAGTAAGGCTTCTTCTGTTACTCTTTGCGGTTTTAGTATCCGTATTTTGACCAGATTCAACAGCTAGATTATTTGATTATGAATTGCAATTGTAGCAGTCCCGATTTCATCATGAAACCATGCTACGGATAGACTACAATTAAATAAATTATTGGGACCATCACCCTTGACTCACTTCCACAAATGAGCATATGCCAATACTGTGATTAAGAGCGCCAGCTTGTGCGGCTAAAGGATGCCTTGTAGTTATATGTGCGGCTTGGAATATGGGGCGAGGGCATTATAATGTGTTTATTTATTCACGTGTTTATTTATTTATTTTTGGGCTGGGCAAAATCACCCAAAGATTATGAAGAATGTAATTAGAGTTTTAACCTAGACCTACCACTAGGGGGAGGAAGCATGCCACAAAATTGGTCATTGGCTTGAGCACGAACTGTAAGCGCGAGATGCAGCCAAACCGAAACGTTAGTCTACCTGATTTAAATAATAATAAAAATAATAATGATTTGTTTTTTCATCACGAATATTGCAATGTCTTTGCATAAACAGAGCATGGACTTCCCCTCACTGGACCTTATTTTTAAATTCATAAAATAAATCAAAATACACTTTTCACTAAGGTTATATGTATAGTGCTGCACAGTTGTTGATGTGTAAATAAACAATTCTCTATTCAAATCCGCCAATTGTTAGGATAAACAGGAAATCAAATAAGAACAATAAGAAGAACGAATAGCAGTAAAAAAAAAAACTAAAAAAAAACACAAATACAAACCCAATAAATAAAACAAGACAATTAGTTAAAAGCAATAAGAGAAATAAAACATTAAAATAAATAATGTATGATTTTGTAATGTATACAGGTTTGGGTACTTCAGAGTAACCCAGTCCAAAGCTCAGTCCCTCTTGTTAGTCTGATAGTTGGTTATATTTTTCACAGCATAATTAAGTGCTTTACCCATGAGACCCTTTGTCCTACACCCCACTATCAGCTCCTTCCACACAGTCTCAGCTCCTCTCACATTGCCTGAGCCTTTCTTGTCGGGGGGAATTGATGGATGCTGTTGTGCTTGTCTCAACAGTCCCAAAGTGCCTCTCCTCTGGCTTGCCCCGGACCCTTCCTGCTCCACACTTGATTAGAACAAATCAATGGAAAGGGTCAGAGCTTCTCCCACAGCGAACCCCACTGAGGCCTGCATCTGATGGACTTCACACGTTTACATCTTCAGCATCATGAGCTTCGTCGGCCTGGGTGCTCCTCAGCTCTAGGTTCAAATGGAGCGATGGGATGGAGTCAAGCTTTTGAGTAAGAATTTATATTGATTTATATTATATACTACTACGGGGGTAGAAAGCATATTTTTAAATATGCATTTGAGTGTAATTGTAGCCATCACGGTCGCCATGTAGTTAGTTACATCTCTGCTCCCTTCTAAACCAAAAAAAACAAAAAAAAAACAAAGCAACACAAAGCAGCTCTGATTGGCCAGAGTCCAGATAATATGATGATTTAAAAATACTCTAAAGAAATTCAACTTTTGAACTCCATGGGCATATTTTATGCACTTTTCTAAATCACTTTTCTAAAGAGCCACTGTTCTAATTTTGAAGGGTGTGTCCAAGTTAAATATATATATGATAATGAGGTATCCACTATCCACGCAAACCGGTGGCCCTTCAGAAGTCATTCCTGCTCCCCATGAAACGTGCCAGGAGCTTGTACTGCCTGATGTGGTGGTAGAGAATCTGCTTGTGGAACAGAATGTAGATTAAAACCTCAGAGGATTGATACAGTGGGGACTAACACAGCAACTAGACAATTTGATTATTTATGGTGACTCATGAAGAATGATTAATAGTTAATTATTCAATGAAAATCAAATAGACTGACCACACTGTTCCAGTGAAAGGCTGTCATTTATTGATAAAGGTCATTTCTGTTCACTTTTCAGTAAGTTTCACAAAAAAGATCTGGTTATGTGTAGGGAAGGCCAAGGAAGTGATACAGTTTATAATATAATTACATAATATACAATATTATGATCAGTTTAGGAAATGTTCTCAGGGGAAAAGAATGTGAGCAAACTGGTGTGTTCCAATAATCAATGCAATTTTTTTCCTAGACTTTCGGTCATAGTTTTAATACCAGCGTATTAACTGTCTCCTCTGAGACACTGGGGCAGATGCTCGAATACTACACCAGGCAGGAGGAAGTGTCTTGTCTTGGGCCATGGAGGACCCCCTCTTCACTGGAGCACATACTTCCTGGTTTGCAACAAAGTGATTGGTTGACAAGCAATACTTGTTTTAGTACAGTATCAGTCCAATCCATGCAACAGTGCCAGAGTGGTTAGCACTCTCGCCTCACAACAAGAAGGTTCCAGGTTTGACTTCCGGGCCACCTGGGTCTGTCTGTGTGGGGTTTACATGTACTCCTCTGTGTTTGAGTGGGTTATAGCTCAAGATCTAGAGATTAGTTGAAATACACAAAATGAGCCACGTGGACATTAGAGTAACAGAGGCTCTGCTGTCACACACGTCTCAATAAAACCATTCACTACAACTATCACAACATCAATTTCAGACAAAAACAGAAAACAAATGGGCAATTTAGATCGATTTGCTTGAGCCTTTGGACCACATTCACATTCACGTCTTGACCCATGTTTTATGGAAAATAATATTCATCTTTTGCATTGAAACAGGCTCAAGACATGGTCAGATTCCAGGACTGTAATTGTGAGACAGTAATCCATCTCAGAAAGCAAATTAAACACGCTCACTGGAGATTCTCGTTCAATAAAATGGTCTGATCTGGCTGAGAAAACACGCCAATCAATCCGAGTGAATGACCCTGTTGTTCACACAGACGGTGTGGCAGACGATTGCTGTGTTAACCGATGGATTGGCCGGACACTGGGTTCAGATCTTCCACCTCATTCTACCAGCTTTAATTAATACTTTTGTAATGACAGTACAGAAGGTGGCAGCCCTGTTGGACATCCTGTTGGATGTTCGCTGGAGCAGAGGAGAAGGATTAAAAGATACCCGCCACAGTTTGACTCACAGCACACCAGGAAGGAGATTTGAGCTCAATTGAAATGATTGTATCAGATAGAAATCAATAGCAATCCATGCCTTCCTCAGTCCTGCCCTGGCTCCAGATGAGCGCCTCATGCAGGCAATCTGTGAGCCATCACAGAGAGCCGATCGATACATGCTCCTGTGCCATGCTTAAGTTTCAGCTACGCAGCAAAAGTCTGAAAACCAGGGAAGAGGAGCCATCCAAACATATAATCACCAAGGTTAGGGTTAGACTGTGCACTTCAGCAGCAATGTATCAAAGCCTCGTCATTACTCCTCCCTGTTTCAAATGACTCTTTATTTCATTTAGGGGATTTTTGTTGGGGGGGTGAGGGGCTGACTTAAACCCAGAGGAACTGATCATAAGTATCCTCCGAAGTGCACACAATTACTTGCACTACCATGTTGTGGGATTAATATTGATTTTGGTCAGCACATGCAGGGAATCCTCCCAAACACCTTCCAGCACACCTGGTCAAGCTGAGACCGTAGAAGTCTGTCATTATCCTCAGTCTGTGTCTCTGAGCTGAGAACCTGCTGCTCCAAAAAACAAACAAATGTCTTGTTGATTAAACTAGACCCCTATTGGTGGAGGTGGTGGAAATGTTATTTGAATGTCTTTAATTAGACTATAACTGGAAGTAGTAGCTCAGTAGTAGTAGCTCAGTGGTTGGAGCTCTTGTCCCCCCCGAAGGTTGGAAGTTCCCACTCAGAGATTCTCGCGTCCAAAGACACGTGACACACATTGTATGAAAGTGGTGTGTGCGTGAAGAATTGGTGGTGGTTGGAGGCCCCCCCGCCCCAGGGCAGCTGTGGCTATTAAGTGAAGCTAAATATGAGCTGTGAAAATACAACATTCAAGAACTAATAAACACGGGCAAACAGATCAGAGCAAAGAAATATCGAGATAAACCAATTTTAGTGTAATATTTGATGTTTTTTCTGACTGTGGCAAATTTTTTTGTCTTTATTAAAAATAAACAGTTTATGTGAACAGTTTATTTTTTTAAAAAACAGCACATAGTGATTTTAGTGATACAATTAATTAAGTCTCTGAATCCACTGTGGTGTTTGTTAGGAACAAGAAAAACAGATCTGTCAGTCAGTGTGTGGCCATAGCTTGTGTTTAGAAATGACTTTCCATAGATAGATAAGCCTGATCCTGCACAGACATTGATTTCTCTTAGACTATGGTGTGTGTGGCTGGTGCAGAGGACTGCAGGCTTCAGGGAGATGCAGTGAGCAGATGTCTAATGGTGTTTAGAAACACTCTTTTATCACATCAGGACAGAGCTGACAGTTCAGTGCTGCAGGGCAATTCAAATGAGAGCTTGCCTGATTAGAATATCATCATCATCTGGATGGTAGTTATGTCTGGCTTCATATAATTATAATTAATTATGCAAAACCAGTGCAGCTGCCATTGACTTTCTGTCAACATGACAAAAAGATGGGGGAAATAAGCTCTTCTGCTTGCTTGTCGCCCATTGAAAAGATAAGGCACCTCCGTGGGCAGAGGCTACTGAGTGTCCAGCTCCAAACACTGCTGCAGTCAGACTGACCAGTGCCAGTGGAGCAGGGCTGTGGCCCTGTCTCTGAGCCTGTCTGCCGGCACTCATGCTCCTGATCAAATTAGAACAATAGTCGAAAATGCAGACGGAGAAGCTAATTACAAATACTGTAATAAAAGATATTTTTATTTAAAACAATGTAAAGCTGCTTAAAAAATAATCAACTTTTGTTTAAAATATTGATCTAAAATGTTACAAAAATTGCATGAAAACGTAACCAGTACTCTAGCTTATATGTGTACTTTTTACTTTTACATTTGTATAAAGTTTTGGTAGCAGTAAGGACGTAACTGTACCTTTACTTAAGTACACATTTTCAGCACTCTTTCCACTTCTGCCAAAACAATTATTTTGTATTTTACTTTGTGCATCATGTCACAAGATACAGTATTTGCATAACCATTTTTGTCTTGAGAGCTACTTTTACGAAACGAGGATGATAAAGAGCTACTCAAGCGACTGGAGCCATATCTACTATGAGCCTTAGGAGGGTGTACTTGGTTGCACATGAATCATGTGTATTTAGTGTAAAAAATAGAGGAATGTAAGGTATAGTTCATTGGTGTAGTCCGGTAATAAATTAAATGTGCCTGTTTCAGCTATGAGCTAATATGAAAATTCATAAAACCTTTGAAGAGCTTTCAGGAAATAGAGCTGTGATTCTTGACCATGCAGCCAAGACAAAGACACTCGGGTAGCCTAAGTCAAAAGCAAAAGAGACATTTAAAACCAACCATTACAGGCTCAGTGACAGTGACAGAGCTCTAGAGGCAAAGTCAACAGTACACGTGCAGAAGAGCACAACCACAGCGGGAGCACAAAACTGTGGCTGTCACAAAACCTTTCGGAAGTGACAGCTTGAATGTCATTTTGGTTTCTCATTCATAATGAAGCAGCTCTCACAAAGGACATTGTGGGCAACTTCTCCTCTGACCCATGTAAGCTAACAGGACATGAATCTATCACACTGAGCCAGCTGAGGGTGCTGTGAGCTGTCCATACTAGAGGTCAAAGGTTGTACCACTTTATCACAGGTGAAACCCAATGTGGCCTACTGGCATACTTACTAATAGTTATGGGAGTAGCAACCATATCCTTGTAATTAAACTGCATTGCTTTGAAAGTATTATTTATTTTTTGTTATTTGGGTTGGACATAGGGTGATCTCTTGTCTTGCACAGCCATTTAGGCCTTTGTCCCTCGTTCCACAGAGAATGTAACACATTTTCACTTATGTCCCTCTTTTTCTAGAATTTGGGGTGGTCTCCGTACCAGGACAGTGCATTGGCACTGAACGCATCCGTATTAACACATATTTGCTGTAAACACACTGGATTGAAGCCTTGGGTAAATTCCCATCCATTGTCCCATATTGACTCACAAACACTCTCTCATTCACACACCAGCACATGGACCCTGAGGCGATGTGGGTCAAGTGTCTTGCTCAAGGATAGGATGGCCTGTGGCATAAACAACAACATGCTCTGGTGGGCTGTGTCTGGACCAGAGAGAGCGAGAGAGAATCAAATCAAAGTTATTAACTGAAAACTAAAGCATATGTTATTGTTATAAGTGTAACAGAAAACACAAGTTCAAATGTCCTGACATAAGGAGTTTGCTGTGGTTCTCTGAAGCCTTAGTCCTCAGCGCAGAGGAAAGGAGAGGGTCAAGGCCAGTGCCTGTGCGCAACACTGGCTTGGCAGAGAACTCTGGGGCTTGGGGCCTCTAAAAACATGTGGAACCATGCGTTCTCATTGGTCTCCCATCCCATACTAACCAGGCACATCCCTGCTTAACTACTATGATCAGATCAGATCGGGATCAGACCTTCTACTGCCATTTCTGATTTGCCACTACTTGAGCACATTTGTGGCGTTCATGTGCCTCCTTCACTTCTTTGTGATTCTGTTTGCCTTTTTATTCCTGAACTTCATCTTCCCTGGTGCCCCTCGTAGTGTGCAAATGCAGCCCCTGTCCTTGTACCTGGCTCTGGCAAACATCTCTTTCCTCGCTTCCTTCCGGCATTTGATTTCATCTAAATAATGCAGCCACAGGAGCCATTGGGGGATCCATTATGGAGTGACTGATATAGAATGCTTCATGCAGGAGCAGACACTCAGCACTTACACAGAGCATGTGGTGCATGGTGGATGTGGGGATTGTGTTGTCTCTCCTAAGTGCTTAACCCTTTGCTCCATTTGAAAGCAACAAGCTAAAATACTATTTGCCCTTCTTCCTCTCAACAGTGATCCAGATTCCTGACCAGCCTAGACCATCGGCACATCTGGTGTCTTTGTCTTAATAAGGCCTATGTGGTGAGTCCATGAACCTGTCACTGATCTGGTGCAGCGTAGAAAGCTCCTCTGATGTGACCCAGTAGTTTCTGGTGTTGTTCCACAGTTCTTCTGTTTACTTTTTAAACTATTTTGGATAATAACCCCATGACATGATTCGACAATGGTGCACTTGATGTAATTTGCCAATAATACATATTATTAACAATACTATTTGCTTAGTTTATGATGTAAGATTTCCATATTATGGTGTCAGTAAAAGGTAAGCCACACAAACAACAAACAACAATACACACAGAAAAAAACACATGGCCAAACACAAAAATACTCACATTCCAAATTCAGATATTTGATATGAAGGTTTTGAAGTGTTAATTGCAATAGAAACAAAGATAATTATCCATCACTCACTAAACCCCATGAATGTGGTGGTCAGAGGTGCAGATTGGTAACCATATCTATTAATCAGACTATTTTCCTTTTCAGATTTGTTCTCTTTTGATTAAAATGCTCTGACATTCATACAGATTTAGTTATCTAAATCTGCAATGCATTGTTACCTTAACATTCAAATGTGAGCCTTTTTAATCTGCTGCTTCTGGTGCTCTGCTGGCTGTGATTGGTTAGACATTACATCAGAGTGATGTAATACTCCCAGGACCGGCTAGTGTGTCAGTGAGGCAGAAAAGGCTTATTGAGCTGAAGAAGTCGCCTGCGGCCAGTGAGTGTGCATGGGCTGTAATCCCCAAACACAGCAGTGCTCAGGAATAGGAGCACAATAACAGCACAACTGTTTCTGTAGGCCTTCTAAAGGCAGGAGATAAGCCCTGTGTGTGCTGTGTCCTGCTGTATGCAGTGTACAAGCTCGGCTGAAATTCAATTTTAACCAATACACACACGATAATACTACTGTCAGCGCAAAAGCTAATAACATGTACATAGAACGTTATTTGTCTGATCTAATCAGCAACATCTCTGAATTGGTTTCAGGATTGATGAATACTGCTCTATGCCCATTACTCCAATAGCCAGAACTTATAACACAGTAATCTTATGGATAATTTATAAGTAAAATAAAAGGTCATTTGTGACTGGACAACTGTTCTCTGTCTCCTTCCTCCTCTCACCTTGTCTCCTTCCTCCTTGCCCCCTCTAATCCCTCCTCTTCTTTCCAGGGGCGAGGTCACTTAGTGCTTGTCTGATCAAGATATTGAGGAAATGCAGCAGACAGTATGCATTAGGACAATATTTGAACCAGTAATCCTCCCATTGCAGGGCAAACTCTAACCTTTGTGCAACTGTGATTCTAATATTAATCTCAAACAGCAGAGTCAAGCTGTTGCTATGAGCTGCATAACCAGTGCATGAATATGATGTCATGATTATGGCTTTAGGGGACTAGACCATTTAACAAATGGAGAGGAGCAGGACTAGATGAGGTCACGTGATGTGCTAGTGTTTTTGTTCATGACCCTCTCCTGGACTGTGAAGCACTTTCACGATGAGTGATGGGACCAGGGGGCGGGACACATTTTCTTCAATTCTAATGGGTTCAGAGCTTGGGGAAAAAGGGTAACCTAAAAGGAACAGTCCTTTCAGCTCCACATTTTAATGAACTGCTGCACCCATTGTCTCTTATTAGGTGAAACTGACCATTAACATTTTAAATGACAGCAATCTTCATTATAATCAGGCCCAGCTTTGGGATCTACTGACTGGTCGGCAATGTCAAAGTCTTTATGAGCAGTCTCCTTTGTAGACTGAAAAGAGCATTGATTCCAGCGTCCCTATGATATTACATTATATTACATTTTGGGTGGACAATATGGTAACAAATGTATATCACAATTTTTTTGGAGCCAGATCAGGATTTCGATTTTATCTCAATTGATTATATGTATTATACATTTATACATTTTCCTATTGCCTTCAAGAGGTAAATAAAACTCAGCTTTTCTGGTCTGGCTTCTGGCTGCTTCTTTTGAAATTTCACACTCTACTGTGATTAGTTAAATCCAGCTGTCACTCACTTAGAGCATGACAAAGGCTGACCAATAGGAGTGGGTGAGTAAAAATCTCTGTGTTTGAACAGACGGCTGCATTAACTAGAAAAATGGTGAATCACATGAAGATTTCAACATTAGCATATTGTCACAGGGATAAGCTCACAGTTTGATTATTATCACCATATCACCCAAGCCTATATTATATATTATTATATCATTGAAATAAGGGTAAAAGACCACATAAGGATGAATACACCTCCGCTTGTGGAGATGGAGTCTGTAGATTAGCTGTATTTGTTATGTTTAATAAATGTAATGTACAGAACTATGATGAAGGAATCAATAATGTGGGAATCACAGTTTGCTTTAACATAGCAGAGGAAACAAGAAAATAGTATTTGATTTCCGGGCCTGATAAACATATGACCACTGGTGTTGCAGTGGAACAGGTCAGAGAACACAGTTGCTTTGCTAGTTGGCTTCTTGCCCAAAGTCACTGGGATAGGCTCCAGTCACCCGCGACCCCGGCAATAGGAATAAGCGTTAAGAAGAATGAAATGAACTAGTCTTGCATTTGTGTTCAACTATGTTGAAGACATGTCATGTATTTTCTGGTATTCACTATCAAACCATAACATTTATATTACATGTTGACCATTGTAAACCGTAATATTGATCTAAAATGGCTGAATAATAATCATACCCAACATGTATGATGCAGTATCTGAACTTTAAGTATAAGTAAGTAAGTATAGACCAGTGGGCAGGGATAGGGGATAGGTGAAAATGATACTTGTACCTCTTTCTGGCACCGGCCCAATGTCGCAAGTCCACCTAAAAGCGCAAAGACAAACAAAACTAGAGACGGTTTAATCTAAACACTTCGGCCATGGCAGCTATAGCCCAAATCAATTACACTGAGGGAAAACAGCAGGACAACTATGAGTGCTTACAAAAGCGCTATACCTCGAAATGCAGGGCGAGGGAACATGAGGCAAAATCAAGAAAAACTCCAATTTTGTGTTTGATATTGTTTCCTTGTAGTTAATGTTCAGCTGTTCTCATTTTGTTCTCTCCTTGTGCTTTTCCCCTTGGCCCTTCCCTCTTTGCTTTCTCAAACAGACCCCCCTCGGCCTCTGGACGGTTCTGTGAGGGGTGACAGAGCCGTGGCCTGCATTACCCTGAGGGCATGAGGTTACCACACAGCCCCAGGGCCGGCAGCTGTCAATTAGTGATAACTGCCGAGGAAAGACGCGCTCACTCACGCACAAATCCCTTTCTCTCCCTCCCGCTGTCCTTAATCAGGTCCATCCCCTAGCAACCGTCCTTAAGTCTGAATAGAGCAGCAGAGTGGGAGGGGCGAGATTTGAACCCACACCACAATGACGACCCAAACCCCCTCACACAAACACACACACACACGCTCACATGCTGGGTATCTTCCAAAAGCAGAGAACAACCTGCAGTGTAGTTTTCACTAAAGGGGTTTGCATCCTAACATTTGCTGCTTGGTAAATCAGTATAGTATATATTTAAATGAGATGTGCAAACCAAGTGTTCATCACCAACTGCAGAAACATGGAACACATTTGCCCTTGTTTTTCCCTTTTTAGATTAAAATGAGTACACTTTGCACAGGTGGTACGCTCATAGGTCTATCTGAAAGTAAATCTGGTGGTTTTAATGTGATGATGTTGTACTATATTGACCGATCCAGATCTTCACTATTTGTGTCACTGGTGTTTCTTTCAGCATGCACACTCCTACTCCTTCTTGATAATATATCACTTTTCAGCCTAGAAACTCTTGTAAAATATATGGGTCTGTTAAGGGTATATGATATTGTTGTTAAACTGATACATGTTTGAATGAATCAGCATACTGAGTCATGACCAGCTGTTATGACCATACATTATACAGCTGTAAATGTGGGTCTGTAGAGCTGCTTGTTAGTGATGCTTTGTGCATGCTTAAAGAATCAATGAAAAGCCACTGCACACCTCTGCCCCCTGCTGGGCTGTCTGAAAAGGGGGCTTAAGGGCTGCTGGCTGGAGTACTATACAATTTTGAAGTGCACCAGAGCATACAAGCCCTTTGGAGACTTTTAAAGTGGGATGATGATCCCCACAAATATTTAATATTTATTTTTTTTTAGATTCAATCCAAGAGAAACTTTCAGCTGCTTTGACACACACGCAATGTAATTGCCCCACTACACTCAATCACTGTTGGTGTAATTTGAAACCATGAGTAAGCCTGGGCTTGTGGCCCCTCCCTCCTTTTCTACAGGCCATACCCTGCTCTAACACAAGTGGCTGATTTAAAGGATGCTCTCGATAGAGTGGCCCCAAACACTGTGCCCCCCTCAGAAAAGATGGTTCAGGAGGAACTCCTGGTTCTCCCATGGCTGGACTCTCACTGCTATATGTAGTTGTTCCTCTTCCATCAGTAGTCAGATGAAAATGCATCTAGCGCTTGTGGTGGAAGGAAATTAAACCAACATTTGGGATACTGGGCAAAATATACCTACTGTGGTATTAATGTAGTTTTCAGTAAATGGCTGCAGTACAGTGCCCGAGGACCCATCTCCACTTTCCGCCTTCCATCTCTAAACTAGAACTAAACCTGTTCCTGAGTCTTATCAGTCGTTGTCAATGTGACTTAAGCGGTTAAATAAGAGGCTCAATGTGAAAACCATCTCCCCAAAGTCAGAGAAATGGGATGTGGATGGCATGGATAATAAATTGTAACGCTAACCGAGGGCCATGGCGGAGAGATGGCTCTGTGAGAGGACGAAACAGCCATAAACGAAAAGATGTACAACAATAAGTAACGCATGATAACAGCGATGACAGCTGAAGGCTCGGCCCCGGCTTAAGACAGGCCGAGGGAGTAAGCCACGTTTGAACTGCATCCAAAATGTCAGACACATATATTCAAAAATTGTCAGATTAGGTGTCCAGTCTGGGTCACCTTGAGGCCTCTGTCAAAGCCTTGTGTCTGAGGGGACTCTGCTGAATCAGATAATGTTTCCCAGGAGCCAACATTTAGCTGCACTTTTGAACATGCCAGATTGAAAGAGAACTGCAGTCTGCTCCCAAAACACAGGTCAGACCCAACCCCCATTTACCCCCGCCGACCCATCCATCCATCTCCACCCCGCGCTCTCACCCCTGGCCCTGCAGGGCAACCTCGGCCTTCCATCTGTTGTCTGCAGCCGGGAGCAGCCCACTTCCCCTGCCATTCGCATTTACAATTCAATTAAAAGCAGCAAGCCCCTTCTCCCTCCACCTCTTCGTCACGGCTTCTTTATCTGAATGAGCACAGCAGAAAGGCCCCTGCCCCATGGAGAGATGCTGTCATGACACACATGTTTTGGGCCATTCGGGACTAGAACAAACTCAAGCAATCCTGGAAATGTGCACTGCCATAAGCGTGATAGAGAGAGGCAGACCATGAGTGAAAAGAAAACCGTAATGCTGGCTTGAACAGAGAACAATACAAAGTGGAGAAGTGGAGCAGACTTTGCATTAGAATAACATATAGGCTACTGCAGTTATGTAACACGCTAACTGTAACTGAAAAGTGAGCAGCAATTAAAGCAATTAAAAAGCATTTTAAAAACTAGTATTTTAATATGAATATTTTGTTTTATGAGCTCATATATTTTCATTTGAATATTTTTGCACCTATTCCCAGTTCAAGAATTTGCACTGGTTAGACAAGTAAACTCCAAAGCCATTTACTTGCTTAAGGACTAATACAGCATTTGTCACCCAAGTCCACCCTGAAATCCAGTCCAGTAGCTTGATTTGCTTTGGGTTAGTGTCTTCATTCATCCAGGCTGTGGACTGGAATAATTAGGGCTGTGCTCCTGATACCTGATCAACAAATGGTGATTTATGAGGTTGTCTGCTACAGGGGAGCAGTATCGATTCAAAGACTGCAGAGAATAGCCCTTTAGACACATGCCCGCACACATGCACTGTATTTTGGGTGTCACTCTTTTTGAAGTGATGGCAGGCGGTGTCTAATAAAATCCATTTTCGCCACTATTTTACTTTATAATGCTGATTGTACATTTTAAGTATTGATTTCTAGAATAACATCCATAAGGTACTGTACACCAGAATCCTGGCTGGAGGATCCACTCAGCAAGAGCAGAGAGAGAGTCGGGTCTGAGGCCATGGGAGGTGGGGAAGGTTTTTTCTTTAAAAAGAAATAGGCCTAAATGGCCGTATAAAGTATGACATACTGTAGAGACACAACAATAATGCCCCCTTTAAATATGAAGGTTGAAAGTTAAACATATACATTTTGTATTAACCTGAATTCCTTCAGATGTAAATTTAGATTTCTTTAATTTTTGAGTTAAATATCAGATTTTGTGCCGCTCAGTGCTCGAGTGGCAGACATGCCTTCATGTGTGCAGACTGCAGCGTCGTGAGTTCAGTTTCCCACTATTTGGTCTGTAACCAATGTCACCTTAACATAACAAATGTTTTCTTATTAAACAAAATCGAAACCAGACTTGAGTCCATCCATCTTCTTCTACAGCAGTCTGAGCAAGGACTCCCAGAATTCCCTCACTCCAGACACTTCCTCCAGCTCATCCGGAGGGACCCCAAATGTTCCCAGGCCAGCTGAGAGACATAGCGTGTCCTAGGTCTTCCCCAGGGCCTCTTCCCAGTGGGACGTGCCTGGAAAACCTCCTCAGGGAGGTGCCAAGGAGGGATCTGGAACATATGCCCAAGCCACCTCAGTTGGCTCCTCTCAACACTGAGAAGCAGCGGCTCTCGGAGTTCCTCTACTCTGAGTATATAAGCGCCTCACTGTATCTCCAACACTTATCCACAATCTTGTTTTCTTTTGGTCATCACCCAATGTTCATGGCCAAAAAGTGAGAGTAAGAACAAAGATTGACTGGTAAATCAAGAGCTTTGTCTTCCGACTCTACCCCTTTCTCACCACAACATTGCAGCACAGTGACCCTATCACTGCAGACTCTGCACTGAGCCACCTGTCAATCTCACCCTCCAGCCTTCCCTCACTTGTCAACAAGACCCTGAGATAAATGAACTTCTTAGAGACAGAGGAGGAAAAGACTCCCCACCTTCTCTGGTCGAAAACCATGGCCTCGGATTTGGAGATGCGAATTTTGGATTTTTTCGGCTTTTGGACTGCTCCTCCTGAATCTGAGGTTCGACTATCTGTTTCACTCAGAATTATCATCTCTGCCCTGATTTCAGCCACAGTTTAAGATGTATGTTAAAGATGTACAGCTTAGTCTATGGTTTTAGGTCAGTGGTAAGAGTGTTCCACAGTCTCGGTCCATTGAAGGAAAAACTGGACTGTCCAAAAGATGTTCAGAATATTCAAACAGCACAATCTCCACTAACAGAGCCTCTAGCCAGACAAGAAAACAGTGGTGACACATGATTTGTCAAACAGTTTCAATGGGAAAAAAATACACATTTTTAAAATGTGAAAAGATAACACCAGGCCTAACAGCAAAGTAGAGTTTCTAGAAGGGGTAGTGAACAGCTCACCGAACAGGGACTCTCATGTCAACTCATGGGCAACAAAAGAAACACCTGGAGAGGGGTGAGTGGCAGGAACAACCTCCCCAATGAACCCGAGCAGTGTCCATTTACTGGACTACAGTTTGTCCACGACAAACAGCACATTCAAGCACAAGGGTGTCCATCAGTGCACGTGGCACCAGGACACCCAACCCAAGGTTTAAAATCGACTTTGTTGTTGTGTCATCTGACCTTCCACCTCCACCCCTGTCTTCACTCGGGTGAAGACAGGGGTGGAGATGTCACCTGGTGGTGACTTGGCAGACCTAAGCGTATGTGACAATCTGTTGGTAGCGTCTTATCAACCCCACTGAGTCTTGTCAGTAGGGTCTTCAGCTCACACCTCCATGAGAGCTTCTCCCAGATCCTGGGGGAGATTGGGGACACCTCCATTGTTGTACCTGAATTATACTTTTTTATCAAAAGGCCGATCTCAACAATTCACAAAAAAACGTTTTGGAATTCCAAGTTTATGATGCTGTGAGGTGTAGCTTAAGTAAAATAAAACCTCAATTTTATAGTCAGCGGTTTTTAATGATTAATTTATCTTTCTGTGCCATTACCCCGCGTTTTAACGTCTCTAATTTGTAAGTGCTTTACATCAGTGTTTCCCAACCAGGGGTATGGAACAATTACCAGAGGGTACGTGGAACTTTATCTGAATACAATTTGTGTCATTAGTTGTAAATTTACCATGTTTTTGGAGTATCTTGGACCATAAATATAAATAAAACAAAAAAAATGAAATACTTAGAATTGACAATATGCGATTAGTAAACCCATTTATTTGCCTGAAACTGAAATTAAGGGGTACTCTGAGGGAGAGACAAAGCTTACAGGGTACTCAAGACAAAAAGGTTGGGAACCACTGCTTTACATAACAGAATAAATGCATTAAAATCACCAAACGGATAAACACATAAGTTATCATTATTAAAAAATACTCTAAAAGACAAGAGTACAAATAAAATCCTGAACTGTTTTAGTGTAGATTTGAACATTATTGGGGTAGAGGCCTGTTTCACAGCTTCAGGACGACTGTTCCAGATTTTACAACTGAAGTGCTTTAGTCCTGACTGTGGGCACCAGCAGGAGGCCGGTCCCCGAGGTCCTCAGAGTGTGAGATGGTTCATATGGCACTCACATGTCAGAGATGTACTAAAGTCTGAGCCTGGAGCCAGTGCAGAGACCTGAGCACAGACTAATGTGTGAGTACTTCCTGGTTCTAGTCAGGACCCGAGCAGCAGCGTTCTGGATGTACTGCAGCTGTTTTACAGCTTGTCTGCAGAGGCCAGTGAGCAGCCGCTACAGTAGTCTAACCTACTGGAAACAAATCATGGATAAGTCTCTCCAAGTCCAGTTTAGACACTATACCTTTGATTTTGGCATTGTTTTAGATGGTAAAAAGCTTATAAGTGTGATGTGGCTGTTTAAGTCAAGTCTGAGTCCTGTGTCAAATGTCCAGTTTGATATCCACGCATCTGCCACATTACAGTGTGTCAAGAGTAATGTCATGTTTACACAAAGAATGTAACACTTAAGTCTGAACAGAACCTCGTTTCACTGTAGCATTATGCATTAAACATTTAGTTAAAATGCTAGTTAACATGCTATCACACATATAATGATACTTTTGGCAAACATAGATATGCGACTCCTCATTTACCTTGAGCTTTTGACTTTCAGACATACTAGGAATTGTGCTACTCAAGTTATTTGCTCTCTGCAGCACAAATAAACTAACTAATAACTCAGTAGTTTTTACTTTCATTTTAACGCAGTAACCCAATACTAAAACACACGTGCTGCAGTGGAGGGTCTGTAGTTTGCAACCTCTGCTGATCCAAAACGAGTGAGTACACATGGTTGTTTCTTACCCCGCGTAGCTGAATGCCTCTTCTAATCTATTTCTTATTGACTACGTGTATAGTAAATTGTGCGTAGTTACTGGGATCTTTTAGTTTCAAATCAAGGCACCTCAATTGTGTTCCCGGTTTACATGCATTTTGAAAAAACGGTTTAAATTAGAGTAGGCAGATTTCTTGTGTGCAGACAAACGTAGTAACTGACATTCGCAGCAGACCCGTTTGTGAACTTCAGCTCTGCCTTTAACACTCTCCTCTGGACTCAAGAACGTTCATAACACCTGTCTCTTTAAATAACTTTGCACTATTCATCTGACCATAACTTATTTTATGTACAGTATGCCTTTTATTTAACCATTTTTATTTTACCTTTTTTAGTACTATTATTCATTGTGATTGACAATGAATGGGAAAAAAACCAAAACGTTTCTAATTCTTATTGAAATAAACTTCTCTGTTATTTAAATGTTTTCACTGGTTTATTCTGGTTGCTCACCTTAGTCATTAAAATTACATTTACATAAACCACTCACTACACTACTCCCTTCTTCACTAAAGCTAAATTACTTGACATTCTTAAATGTTTGACTGCTCTTTGACCTGCATGTAGACAGGGAACAGTGGTTTGACAGGTTTTGGGGAAACGGTTGAATTTGGTTGTTTGCTGTGCTGGAGTTGTCTGTGTGTAAACGCAGGGACTGCTGCACTGTGGACGATAAAGTGTAGTGCTGCTTTTCACAATGGAGCTTGTGCCACACACTGAGCGGCTCCTGTTTCCAGTCTCCATGGAGACCGCCTATTCCACCAATCAGAGTGCACGCGGCGAGTTCAATTTGTTAAAGGGACAGGGCCCCCTTTTTCCTCAGCGTATTCAAAAATTGATTTTGGTAAGTCACATTTAACAAAGGAACAATACTTATGATTTCAAACGGCTTCTGAATACCAGTGACTGCAATAGTGGGAAGATATGCATTTATTACAAATAAGTAACGACCCTAAAAGAAAAGTGTCAATGTATCAAGTGTTAAGTGCAACAAACAGAAACACATATTTATTATTTCATTAATTTAATTTTTTAAAAACAAGGCATTTTGCAGTTTTTCATTTCATGAAATGAATATGGAATGTTCCCTTTTATTTCCCTTCTGGACCTGACCAGGACCTAACCAGGACCCTCTGGACCACACACCTGGACCTTGTGAAGCACACAGGGCCCTCTGGACCAGATCTGACAGTTTGCTGTAACATTCAGTAAATATTTTATCAGTTCCAGCTGATTTGCTGCAGTATGATGGTCTATTATGAGTTCATATTGCACATAAATAAATGGGGAAAAAGCATGTGCTATTCAACAAAAAATATATAGTTTAGTTTGATTGAGACCATCAACATGTCACGAGTATGATGTACATAAAAATCCTAACATTACTATGATATACAAGTACCATCTTCAAACTAGCTTGAGGTGGCTCCCCAGGACGCTGTTCTAACATGCTGGACTACTGTACAAACCTGGTTTGAATCAAGGCATTTGAAGTCTTAAAGAAGGACCCCTTTGCATGCAACAAAGAAATGGTAAAGGGACCAAGTGCCTGAACTTTCTGAAAGCACATAAGAACATTCCTATAGTGCGTTGTACAAAAATATGTCAAAATATATTTTTCTTTTTAAAAATTGAGGTCTGGTTTTATTCAAATGTTCATTAGGCTGCTCAAATTGTATTAAAAAAGTAAGTAAACAAATTATTTGGAAATGAGGTGACCCTGAAGTGTGTGGTTGTTAGGACAGAAGCCTGTTCTTCTCCAGTGCTGGTGACACTCTACAGGAGCCCAGTGCTTTGTCACCACAGACTCTGTATTTCTCAGTGCATCTGCCTCTCTGCCTAACAGAAGCATCACTCCTCAAGGAGGTACTCTCTGAGGTACTCTATCGAGGAGGTCTATACATGACCACTGCAGCAGATTCAAATATAAAACCTTCCATTACAGCTGAGGATATAAAGATATTGCATTGAAGTAAACTTGTCTGGGGTAGTGGAGGCTGAAGTCTGCAGCCACATCAGAGGACTCTGACAAAGGTCATCCAAAGTCTAAATCAGTTTTATGAGGTGCCTGAATCAGAACTGATTTAGATCTAATTCAATAATAAACAATGGCTAATATTAATAAATACAACCGTGCCAGTGAAGAGTGGCTCTGTCTGACCACAGTCCACTGCTCCAGGTATTCACAAAACCTTCAGTATGTGAACACCAGGTCAGAAAAGTTTGTCTCTAACCAGTCCCCTGCGATCATTTCACTCAGTTCCGGAGTGCAATAATCTGGGAATTCAAAATGTGAGCCCATGCTGCCCTCGCTATACGAGTCCAAGTCCTTGTCCACAAGAGACAGGGAGAGGTTTCCTGAATTGGGGTTCCCCAGCTCTGAGCTCGAGCCCAAGCATAAGTCAAAGAGCAGCTCATCCCTGTCCCCTGCAGAGGACGATGTGGAGGAAGAGGAGGATGAGGAGGTGGACGCAGACCTGGAGGGCGCGTGCTGCTGCTTGGTGATGTTCTTGATGTTATAAAACAGTCTGCTCCCGCTGCTCCGCACCTCTTCGTACATGCTTGTGCCCTCGGACTCCACTGACGAGCTCAAAGTTGGGCTCGCGGGTACTTTGGCAACATGGTAAGGTTTAGAGCGCTCCTCCTCGCGCGCGTAATACTCGTCCTCGGAGTCTTCGTCCTCCTCGTCGGAGAGTTCACTTTTCACTTGAACTTTGTAAGTGGGGAACACGCAGTCATCGTATCCGTGCGCGTGCTTACTTGGGCCCTTGTTCGTTTTGAGTTTTGCGCACTTCTTGATGTTGACCTTAGTCAGTTTGCCGCACTTCTCTGGAGAGGGAGCCAAAGTCTTGGAGTTCTCCTGTTTCGGTTTCTTCTTGGGTCTGTATTTATAGTCTGGATAATCTGCCATGTGTTTTAACCGCAGCCTCTCCGCCTCACGGATAAACGGGATTTTTTCCGTGTCCTTAAGCATCTTCCATCGCTTTCCCAGCCGCTTGGAAATCTCCGCGTTGTGCATATCAGGTGACTGCTCCATTATCTTTCTCCGTTCGATCTTAGACCAGACCATAAAGGCGTTCATGGGTCTTTTAATGTGTCCGTTGGCCGTCTTGCACCAGTTCGGATTGATTGCCACGGGGCTGCATGCCATGAACTCGCTCTCCTCTGAGTCGGTGGCCTCTCTGGACATGCTCCCGTCCGTCTCTCCGTGGTCCATGTGCTGCACCATTCTGTCTGCACCGGTACACGGAACTCGTCTGCACTCTATCCTGTCTCTGTGCCGACGTCTCGTGTGGCTCTGCTCCCTTTTCAGAGTTCCAAACTGCCTTCTTAACTAGTGCTGGGCTTTTGTACGCGTGTGTGTGTTCTCTGCGTCACGCCGGGCGCACCAACCACGACTCTTCCACTCCGCCCCAAGGACTACATCCAAGACTCCCCTAAACCCCCGTGTGCCTGCCCCCCTTCCTGGTAGCCACCTCTGGAGAATAGGGGGCTGTGGTACATAATGTCTGAGACGAGACAAGAATATTAAACGCAGTTTGTACTCAGCCTACAACGTGTTTCTCAAACGAACATCACAACTACAGTAGGTCTTCACCCCTATGAGTAAACCTTACCTTTTAATCCGAACATGGGGCAGGATGTTATACAAAGGGTAGCAGACCTACATTTTGGTTGCATTGTGAAAATTTGAGTACCTCACAAACCAATGCGTTTCGCAGATGGAACACATTAGACAAAACCAGGGAAAAAATAAATACAAATTTCTCCTAATGTAGACCTTTAGTCTTAAACCCCTGCTCCCAATTTGAGAAATATAGGTCAGTGGTACAGGAAATTCCACATTAGTCATTACTGCTAGTTATAAATTATAAACATAAGAAACACTGTGATACACACGAAACACTGTAACGGAGAGCTCTTCTGTCTAGGTGATGGTTTGAATTGATTTACCCTATTTAACCTGTTAATAATACTTAACATTATATATGCATATATATATGTATATTACAATTTGAATTACATTATGTGTCATGATGATTCTGCAAGTAATTGTGCGGGCTTTGCAGAGCTAGATGGAGGCCATGCATTGATTTTATTCATGTAAGCAGCACAACTGTCTGTGTGGCCAGACACCGTGCACGCGCTCTTGCCCCTCCCCCGACAGCCTGCAGGAAGCAGAGGGGTCTGAGGCGCCTTGCTCTTTTCATCCTCTAGAGGGCGCGCTTATCCTCAGCTGCACTGGAGTAGGTGGGCGGGTCATGGTTTTCAACAGTTCAGCCCTGATTTAAAAAACTGGACTGAATGCAAAACCCGAAGCTTGAGAAATGAACATAGTTCACCTCTTGTTTTTTCTCACCTCAGTGTAGCTTTGAACAAGGAGTATGCGACAAGTAGTGTATGCATACCCCACACATTTAATGTTGTATTTAAATCCTTTTTTTTTTAATCTAGAAAGGTGACATGGCTAAATACATTATTAAAATGTTACCATATTTAGAAATGTCTCATTAAGTTTGTCATGATTTAAAACAGTTTTACACTCTACTGTTTCTAAGAATCTACACACATTTCCCCCCCAACCCTCTTATGCCACAGACCGTCCCTTTGCATTGGTGGCTATGCTATTAGAAGTTTATTTTACAGAATATTTTCACAGTTAGGGTAAGGTTAGGGTTAAGGTTAGGTTTAGAAACAGATTGTTTGAGTTTAGGACTTTGGGGTAGGTAAACTGACCGGGTTTCAGTAGAATTGTGTTGTAGAAAAAAAAAGGACAGCTTCACTGAATGGTTATCCATATGTTGCCAGCTCAGAGCATGACAGAGGCTGACCAATAAGACCACATTTTTATGTTTCTATTTAAGACAAAACCCCTGGCTTGATCTCTCTAGATTGGCAGATCATCTTGGGTCACATAAATGACTTAATTTCTTTTGATTAATAAAATATGAATATGTCCACAAAGACTGTAGATGTCTGCAGGCTGAGGAATGGTCCATTTCTGGTGAGTGTGTCCTCACATGGCTTTGTTTCTCTATTTCAGGACTCTCTTTTGGTCAAGTGGGCAACACATGCCTGGGAATAACATACACTCCAACATCTGGAGCATGTTTTGGGCAGCGAGTGACATGGGCGTCTTCCTACAACCTGATCAAGCCAAGGAAAGGAAAGGTACACGGGCGTGTTTTAGATGAACTGTGACTTTGATAGGCCGACAAATAGGAATATACATTTACAAAGGTGTTGTTTAAGACTATTGTATCAATTTTTCCCCATTATCTGGGGACCCCCAGAAATCATTTCGCAACCCCCATTGGGGTCCCGACCCCTAGTTTGAGAACCACTGCCCTAGACTGCACATGCACCATGCACCATGTGCAGTCACATGTGTTTGTGTCTGTATCCTATTGCAACATACTTAAATAAACAAACAAATGTATTAGTTTGATAAAACCTTGGATGTAGATGTTTCCCCACTGGTTCAACACACCAGCTCACGTAAACAGAGGAGGACAAACCTCAAACTTCCTCTATTTTCCCTTTTATTTGCCTTTCCACAAGACATATGTAAATACTGTCACACAGGCCTCTCTTCATGCATACATGTAGGGTGTTCAGTCTGACCTGTGACCTTCTCTTCCTCTGCACAGCTCAGTATGTCCTGTACCTGTCAGAGGGCACATAGACAGCTCAGTGGGTTTGAGCTGACTCCTGTGCTCGGCCTCCTGCTGCTGACAGGTGCCATGCTGCTCATGTGCACAGGCTGGCAGTGTGTGCATGTGTCAGTGCACATGTTAAGTGTGCAGCACACGGGGTCTATGGGGGGATCCAGAGGTAGAAAGGTGATAAGATGCACTTGTCAGATGTATGCTATAGTCCCGAGCAAAAGTCCAGACCAGATTAGACCAGATGAATAAATGGAAAAAGTCACATTTTGCATGGTTGGATCTTGACAAGGTTCCAAGTAAAGCTTCAATATGCAACAAGAAATGGGAGTGAGATTAAAAAAAAAAAAAACTTTGAGTAAACATTTTATTCATTCATTCATTCATTTTCTACCGCTTATTCCCGTTCCCGGGGTCGCGGATGACTGGAGCCTATCCCAGTGACTTTGGGCCTTAGGCGGGGTACACCCTGGACAGTGTCCAACTCGTTGCAGGGTTAACACAGAGACATGGACATTGACAGACAATCATTCACTCTCCATTCCTACACTATGGGCAATTTAGTGTTTCCAATTAACCTGAACACAGTCATGTCTTTGGATGGTGGGAGGAAGCCGGACAACCCGGAGAGAACCCACGGTAGCCGCTCTGCCACGGTGCACCCTAAACATTTTATTGAGAACAACAATTAAACTGAATGAAGGCCTTCCTTCAGCTGATCAAAAGTTTAGGATCACGTGCCTTTAGAAGCCCAAATCTGTTCAAAAATGTGGATTCAATGTCATTTTCTGTCAGGTGTTCACACTGTCATGATGTTCTGATAAGAGAGGCAAAAAAACGTTCTGTTTTTGAACGTGGTCAGGTTGTAACCATCACTGCTGAGGTGGGATGCAGAAAGACGTTTGGAATTTCTTAAAAGATCCTGAGGGTTATGGAACCAAAAGTTCAAGTGGAAGACCCAAAAAAAAGACACCAGTACTGAGCCAGAGGATCCGATTGGCCATCCATCAAGACACTGGACGATCCTTGACCCAAATTAAGGCTGTTGCAGGTGCCAACTGCGCCCAATAACCATCAGATGGCAGTAACAGTACTGCTGCACTATCAAGGCCTCACAGACCCTCTGATCCAACATGGGAGCAGGGCTGATCAGACAGGGAATGGAGGTGCACCTCTTGAATAGCTTGACTAGGTTTTGTTAAACGGCCAGAGCAGAGAGAGGGCCACACATACCTTCCTCTGTTTTTAAGACTATCCTCAGCCTCTAGTCATAAATGCCCTGTAAGACCTTTCAGTGAGCATGCACCAAAGCCCCCAATAGCATTTCTATGCCTGAATAGGAGGGTATCAGCCAAAGTGACCCCAGCGACCCCTTGCACCTCCAGCGCTCATTGTCCCTAAGTCCCCAGTACCCTCAGAGCGAAAGAATCCACTTTACCCACCACTGGTCATCCAGCTCATTGGTAGCAGGTCAAAGGTCAAATGGGTTGTCAAAGCATGAGTGTTTACAGCTGCGTCAGAGACACAAGTAGACCTGTGTCCCAGCTCACAACCGTCCCAGTGGCAGACCTCCAGAGTAACCACAGTGCCTCTGGTCTGCTTGTTTATCAGAAAAGCTCACTCATTAGCACCTCTCCCTAATGCATCTCGCACTGTCTGCTCACTGACCACTGAAGATGTTCACAAACATTTGGTCAGACTTAAAGAACCGGGCATCTGTAATTCACCTTCTGGCATGGTTCAGCTCTGTGCCGATGTCACCATGCACAATCAGATGACAGGAGTCACTCACAGGACGAAAGACAGGAACAGTATTCCGTGTTGTGATTTTGGGCAGATGGTGAGGTGTACAATTGGTGTGCACAGTTTGACTGGTCAAGTGCATGCTTTTATTTACGTGTGCTCAAACCTACAGGCTAAAAGAGGAAGAAGGCGCACACGTTGAGATGATGTAATAGTCTATTGATGAGTGATGTTCTCATTCAAATAAAAGTATAATACCTAAATAAAATTCCTGTTATAAAAGGAGAGAAAGGATAGAAGAGGTTATTGATTTTCAGAGATAGGAACCTAACTGTTTGTAAACGATGTGATTGACAGTGGAGTGATAATGGGGTTCTTGCAGATGGGCTGAAGGTTTTTCTGGGACACAAATCCTGAGACAGTACTATTAGACTCAACATATCTGTTTGTTTGTTTTTTAAAAGACCCATCTTAAACCCTGTATGAATGATGTTTGAGGTGTTTTATCCTAAAAGGGCCTGAAACAGTGAGCAGCTGAGCTTTGATTATTCCACTTCTCAAATGTCAGTGAAAAAGATGATGAATCCATTGACAGAAGTGTTCTGGAGAATGTCTGTGTTACACGATGACTGATGAACTGAAGAAGCTACGTGCTTGTCAAAACGTATACTCTATAATTTTTGTCCAGTTGACAGAATTGAAATGTCTTTTGCTCTGTGTTACATCGTGATTCAAAGATTTTTAAAAATGGCCTCTTCTTCTTGTTTTGGATGAATAGCCGCACTGACAGGCCCAACACAGCGCAGCCAAACTTGCTTTAATTCCTGATTTAGCAACTCTAGGCAGTGGTTCCCATAACGTTTTGATGGTAGTTGTTTATGTCTGTAGAGATTTGAAGGAAGCCTTGGTATCTTCTGATGAGGATGAGGAGGACTTTACTGTCTGGCAAAGCATGATTGATGCTCCACTTTAAAGGGGAATTTAACAGCACCTCTTCAGCACTCTATGCCTACCCAATTATGCCACTGAGCTGGTAACCTTGAATTTATGTCACCATGGCAACAAAACCCTGGTCATGCATTATGGATACCATTGAAATTTGACACTGCAAGCTAACACAAAAAGAGTCTGAGACTTAATCAAATCAGCCCATTCTGCATGACACAAAGTGAAGAAGGAGCTCCCATTGTGCAGTGGCTGAGGCTGGAGAGGCAGGCAGGCCCCGGGAGGGTGGCCTATGCAGCAGCTGCGAGCCCCCGCCTCGTAGTCAGCCCCATACACATCAGAGGCCATGCTGACAGATGGCCCTTATTGCAAAGACTTCCAACCCAGGAAGCAGCTGGGCTGTCCGCTCACCTTGTTGTCATGGAACATTGAGCAGAGAAGGAGAATGGTGACGCAGAGCTGAAGTGGGTGGTGTGTGAGGGACTGTGGGTCACCTCAGCCATGTCAAAAAGCAGAGAAACTTGTGGTCAGATTTATCTGTGGTAAAGAATCACACTAAATGAGGAAGATTTGCACACACAAAAAAAGGAAATAATAATAATAATAACCAACCAACTTCCTTTTGTTACATATCTTGTCATTTCATGATAACTTCTTCTCTGGTAATTTGTCTTATCTCATAATACACTTTTGTATCATGTTCATGAAATTACATTATACTATCACACAATTTTGGGGCAATTTTGTATCGCATAATTTCATGACAGTATCATGTTAAAATGTTTTTTTAGCACACATGTGGCAGTTCAGAGTGGCTGTACTCCACACTGTGACTTCAGTAAATTGCTGCCTGCTCCATAAACAGCCCGAGAGCTCTGTGCCCTCAGTAACCTCGTCCTGACATATATCACACCAGGAGTTACAGGGTCACACTGGTGCTGCCTCTGCTGCTGTTTGGATAACTTTATGTAAATCAGCTTTATACACAATGATAACTGCTTCTGTTTTAACGGGTCCCTGTTGTGTTGTCTGATAGGCCTCTTGTGAATGGTCTCAACACCATGTACAGAGTGTCATGGGACGCAGCAGCTATTGCTCAGGGAGTGTTGTTTGTGGTGTAGTTTAGCAGTTTAAGGGGACAGTGTGTGGTGTAGTTTAAGGGACAGTGTGTGGTGTAGTTTAGTGGACAGTGTGTGGTGTAGTTTAGTGGACAGTGTGTGGTGTAGTTTAGTGGACAGTGTGTGGTGTAGTTTAAGGGACAGTGTGTGGTGTAGTTTAAGGGACAGTGTGTGGTGTAGTTTAAGGGACAGTGTGTGGTGTAGTTTAAGGGACAATGTGTGGTGTAGGTTAGTGGACAGTGTGTGGTGTAGTTTAAGGGACAGTGTGTGGTGTAGTTTAAGGGACAGTGTGTGGTGTAGTTTAAGGGACAATGTGTGGTGTAGTTTAAGGGACAATGTGTGGTGTAGTTTAAGGGACAATGTGTGGTGTAGGTTAGTGGACAGTGTGTGGTGTAGTTTAAGGGACAGTGTGTGGTGTAGTTTAAGGGACAGTGTGTGGTGTAGTTTAAGGTACAGTGTGTGGTGTAGTTTAATGGATAGTGTGTGGTGTAGTTTAGTGGACTGTGTGTGAACATTATATGTTCAGTGTAAAACACACCTAACACAAGTCAAACTCAGTGCATTAAGATGCTGGGATAAAAGCTGATGCTTTATTCATGACTCACAAAAAACTGTATCAGGCACATACTAGTTGTAATAAAACAATTCAATGCAAATTCAGCAGCCCTGCCTTTGACTGCAGCACCTGCTAAATAGCACATCATTGGGAGTATGATTTGAAAAGGTATGGGGGTATAGACTGAATGCTCCTGTCCCACACTGCATGGAGCACCGGAAATAGGAGTTTCAGCCAGCATTCAAATTTGAGTTAATGACTGGACAATGACAGTGCGATGGCCTGGGGAGGCGTGGCTGTCCCTGAGGACACTGCACAGTAAGATTCTGGAAGACAAATAGATGGTCAATATTTGCACAGTAAGTAGAGAGAGAGAGTGTGTTGAGGGGGGTAAAAGGGGTGCATAATACTTGGGTAGAGGGCCTCACACAGCCACACACTGCACTGCGAGGAACAGATGGGGCCTGATGAATTCTGAAAGGGAGGCAGTACCTGCCCTCGTCACCAAGCCACACAATTATCACACAGCTCTGGGTTCATTGTCGATTAGAGTGGCAGTTAAAGGCAGGCAGCAGCTGAGGCAGATGGCCTGGATCTGAGGGGGATGGGGGATAACCCCCCTCCCGTTGCTTTTGCATGGGCCTGACACATCCACAAACCATATCTTGCAGCATTTGATTAATTATGGTAATTAATATTTTTTAATTCCTGTTTTTTTTTTGTTATTTCCTATTTCATGTGAGGTTGTTCTCTAGAGCCAGCTGCCATGTGGACTGCAGCTCATGTCCAAAGCTATATGCATGGGATGGGGTGGAGGTTATGTGTCCTGAAATCGATAACTTCAATTTTGGATAATGCTCTCAGGGTGTCCAGAGTACTCCCACTGGGAGTGTGGTGAAAGTGTTCATTACAAAAGACAGATCATATTTCAAATTAGGTTAAAACAATATTAATTGATACTATGATAACTTAAAACATGCATAATGCTAAATCTTCAGCTTGTAATGATCTAGAGATGGGTCTCCGAGTGCTGTATGCAGCACTGCTGTTGACAGGTTGCCCCAGTACCATTGAAGGATGGGTCAAATGCAGAGGATTATTTTACCCACAGTGATAAATAAAGTACACCTTGACTTACTTACCTTAACAAACAACAATTGTAAAATTGCTACGAACAGTGTGTACCGCTTTAAGCACAATTAGGTCAATGCCACATATACTCTCATTTTCTGATCACTGTCTATAAATGTGAGCTATCTCTTTTTGGGGTTCTCCTACGCTCATGAGCTTCGCTCGCAGCACCATTCATCATGGGAGCGGGCTCTGGGGGTGAAGCAGTAGGGGACTTGGCACAGACAGCAGACACACTCCACTCTTCCAGTCACACAAAAAGCTCCTGTTGTGTTCAGCACAAGCCTTCTCGGCTCTGGCCCTGGCTCTGCCCCTGTCCTCTGCTTCTCTCTACCCAGTAGGGCATCCTTCCTTCTACTTTATTCCACCAATCGTGAGCCTAGCGTCTGGGCCGTCCTGATAAACAGGAGATGTAGCAGCCTATCCATCTGGCTGCCGTGGGCAAGCCAATAAAGAGAGAGGGGCAGAGGTCCTCATTCATAACAATAGATATTAACAAAGCTAACAGAGCTGTTCAGGGGCTCGAAGAGAGTGGGACGGCAGGGCCATAGGCCTAGGGGCTGGAAAGGAGGGGTAGGCGGTCGCCAGGCAGAGCTATTTTCAAGCCATATTTATTAATTTATTTATTTATGTGCCAATTGCTATTTCTTTGAACAACGTGGGTCGAATACAGACCTTTGAGGAATACAGTTTACAGTGATGAATTAAAAAAAGTTTGCAACCAGTTAAATTGTTTTTAATTACAAATATGAAAAAATATATATTTCTGGATATTGTTCAGCATTTAAAGTGTTTACACTTGTAAGCAGTCAGTTAAATAAAAGATCATATAAAAATCTACTTTTGTCAGTTAAAGTAAAATTTGCTGTTTCAGGATTGTGCTCCTGTATGTTCTGCAGGCGGCAGTGAAAATGTACAGGGGGATGTTGACAGTGGTTCAGGATTGTCTCCAGTCTGCAGAGACCTCTGAGCTGAGGTCCTCTCTCTGTTGAAACAGGAGGCACTCCATAATCAGCACAAACATGATTTTGCTCTAGAAACACAACTCAATGAACAGAAATGATCAGAATAACACTTTGTGGCTGCATTAGCAAAGCGGTTTTACTGAAACACTGGTCAGGGAAGAATACCAAAGTAACACAAATCTGTGAGAGGACACGTCCATGTGGATTTGATCCAGTCATTTTTGGAGTTTTGGTGCTGTTGGTGCTGCAGACTGGCTATAGGTGGTCCTGTGCACAAACATGTGGCTGTTACCATGTGACTCCATGTGTGTGAATAGTAGTCACTGTATTTACATGTCCAGGGGACTGTGGAGGCGTGCAGAGCCCTGCACACAGGTCGACGTGCCATCTTCTCCCATAGTCTTGGCCTCAGACTGAGCAGAGTTCAACATTTACTACTGGTTTATGACTTCTGGTTTCGGCTCTCAGAAACTGTTGTTGTTTAGATTTGGAGTTTAGTGTTGTGTCCCATCATCAGGACTACCTGTTCTACCTCTTCACATTGTGCAATAAATATAAATAGCATACATTTATTGTATAGCTCATATAAATGCAATTTCATTTTTCAGACTGTCTGTATTTTTGGGCTTGTATGCTGCCTACCTGCTTTCCGGGCGGCCTCATGCTGAGCCAGCCGTCCTCCTGCACCTCTGCAGCCCCAGCCAGCTCACTCCTCCTTCTCTGTGCCGTGAACACACTGCCCCCTAGAAAAAGACATTCATCTTGTTCATGACTTTGTTCTGTCCTGCTCACCTAGCTTCATAATTGTATTGTGACAAAAATGCTTTCAAAGACAATGGCCTGCACACAAAGCATCCACAGTGAATGCACAAAATAATGTGTTTTTCCTGCACGCACACAATTTAGGAAACACTTTCTCAACACAGATTTTGATTTGCAGATGTGAACCTCACCAAGCACTGAGGAGCCACCGGACATATGCCTCTCTGCTGGCCCCATCTGGCCACTAGTGGTACTTTCAAATTCCTCTGACAAGCACACATGGGCCAACTCAAACATAAACAAGATTTAAAATTATTAATAGCCCACACAAACAAATATGTCTTTTAACTTTGATCAATGGAAAAGCAGACAGCACTAACCAGGTTTAGTGCTTTACTCTGCCTTCCACTGAGGGGCAGATGCAAAAGGACAGAATCATCAGAATAGAATCGTACAAACAATCTTGAACACCTCAAATATTTGAGACAGTTCTTCATACCATCTGTGTGTGCTGTGTTTGCCATTGAGTGACCTGCTGTGGAGGCGCTGGTCGTATGGAAGCGCTTTAAACCTCTCTGCTCCCACAGCCACGTAGTGCTGCTGGTTTCTGAGCTGAGCCGGGCCGGACAGAGGCCGCCCATCCATTGTACAAAGTCTGAAAATATAGCATTCTTTATTCCATTTTGCCATTGTGCTATTTTCTAAAAATGTATGAGGTTGTAGGCACTTTTTTAATATTTACACAATTATATTATTTTTCTCCCACCAAAAAAAAAATATTCCCACGTATAATCTAGTTGCCTTTGTTGGGTTTGTCAGTGTTGTGAAGTATGTGTATAATTAGAAAAATCTTAGAAACCCAAATCAGAGCTTCTTGAAATATGAAATGATCTTACCTGTGTACTGCTCCAGAGCGAAGACACACTTTCTCTGTCACCATGGACAAAACATTGTCCCAGCTTTTTAGAGTGTACTTTGGTATACGTATTCGCACTGGAGAAACCAAGACTTCTCCGTTCGTAAAGACACTAGGAGACAAATCAGAAATGATCACAAATTATGTAAATGCATATAAACAAGTCTGTGCTAAAAACCTGTTCTTACTGTATTGTGCAGGTGCCATCTTTAGTTTTGCTCCAGCGAGAAGACGCTTGGATCCTGCTGTGGACGACGGGGTGGATCTGAAAGTCACAGAAGAGGTGAGTACTCTTCAACAGCAGTATTTGTCAAAGCTCTCTTTCACTCTTTTAGGTGGTAATTTATTGCTGTCATGTATCATGTTACTCTTACAGGCAGCATCTCTCATAATTACGCAGCTCCATTCAGGGAAAAGGGGTATTCTATTTCAAGAAGACACCTGTCAGCGCTTCCCACAGATTTATGCTGATTTAGTGGCACAGGTAACCTTACTGAACCATTTTATTTTTGGAATTAAAGCATTTATTGCCTGAAAGGTGTACTCCTACTGGTCAAAAAACAGCATTACAATCACAACTGAATCTGGGACACCATTAGCTGCCATAAATAAACATCTTTTTGGTTTATTGCCATATGGATTTAGTCATAGGATATGGTAACCAAAAATAAGGAGCTCCTTCTGCTTTCTGATAGAGAGATGATTGGCTATACTAAATGTAAATATTATGAAATTTACAATGGACTTCATATCTAAGCACACAGATCGATAATGTTTATTGAAAAGGTAATAAACCTACACTACTTTGTTGTTTTAGACTGGGCCACCATAGGCCTTTCTATACAGGGAAACACTGCATGTAAGATTCAAAGCAGTTTAGACCGCTCATGATGTTTCCTGTAATAGCTTAGGCTGAAATGAAATGCATGTAACAAATGTGAGAAAGCTCTTTACCTGCTCGTCCACTTTAGTTTGTGGTTTCCTGGCTGTTATTTCAGAGTAACTATGATGCAGAGGGAGAAGTCAGCAGTTTTGTTCAAACGCTTTCTGCTGTGTTTAAACTTCCACAGCTCCATACTCACTGCAGATGTTTGAAGCTCTCATTGCCCGCTGCCACGTACCGCCCGCCCGCCTCCACCTGCTCCAGCCGCCGCACCCTGAGGCCTTCCACCGTGTAAAGCTTCCGAACCGCTCCAAACTGCACCGCCTGCCCTGCCCCTGCCCGCACAGACGTCAGGTAATCCAGCAGAATATCCAAGGTGGACAGTCGCGGGTTCACTACTATTTTCCTCCCAATGAAGTATCCGTCTCCATTCCTGTACACAGTGATGGTTTTAGTATTGGGGAGCGGACCTGTCTTCATTTTGTGGCTGCTCTCGTAAAAACTCCTCTCAGGAACTCAGCGGCGGCAAGTAACAGGAGAGAGCATCTGATATGTAAACCAATTCTTCACATGACAGCTCGGCCCAGCATCCAGGAAATCTATCCAGCAACTCTGCACGTGTGAGCATTCATCATTCTGTTGTCTCTGGTCTTTTACCTCCCGATTGGTTTCTTCTGTATTATTAAATATGCTCAGCTATTGTTGCAGCCAACGCCTCATGCTTGTGAAGAAAAGAATGAAATGGAGGTCCAATTACTTTAATCACAAATTTTAATGTGTAATATATATCTTAATAAATAAACAAAAAAGCCTTACATTCTTTGACAATGTGTTGATTCACACACCGTTTGTCTGTTCCAAATGTATTCAACATTACAATGTTCAGTCATTGAAATTAACATTTTTATTTCAGCATTAATTATTGATTGCTCCGCAGAGTTCATTGCTTTATAAGAACTATGCCATACATAGTCCAATTATCTTGTAGATTGACGTCTGTGAGGCTTAGTCTTATCACTGACGCAGCAGGGATCTGTTACATGTGGTGTATGGAAGTGGAGCACTGGACCACCCCTTCTTCTACCAAACATGAGTTTCTCTAATGTTAAGGTTTCTCCATTACTAAAGATGCCCTCCCATGATTCCTTAATGCTGATGTATCAGATGCTGTCCTTGGTGAACTCGCAGACAAAGTACATAGTAGGAGAGCAGGACACGTCGGTCCACTCCCCGGAGGGCAGCAGGTCCGTGCAGTCCTCGTCGTCGTAGGCATTGTTGGGCTCTCCTCGCCTCCAGGCGCTGAAGGTGCTCATGGGAGACGAGTCCACGTAGGTGAACACGCCCTCTCGGTCCACATCGTTTAGGCCAATGTAGACCCTGCTGACGCCCGCCTCCCGGAGGTAAGCAGCGATGGCTGAGTTGGACACATTGTCTTTGGGCATGGCCAGGTGCCCTCCCCTTGCCTGGCAGTACAGCTGAGCGTCCCAGTAGCGCTTCTCCTCCTTCACCAGCAGATACACCTTACTCTCGGTCTCTTTTATGCCAGCGACAGCTGCAGGGGAGGGCAGGGCTGAAAAATGAGCACTTGGATTTCTATAATTTTTGCTTTGAACACTGAGTAAGCAGACACATTGTAAGAAGCAAAACATACCATTTTTAATGAATGTCAGTTCAGAGGATAAGTGGGCAACAAGGAGGTCCATCTCTCCAATCATCCTTCTTATTGGAGCACACTCACAGGGCAGACCTGAGGACATAAACGCACTTGTGTACATGTGCATGTATACAGTCTCCACCTTAAATATGCACAACAAATATGCTGCAACGGACCTGGCTCTCCATTTGGACCTCTTGGACCAGGGTCTCCCATTTCTCCTTTATTTCCTGTTTCAAAAAGGTAATAAATGTAAAAGTTCTCACAATCAAATTAAATGTGTCCAAAAAATGAAGTTAAACAAGCATTCCTTTGGAACCCACTACAACTTTTCAGTGCAGATAAATGTGTGTGGAGCACTTATCTACTCGGCCAATGACCTTTCATTCCACTGGGTCCCACTTTTCCATGGCGTCCCAAAACTCCTTTGTGCCCTTTAATTCCAGGTGGACCTAAAAACAAAAGTCCATATTATTAATACATTTAGTTTTATTACTGTCATTTGTCTGTTCTTGAATGTGTGCACAGACAGTGTTTGTGTGGCTGTACCCATGTCTCCTGGAGGGCCCACTCTTCCCGGTCGTCCCGGGGCCCCTTTCTGACCCTTGTCCCCTGGCTCTCCTGGGCCGAAAAAGAGACAATAGGATGCAGTAGAAAAGCAAAATGTCACACAGTGCACATAAAGTCCCACCTTTGAGCCCTGGGACCAGAATCTGAACAGTGCAGGACTCCTCCGGCTGCTGAGCGTGACACGTGTGCATCAAAGTCAGTGTGGCCAGGACCACGGCGGGCAGCAGGAGCACGGGTGGAGTCATGCTGCACTCTGAGTCCCCTGGAGTCAGCCTCAAGAAAAACATGAAAGCTCAATACTTGTAAGTCAAAAGCTTTAGTTACAGAAAAGCAGTGCAAAAGGAAATATATAAAGTAAAAGTATATGTAAAATAATCTATTTCAATCAAATAAAGTTGTGAGGTCTCACCTGTGGACGAGCTGGGGCCAGTTGGAGCTGCTGTCCGTGTGGAGTGTGGTGAGTGTGTGAAGAGGCTCTGAGGCTGTGGCAGGACAGTGATAACGCTGGAGTAAACAGTCAGATTAGCCTGCTCCCAAAAGATAATTGGCTGGGAAAGTATTTAGGGGCGTCCCAAGACTGCAAGGGTCACAATTTCACGTGTTCATTTATTGGTAATTTAATCTTTTAATATGTTTATCTTCATATTATTATATTTTTAAAGATTTGTTCATTTTTTTGCACATTGTTTTTGACTGCACCATGCATCTGTTTGCTGTCTCTTTATTGTAAATTAAATTGCTGTTCACCACTAGATTACTGGATTTCTATCTGATCTCAATCATTTTTTTAAGTCTTATGCAGTCTTCTTTTAATATTTGCATTTCAGATTTGTGCTTTTTGCATGGCTTTAATTGTATTTAACACTTGTTTCTCTCATGCATTGCCACTTGGTGGAGCTATTGCCATTGCAGAGGAAAAGTATCCGTCACGATTCAGTTGAACAAATGAGAATGAGTGCAAAAAAGCCGGATTTTAAAACGTTCAGTTTTTCTCACAGAAACAGTCATAAACGGTCAGTGTAGGCCAGCAGGCGCATGCACATGTTTTGTTCGATCATTTATATAATTTCAAAGTTGTATGTCGTATTGTTTGTAATTAGATAAGACTCTGTTCTGGCCTATCAGGTGTCCTCATTAGAACGACAACCAGTGGAGGATTAAGTGACTTCTTCTAACGCTCCTAGTGTTGGGTTACTGTCTGAATTATTTAAGAACCTTGAGGCGCAGAAATTGCGAATACACGATTGTCAACAATTCGCAAACAGAGCGATGGTGCGGGTTGTGTTCTCAGTTGAGAGGGAGGCCGGGCTTGTCTAAAGGAGGCAGGCCTCAACAGTTTTGAGCAGAGCATCCTTCAGACATCGGGATGTTCTTCAGGAGTGTTTTCAGCAGCAGCCAGTGCTGAGTTGCTGTAGTAACAGTGGGCCAGCTTTAATAGGCCACAATAGCATTTGCATTAACGGCATTAAAGCACAGATACGATGTAAATGAGCCGACACAGGATCTTACAGTCTGTCCACACACCTCTGGTGCCGCTTCAGTGACGTCATCGCGCTCACCGGCTCAGGAGCCCTGCAGGAGCGCACAGCACTTCCCGGGACAGAGACAGGAGCAGCTCTGCCGCGCATGAGGAGGACTCACTGTGTCTGACGGACCGGGACTCTCTGAACATCTGCGCCTGTGAGTAAAGCTTCAGTCTTCGCAAGTATCCAGATAGTTTGTGAACTTCGTGTTTGAGGCACAGTCACTAGCCCAGCCTGAAGCCTCTCGCAGGATAAGCCATTTGATTTGTTGCCAAAGACAGTGACTTCATTAAGTTGATTTGGAGCTTAATCAGCTCCTGTGCACAGTTTAGAACGGCTTGGCTCGGCCTGTGTCATGTGCACACGCCCGACATGGCTATTATGTGTTTTTAGTGAGTTTGTTTTTGGGACACATGATGTCATATTTAAAAAATAAATAAATATATAAAAATATAAAAACACAGATGAAACTCGAAACTCAATTGAAAATACATACTCAAAATGATGATTATTTTACATGATCTTGATGATGATGATATTCAAACAATTTTACAACTGTAGCCAACATAAAAAAATACATTCTTGCAGGCCTATATATCTTTGTTTGTTTGAAGGTTTGACTGTTAAAGAAATCCAAAAAGGTTTGTCATTTTTATTCTCAAGCTAGTATTTACTATTATTATTTTGCATCCCTTTTAGCAGGCCAAGATATTCTATGGCCTGCTAAAAATAATCTGATTTGACCATTTAAAAAAGACAAACCTGCTGAACCGCAGTAGAACAATAAGGGCCACATCATGTAAAGGTGGGTTCACTTCTCAGGACACACAGTGAGTGTGTGTTCTGTTAGCTGTCCCATGTCCTCTCAAGCAGGAAGAGGAAACTGTCTGTTTGTGTGTCCCACTTCAGGGCCCAGCCTCTGCTGCTAACACTGAACTGAGGCACACTGAACTTTTACTGTCTAACAATAAGAAAAGTAGACCACAGAGTGCTCTATATCAGTCTGATTGTTTGAACTGAATATATAACAGTGTAACAGTGTTGACTGTAAGAGTGTGACACTGTTGTTTGTAGTTGGTATTTCTTTTCTCTTAAGAGATCATTTTTTATTTCAGTATCACTTGTGTTGTCTTGTTACATCTCAATGCTACACAAAGTGTTGAAGGCCTTACTGGATTATTTTGGTGTAAACATTTGACCTTTGACCTTAAGGATGGTTGGTTGGAGCACCAGCTCATTTGTTTCAAGCAAACCACAGGTTTCTCAGGGAGCACTGGTGTTGTGTGGAAACGCCTTCAGTTTGCTCTGACGACAGCAGTCTGGTTTAGAAGTTCAATGCAAACTCTGTATCCTGATTTGCATGATGTACATCATTCCTGTTTTGCCTATTGACATTTCCTCATTGTTGCCTTGTCCTCAGACAAAAGACAACAGGTGAGCCATGGAGGACGGGAAGCCAGTGTGGGCACCGCACCCCACCCATGGGTTCCAGCTGGGCATGATCGTAGACATCGGGGCTGACGCACTGACCATCGAGCCGCTGCATCAGAGAGGAAAGGTGTGTCTCACTCATCTAACCACGCTGCACTGACACTTGTCGTCTGCACAAGCCTCACTGAGGCAGCTCCAAGTGAATGAGGTGCTGAGGGGATTTAAATACAATGATGTTAAAGTGAGGCACTGTTAAACGTGATAGAACTGACTGAGTAATGAAGTACAAGTCATTACGAAGGGAGGCTATACATTCTGTTCTGGACAGATTGGTTTCTTGTAGAGTGGGATCTTGTACTATACAAAGTTATTAGGTTCTTTAGAAATGAGTGTGAATCATACAATACAAGGACAGGAGCCCTACCAGAGGTACAAGCACTTGTTTGAGCTAAACATATGTCAGGTTCAGCTGACGAGGATGAGGCAGTGTCGTGTTGCTGTGGGACTTCCTGAGCCGGTCAGTGGGGCAGGACTCAGACAGCAGCCGGTCACTGAAGATGGTCCTCTACTCCTCTTCCTCCTCTCTGCCACAGATATCAGCCAAAGAGACACTGATAGAGATATTTCACTCTGAATCACAGGATCATTATAGCACCACATGCATATGCAAGTGTTAATAAAAGTGGCACCCTAAATTTCATTTGATTGACACCTTTCTGTATGTTGAGAAAAGAACCAAAACGTGTGGACATTTTTAAATATTTCAAATTTATTCTCTATTTGAATCTTCTGTGCACAATTTCGTACATAATTTACGCCACACATACTTCCAGAGCGGACAGACGCTGAAGCTGCTCCAGACATTTTGGAGCAGAGTGTCTGTGAGCTGCCACATAAACACAGGGCTGTGAGGTGATGTGTGAAAGAGGAGCCTCTGTGTGCACTGAGCCATGAATAAGTAACAGTAGCAGCAGCAGGCGGAGATAGTGTTGCCCAGAGCAGAGAGGCTGATTAGGGACTGAAGGCCACCTGCTGCTCCTGCCGCACCTGCCCCACCTGCCCCACCTGCCGCACCCAAGACACTGCCTGTTTACTCTCACCATGACATGCGCTACTATTCACTACATGGAATATAACTCTTTTATTGCTCTTCAGTTATGGTGCAATCCCATCTGTTTTACTGTTGCTATAATACTAAAACTCATGTTGATACTTGATACATGATTTCAGTACCACAACAATTGTAACAGAATGTAATATTCAGCAGAAAATATTAGTGATGTCATGATACTAAAATGTAATACTCAATTTGAATTCTCAGTACTCTATACCGATATTGATAACTAAATAAAAATCAAAACAAAAAACCAGTGGACTGTAATTTTCAACACAAAATAATATGTCTGTCTCTATCTTTATGTTTCCATATACTACTTCTGATAAAGCTCAAGATCATTCTAAAACCAAACAAACTCATTTTGTCCTGTTTGTTATTTTTTTAGTATTGATATTTGTTCAAATGATCTGGTTTTCATACTACCTTAAGTATCGATGAGTATTTGATTTTCTTTTGACAACCATACAAGATTTTAGTAGTTTCTTTAATATAACCTTAAATTAAAATGACCCACAAATTGTCCAGTATTGTCCTGTGACTTTTTTCCCCAACTTTGACACATCCAAAGGAGAAATTTTCTCTTGTATCAGTTAGTATCTGGGTATACATTTTTTATCAACCATAATTCATGTTAGTTACACCTATCTCTACAGGTTGTTTCTGTGCTATGGAAACAGTTGGCAGCCACTTTATGGTCTATTGAATTTCCCTGGGGAATATGAACTGAATTGAATGAAAGGCAGGCATGTGATTGGCCGTCGTAGCAGCTCATTAGCAGCTCCTCTTGTTCACGGCAGTACAACATGTTTTTGTGCTGCATTCGGCCCGTGTTCAGAGCTGGGGAGTTCACAGGGGGGAGATATCTGTCCTCCTCTTGCACGTTTTTAGTGGTTTAATAATGATCTTATTATCACATGTTTTGGAGGGCTTTTCAGATCCTGTTGCTCTCTCAACAAATTATTCATAAGTTTCTGTGTTCCTGTTGTGGCACAGTTGTTCCGCTGACTTTAATTCCATTGGCTCAGACTTGGAGACAGAAACTCATTTAAGATACAAACCTCACCAAACAATTAGTTATTTGGTGAGGCATTGTACGAATGCATAATTATATTGCCACAAGATTGTACACAAATGTGAAAATTTATCTTGTGGCACTTCTTTCCCGTGTGTTTACATTTAGCTCAGAAAAAAAACAAAAAAAAGAGTACTGGTGAGTTACACATCTTGAGAAGCTGTAGTTCCAAAAAGCATATATTATGAAAAAATTTGTGACGCCAAAATTAACGCCATTTTGTATCTCATCTTGTCTTGTGGAAATTGTGTCTTGTCTCTTTCCTAATAATTAACAGAGATTACATTATCCAGCTCTTTTATATTACTATCCCACAATATTTCTTATTGATAAGCCTCATGATGAATGCAAAATATTTTTTTGCAGACATTTCTGGCCCCTATGAACCAAGTTTATCCAGCTGAGGAAGACGTCAACAAACATGTGGACGACAACTGTAAGTTCTGCCTCATGTCCCTCAGATTCAACCTCAGCACTTTAACCACTTAACAGTAAAGTCTTTGAGATTTTTGAGATGTTTTCTTCTACATGTGATGAAACCCATATGCACAACAACACATTAAAAAATAAAAAATATACACATCCAGCTTATTTACCGTATTTTCCGCACTATAAGGCGCACCGGATTATAAGGCGCACCTTCAATGAATGGCCTATTTGAAAACTTTGTTCATATATAAGGCGCACCGCATTATAAGGCGCATAGAATAGAAGCTACAGTAGTGGCTGTGGTTGCGTAGTTGCGGCTCAGTATTGATCCATATATAAAGCGCAGCGGATTATAAGGCGCACTGTCAGTTTTTTGAGAAAATTGAAAGCTTTTAGGTGCGCCTTATAGTGCGGAAAATACGGTAGTTTAATTACCACTGCTTCATAAGATATAAAAAGATGGCTAAAAGGAGTAGTAAAATAGAAAACACACATTGTTTGTACTATAATGTGAGACAGATCCATTTGGGGATTGGAGGTTGTATTATTATATTATATTATATTGAGTTTGTCCCTCTGCCCAGGTTCACTCATGTACTTGAACGAAGCCACACTCCTCCACAACGTCAAAGTACGCTACAACAAAGACCACATCTATGTAAGTTCTTCGTCAGAATCTATTGTTTTGTTTTTTTACTTTGCATTTCTAAACTTTTATGAATGCCTTGGGGGTGGAGCAGAACAGATACCCGTCCTCTGAACACTGGAATACAAACAGTCTTAGGTACAGCACACCACAGACACCAGGACAATAGACGAGTCCATCCATATCCCCTCCTCATCCTCGGGGAGAAACAGCATCTGGCAGCCAGCGCTCGTCGGGCCCTGCCAGAGCTGTGCCTGGGCCCAGCCAACTGTGCCACTGAACACTGTCTATGCATCACTCTGCCCAGAATGTTCCACAGTGTAGCCTTACAGTTACGTGTGTGTTTTTATTGCTGACAACAGTATTATGGAAAAGTGTTTCTGTAGAGTTGACATAATATGCAAATCAACTTTTATCATCTTACCTTTGTTATAATAAGAGATATGTTCCCCTTTTTTGTGTTCACTTCCCTACACTAACTTATTACAAACTCTGAGTTATACACGCAAAGTTCAAAAATGTCATGTAGCCACTTTTCAAAAATAAAAACACAAATGTCCACTGCTTGCCTGAGGGAAATACAACTATAATCTTATCAATTCTACTTTTTGAACAGGAAGTCAGTTTTGCTTTTTACAATGAACAAAATCAATCAAAAACAATAATCTACTTATGTTATAGTTTAATACTAAGCGGTAGAAAGCCTTGTATGTTGTCTTTAATGCCATACAGCAGGGGTGTCCAAACTTTTTCCATCCAGGGCCACATATTGAAATATAGACCAAGCGGAGGGCCACAAATCAATCGTGAAACGTTAAAAAAAGCTGCATTTATCTGATGTTTTAAGCGCCACCACATCTACATTCAGTCTCATTGCCTTAATGTCAGGTCTGTATTGCACCAAAATGTTAGTTATTTAGGTTAGAATTGTTGAAAATCTGAAATGTGCTGTAAAAAGTACTTCTCAGGACAATGTGGGCCAGTTCACCAGGAAGCCTAAGGGCCAAGAAAAATTGGTCTGAGGGCCGCATTTGGCCCCCGGGCCTGAGTTTGGACATGTCTGCCATACAGTGTAACATTCCACGCAATGAATGAACAAAGCAGTAATACAATATCTCCACAGAGCCAAGCAGCAGCACATTATATTTAACATACATTTGTTTTCTTTTACAGACTTACGTGGCTAATATCCTGATAGCTGTCAACCCTTACTTTGACATCACCAATCTCTATGGTCCAGAAGCAATCAAGTCCTACAAAGGGAAGTCTTTGGGAACACTTCCACCTCACGTGTACGCGATCGGTGAGCTCAAGCTACTCTTATATTCAGTATGGAGCCTACTGTATTTTAAAAAGAGATTTTTGTGTTGTGATTTTAGCTGACAAAGCATTCAGAGACATGAAGGTTCTAAAGATGAGCCAGTCCATTATCGTGTCGGGAGAGTCTGGTGCAGGAAAGACTGAAAACACAAAGTTTGTTCTCAGGTACACAGCAAAGCTTTTGGTAATGCTTTATTTCTTTTCTTTTCTTGTTTTTTATGTTGATTTGAACGTTGCAGATATCTGACAACAACTTATGGAACTGGTCAAGACATTGATGAGAGAATTGTTGAAGGTGATAATAAAGAGCGACATTCATAATCATACGGAAAAACTAAACTGTGCTAAGTGCTGACAATATCTATGTCTGATTTTGCACAGCTAATCCCCTTCTGGAGGCCTTTGGGAATGCCAAGACTGTGCGGAACAACAACAGCAGTCGGTTTGGAAAGTTTGTAGAGATACACTTCAATGAGAAGGTAGAAAGTGATTACCTTATACAACTCAAACTCTTAACCCCAGTCAACATTTTTACCCAGCTAACTTGACTTTTTCTTTTGGACATCGCAGAATGCAGTTGTAGGAGGATTTGTTTCCCACTACTTGTTGGAAAAGTCCAGAATCTGCGTTCAGAGCAACGACGAGAGGAACTATCACATATTCTACAGACTGTGCGCTGGGGCCACAGAGGACCTCAAGAAGAAACTCCACCTGGACTCACCAGACCACTTCAGGGTGTGTGCACAGACCTTACACTTTCATGTTGAATAATGTGGAATTGTTTTCTGTTTTCTTAGACATTCTACTGTTTCTCTGTGCATTGACAAAAAATATTCAATTATAGTTTATAAACACCAAAAGACATTACATTGTGTTCTAGACATACATAATAATCAGCTTTTCTCATATAGTACCTGAATCGAGGATGTTCAAGCTTCTTTGCCACTAAGGATTCCGATAAACAAATCCCACAACATCGTAAAAGTCTTGAGGTGAGGCCAATAAAATTTTATGGATTTAATGAGATGTTGAAGTTACAAATTTGTGATTTAGTTGATGATAACAGTCACCTTGTTCTTTCAGAGACATTTGTATGAACTAATTTGCAGTTTTTTTCACGTTACCATTAAAAAGATTTAACAATGTTAATTATAGACTGTTGTATATTGTGTGAGAGTTGATGTTTCTAATCTTATGTATCTTCCTTTCCCACTGCCAAACAAAGGACACCAAGGTAATGTGCCCTTAGCGTGAGCTGCCCTGTTTTAGATCTGTAGGAGTTTTGCATGACGCTGATGGAGCACGCAGGGTGGACTGCACACTACTCTACATGTGCATGTGCTGACTATGTCTTAGTCGATTAGCTGGTGTATTTGCTTGGGTATGTAGCTGTAAATGGTTGTGGTTTGTGTATGTTGGTGGTGGTGGGTCACACACACTACATGGCAGTGGATCTAACTCTGTCTGTGGTTTGCAGCACATGAAGAGCGGAGCCTTGAAGGACCCACTGCTGGATGATCTGGGGGACTTCACTAGGATGTGTGACGCTATGAAGAAGATCGGCCTGAATGACACAGAGAAGCTGGACCTCTTCCGAGTGGTTGCTGGAGTTTTGCATTTAGGCAACATTGACTTTGAAGAAACGGGAAGCAGCTCTGGTAATAATAATTAGCAGAATATAAACACAATGGTAATAGTAGTTACAAGTATGACACAGTGCCTGTATGTCTTGTCTTGTAGGTGGCTGTGTGCTGAAGAACCAGTCCAGTGACTCTCTGCAGTACTGTGCTGACCTGCTGGGTTTGGACCAGGATGATCTGAGGGTCAGCCTCACCACCAGAGTCATGCTCACTACAGCAGGGGGCGCCAAAGGAACTGTGATCAAGTAAGTACGTCCAAGTGGGTGACGCCTTACAGGACAATGGCCATTACTTTAAAAAGTAAAGGAGTGCTGAGGGGGATCAAATGGCCACGTGTCAACCATAGGTCATATAATACAGTCTATGGTGTCAACATGGATGTGTGTAGTGTAGTGTGGACAGGTATTAGTGGGCGGTTATTTATCATATTGTGGGGAGTAAAATCTGTCCACTCAAACGGGACAAAAATCAGGTACCCACCAATCTGATTTAAAGTTATGTTATGGGGTGAAATATGTTAAAGTTACAGTTTAGGTTAAGGTTAAACAAGTAGTGACTATGGCAAAAGAAAATTCAAAATGGATTTCAGTCATTTATATTATTGAGTCATTGCTTATGATGTGTGCAGAATGCTTTAAAGAAAAGGCTGAGACAGGGGAGATTAGGACAAAGGTTTGGTTTTGTTGACAAAATAAAATGTTCTTTTGCCATGGAACCGACCTGCACAAGTCGTAACTATGGTTAAAGTTAGTGTTAGTCTTCAGGGAATTAATGTAAGTCAATGTAATGTCCCCAGAAAGCATGGAAACCCAACGTGTATGTGTGTGATTAAATCATGTTTGCCTGGCCTGTGGCATCGTAATTTTCTCACTGTGCAAGCGAACAAGATTTGATGAAAAAGTGGTACCAGCCTGGCGTTAGTTGTTAATGGTGTGGTGCTTGAATAGAAGATGAATATTTTAACAGGGACAGATGCTACTTTGGCCCGAAAGTGTTTGCTCCATATAAATAATGGAGGCTGTACCTAAAAAGGCAATGATTAAGACCTGGTTCTGTGGCTTAGGGGCAGAATTGAGGATTCAAATTATAAAATGGCAATTCACAATGTTATAATGGGTTTCTTTCATTTATATTAATGCGTCATTGCATATAATGTATGCAGACAGGTTAAAAAAAAAGGAAGAGATAGGGGAGAGTAGAGGACATATAAAGGAGGAAGGAACAGAATGACAGGTGAGAGCTGTCACCTCACAATACAATATCTCATTATGAACTGTTTTACTGTTCAAAATTCTGAGCAGGTTCAGAGCTGCTGAAGCCAAGGCAGGCACTAATTATTAAATACTGCAGAAGAAAGCTATTAGAATGGTTAACTCTGCTGATTATTATTCCCCAACAAAGCCTTTGTTCAATGAATTAAATACATTGAAATTTCAGGATTTAGTTGACCTTAACACAGCTGCAGTGATGTATACAGTATGTTCATAAGTATTTTGGATGGACACAATTTACAAATCGCAAAGGTTGCAGTTTTTTAAGTGCAGGAATTTCCTCCACAAGCAAAAAAATATCCAGTTTTATTCTGCATTAAAATGACTGTGCCCTGTAGTTTAGATTTGTTAAAACATGTTCTGAAACAAGCGAGACAAATGTGATTAAAAGCAACCAAAATGTTGCTAAAAGCGAAAAAAAAGTTACTTAAAGCAACAAAAATATGACAAAAAGCAACAAAATTTGACTAAAATGACAAAAACGCAAGTAAAAGCAGCAAAAACATGGCAAAGAAGCAAAAAAAATTTGACTAAAAGTGTCAAAAACATGACTACAATCAGTTAAAACATGGCAAAGCAGTGACATAAACTTGACAAAAAGTTTTGAAACACATGATTCTTTTATTAGTTTGTTTGTATTTCAATCTTTTTGTCAATTCTCCTGGTTGTGTTTAAAATGTGAACTCTGAACAGAATCCTACTATTAAAAAATACATTGCAAATCTTATGGCAAATTCAGTTCAGATTTCTTTATTTTTTTAATAATACCACTAATACTAATTCATCACATTTGAATTCCCTTTGCCCCCAGGGTCCCTCTAAAGGTGGAACAGGCCAACCATGCCCGGGACGCTCTGGCCAAAGCCGTGTACAGCCGGCTCTTCGATCACGTGGTGAGGAGAGTCAACCAGTGTTTTCCGTTCGAAACCTCCACCCACTTTATCGGAGTCCTGGACATTGCGGGTTTTGGTAAACTAATATTTTGTCATTGTCTTTAAATCACTGTACACATTATTCATAGTCAAATGTTGTTGTTTCTTCTATCTGCGTATGTCACACATTAGAGTATTTTGAACACAACAGCTTTGAACAATTCTGCATCAATTATTGTAACGAGAAGCTCCAGCAGTTTTTCAATGAGCGGATTCTCAAAGAGGTAAGCGGTGTAGTTGATGTTTCCTGTCCTCTTGATTCTCCATTCCTCTTAAACACCTTTGCTTTTGTCGTGCAGGAGCAAGAGTTGTATCACAGAGAAGGTCTGGGTGTGAGTGAGGTGCATTACGTTGACAACCAGGATTGTATTGGTAAGCTCTCTTTATTTACAATATTTGTTATGCTGCCTTTTTGCGCTAAACGCACGTGATGACTGGTGATAACATGTAGCTGATGTTTCCAGACCTTGTGGAGGCCAAGCTGGTGGGAATCTTGGACATTCTGGATGAGGAGAACCGTCTCCCTCAGGCCAGCGATCAGCACTTTACTGTGGCTGTTCACAGCAAGCACAAGGACCACTTCAGGCTCTCGGTGAGGCCAGATCAAACCGTTACATTTGCACCAAACTGTTTAAGCAGACATTAGACCAGGCTAGGTGTACACTGGAGCAAACATCCAATTCAACTGTTTGAATAGTTTGCTTCTGCTTTCAAATCAACAAATCATCTTATTATTATTAATTATTACACATTTAAAGGTGCTTTGCGTGGGATGTTCCACAGTATGGCATTATACAATTTTTTTTTCTTTCATTTTATTTTGTTCATTTATTTATTTATTTATTTATTTGCAATAAAAAAATTGGTATATAAATAAATGCTAGACAGATCATTTTAATACTGTGAAACATTCCAAGCAAAGCAATAACATCTCCATGGAGACAATAGGCCCTTTCCATGAAACCACCAAGCTAGTTCGACCACTTCCTGCTCCATGTATCGCTTGTTTAAATTGTGGATTGTCACTGTAAACACAATGCACTCTTAAAATCTATATTATACTTGTGAGTAATTACAGTATAATAAATCTTGACTATAACGACCAAAATTACACAAAAATTGCACCATATTACTGGAAATGTGGTTATAAATATTAAACATTTTCTGGGGTTGGACCCCCAGACTCCCCAATTCTGTCCACTCAAAATTCTTTGATAAATAAATGATACATTGGGATTTGTTTCAGATTCGACTCTCAGAACTGCTGGCCCCCCCACAAAAATCTCACTCCAAACCGTGCTCAAAACCTGTGCTTTTATAAACACACGTTTCCCCCGGTGACATTGCTGCCATTATTCATCTGGGACTCGCTCTCCGCCGTGAGATCTCTTTCACTTTGATTTATTTAACAAGACAAGGCTAATCTCCATAGAGGACAACCGGCGTAAATTAAGATTCCCACTTTTACTAGCCTGGTGCCATTGTGAAAAGGGCATATAAGGTGCCAAATCCTACTTATGAAAAGTTACATAATGCACTTTTAAGATCCTTCTTCTTTTTTTTTTTTATCTATTATTGCTTCAATGCATTCATCATGACTAAAATGAAAACCTGTGTATCCAGTAACACAGTGTTTCCCAACCAGGGGTACGGGGACCCCAAGCGGTACTTGAGCAATTAGCAGGGGGTACTTGGAATGGTTTTATCTGAAAAAAGTGTCATTAGTTGTAAATTTACAAACTTTACGGAGTATCTTGGATGTAAAACAAAATATGTGACAGAAATAATTGACAATGTGCAACTAGTAAACCCATTTATTTGTCTGAAACTCAAGTTAAGGGGTCCTCTGAGTGTGAGACAAAAGCTTAAGGGGTACTCAAGACAAAAAAGGTCGGGAACCACTGCAGTAACAGACTAAAATGTAAAATTTCATAAAATATTTAATTTCACTGTTAGGTTCCAAGGAAATCAAAGTTGGCCATTCACCGGAATCTGCGCGATGACGAAGGCTTCATGATCAGACATTTTGCTGGAGCAGTTTGTTACGAAACGGTAAAACTTGTACCACAGTAGCTTTATAGTACGGTTTTTTGTAGTAGCGACAGTTAAGTTGACATTGCTGTTTTATGATCGCATGTGCTTTGCATTTGTCCATCCTTCGCCCACACAGCGGCGCTTTGTGGAGAAGAACGACGACGCCCTGCACATGTCCTTGGAGTGCCTGGTGTGTGAATCCAAAGACACGTTTGTCAGAGAGGTGTTTGAGAACTACAACAGCACCAAAGACGTCAAGCAGAAGTCTGGCAAACTCAGCTTCATCAGCGTCGGCAACAAATTCAAGGTCGCTGCAGAGTCTGAGGCTGTCTTCTGTTGCTTAATTTCCCCGCTGTGTTTTGCTTCCACTTCAACATTCTCCTGTAGACTTCCTTCAGCCTTCCTCTTTCTTCCTTCCTTTGGGGGATAAAACAGGATGAAGTCAAATCAAGGTACAGTTTTAGTGCCAGACTTTCTCTCCAAACAAGCTTTAATCCACACAGAGTTGAAAAGCACCTAATTACAAATGTTACTATAACTGAGGAACTTTTTTGGATGATTGTAACTTTTTTAACTTTGCTGTAATTGTGTAAAATTCTAGGCATGTAATTGTACTTAATTACTTTAAAACCATAGGAGTAATGAGTGCAAGTCCAAATCGTCCCAGTCCAGTTGTCTCACAGTTGTCTCTGCACCTCGCCAGCTCTGATTGGCCAGAACTCAGAGAATATGTGGATTGTAGCTCAGATAAAATGAAAGAAATTAAAAGAGTGGTTTAAGGTGCTACTAAAATAGCATAAAATACTTACTTTTTTCGTTTAAGTCAGGTTTAGGGAGCAGTTTGTAATTGAGTACATTTTAATCCATGTAACTGTACTTTTATGCAATGTGGTAATATGCACCAAATATCTTTACTATAATAATATTTCCTCTGATGAACAGACTCAGCTGAACCTATTGCTGGAAAAGCTCCGCAGTACAGTAAGTATCCACCTTTTCTCATACACAAAGTAGTAAATGTTATGATCAATGAATAAAGCTGTTGACTATGATTATGTAAGTTTTTTATTTTTTTTATTTAACCTTTATTTAACCAGGAAAGTCTCATTGAGATTAAAAACCTCTTTTACAAGGGAGTCCTGGCCAAGAGGCAGCAAAAAGTTCCAGACATAGACAACAAATAAAATTACATACAATTATTAAAAAAACAGTTACAATTAAACGAGTTGACCTCAAGTGCTCTCAGTCTGGCTTTAAAATCATTTAAAGAGATAAGTTCAGGGAGCTTCCAGCTTTTTTGTAGTGTGTTCCATGAAGTGGGAGCAGCGTGAGAAAAAGCTTTTTTCCCAGTTCTGTGCTCACATATGGAACACAGAACAACAGTTGTTCATTTGAACGCAAAGAAAAAAATCAACACTTCTCCTCGTTAGTAAATCACCGATGTAGGAGGGAAGCAGACCAAGCATGGCCTTATAAATAAAAGTAAGTGTACCAATGTCACTGCTTCCATGTGGACAAGGATGACCAACCAACACGAGAGGACAGTTCACAGTGATGCGTTAACGCTCTACAGTTGGAGATAAACCTCAGAGCAGCAGATACACAGTGTCCAAACTGTAAAGACATTGAGCTGAAGCGTTCATGTACAAAAGGTCCCCGTAGTCTAAAACAGATAAAAATGTTGCTGTCACAAGCCGTTTTTTTTTACCTCAAAAGAGAAACAACGCTTATTTCTAAAAAGAAAACCCAATTTCAGTTTTACTTTCTTCACAACATTTTTGATGTGGGGCTTGAATGTCAAAAAATCATAAAGTAAGACCCCAAGATACTTGTACTCATGTACTTGCTCTATAGCGTCTCTGTGAAGAGTGAGGATCTTAGGGAGATCTACTTGCACCTTTTTGGTATTAGAAAAGAACATGAGTTATACTGTCACATACACAGTTAGGTAGTCCAACATACATATCGGTGAAGATTAGCTCTTAATGTAAAGTGAAATGCAGAATGTTTTTGAGTGATTTTTTTGCCCTGCGCTCTCAGGGCTCCAGTTTCATCCGTTGTGTGAAGCCCAATCTAAAAATGGTGAGCCACCAGTTTGAAGGGGCCCTGATCCTGTCCCAGCTGCAGTGCTCTGGTAGGTTCTGAGCTTGTTGATTGATTGTTACCTAAATGGTCATTTGAATAAGTATCGACACTGGGATAATCACTTAAAAAGGACAAAATTGAAGCTTTTCAGAATAGAATGGTCTTAATCAGGCCCATATGGTAATTTACAGAAAATGCTATTATTGCGTGTTGAAAATGACTGAAAAAATGGCTGAAAATGTTGAATTCTATCAAAATTTGGGTTTCAAGCCTTTTTCTCAGTATAGAAATCAAGTTTAGTTTTTAATTGTGACAACTAGGGGTGAGCAATATTGACAAAAATTAATATCTTGATATTTTTTGAATGCGATGGAACGATATCTGACGATATGTCAGTACAACAGACATGTGTTAAAACAATATCACTTTATTCCTTATTTGAAGGTTTACAGCATAACTTTTCATTTTTTTTTTTGAATCTACTCTTTTATATCATTTTGTCCTATAAACCAATGTTTTCCAACCTTTTTGAGATGCAGCACACTTTGTGGGTTTAAAAGCTGCCACGGCACACCACCTACTACAAAAACATTACCAAAACAGACTCTTTAGTCCAAAGAATATGGTATCTAATTAGCCTTATAATACCTGTGCCACCGTCTGGTTCTTTAAATGTTACAATAGTGATGGTTTTGCATTCTTTTTTGGTGCAGAAGTGGCACAGGACTCTCCAAAAAAGGTACATTTGTAAATTACATCTGCATTAGTGAATCTGTTTACTCAAATTGGGCATCTTTTCAAGGCACACCTGGTAAAACCTAAAGCAGGGGTGTCCAAACTTTTTCCATCGAGGGCCACATATTGAAATATAGACCAAGCGGAGGGTCACAAATCAATCACGAAACGTTAAAAAAAGCTGCATTTATCTGATGTTTTAAGCGCCGCCACATCTACATTCAGTCTCAATGTCTTAATGTCAGGTCTGTATTGCACCAAAATGTTAGTTATTTAGGTTAGAATTGTAGAAAATCTGAAATGTGCTGTAAAAAGAACTTCTCAGGACAATGTGGGCCAGTTCACCAGGAAGACTAAGGGCCAAGAAAAATTGGTCTGAGGGCCGCATTTGGCCCCCGGGCCTGAGTTTGGACATGCCTGACCTAAAGGCACACTAGTGTTCCACGGCACACTGGTTGAAAATGAAGGCTATAAACGATATACTTAATATTCAACTATTGCTCCCCTGTAGTGACATTTGTTGTAAATGACCTTTTTACTCAGATTTTTATTTCATGATTGACACATATTGCTAAAGTCTGTCTACATGTGCTTAAAAACAGAGGCTCAGTGTAATTCTGGTACTGTTACTTGTAGGAATGGTGTCAGTGCTGGACCTGATGCAGGGGGGCTTCCCTTCTCGCGCTCCCTTCCATGAGCTTTACACCATGTACAAACAGTACCTACCTGAAAAACTGCAACGACTCAATCCACGGCTCTTCTGCAAGGTATGTTTTACTGCACGTGTGAAGACCCGGGTCATTCATATAATTATACTCCATCTGATTATTGTGCTCTGTGTCAAGGCCTTGTTCAAAGCTTTGGGACTGAATGACGCCGACTTCAAGTTTGGGCTGACCAGAGTCTTCTTCCGCCCAGGAAAGGTAATCTATGTTTATTTATTATTTATTTATTTATTTTTCTATGGTTTAATCTCTTCTAATATGAAAAAAATGATTTGTTTCCGTCAGTTTGCAGAGTTTGACCAGATCATGAAGTCCGACCCGGAGCACCTGGCAGAGCTGGTGAAGAAAGTCAACAAGTGGCTCGTGTGCAGCCGCTGGAAGAAAGTCCAGTGGTGCTGTCTGTCCGTCATTAAACGTGGGTCAAACTCAGAAGGAGGCTTTCTCCACAAATGCATAGTATACTCAGAACTACTTTCAACATGTCATAGATAAGATAATTACAGTAAACTTGGACCAAAGTTGTGTGTGTGAGCTGTTTCTACAAATCACCTCGGTATAAAAATATAATTGTTTTCCCCAACAGTTCGCAACAAAATGAGTTACCGAGCCATGGCCTGCATTAAGATCCAAAAGACTGTTCGCATGTGGCTGTGTAGGAGAAAACACAAGCCACGGTGAGTCCTCCTGCCTTTTCTTATATAAAAAAATTATTCCTCAAACCATGTTTTGTAGAGACTTTCAAGGGGGAGGGCCAATAACTGCATTTAAAGGATACACTGTATATATATTTTAGGTACTTAATATTGAACAATGACATGAGTAGATAATCATTTTCCATTTTGTTCATAGTAAAGTGCAATATTGATCTAAAACACAGTAATAGAAACAGGTCCATTGACTTCCTGTTCAACAAATGCAGAACTCATAGCGGATCATTTACATGTTTTTATTTATTTATTTTTTTTTGCTTTTACACTTTAGACCATTACACATCTCACTCTTTTTTTCAAATTATCACAACTAACTAAATTTTCTGAACACTCGAGCCTCAAACATGCATAAATCAATTAAAATACAACTTTGAGTAAACTGTTGATGAGGAGCAACAAGGTTAAAAGCTGATTTAGCATAGTTTGTCACCTTTAAGGACACTTGGGTAACGCTTTAGATTAAGGTTCCTTAGTAAACTATTTATAATGCATTAATAAGCACTTGTTATGTGTTTATAAGCATTTACATGGCATTTACAAGCATTTATTAGTGTGATAATTGAAAATAATGTAATATGCAGCTCATTGATGCTCTGTACATTTGGTTTATTCACTCAAACAAGTTTTGGCTGATGGATTATAAACATGTATAAGGCGTTATAAGTGCATAAACAAACTATTAGTGCTTATTAACATCTTATAAATGGTTAACTAAGGAACATTAATCTGAAGCGTTACCAACACTTGTTGTGAATTGTTGATCTGTGTTTGTCGTCTGCAGCGTGGATGGAATGGTGAAGGTTGGCAATCTTAAGAAACACATGGAACATTTGACTAAAGTGGTGAATGGGCTGAAGGAGGGAAAACAAGAGGTGGCTAAGCAAGTGCACGAGCTGTCTACTGCTATAGACCAGCTGATGGCCAAGATCAAGGTGAGAGTTCGAAGTAACTTGCATAATTTTGCTTTTACTTATTACTAATTTGTACAGCACGCACAGATGAACAGATTTTCTTTTAATTAGCGCTCCTTTACTGAAATACCAGATTCATTATTGTTCTGTACAGTAAGTGTTGCTCTGACTGTCGCAGAACACTGTGATGAGCTGGAAGGAGATCGACTCGGAGTACCAGGCCTTAGTGAGACGCTCGGAGCAGCTGCTGGCGTCCATGCAGAAGAAGAAGCAGGAACAGGAGGAGAGCGAGAGGCTGAAGCACATCGAGGAGGAGATGGAGAAGGAGAGGAAGAGCAGGGAGAAGGAGGAACAGCGCCGCCTACAAGAGGAAGAGGAGCGGCGACTGTAAGACCTCTAATCTCACCGCTGCATCTGCCTTCTCTGTTAAAACGCTGATAATTATGTTGCAGTTATTTTATATTAACTACTTTTATGTAATATCATACTGTATAAGACTGGACAATGGAGAACCAGTACAAATGAGTATGATTATAACCACAAATACCACAGACAAAACTTAATTCTTTTAATTTTTTTGTTTTTTCAACTTAAATGAGACATTGTAACTTTAATTTTTCCCCCATAGAGACCCTCAAAGCAGTACCTTCACACACCAAACTTTACAATCTTGTACTTGACACAATTTTGACGGATCATACTTAAGGATTTATTGATATCTAATTCTAAAACTGGTTCATCAAAATTCAAAGTTTAACTAAATTGGTGAAATCTTGAGTAATAGTTTACTCAAATACTAAATGAAATATCCAGAATATCCTCAGTGATTTTATTTATTTTTTTGGTATCTAATACATGGACAGAATGAAGAAAGACATGGCTCTATCTATTTTCAGATTTACATGTCTAAAATATGTTCCATTTATGACATGTTACACATTTTTAATAATATGAAAACATTTCATGATGAAAAACGTAAAATGTATTCATTTTTTCTTACTTTTTTAAGTAAACTAGAGAAGAAGTTTCTAATAGAAATCTCTAAATTTAAGATTCTGTTCATGCAGTGTCTCATTTGGTTCAAATGAGTATAACATTATTCTTTTACACATTTCAGCAAAGCAGAGATGGAGCTGAAGAGAAAGCAAGAAGAAGAAGATCGGAAGAAACGAGAGAAGGAAGACCAAGAAATGCAGGTTTGTGAGAGGGTGTCTTTATGGAAATGTTTTATTTTTACTAGAAGTCTATTATGAACAACTGAACAAACAAACACACAAAACAGAAAGCTTTGGGGTTAGTATTCAAAGATATGTTCAGACACGCACAGCTGATTGTTTTTGTTTTTGTTTTTGTTGAACAGGCCGAGCTGGAGATGCAGTTGGCTCTGGAGCGTGAGGAGCAGGTTCAGCAGGCGACCATCTTGGAGCAGGAGAGGAGGGACCGTGAGTTAGCCATGAGAATCGCCCAGAGCGAGGCGGAGCTCATCACAGAAGAGGGACAGTTGGACCCGAGTCTGCGCAGGTGTGTTGTGTGTCAGACACATACACACATCAGGACATCAAACCAAACCCTTGTGGCACTAGCTCCACTCACGGCCCACTTCTTCCAACTAACTTCATCTCCTTTTCTCATAATTTATAAATATCCTCTTTGGTCTTACAGTACACATTGTATGATACCCCTTCTGTGTAAGCCAGTTCAATCTGGATATATTTAACTTCATCCAGAAAATATCTAAGAGCAGTGTCCATTCCTCATTTAATTTTCCTTACGGGCTGCACTATCACAGTAGAATAATTAATAAAATACAGTTTTAGTTAAGTATGTCAATTTTTAGCTATTATTGTTGTGAGAAGAAACAATTATTCACGATTGTTGGCACTATGACTGAAATTAGCTTTCTTTCCCTAATCTAGCTTTATGAAATCAAACCGTTTGAATGAAAAAGTAATGGCATTATCACATAAACAGACAAATAAAAAAATAATTTACTTGTAGTTGTAGTATAGACTGAACTGAAATGACGTTGCTGCCTACAATTCTAATTCTTTTTCTTATATTGTGGTTATTATATTGTGACCTGAATAATCCCTATCATTGATTATCCAAATAATCATGACATCCCTATTTTCAACAATTCCATTAAAGCAATTATTTGTTCACTGTGCATAGTATATCATTACATCATATGTTTCAAACCTGCTTTGTCCATATTGTTTACAATGGTCTGTAACATTCTCCCTCCCCAAATCTCAGGGGGGCTCAGGTTCAGGCGACCAAAGTGGCTGCTGGTGTGAAAAAGTACGACTTGAGCAAGTGGAAGTACGCCGAGCTCCGAGACGTCATCAATACTTCATGTGGTGAGCAGATATTCACTTTGGAGACTTTCTAAAGCCAAACCCTGCTGTTCTAAGTCCTAGAGATGTTGGACCATCTTCCTGATCATGCTTTGATTTGGGCATCGTTTGTTTTTTTTTGTTTTTTTTATCTTAATGTTGATATTTCTTGTATTGTTCATGTGATTTTGAGTATTAATCTGATTGTCTCTGTGCTATGTTCACAGACATCGAGTTACTGGCTGCGTGCAGAGAGGAGTTCCACCGACGTCTGAAGGTGTACCACGCTTGGAAGGCCAAAAACAAGAAACGTACAGATGATGACAGCAACCAAAGAGCTCCCAAGTCTATCACCGACTATGGTTAGTTAGAAAAACAGGACAGCATTCAGTCTGTCAAAACATCATTTCACTTTTCCTGTTTTATCAAAAATAAAATAAAACATGCACTTCAAATAGTTTGCCTTACATTTGAGTGTTACATGATACAGTTTTGTCACTGTTTAAGGCGGAGCTGTCCAAACTTTTTTCCATCGAGGGCTGCATATTGAAATATAGACCAAGCAGAGGGCCACAAATCAGTCGTGAAACGTTCAAAAATGTTACATTTATCTGATATTTTAAGTGCCACCACACCTAAATTCAGTTTTAGTGGCTTAATATCAGGTCCCTCTCGCACCAAAATGTATTTTAAAAGTTATTTAGGATAAAATTGTAGAACATTTTTAATTCGCTGTAAAAAGTACTTCTTAGGACAATGCGGGCCAATTCACCAGGAAGCCTGAGGGCCAAGAAAAGTCTGGTCTGAGGTTGTAAGGTCATATTATTGTGGATATAATTCAAGTAGTGTTAGCAGTAGTTATAAAAACAGACAGGAGGCTCTGGATTTCTAACACAAGAGAAATTATCTAACATCAGCACATGACCCAGAGACATGATCACTCAGCACAGTGTGGTATATAGAACAGTCAAGTCTGGCCATGCTTCTGTTGTAGAAAGTATTCTAATTACATATAAATATTTTAATTACGTGGACACTTTTAGTCACATTGCCCTTTTTAAACACATCTTGACTCACAGTAGGACAACAGGCTTCAGGGCACTTTCAGTTGTGTTAATAACTGTTTGATCAAATATATTCCTTTTAGCGTACATATAAATATTGACTGTAAAAGTTTTGCTTTCCCTTGCTTTTCCCAGAAGAACACTCAAAGTTTCCTTGTGTTTTAGCGGAACAGAATCCCCCTCCTCCGGCTGCTCAGCATCAAGAGGTGGCCATGAACCGACAGCAGCGGTACTTCCGTATCCCCTTCATTCGGCCCGCAGACCAGTACAAAGACCCCCAGAACAAGAAGAAGGGCTGGTGGTACGCACATTTTGATGGGCCCTGGATTGCACGGCAGGTGGAGCTGCACCCCGACAAGAGGCCCATAGTTCTGGTCGCAGGTCAGTGTATATTAATCAGCAACATTCAGTATTTTTAACCATACTTTAAATAATCAAAACATACATAGTAACCATGATAACCATGATACCTGGTAATTTACTTAACTCTTCATATCAGCTCATTATCATATTTGGAAGTGGAAGAAAAATTGCTAATATCCCAATTTTTCTTTTGGAAACTATTTTCAAAAGGCATCAAAAAGTCCATTCTCAACTGCACCATACTTGAAACTCAAGATATTTAAAGGCACATTTAGGCAAACGGTCGCTAAACCATTTTGTTGGTACTGCCCACCTCAATGACATTACCATGAAAACATGATGAAAGTTGTGTTTTCACGAGCAATGGTGGAAGGAGCACTGAAAATGTGTACTCAAGTAAACGTAGAATTAAATGGCTAAAAAAAGTATTGCTGCCAAAAACTAATGTATAAAATATGCATGAAAATGCAACTTAAATTAGTCATTAAATAAGTAACTCGTGCAATTTTATTAGCAGTTTAAGACCAGTCTTTGACTTAAAAAGTTTAAAGCTGAATGAAGTTTGGGATTACTGTACTCAATAACTTTTTATATTTTGTATTAAGCAAATTACAATTACATGGCTACAATCACTCTACAGTTGTATAGATTTAAAAATATACACCAAATCTATTGAATTACACTTCCTAGAGTATTTGTAATCAGTTACTGTCTACCCCTGTACACAAGGAAGTAACATGTAATTAACACAATTCATTTCCATCCTACTATTTTATTCCTGTGCTACGTAATGCAGTTTGTGTTTTCAGATATTGCCTAAATGCTGTAATAATGTTTCAATTGAGCTCTTCTTCTGGTTTTTCAGGGAAAGATGATATGGAGATGTGTGAGCTGAGTCTGGAGGAGACAGGACTGACCAGGAAAAGAGGGGCAGAGATCCTGCCACGACAGTTTGAGGAGATCTGGGAGCGTTGTGACGGAATTCAGTACCTTAAAAAGGCCATTGAGAACAAACAGGCTCGGCCCACATACGCTACAGCCATGCTCCAGAGTCTGCTCAAGTAGTGCCCCTGCCCTGGGCCTACTACTGCCCCCTACAGCAGTTTTCACAATGTCTTTTTTTTTTTCTTCAGTGACGTCATTGTTCTCTCCATAACCTAACTATGTTCTGTTTTTTTCCTCAAGTTTCCTTTCCTATTTCTGAATAAAAAATATAGGTACTTACAAAATAGAAAAGCAAGTGATTATTTTATTTTCTCCATTTTAAACAGTTTCAAAACATGACAGACTAAACCTGATACTTTCAATTTTTACTATCTGTATTTGTTGCCATGTACTGCATTTGATGTGGATGTCAAGTCAAAGTGGACTATGTTTTTTTGTAGAAAATAATTGCAGTTGTGATTTGCAGTTTTGTGAATTTTGTGTTCTTCATTACCAATGAGTGAGTGTGTTTTGTTAAGCAGGATGTTTATAAACCCTTTGTTTCTTCTGTTTCATGATGGCCTTCATATCCCCTTAAATACTGTGCATTGAAAGGTTTTCATTCATGACATTGACAATACAAGTGCAAGTTGAAAGTTGATTTTAGTATATCATCATTTAATAGTTTTTAACATTTTCATTTTAATGTAAAATGTAAATGTAAAATTGATACATTATACAAGGTCAGCTGTCACATTTCCTTCATACCGGTCTATGCACTTGTACTGCTTTATATATCCAATAAATAATAAATACCTCATTATGAGGAAAGAACCACCTCGGACAAAGGAAACCAGAAAATATCCTACTGTGTGTAAACTAAATATCACACCACGGTTACTTCCAAGCAGTCGTTTTCTGATGCTCTCAGAAGACAGCATGTTCTTCCTTGGTTTTGCGGTCGCCACGTCTATAAATCAGAAAAGGGATAAAACATGATCTTACCCAAAATGGAAAAGATTAAGAGACATTAAATAGGTTTTAGCTGACAACTCAATATTCAATTCATCTGTTGGTTTAACTGAGAGGTGAGGTTATTGTTATTATGCTTATTTTGTGGTGTACATGAAGGGATGGATTGCTTTTATTACTATTGAAAAAAAAAGCCTGTAGATCTTTCAGGTGTGGATTTTTCTAATCAATTTACAATACATTATATCAGTACAGAAGTAATATAGTATTCATGCGTTTCAGTCACCAGTCACATGACTTTTTCGGGTTATCTACCATTTTGAGGACTCTTGACAACACAAAAAAAACAATCATTTGTATTTAAAATTTTTGTTGTTATGACAACAACTCACTTAAGAGTGTGTGACATCACCACATTCTAGAATCTGAAATCAACTGAAGAAAGAAGGCTGTGTGACATCATCACATTCTAATGTGTGACCTCACAAAGGACATAACTGTATTTAGGACTTTGTCGTTACACCGACAACTCACTAAGAAGAGCATGTGATATTATCCCATTCTAGACTCTGAAGGCGGTGACATCTGTTTACATCTGTGTGCAGTAGCACACTAGCAGTTTGTGCAGATTCAATCATGAGTGCCCCCTTCCCTGAGGGGCTGGTAGCCTTAATGGAATGTTTCACTAATGCCATAAGTCTGAACAGCCCAAGTGACATTCCCAAGTTTTTAAGTGAATATACGGCAGATCTCGTCACATTTCGAGACCTGCACAAAGAGAGTAACCCCTCATTTGCTGTCTATGACTTTCAAAAGGTGTTCTCCAATGCGCATGTTCAGAAAGAATTAGAGGAGCAGGTAGAGGAAGTGTCTACCTCGAAAGGGGTCAAAAATGGTGAAAAAACAACAATTTTTCAAAAGATCTTCAAACGTTGGTCAAAATTAGTTTCACGCAAACCAAGTGCTAAAAAGAAGGTTCCCACTCCTCCCAAAACTTTCCTGCCGAGTCAAAGTGAATCAGAACCAACTGTGAGTTCACTAATAGATCCTACTTTAATTACAGACACCACAGCACCTAGTAAGGATCAATTAGACCCTAGTTGTCCCACTCATGCCCCACTGAATACCAAAAGGTTGCAAATACCACCCAAACCGGACACTCTAAAAGCAAGTGCACCAAAAATCTTGAAAGGGCAAGAACCCATAAGCTCTGTATCTGCATCTCGGCGTGCGCTAATGAAGCCAGCTCAAGTTTTAAAAGACAATGTAAGGTCCAAGGAAGTTAAAAAACAAACTTCAAGCTTTATGCCTAAACATAAAGCTAATGCTGCTCTGCCTGACTCTAGACCATTAAAAACCCACAACAACCAGCAGAGAGGCACAGTTAGACGATGTGTAGCCCTGGACACAACTCAAAAGGCCAGAGCCAACACAACACAACACAAAAAACCATATGCACAGAGTGTAGCAATTAACCGTCCCAAGCCACCTGCAACACGTCAAAGTCATCAAAGTCCTATTGTCCGCAGACCGGACGGGCAAAAAGAGTCCCAATCCACGGTCACAGCCTCTCGCAGCACCTCCAAAGTGCCAATCAAATCAAAAGTACCTTCAGCCCGCCTCACTGAAGCAGGCACACAAAATAACAAGAGAGTCCACTGGTCAGAGTGGGGAAGAGCAAGGTCCCTTAAAAAAACGGATGACATGTCAGCTAGTATCCCCCAGGACATGTCCATGCCTGGGCCAATGACTGACACCCATGTTGGAAGGACCCAGATCATTGCCTGTTCTTACATTTGCACCTGTTTTACACACACGGTCCAAATAGCAAGACACAGGGACATGGTGAGATGCTATTGTGAACAAACAAGCTACCAAGCTTCCATTAGTGGCACACACTGTTTGATGCAGTAAACAATGACATCTCCTGGAATCCAGGATTGGCTAGAATATGCAAAAGGATATCTTAGTAACAACTCCCTCGGCTCATTCGTCGTGGGCTATGTCCTAACATCTTCTGCATAACTAATCAGGGATTCCATGAAGGAAAAGGGCAACAGTCACTCCGTAGGGACTTTGGTATGTCTCAATGAAACAAGAGTTACGTATGTAGACTGTAGCAGATCATAGTTTTACAAAAGGGCCAAAAAACACTACAGCACTCAGAAAGGCACAACTATATCCCAGATGCTCCATTCGCGGCCAATTTAAGACAAACGAATAATGAACAGCCAACTTCTGTAACAGGTTGGAGTCGACGAGCACTGAAAAGGACAAAAAAGGTACATTGGCAGCAATTCCAATTTACTGCGTAGAAGACCAGACGTGTACTGTCCAACTGGACTTATATGACTGTGAAACTAACTGTGTGACCAGTCAAGTGGGGCTTAGAAATGTAATAATTATACTAACTAAAATATATCCAACAACGCCACCCTAGGAATTTCACCTGGAGAATATTACAAGCTTAAGGACACAGGTAAGTACACTGAGCAATGCATTCTTTCAGTTCCTTTAGTTGACATCCACATATTATCAAATGTGTGGAACCGTATTCATACTTTAGGCCTAACACGCACACCACTCAAACCAACATTTAAAACATGAACACCATTGGACAGTGTCCATGAGACACAGCTACTGCCAACGTTTAGGTTGTCGCAGGACTGAGACTAGGCATTTTAAAATAGTCAGCCATTACGCTGTTGAAGCTGCTTCTACGGCTAACTCATCCACCCATTTCACTTGAGATGAGGGGCCCTTAAGGCTACAACTTGCACAATTAAAAACATGAACATGTTCAAGACCCATTAAAGGATATCCACATCTACATGGCAGATTTGATTTATAAAGTCACTTTAATAGGCCAATGTTTGGCTTCAGACCCATGTGTGCCTACTAAAAACGTTTATTATTTAGCTGTTCAAAACCTCTTCAAATGCACCAGAATACAGGAAATAAGGTCTCTCTATAAAAACGAATTACCCCCCCTGAAGAAATTGCGTATGACTTTATGAACACATCTGGGCTGAGCCCCAGATCTCAGCAAATCCTGGAAATGCCCCTGGTTGAAGCCCAACTGAAATTATGAGAGAGGATGAGCAAACGTAACCTGGCTCACGCCAGACTGATATGTGTATCACTCTGAATTAGTTCTACACATCAATCTGGACAGACCCCCGTTGATGACGTTTGTGTTGTGTTGATGTGTGCAACGTCATGACAAACATTTGAACTGATTGGTCGCAGCGGCGCAAAACAGAACAAGCCGAGAAATCAAGAAATCCAGTTGAAAGAAAAGCACCAACTTCTACCGCGTCCTCAAATGCACAAAGCACTTCTATGTGCACGTCTTCAAAAGCAAAATAGTCTGTAAATGTGTTGGAATTGGCTGAAGTATGTCTGTCGGCACTGCCATGTTTGTTTAGTGTCGTCATTTGACTTCCGCCCAAACCACAATGCTGCGCTGTGACTAGCGCGGCACACAACGGCCGGTGTTTCAAGTCTTGGAGCGATCATGTCAGCTTGTGATCTATAAACACATTTTGCGCCAGACAAAATGTGACAGAAAAAAACAGCACACACAAGTGTTTTGCTATGGCTAAGACATGTAGTACGCACGCAAGAAGATTAACAAGAACAGAGCCACATGTGCGAAGGGAATATTCAGTGCTTAGTCTCTGGCGATCAGAAGGAATGAAATAGAACCTCAATACATCGATGAGTTGTTTATGGATTTATTAGGTTATCTATCCTCTTTTTGTTCCATATGTGCACTTTATATCATATTTGTGCGACAAATGACTATTCACTTCATTTATGAGCACTTACACTGTCACTTTTGTGAAATGTTATGTGTAATTCTTACCTGACTGTGTGGTATGCAGTGGTGGAAGTCCACCATATCCGATACTAACTTCTCTGATCTTGTTGTGTAGAGCTGTCTGGGGATCTAAAAACAAGAAAGGATTTTTTGTGATGTTATAGCATTTAAGTCAGATGAAAATTACAATTTGGGTCAGCAATACCAATAGTTAGTGCTAATTTGGAGGATGGTATTTTAAAGAAATGAAGCAGCAGGTGTTAGCAAACTTTACACTGGAATAAGTGTTAGTGTGTGTTGTAGTAGTAACTAATGATTAAGATTAATGATTGATAAGAGATAAGATAAGGTTATGATTTAGTAGGACAGGTTAAGTTTGATTTAGTAGAAAAGGTTTAGTTGAGGTTAGAGACTTCAGTCCTCAATACCTCAATACTTAGATGAATATTTTCAATTGAAGCAAAATGCTCTTGTTCAGATGCTTGTGACTGTGAAGACACAGAGCTTGAAGGATAAGGCAATGTGGACACCTGAGTTATAAACTCATCCTCATGTTGAAATGCAGGGTTCACCCGCGCCGTGTGGTCAAACGCACACGGAGAGAGTGTGTGCCTACAGCATATAACAATAATGAAATACCGAAAAAGGAAACAACGGTCACACTTCAGATTATATACTTACACAGTGGTCACAGCTTTTTGGGGCTTGATGCATTTCTTGTTAATAAATATTAGAATGCCAATAACAGCACCAACAAGGCAGAGACTCCCCAAGAGGCCAGTAAGAATAAGTGAAGTGTCCAGAGGCAGAGTGATCAGCTCATCGCAGCGCTCACCATGGTAGTGCCAGTATTTACCAACAGGACATCTGAAATATGCACATAAAAATAAATATTGAACGATACAAATTGATTCACTCTATCAATTTATTTCAACAATAAATAAAGCTCCAGACAATATACCAAATAAATTATATATCTTGGATCGGTTTATAACATGGTCTGTAACCAAAGCCAGGAAAATTCACTGTACAAGTGTTCAAGGCCCTGAATCTGCAAAAAGCTTGGGCTATGCCTAGATGTAAACTATTGGCCTTTTTAACACTCTAGAGGACTTGTCACTGCTGAACTTCATCTGCACTTATCTGAATTTGCTATTATGTCCTTTTTATTTATCTATCCTGTCTCTTTCTTGTGTGTTTATCCTGTTTCTTGCTTGTTGTCTATCTATCTGTCTCAGTCTGTCTGTCTGTCTGTCTGTCTGTCTGTCTGTCTGTCTGTCTGTCTGTCTGTCTCAGTCTGTCTGTCTGTCTATCTGTCTCAGTCTGTCTGTCTGTCTGTCTGTCTGTCTCAGTCTGTCTGTCTCAGTCTGTCTGTCTGTCTGTCTGTCTGTCTGTCTGTCTGTCTATCTGTCTCAGTCTGTCTGTCTGTCTGTCTGTCTGTCTGTCTAAAGCAACAGCACTTATGGTCATGGTTCATGAGCCTAGTACAGATAATAGCAATACTAGAGTTTATTATTTTTCCATTTATATTGCAGTATAATTGTATACATTGTATACATATACATTGAGTTGTACCTGCAGGTGGCGCCATGGCCAGGTATGTTTTGACATAGCCCTCCATTTAGGCAGAAGTCTGACTGCAGCGTACAGAAGCTCTGACAAGGCTGACCCTCCACTGCACTGTATCCAGGATCACAGACACACTCTGCCTCTCCACTCCAGCCATTTATCATACAACGAGAGAACTCAGAGCATGTGATGGACTGACAAGGGTCGGGCTCGTCAGCTGAGAGCAGAAGCACATGAAATATGTAAGACAATAAGTCCATACAGAGGAAATGCTGTATGTATATATTATATATATATATATATATATATATATATATATATATATATATATATATATATATATATATATATATATATATATATATATATATATATATATATATATATATATATATATATATATATATATATAACTTTGCAGGCAGAGAAAACTCACAAAACTAGCTGCAGGTAAATCAACGTTTTGATGCATTTGTTTTGATGCATTTTCTGACCTGGTTCTACCTCCAGAGAGCGACTGTCCACTTCAATGTCCAGTTGGTTGGAGGCAGAGTGACAGAAGTCCTCCAAGACACAGTGCACCGCCTCAGTGACATTGTATGGCACCACTTTATTCAGCTTCATTTTACTGTTCACAATAACACTGCCATTCTGGAAGCTCAATATTTCCAGTGCTTTGAACCCTGTCAGGTTGGTCTCCAGATATGGAAGAAGCTGTTGGAACAGTTTTCTGGGTTTATTATTTATTCCTTTCCATTGTAATGTTTCCATATTTTATGATAACAAGCATGTGTTAGTAGTTCTAAGCAGATGAGCTAAAATGTGAACGCGTGTTCTCAAATTAGAGTACATGTACCACTGGCAAATGTGTTTTTCTTTTTTGGGTATTCCACTTTTGCATTTTATTTTCTGGTTTAGTTTCTCTCTCGCGTTACCCTTGGGTCCAAATGACTCAGGGTCCTTCTATCCCCCTGGCCTCCTCACACCTGAGCCATGAGACCTGCCTACTTCTTCTCTGTTTGAGTGCCCCTGTTGTTTATCCTATTTGAGTAAAGGTTTAACTGGAGTGGTATATGTTTGAGATATGTTAATATGGTACAGCTCCTCAGGGGGTCAGGAGGGATGAGCTGGGGTCGCGAGATGGTTTCAAGATGTAATGTGAATAAATATGATCCTGTATTTGCTCTATTTTTAAAATTAAAATGGTATATTTTAGTGAAATAGGGTCTAATAAGACAATGAACTATTCAAATAACCAATATACATACAATAATGTTTTGACACTTTATTATTATTATTATTATTATATATATATATACTATATTTATTATTTTTCATTTCACTTTGAGGGTCTTGAGTCGGTTGCATGATTTTTTTTGGGGTCCCGGCCAGAAAAGATTGGGAACCCCTGGTTTAGCCCTATAGTTCCAGTTATATCACATCTGGTTCTAGTGTAGGTCTTCCTTGGTCTTGATATCACTAATACAGGTAACAGTTGTAGATAGTGTGATTAGTGTTTAGATGATTGTTAAGGAGGGTAAAGCAGGATTTTAGCACTTTTGGGAGCTCAGTGGCAATCCATTTCACCCCCTCCCCCTCTGGTAACTGTAATTAACATGATTGAATTTGCACCTAGAGGTGATTTTACACAATGAAAACAATGTTTAGACAATACGGCGTAAAATCCTTTCCAGGTTTTTCAAGGCACTTTACAATATTGATCGAACCACAGACCTGTGGGTCACTAGGTGAGGTACCACTGAGCGCCTGTTGCCCCACAGTTAGTTTGACTTAATCAGATTATTAACTACGTACAGATGCAGACCCTGTGTTCACACTAACCTGGGACTACATGCAGTATGATGTATTTTAGTTATGTTGCTATGTGGTGCATTTGCTCGTAGTGTGCCAGCTGTGGCTGGTAGGATGACGAAATTGAGCAAACAATATTTAATGTAAATTGGTATTGTAATGCGGAAATATAATTTTAATGTCCCAGATTATCTGAAGAAAACAGGGTTTGAATTTAGTTAGCAAAAACAAACTAACTTGCATGTAGGAGCTCGATTGTGCATAGATTAGTGACAAGGCATTCTCTAGGATTTGAATGCTGCAAAACACAAGGGAAGAAGGTACCGGGATGGAAGCTAATGTTCTCAGACTCTGTGGCCCTGATTTACTGGAAGCTCCAGGGTTCTGGTGCTTTCTGTGGCTGGGCCGCTGTGTCTATGTGAAACAAATGATATCATTCCATTTTCTGATCATGTGATGTAAGGTTCATACATGCCAGAATAAGTATCAGTGTGAAAAGATCACAAACATTGCATAACTTTATCCAACAATCCTGTCATTGTCACATAAAAATGTTCTATTATTTTTGCTAAGTACTCCTATATCTGTTTGTGGGCTGTATCAGCCAAAAAACATCTTACATGAAGAGTAGAAGACTGAAAGTCTAAGGACCTACCAGCTCCAGAAAGGTGTTCTCCAGTGACTTGTACTCAGGAGAATCTTTGTTGAAGAGGTTGTCTGTGAACATCATGTTGGATACTCTGAGGCGAAAGAATACCACCAAGTCTTTGCTCCTCTCCACTGCTGCCATCAGAGGAGTGCTGACCTGCCTCATGGCAGGGGCCGGAGTCCACTCATACAGGCCTCTGTCAGCACCAGAGGGCAGGCCACTCCCACTCTCCTCCTCTGTGTGGGTGCTCTCAGAGGGCACACTCTCCTCTGTGTGGGTGCTCTCAGAGGGCACGCTCTCCTCTGTGTGGGTGCTCTCAGAGGGCACACTCTCCTCTGTGTGGGTGCTCTCAGAGGGCACGCTGTCCACCTCTGTATGGGTGCTCACTGAGGGCACACTCTCCTCTGTGTGGGTGCTCTCAGAGGGCACACTCTCCTCTGTGTAGGTGCTCTCAGAGGGCACACTCTCCTCTGTGTGGTTGCTCTCAGAGGGCACACTCTCCTCTGTGTTGGTGCTCTCAGAGGGCACACTCTCCTCTGTGTGGGTGCTCTCAGAGGGCACACTCTCCTCTGTGTGGGTGCTCTCAGAGGGCACGCTCTCCTCTGTGTGGGTGCTCTCAGAGGGCACACTCTCCTCTGTGTAGGTGCTCTCAGAGGGCACACTCTCCTCTGTGTGGGTGCTCTCAGAGGGCACACTCTCCTCTGTGTGGGTGCTCTCAGAGGGCACACTCTCCTCTGTGTGGGTGCTCTCAGAGGGCACACTCTCCTCTGTGTGGGTGCTCTCAGAGGACACGCTGTCCAACTCTGTACGGGTGCTCTCAGAGGGCACACTCTCCTCTGTGTGGGTGCTCTCAGAGGACACGCTGTCCAACTCTGTACGGGTGCTCTCAGAGGGCACACTCTCCTCTGTGTGGATGCTCTCAGAGGACACGCTGTCCACCTCTGTGTGGGTGCTCTCAGAGGGCACACTCTCCTCTGTGTGGGTGCTCTCAGAGGGCACACTCTCCTCTGTGTGGGTGCTCTCAGAGGGCACAGTCTCCTCTGTGTGGGTGCTCTCAGAGGGCACGCTCTCCTCTGTGTGGGTGCTCTCAGAGGACACGCTGTCCACCTCTGTGTAGGTGCTCTCAGAGGGCACACTCTCCTCTGTGTGGGTGCTCTCAGAGGGCACGCTCTCCTCTGTGTGGGTGCTCTCAGAGGGCACGCTGTACCCCTCTTTGCGTGTGCTCTCAGGGCCAGCTGCAGGGAGAGTGCCATCCTCATCTGGGGGCACTCTCCGCTCGCTGCTCCCTCCTGAGGCTTGGTCTTCTTGAGCTCCAGCTGATGTCTCCGGCGTCGTGTTGACCTCCTCGTGGTGTTGGACAGTGAGTTCCAGAGAAGTGGGGACTGTTTCCTGTGTCACTATGATCCGTGATGTTGTATCATCAATGAATGAATGTACGACCGCTCCAGGCTCTTGAAAAAGAAAGACACAGACAATTAACTGGACTCAGCCCTACTTATACCATGTAACTTTTTATTCTAAGAGTCCAAAGGAATTATTTTTGTTGATCAGAAAACGTTTGTCTTTTTTAGAATTAGCAAACCAAAGGCAATAATGTCAGTTGGATGCAACCCACCAGCTCTGTTACTCTTCTCTCAAATACAAGCCTATCTCACCTGTCGGCAGGGACTCTTCTGTCACAGCATCCCCTGCAGGATTTGCTGAAGTTTGCACTGGTTCAATCCTAATGACGTTTGTCAGAGCTTCAGGGTTGAAGGGCATAACGGTGTATGTTACACTTTCTGTAGAAATACTGGAATCTTCCAAGTGTTTAGATGCAGCCAGGGCAGTTGTTGAACTCTCCACTATAGGGGGCGCCGTAGTATGTGCTATTTTGTTCATGTGGTCTTCCACTGCGTACACTATGGCATAGGAAGAGTAAGTTTGAGAGTGAGGCTTCATTAGAGATATTTCAGGCATTTTGTAGCTTCAACAAGAACTTGTCAATGCAATATTTTTACTTGTGTATTGTAATATTATTGACAGCCATACACATAATCAAACACTCCCTTTCACTTTCCTCGGCTGGCCAACTTTATGGACAAGTTTGTAAACAACATACCGGCATCAAAGCTAAGACTATTAAGATCCAGTGGCAGTGAATGCTCCTGCTTTAGGGCCTTGACGATGATGTTCTGGAGTTTGGGTGCATTCATGTCCCTCTGTGTCTCCAAATTAGTCATGTGGTATCCCTCTGGCTGGTCACTAAGTTCAGTGTCACCGTTAAATAGGACTGCATAGCGCAAAGACGCGTCCTTCGCCCTGAGGAGGACAGAAACAATCCGTATGTAAACCCTTGGGAAATGCATGTACCTTTAGCTACAGAAATTACCGTTTTTACTTACCGAAATCCCAGAACTTGAATTTCTTTAAATCCAGGAATTTTTGCAAAAACATGATACATCTGAAAAAGTAGGTGTTATTTAAATTTGATGAAAAACTGATTCTATTATTTTTTTACCACCACCAATACAATCACACAATCACACCACCACCAGGAGGTGGACTGTCTTGTACAAGGGCACAAAGACAGTATGATCCAGCCAGAGCAAGATCTGTGTCACCTGTACCAAAGTGTTGCGGTAATACCTTGTCCCTGAGCTCTCGGACCACATCAGCATATTCAGGAGAAGCAGGGTCTTGGAGGATCTGGCTGTAGATGGAGTCCTCCACAGTCACACTGAACTCCACTATGTACTGCTGCTGCTTCTCAGGGATCAAGTTCTGCTCCTCTAATATCTAAAAGAAAAGGACCGACATGGAAATAACAGAAACCACATCAGATTGGATTGGAAAATGTTCATTAAAAAAAATCAAAGATCAGAAGTAAGGTTACCCCAGCAGGCTCTGTAGGGATTATGTTTGTTTGGGGAGTCCAGGGGCCTGAGACAAAAAAGATACAGTACGGCTAAAAAAGTAGAAATGCTTTAAGACGACACTTGTTGTCAGGAAAAACTACAGTGAACTATCTAGAGTTAGAACTATTCAACTTACAGTCTTTGCCTGGCTCCTGTGTTTCAGTCAAAGTTCTAAAAATAAAATAATATACTTTGAAAAAAGGAAAAGATGAATGTAACATAAACGTTGTTCATGTTTTGACCTACCCTTCACTCTCTCCCAGCTCAGCCACTCTCTGCAAAGAGGCACAAACATGAGCGTTCTATTACTGCAAAAGCTTTTTTGTGAAACTGTACAGACATTGTGAGAACCACTCTTGTACACACCCTTTTACTTTGGCTTGACCCCATGAACTATATGACACCAGTATAAACCATGACCTCAATAACACAATCTCCATGACCTTGTGATGGGCTTGGCACAGACTTACTCTTGCCACCATGTCCAAATGTTCTGCAGAGGAGCTGAAGTTTCGGGCCAGGTCATCCATGCAGAGGTTCTCATGTTGGCACGTGTGAACCCAAGCCATGTACTCCTCGGAGTTTGGAACACGATCAAAGAAAATGCGAAAGGCTTCCCAAATGGCTTCTTGGCAGACTGTACATGGATAGGACATCAGTGATGGTTATTCTAATACAACTGAGCTTGAATTTGTGCATTAACTAGAGATGCTTATACATGTCACGCATTGTATTTTAGGTCAGACATTTTATCCGTTCATTAAACAGGTGCAACTCACAAAATTAGAATATCATGGAAAATTGCAAATTTTTTGTAACTAATTTCAGAATGTCAAACCGATGTATGATATAAATGAATTACACAGAGTGGAATATTTCAAGCTTTTATTCCTTGAACTTTTGATAATTATGGCTAACAGATCATAAAAACCAAAATTCTGTGTCTCATAAAATTAGAATATTACACAAGATCCATAAAATGCTGCTCAGGCGTAATGGAAGCCCAGGTTGCTTTAATAGCGGCCTTCAGGTCATCTGCAGTGTTGGGTCTGGTGTCTCTCATCTTCCTCTTGATAATTCAAATCTTAGATTCTCGTGGGGTTCAGGTCAGGTCAGTTTGCAGGCCAATCAAGCACAGTAACATGGCGGCCCAAATCATTGGGCTGTGGAAACCTAACACTGGACTTCAAGTAACATGGTTTCTGTGCCTCTCCACTCTAGTCCAGACTCTTGGACCTAATTTTCTCATGAGAAGACTGCCAGCAGGACTTGAACCTGCACACACGGCCAAACGCACCAAAAACTGATTCAGTGACCATGGTGTGCTTGATTGGCCTGCAAACTGGCCTGACCTGAACCCCAGAGAGAATCTATGGTTTATTGTCAAGAGGAAGATGACCTGAAGGCTGCTCTTAAAGAAACCTGGGCTTCCATTACACCTGAGCAGAGCCACAGGTGGAGCGCCGCCATGCCATGCTGCATTCATGCCATGCCGCATTCATGCAGTAATTCATGCAAAAGCAAACCCAACCAAGTGTTGAGTGCATAGAAATGAACATACTTTTCAGAAGTCGGACATTTCTGTTTAAAGTGTCCTTTTTGTGGATTTTGTGTAATATTCACATTTCTTGAGACACTGACTTTTTTTTAATGATCTGTAAGCCATAATTATCAAAAGTTCAAGGAATAAAGGCTTGAAATATTTCACATTCTGACATTCTGAAATAAGTTACAGAAAATATTGCAATTTTCCATGATTTTGTGAGTTTACCTTACATCAATGTGACATTTTGTTCTGTTTATTATATGTGACGTTTTTAGATTCAGTGAAAATGCACTTTTATTTACAATCACATTTGACACACATCTGACCTCTGAGTTTGTAGTAAGCTCGGTGGCTGGTGATGACCGCCTTGGCTGTTTCCTGTGGACACACTTTGACCCCTGTGCTGAAAATAGTTGAGCGCTTGGTCCTGCTGCTGCCGTACGACACAGACCTGGACACCTCCAAGAAGTGTCTGTATCTCACATCCCGGAGTCCAGTGAGGCTCCTGTCTGCGTTTTCCAAAGGAGTCACTGAGGTTTCAGAGCACAACAAATAAAATGATAATATCAACGCAAAAAATAAACTATTCAACTCTGACCTTTGCAGCAAAAATTATAAATGATGTCTGCAAAATTATGACCTTGAAATGGCCTCTTGTTGCAGAGAAGCAGAGGGCTTCTGCACTCCCAGCCTCTCTCTCTGTCTCTGATCTGCTTTTTAGAGCAACATTTTGAATTGTTTTTAAAGATAGAAAATAGCTCTACATTCGGCCCACGTGGTTCCTGAGGCTCTTGGATTAGAGTGACCCTTCTCCAGGTGTGAAAAGTAAGGCATTACAGCAGTCCATAAAGGGATTACACCCAGGTACAGTTGGAAATGCATTGACATCAGGTGTGCTGCTCTGAACTTTGAAACGGTAGTGGTTAAAGATGTTACATCATTGGTAATGGTAAGATATCAATATTATTAAAGATTTTTCTTCTACATAATTTATCTGTAAATGCAAATGCAAGGGCCTAACTTTTCATGTGCAGGTCAATGGAGAAAAAGAACTGAGACTATGATTAAATGCTTAAGTCTAGTGACATTAATAGATAATAATAATGCGTTCATGTCGTAGAATTTGGTGGGAAGTCATACTTTCAGATGGAGGGCAAGAGCCTAAGTAACTCTATGGGAGATTTGCTGTTTTTGAAAGAAATATCCAAATATATAATCTGCAAATGTTAAAATTATTTGGGGATTTTCTCCACAAACCTGCCATATTAGTTTTTCCTTTTGATTATTTATGCTGACAGAGAAGATGTCAAACTTTATGTTAGTTGTTGTTTCATGTGGCCCAGTATTACAGAGATGGGAACCATAAACCAGATCAACAAATCTGCAATCTTACAGTTAAACAATGAATTCCACCAGCTCAGTTTTTAGCCTCTGATATTATTTTTAAATAAGTAAATTGTATACGTTTATGAAATCAAAAAGTACTTATGTTGCTTCACTACTCAGACAGATATGGATACGAGCTGCAGCCAACGAGACCTTCTGAAGGCCTCCTACAAGCCAGAAGAGATTAGTGTCCTGTAACATTTTGAACAGAATGGCTTTTGTTTCCTGTTGGATAATGAGCTCACCCAAACCCCCACTTCCCCTCACTCCCCCAACCTCACAGTCACAAACAGTTCAGACCCAAACAATCTCTGGTAGGGCTGTATTCACAAACCTGTCGTGTAATATGTATTCAGAAGAGCAAATGTCATCTGACTTTATAGGTGACTTAAAGATACAAAGGAGCTTGTCAAATTCATATTAAATTAGTTTAGTTTATATTTTATTTTGAACATTGCAAATAATTGGAACATTGCAAATAATTATGAATATTCCATGGATATTTGTGACAGCAGACTCTTTTATCTTGCACACTAGTCACTAACCTTCATCTGGGCTTGCTTGGAGACTGAACAGAAAAAAGAGGATGGGTATTCCACTCTTCAAAATCATGATGAGGAGTTAGTTTATCTCCAGTCCTTTTGCAGAGCCAGCACAATAATCCTTGCGAGCGTGGCCACAATCATCAGAGCACTGGTCAGCACCCGCTCCTGGTGCCACCTTCCAAACAGTTCAGATGTTTCCTCATTACAGCATGGGCGAAAGAGGGGCAGCAATGTTTTAGTTCCAGCGCGTGAACAAGCCAAGGTTAAAAAGCAGTTTGGTTTCAAGTTTAATCTCTTTACCTTGATCATGGTGCTGGTAATCCGCAGTGAGGCCACGTGGCTGCTCTCATCCTGTTAGCGACCTTCTGGGCAGATCAACAAACCTTGGGGAGCGTCCAGCCATTTGGGGCTTACACCACAGCCCCCACTCTGCCCCCGGACCCCCCCCTTCCCAGTCTGGACATGTAGCTCTGTAATGTGCCTTTTGATTTGGACGCCACAGATTCTTTCAAACTATTGCTCAATGCATATTAAACCAAGCACACAAGTTATTTTATTTAGATTTGTCTGTAAATTGTAAAATATATGCAAAATCCTCAAATTATCCAGGTTTGTAAATTCTAATTGGGTGAGACATAAGAGCTCCTGTATCTTCTCCCACTGCTCGTGCGAAGGAGATTAACTCTAAGGGCAAGAGCAGTAAAAAATCTCAGTCAGAGCTTCACATGACTCACCTGTGCTGTATTGAGACTATAGCCCCGTTTCGATGTGTATTCTTTTACATGTTTCTGAGTGGATCAGAGAGCAGGATTAAGATTTAGATTTATTTATTCTCTCTCAGTAAATAAACTCAAGCATATAATATAGATCTGATACACCATGGTGTTTAGTGTTTGAAAAGTAAGCAGTGGGACATGCGCAGGGGGTGCACGAGGACTTGCCAGGGGGGCACTTGGAATGGGTTCAGTTTTAAAACAGAATTTAGTTAAAATGATCTAAATTCTAATGATCTGAATGATTTTGAATGTTATTTGGGCAATTGTGCTTCTTTTTGGAGGATTTGGACATGCATATCATTAAAAGAATAAAATATAACAATAATAACTGACAATAGACCACTAGTAAACTCATGCATTTGATTATAACCTGTGTAGGGGGGTCACTCGGAGTGTAAGACAGAGCTTAGGGGGGACTCAAGACAAATAAGGCTGGGAATCTAACAGCAGTATGGTTTAAAATATAATAACTGAACTGGCATGACTAAACAGATAGAGGTTACTGGGTTTTTCTGTGGAGCTAAGAAATATAAACTTATGAGAATACATGCAATATGGCGTGCAGTGATGAGGTCTTTCTTATCTCAGATGTGCATTCATACTGCACACTTCTCTTTGAATATTTCTGTTGAAGTCTTTAGTAAACACCATCCACAGAAAGACCAGAGAGATCAGTTGTCTATTTTCTTTCAATGATGTGACTATATGAAGCGTCACCTTCAGAAGACCTGCAGGATTTCTCTGCAGCTCTGTCTGGTCTCTTCTGGTTTTGCAGGGCAGTGGTCGACCCGCTGACCCTGGAGCAGCGGAGCCTTGTCTAATATTAGAGTTGTGCTGAAAATCCCCTCTGGGCTGCTTATGACACAGAGCCACTAGACAAAACCGTCAGGAGCAAAAGTCTCACGCTGCTCACTAGAAGAGCGTGGTTAGACTGTGACTGTTCAAGTCACCTGCTGTTTGACAAAACTATCACGATAGTAATGGAATGAACAGTGTTATTAGCAGCCCTCAGTTTGAAAATGACAGTCAGCTGGAGTAAACAATCACAAACTCTCAATCAAGGAATCACAGGCAAACTTTGAACTTAACATTTTTATCCACAAGAAATATGTGCTGAATAAACTTGTATGTTATTGGTTACGTTACAAGAATGACTTGAATCATTCATTCATTCATTCATTTTCTACCGCTTATTCCCGTTAGGGGTCGCGGGTGACTGGAGCCTATCCCAGTGACTTTGGGCCTTAGGCGTGATACACCCTGGACAGTGGCCAACTCGTCGCAGGGCTGACTTGAATCATGTATTTATTTATTCACAGTGACCCCATCTCTACATTTGGAGCCCATTGATGCTATATTTTTACAACAAAATTTCTGACATCAAAAGGCCCTACTACTAAAAAGAAAACAATAAATCAAAGAGTATACCTTCAAATTAAAGGGAAATGATTCTGGTTGTATGATCCTAAACCACCAGTGACAGCAGACCAGAGTCCTTGGATGTGGACAGATGGCCTGCCACACAGTTTCATAAATTATAAAGCGCCACATTGATATGTTTTAGAAGAATGCATCATAAATGATACAAGAACACAACATATCTAATTTTCATTACGGTCTTTAATTTAAAGATAAAATATGCATATGTACATCAGTTAAGTCTGTTATTGGTTGGGCACGAAGTACAAATAAACACTGAAAAACTGAAGGTACTATGATTCATGGTAAAAAAGTGCTTTGAGCAATGCTAGAGCTAGGCTCTGGTTAACAGTAGTACTTTACATCCATGGTGCTGCATTAGAAGTCTCTTTTTGCGTCTGCAAAGAAAGAAAACAGACGTAATTGTTATTTGTTAATAAATAGTAAATAGAATTGTTTGAGTCTTATACAGAAAGTATACAGAAATATATATTGAATAAGACACCAGTTGAATTAATGCCAAAAGTCACATTTTGCATGGTTGGATCTTAACAAGGTTCTAAGTAGAGCTTCAATAATCAACACGAAATGGGAGTGAGAGAAAACAAAAGCTTGAGTGAACATTTGATTGAAAACAACAATTAAACTGAAATAGGCTGTTCTGCAGCTGATCAAAAGTTTAGGACTGCACCTCAAAAAAACAACCCCGAAACTCCCACAAAACAGAAATCAAAATCCCAAACATTTTTTTGAGCTTTTAAAGACCTAAACTTTTGATTAGCTGCAGAACAGTCTATTTCATTCATTCAAACTTACGCAAAGGTTGTTTTTTTTTTTGTCTCATTCCCATTTCTTGTTGCAAAGTGAAGCTCTACTTGGAACATTAAGATCCCACCATGCAAAATGTTACTTTTAAAATGTATTCAACTGGTATTAAACATTTGATCAGGACGGTATATTGTTTGTTTATACTGTTTTTTGTTGTCTTTTTTTAACTATAAAATATATTCTTAACAAAATATTAATAATAAATTGTGTACTTAGCACATCACAAGATTTAAATAAACCTGATTGATACCTTGCTCAGCTCTGGAAACACCTCTTGTATAGCAAGATCCAAAAGCACGTACGTTAGCTAAGAGCAAAGAGACACATCCTTCACTGGAATCATCGATTTAAAACACGCACCAACTGTAGGTAAACTCCATGATTACAGATTATACCTGTTTATTGAGAACCGGCTGCTGAAGACCGTCAAAAAGAAGACAGACCCCTTCATACTTTACCTCTTCTCCTATGCATTTACCAATAATGTCTACAAAGAATATTCATTAAGACCATTTTTTTTTCACAATAATCATTGAAACAGTACATTTACCTGGAATATAATTTAGCATTTCCTCAAAGGCTTTTTTGGCCCTTTTATGTTTCTCCTGAGCTGAGCGAGACTGGCTGCTCTCACAGAAAACAGCATCTGGTTAATAAATAAACATGTTAATATGCCTGGGGTGAGTAGAGAGGAGAATTCACCATGAGCAGAGGTTTGTCTCAATAAGAGTATGGTAGGGGTTGGTTGTGTACCTCGGAGCAGGGTGATGAGGGACACAATGCGGTGTTCCTCTAGCACCTGACTCAGTTTGGACTGCAGATAGTGATAGGAGTAAGCCTCCAAAGTATTCTTGAACAAGATCCGACCCCCCATTAACAAGTGGTGCAGCCAGTCAGGGATGTGGAAGACAACACGACCTAAAGGACATTTGTACTGTATCATTTTTTTATTTTAGAGGCTAGATCTGCAACTCTGCAACAATTTTATGGGTGTAATTTAATGCCAAACTGATTGCCATTAGAGGCGACAGACACAGACTCAAAAAGACTGAGGGTGTATCAGAGCTTTAAAAGGGGGTGTACTTTTCCATTAAGTGTCATTATTTCATGTGTTTTTCAAACAACTAATATCACTCACCTATGTACATCAAATAGTCATACAGTCCATCCACAGTTATCATTTGCATGAAGTAATTTTGGTTATGCCTCTTCTCTAACGTCTCTGAGCGATTGGCGTTGTTCTTGTAGAGGTCATTGAAAAGCTAAGGGCAGAGAATATTGACATTATTCTGTTCTGTATGCTGAGAAAAGGCAAAAGCGACACATATTTTCTTCTTTGTAGGTATACAAAGAGATACTGAGTGAGGGATGTGTGTGAGAAATTGTCCTATATTAATTACTACATTTAATTGTTAAACTGCACTGTGACTGCTATTGACATATGAATAACTGTTTTATATTACTTTGCACTGTGTAACTTATTTTTGTACTCCAGGGACTGCAGATGGAAATGAGCTGTTTAGCTAGAATCTGGTGCAGATCATCTCTGTCTTACGAGCATAATGTCTCTGTACACTGTCCCTTCAAATAAAGACTAAACTAAACTAAACAATTGTAATTCTCAGTTTATATATGATTTAAAAGTTATCTAAGTTTGCATGTTGTGTTTTGGCTCTCAAATCAGCAAGCAGAATGAGCTCCTCACTTCTTCCACAACTATAACCAGTTTGCATTACAACAAATACAAAATGTTACGATGTGTCCTCAGCAACAGCTAATGGCCTCCCAGGTTTAGTTACACAGTTGCATGTTACAACTTCACAACAATTACTTTCAAATCATATAGAGCATTTTACATTTGTAAAAAATCACTGTACCTTTTTATCGTTTTCAGATGAGGGGCTTAGAATAGTGAGCTCAGGGTGACTTGGTTTAGGTTTGGCGGATTCACATGAGTTGAAGAATGACTGAATGAAAGGCTCCAGGTGCTGTCCTTTCTAATAACAACAGAAAAATATACCATTAAATGCATGAAGAATTTAAGTGCGCTCTCTGATCATCTTTGTGCTTTAATTCTTACTTCTTTTATCAGTTTACTGGGAACAGCCTTAATGATTTTCCCTGTAAAATACAAACTCTGAACGTCAAGGTCTGTCTGCACGTTAACCATTTACTTACGTCAATAAATATGTTTTGTTACTGTACCAAGGTTGACATCAGGCAGCATCTTGTCAAGGAACTGTGACTCCATGCCGTGGGGAGAAAGGAAATCGGCCAAAAGCTGACTGTTGCTGAGCTCTGGATGTTGCAAAAGATTCTAAAATATAAACAAAGCATTGTTTGGTGTTCCTATACAAATATATCTATGCCATCAGGATGAAATGGGCCAATGGGCACGGGGCAAGGGACAGACAGTCACCTGAAGATACTCCTCAAATTCCACACGTTTAGATGCAAGAAACTCATAATTCTTAGGACCAATTATTCTTTTGGATGGTAACTGTGCATCTGGAAATGAGCCTAAAGATACGGAGAACAGTTTTAATTAAATTAGATTAAAACAACAGTGTAACATTATAAAATAAGAATGGTGCAATAACTTACCATGAAACTCAGTGAGTTTTGATTCAAGAACATAGAACTCCAGGTATCTTCTGTACACTGACCAGTGCTCTATCTCCTGACCTACTACAAAAGAGAAGAGAAAAATGCACAACAGAACAAAGACAGTAGCCAATAAAGAGCAGGCTGAGGGAGGGGCCAGGCCTACCTGCCCTCCGGTCATTGCGCTCCACATCGATACAGAACACAGGTATCCTCTCCCGTTTAGTGTCATCGTCATAGAAATCAATATAAGGAATACTGATGCTCCACGCTGACAGGTTCCGTGGAGTGCTGGGAGTTGAAGCAGCTTCCAATGGAGAGTCGTCCTCCAGAACCATCAAGGCCTCTTCTACCTGTGTGTTAAAGAAAGGAAAGGGACTCTTAACCATCTCTGAGAGTGATTTATATAGAACTAATGCTTGCAATCCCATTGTCCTCTAGAGACATGTTTACTCTTGTGAATATACTGTCTGAGTGGACAACAAAGAAAAGTTACAAAGATTTGTGCCCCCAGTTATAAGAGAGTAATGTGGAGTATCCTCTCCACAGCAGTGGGAACAGCAATGACCCTAACAACCTCTGTACATGCTGTTACACAGGGCCAGTGCTGCCACGCCCCCTGGTGACCAAAGTCTGCAGTACATCTCCACTCCAAAATCAATTGACCCATATCTTGGCGCTTTCAATAGAATAGTAGAACGTACAATCACAATGAACTGAAAATATTGCAATATGTGATTGGCAAAACATTATTTACCAAATCGTCCTCTCCTTCTAACAGCCCGTAGGACGGCAGCATGGCCCCCTCCATGGTGGTGCTCTTAAACACTCCTTTAATTTTACTGCCAATGCGGCTGATTCCAAAGGACTCTCCTCGTCTTGATGAGCTCCTGCAGGGCAGACTTTGTTACTGAGAGAATGTGTTAAAGTGATTGGTGATGGTCACAATCCGTAGCCACAGAATGGCAGTCTACCCCATTCTGTGGCTACGGAAAGAGCATATCACACGCATTTGATTACTAATATGAATTCATATACCTGTGCACAGGATATACAGTTGCAGGACAATGATTTGATTTAGCAAAAAACTTGTATCCAACTGATGTCATCGTCTGGTGCAAATGATACCACATAAGGATCATATTCGGATAACAATTAAAGAACACACAACAAAAGGATTGAACACAAACCAAATAGACTGAGAATATGCATGTCTATTACACAGAGGCTCAGGTCTCATGCACTGGTTACATGCAGGTGGCTGGTTGGCTGATGGCACAGAGCTGATGTTAGGACTTCACACTGGGTGAAAGATGGACTATTGACCCTAACTTACTTGGGCGATGAGTGGCGGTGTGGGGGAGTGGTGAACGTGGACGGGGCATGGATGGAGTTAGAGGATGCAGGTGAAGAGCCGGCAGAGGCCGTGGAGAAAGAGGGGAGAGACTCAGGGCTCCAGTCCCAGTAGCTATGAGCAGAGCAGGGTCAGGTCCCCACAGAGTTCAGGGAGGGCCCGGTAGCAGAGCAGGAGAGGCGGAATGGAGGTTAAACAGATTAGACATACAAGCACAACAACAGCACTGTTAGCCTATGTGTTATGCATGCTATATGAAGACTGGTCCAGGTGAATTTGGTAAGTCAGGCAACCATAAAATGTATCTCCAGGGCTTATTGTCCATAGTCCCTGTTATGGAAAAACTATATGCAATAAAAAGTGCTTTAACTGAGGTTCCAATCATTACTATAGTATGAGAGAATGGTACAGATCTTTCCTACTCAGTGGCCTTACCTAAAATATATGTATTTGGCATTGTCTGCATTGGTACACAGTGGTAGAATGTCTCAAGACCACACAACTGTCACATGCTACCAGACCATTGGCAGCAAAGATGTCTCCATAGTGTTTATGGTCTGTATTTATTTTATGAACCATCGATGCCTTTTCTGCCATTAGTAATTAGACCTCTGTAGTCAGTTTGACTAAAACACTGGAATATTCCTATTTTGATCTCATCATTTTAGGAAGAGTTTGAAGCAACAAGAGCATCCTGACAATGCTGGATATGTAATGAGCAAGCAGGATCATTTGTTCTATGCAAGAATGAATGAATGCCTCCGGTTCTGAAAATACAACAGCAAGGCTTTTATGTCCTATATTATATTTTTCTGTATCTATTTACTCACCGGATGTCATCCAAACTGAGGCTATTTCTGGAACATATGCACAATAGGGAGTTACCGGCAGGGCCCAGTGGCCACATACACACTACACCCCACAACGGTCCTATCCATTGGTCAATACATGAGGCAAACAAAAGCACTTTCTGTATAAGAGCTTAGGCTGTACAGTGATAGGGAAAATTGAAACTGAAAATATACATTTGAAAATGCTGAGTATTATAGTACTGTTGTATTTGTCTTCAGTAGACAATTCATACCTGCTCATCCTGGAAGTCCTTGAGGGGGACTCAGCACCTTTTAGAAGATGGCGAAAGTACTGAGGGAGGTATATGCAAACGGGAATAAAACATTAAAAGATATTAAAGGCATTTAGTTTAATTTCATTCAGAAATAGGACTGGCAACACAGCGTTTAGTATATGTTATATTCTAGTCTAGACTGCTGGTGCAGGGGAGGGGACCGCTGACAATGGCGTTGCTTCAGTTTTACCCTTTGTATTGAATCAAACACTGTGAGGGGTGAAATCAGGTTTGGCAGCTTGGCATAAGGCCAGGGTCACCCCATTAGCTGCAGTGTGTCGACTGATGACGCAGCAGAGACTGATTGGTCGCTTACAGCATGAGAGGGGTTTGAGTAAATTAGGTCAATTTCGAAAAGGTTTTTAAATAAAAAGGGAATAGAGTAGTAGTGTGACTGACCTCATCACTATGACAAAACATTGGCGTGAAAACATTCTCAAGTAGAGACAGGACATGTTCATATGCCTCAAACAGACATCTCATGGTCTGCAGTTTAACTACATCTGCATATGGGCCCTCAGCGACTGGGGGATTAAAAAAGCACAAAAAACAAGATTATCACATTATATCAGATATTATTGATAGAAAACAAAAATTCACATGCTTACTGCGACGTATTTCCTCAACGATAAACGGATCAAAACGGATTTTATCAATGCTCTCATCCAAAATGTAGGTCTCATAGATCTTCTTCACTTCTTTGTGTAGGATCAACTTCCTGGAGTCATTCAGGTCTGGATCCAAAATGCTGTTGTTGAATTCCTCTGTAAGCAAAGAGATATTCAAGCAACTCAAAACAGCAGACATAACAACTAAAGTGAAATGAAACTGGACTTGCACTTACCAACAGCAAGGCAAAACTGGAGCACATACACTGCGCCTTCGTGCTTCAAGAAGTTCATGAAACGAAAAAGCAAGTCCTGCTGTTGACGGATTTCTCTGAGTTCAAGCTTCAGTACCTGTTAAAACATATTGTCAAAGTAAGTCGCTACCACTTTTTTGAGCAACAGTGCAGTAAGAAGAACTCACTGAGGGCTTTTTAGAGCGGGGCTCGGCATATTTTTGTAGGAATGGAACCATAGTTGAAGATGGCTCTGTTGCTTGTTCAGGCTAAGGACAAGAACTGATTAACAACAAAACAATGACAAAAAACAACAACAAAACAATGACATTACTTACAGGAGAGTTGTCAATGAAAAGCAGGATTAAATGATTAACTGTGTCCTGCAAAAATAGAAAGCAATGTAAGTTTTATTCAAGTTCAATTTAAATTAGATATTGTAATGCGGGGTATATAAGAGTTCCTTAGATGTGGCTAAACTCACAGGATCAGCCAAGTAGTCCAGTGAAGGAAGGAAAACAGAACCAGCCAAAATCTCTCTGATGAGGAGAGTGAGAGATCTGAGCAGAGTGGAAAGAGGAAGCAGCAAGTGGTGACACAGGGAGAGGACCTCAACTCACCATTTGACCAAGACGTTATAAGGTGTAGAAGAAGAAGAACAGTTTTGTGAGTGTTTGCCTAAATCACCTGCAGTCTGTGGCTTTAGGAGGAAGGATGTAAGGAAAGAGCATCTCAGTCAGTCTGCGAAGGTAGAGGAGTTCATCTCTACGATTGCGAAGTGCCACATGGAGATCGGGACCGTACTCCTCCAGTGCCGCTTGTTGAAGTTGTTCAGTGTTTTTTACTGAATTAATAAAAAAAAAAAGAGTTAAAGCTTGTTTGTCATGTGACCATGGCTTAATTAAAATAAAGTTACCTCTCTGTCTTGCCTTGCAAATGATTTCAATGTGCTTCATGGAAACTTTGAGAAGCTTCTTTAAGATGAGTGATGCAACATCCACCTGAGTGAAAAAACATTACATTTGAAATTGCTCAGATTAAAGATTAAACGTGTAGGCCTAATTGTATTACATGTGTTATCAGACCTTTTGAGTTCTACGGACTAAAACTGCGGCAAAGAAACGTAACGTCACCCTTAGTTCATCCACAAATGCTTCATCATCTGTGATATCTCTGTAAAGTAAACAGCTTACTACAGTTATTGAGGACACAGACACAAATAACAACTGCTACATGATGCCTACCTGTACCATGGATATACAAAGTTTTCCAAGACCAACTCCAAAATCTATGGGGGTAAAACAATAAATGTTTTATCTTTATTGTTTTTAAACACACCATTTCATACTTGTTAACTACAGCCTACCTGTGACAGAGACGCATCCACTTTGGATGGAATCTTAAGATCAAGCCACGGTTGATAATTTTCCAGCAATAATGTTGGCCTATTGGTAATGTATATATTAAAAATAAAAACCATTAAAGCTATGTCCGCTAGAAGGCGTACATCTACATCAAATTGACAGTGTTTAACTCAAATGTGTTCCGCCGGTCACTTTTACCTGTGCCTTTTGCATTTGATGTTTCCACAAACAGCACAGCTGTGGCCCAGAGGGAACAGCTCCGGTTGATAGACCCTTTTCTTTGCTTTAATTGATATTAGGACGTTAGGTAGCAGAGATTCGGGCCCCAAAGAGCAGTAAAAAGTGACAACTCCGGCCAGGAATGACCAGACCATCATAATTATATGAATATATCTGTCGGGATGGCAGAGAGGAATTAGACCTCATGGAAAATGGACAACCTACGAAACATAAGCTCTAAAAGTCGGAAACCTGTTCAAAAGCACAGTGGACAGTAGAAGGAACAGCAGGAGAAAGCAGAATAGCGGATATTGTCGTCCAAGCTCTCGAAGCCGCTCGAGGCGCATCCTGCTTCTCATCCTCTGCACCACAGCGCGGATACATCCCATGACGGTCCTGGACGAGAATCACGGCTTTGGATTTCTGAAGGCTACATAGAACGTCTGCGTAGGACCACCTCTGAATGCGATTACCAAACGCTGCCTGCTACATTACACTGTGTTCATTCATGATGTCGTTTCCTCGGGATACAGCCAATAACGCGCGTTCAGGAAGGCAGACATTTTCTTACGGACTTCAGCGCAGTAGAATCTGAAGTAATCCTTTACGCTCTCTGTGCCCCGCACAGCTGTAACCCGCAGCATTAGCACTCGTTGGTACACATCCTTGGTAGGCAGTCCTTAGGACAGGCACGTAGCAAAATACGCAATAACGAGGGCACGGTGTCACCGCGGCGCAGAGCACGCATTCTGCGACCCACGGCGTCAGTCCTTCAGCGACAGAAAAGATGGACTTTGTGCGTATCGGGCAGGATTTAGGTTTTATTTTCACAAATTTCACTAAGTACCCATGAGAAAGAATATGTATTATAAAAGACAGATTAAACAGTGGTAGAAATCAAAAACTTTATTACAAAAATAAGTTACACTCACCTCCATTTTACAGTATAAAACAATTTGCAGGAATGCAAAAAATGATGTTGGCCACCAACAATAGTTTAAAACTGCTAACATTTTTTTCTCAAAAGTTGGTTATGATTTTTTTTTTTTTTAACGAGGGAGTTAACTGTAGAAAACTGGTACTGAAGCACAGTTTCCTATTTGTTGTGTGGAAATAGAAACTCGCTGCAGTATCCCTTCAGCCACTGTAGACATCACACCTAACTACAGGTAGGCAGTTTGTTGGGTTAAACAACTCCGTTAACTGGAAACTTTTCCCCCCAACTTTGACCTCAAGTTACATGATCTACGATTTATCATTTAACATAGTTTTAATCCAGAAGATCACTGTAAAAGTACTGTGGCACAAAAGGGACACTGCAGGGCTGTATTTTTTATTTTGTGTTATTTTTGTTAAATCAAAGGCAATTGGATACCTGTGATGTTTAAGCCTTTACAAAAGTAACGTTTATCCAAAAACTATACAACCAGTAACTACATACTCTGAAGAGGCATTGCAGCCAATTCAGTTCAAAATAAGATAAAAGCAGGGTTCGTTTAGGCTCATCATATGAGACCATTTTGCATGCCCAGTTTGACTGTTTGCAGTGTCAGAGCTGCAGCTGAAATGATTATATTACATTGAGTACATCGTTTTCACTGCAGCTCTTGTGCATATTTTATTTTAAAACAAACCCTGCTTTCATCAACATAGTTTCCCTATTTACAGTACAGGCCGGGTAGTTTAGTCCTCTGTACTGAGGTAGTCAACCAACCCTTTAAAGACAAGTTCTGAAAAGAACCACGTTCCTGGAATGCCTGACTTATCCATGCCAGGTGGGTACACCTTAAAAACCTGCAAATGTTCTTTCTCATTCAAACATCCAGATCAAACATTTAAGATTAACATGGATATTCTGACAATAATAAAATTGCAAATAGCACAAACATATACATAGCATCAAGCTCCTTCGAGCCACTTCAAACCTTAGAAACTTAAAAGTGCAAATTCATCAATAATTATCTTTTTAAATGGCATTTTAGGGACAGGGAAGGGGTAGATTGTTAGGGCAACAAACCCTATATCAGCTCTGGGCAAAGAGGCCATGGCCTGTAATCAATCATCAATCTTTTTTAAAGGTGGCAGTTTCAAAAAGGAAATAAAAAAAAAAAAATGGGGAGGGAAATGCGTCTTCTTTGTAAGGCTGGAATATCATTGGACCTTGTGTCATGCTCTTTCGTTTTAACATCCATTGCAGCTTACGGTGTAACCCCACTCATCAAGTCAGTATTCACAGGGACAGGTCAGGAGCGTGCCCGGCCCCGCTTCCCTGCTGAAAAAGTAAACATCATTCACAACTTTACTAAAGCCAGCGAACTGTAAGTATGAGGAAGAAACTACCATGTCTCACATTGAGTAACTGACAGGTAGTTACCTCGGGTTGTTCCCGGCCCACCTCGCTGAGAGAATCCCAAGCGGCCACGCGCAACAACCGCGCGGCCCCGGGTTTGACTGGTGTTTCCCCGAATTCCTCCCCGAGCTCCTCGGCCTCTCCCAGACCCCTGGAAGTCTTCATAGCCATAATATGGATCATCATAGCCTCCACGGTAGTTATGATAGTCGTATCCATAGTAATCATAGTAGTCTTCATAACAATAATAGTCATGAGGGTAAGTGTAACCGCCTCGTCCACCTCTCCCTCTGCCCCTAGTGGGAGGAGCCATGTGGGGAGGCATATAGTAGTAGTAATCATCATACCTGAGAAAACGTAGGCAAGTAATGGTATTGGAGGTTTTGGTAAATAGATTTTCAGAGTTGACTGTTGCATTTTGTCACTTACATTTGTGTTTTAGCGGCTTGTCTCTGGGCTTTACGTTCTTTTCTTTTCTGGTCAGGGGGTTTAGCAAAAACAATTTCAATGTGTTCCCCCTCAAGCTCTTTTCCATTCAGTTCAGCCAGAGCCTGTGTAATTGAGAAAATATTTTATTACAGTTTTTCCTAATGAAGCCATTTTATTATATATTATAGTTATTATTTCCCCACTCCATACCTTTACAGCACCATCTCTTTCTTCAAAGTGAATGAATGCGTAATCCTTAAGCTTTTTCACACGTTCCAGTTTACCAAACTGACTGAAGGTCTTCTCAAGTATCTCCTCTGTAACAGTGCTAGCCAGATTTCTAACAAATAGCACCTTAACCTTAAAAAAAAAAAAAGAAAAAAAAGAAAAAGATTATGAACAAAACATTACAACTACAACCAGCAAAATTTTACTCAACATTGTTAACAGTAATTTACCTTTGCCATGACTTCAGGGTCCGGATCCTCGATAGGGTCAGCCCACTCTACTGTGACCACATTTCCCCAGACCTTAACTTTGCCACTCATAAGTCTCCGGCGCGCCTGTGCAGCGGTCTTATGGTCTTCATATTCAAGGAAACAAAAGCCTCGATTCTTCTTCTTGTCGTCCGGTTGGTGGTACAATATGACATCATTCAGGCCCTCTGTCAATGAAAAAGATGGACATTTTACCACAGTATTTTGAAGGTATTGTTGATATCAAATATTCTACCAGTACAGATTTGCTAACATTTACTCATTTTTTTTGCACTTGTGATCAGTCAGATCTTAGCGGTAAACCCTCATAGTAACTCAAGTCACTCTGGTGTATCGTTCAATGTCATCCTTCTGACACAAGTATTTGAAGTATTAAAGAGTAAAGTAATAGAAGTATGATTAGCAAGGTAAATGGACTTACCTGTGACTTTTGCAAATTCTTCAACTATCTGCTCTTTTGTTTTACTCTTGGGGATAGACCCAACAAAAAGCCTGTTGTTGGCCACAGAGATGCACACCCCGATCTGTTTTCCTGGTCGTATTTCATTGTTATTGCACTTCAGGAAAAGATCAGAGTTACTAAATTTGCTTACATTGTTGCACTAAATTCAAGTAACATAGTTGCACATACCAATTTGACAGCTTGCTGTGCGGCTTCTTTAGTGCAGAAAGTGACGAAGGCATAGCCTCGGTTCAGGCCACTGAAGGGATCCATCATAAGACGCAAGTCCCAGATGGGGCCAGCTTTTTCAAAGAGTGGAACAAGCTCATCCTCAAAAAGGTCTCTGGGGATTTTGCCTACAAAAATCTAGCAGATTAAGAATATATTATAATGTATATAATACTGTGACAAAGTGGGTCTTTGTCCCTTTAATCACCTTTAATTTGTCTTAATTTTTCAATTTCTCATATTCAACTGTAAACTTAATCCGGGGTTTGTTTTGTTTAGTTTTTTAGTTATCACACAACACATAAGTTCCTTTTCAATATGTTTATTTGTTTAAATTTGTATTTCAGTTCACTTCAGCAACTTACCTTGTCCACCACATGGTCTGGTCAAAGAGGAGGAGGGCCTCATGGTGGCCATTTTTATAACCTTTGTAGGGGTCATGGGCCAGACCATGTGGCGGGGAGAACTGCCATAGTTCAATTTGGATTTAGTTTAATAAGGTGTTTAATATTTATTTGTTTTTTGTTTGTAGCTTCAGTTAAACGTCTGAATTGTTTCGGGGACATAGGTCCATGGAAAAGCATAGCAATTCCCATTGCCTCTTTGAGGGTTAAAGGGTGCAGTTCCCTGCAATCAAGGTGTACCGTCCTAGGGGAGGGGCCTAGAGTATAAAAGGGTTCTGCTGGCCCATTTCAGGGGAGAGAGACTTCAGTGCAGTTGTGTGCACATGTTTTGTTCGTTTTAATAAATCTTGTCTGGTACAAGACTTTTGTATGTCTGCCTCCTACTTCGACCACTTCGGGCCAGCTTCCCCACAAATACTGCAAAGATTTTATCGCCTGTAATTCCATCAATCACTTGAAATGCACATAAATTTACTATGAGCATAAATCAGTCATATCCTGGCAGGCCAAGACTACACATTTGTCCTATACTTTCCAGGACACACAGTATAGGACCAGAGCCTATCCATGAGTCCAAGTGGACTAAACCAGAAAACACAAAAACCAACCAAGACTTAGAAGCAAAAAAAGTATAACAGAAAATGACACACCATTGTCATAGCAATGAATTCAAAACATTGTTTTTCAGTACTTTTGACCATTTTTAAATCAAAGGGTCAAAAGTACTGAAAATTGTTCCTCTAAACAGGAAACTGAAACCTAAGATTTTTATAGCAAGTAAATTATAAACTACAAACTATTGTACAAAGTATAAAATATTGGTTTAGATCAAACTAAGAAAAGACTAAGAAAAATTTGGTTTCCCATTCTTTAAAATAAATTAAGTAATTAAGTAATGCCACCTTTGCAACAAATCTGAGAAACACTGTACATTTATTCTTACCTCTGTACCAACAGAAGGTTGTGCCCCAGAGTGAGCACACTCTGGTGGGGGACCTCCATACTTTCTTTGGCCTGTTGTCACATCAAGTGTGTAGCCAGTTCTTTCCAGTAGAGCCTGATCAGGAGGAAAGAAGTGATTAAAAGGAAACGTATGTAAAGAGTGATAGATTAACTATATTCTTACTTTAATTTTTGCTTCATCTGGTCCTTTAATTGTGTCCGACACTTTGGTCCCCTGTTTCTCTCTCTGCCTGTAGGTCTTCATCACGCCACAAAGAAAGGCACTTTTGTTCTTATAAATTGGAACATTGAAAACGACATTAGCGGTTCCAACAGAAATAAAAGACACAATAACACTGTAACTTGTAATTACCTGAACATGTGAGAGGTCACTGTCCTTAAATTGTAACAATACTTGAAGAGCACCTTCTTCGTTGAATTCTTTCAGAGCCTCAATTGCTCGATCATCAAGATCACTGTGAGACACCAAACCTGACAAAAAAATATGATTAATAAAATATCCAATCACCTGTATAATAAGGCAGATGCAATTAATTTGGCCAATACAATAAATGGAATTGAAAAGCTAATGGCATAGATTAAGAAGCAGGCATTGGTCATGCAGTGCTGTAGCCTACAAGCAGCATGTTTGTCCAAAACGAATCACAACAGATGTCAAAGTGCAACTTGATATGTCAGCGCTCCTCTGTGAGGCTGCGAGTTTCTAATGAACCAGACTCAATTCTGCCCAAAGAGGGGGTCGTCACCTGTCCCATGCAGCTACACCTCACAGCTGCTGCCATTGTTTCTTCCTTGGTCCCATCTGGCTCAGTGGGTCAGAGCAAATCATTTTAGACCTGATGGACAAGCCAACGTCCTGACTTAACCTCTGAGTAAGAAACATCAGATACTTTGGGTTAAATTGTCATGTTCTGTGGCCTCCAGGTAGGCAAGGCTTTAGAAAGGGCAGAACAGTTAGGCTCAATTACAAACTCCCAGGTAGAGGATTCATCACTCGCCCTGACGCCAGTATTCATAAAGCCAGCATGGCAATACAAAATGCTGCAATTAGGTAAACAGGTATTATTCATCCATATTTGTTCTGCAAACATGCATCTGTTTGATATAAAATTTTGGCAAGTCTGCAGTACCCATTTTGGGAAGAAACCACAAAAAGTTGCTTCAAGAACCCAATTCCCCCATTCAAAAGATAAAAATGACAGTTCATGCAAGAAATTGATAAATAAAAAAATAAAAAAGCCTATTTTATATGCAAGCATATTCAATGTGCCTTACCTGCTAGGTAAATTTCATCTAGTTTTTCAGCAACTTTCTGTGGTAAACCAGCTTCTAATAAAGTCTGGAAGTGCTCAGAATGGGTAACTGCAGCAGAGGTGTCCATTGGTTCTTCTGGACCATTTCCATTTATATGCTCTGTGGCCATGTCTCCAGAAATCTGTGTGAATGCAATGAGCCAAATTAATCCTGGGTCAAGGGCAAGGCTACAGTTTGATCAGAAAAGTGTAAAGTCTCAGACGTGTTAGTGCTTTCATGTTTCATCATACAGTTATGATTCATAAACCCAAATTTAACTGCATCAATAATCATTATGTTGCAGCAAATAACTGGGGAAATTAGTGCATAAGGGATTAAACTGCAAAGCTTTTTAGCCCACAACAGTCTGAGGACTCTACACTAACTGAACTATGAGCAAAGATGCCAGCAGTCTTTATGCAGCACAAGACTCAAATCTTCATGTGATGACAAAACATTAAGTGACATGATGCAGACCAGGGAAAAACAAATCTTAAACCCCGTTTTCACCGGTCCTTACTCAGTCCTCAGCATGGTTTCGTTTGCATTACTTTGTAGAAACTGGGACATGGAAACTGCCCACAACAAATTGATATCCATAGAAACTCTGTGGTCACCATGTAGTACCTGCTTGGCCCGGTAAGTACCAGGGCAGGGCAGGTACCAAAAAAGATAGAGCAGGTCCGCTAAATACCTAATTGATTGCTAAATACCTAAAGCCTTAGGTATTTAGCAATCAATCTTCATCACCCCTTTGAATAATCGAGGTGTCCTTAAATATGTTTGTTTTCAATCGAGCGTTAGATTACCTCCTCGTTGCTGACTATAGTCAGCACAGGCTTGATAGCCGATACACGTGTTGTTTCAGAATGAACTTCGTTTCCGGTGACTGACCAATGAACAATAATGGATCGATTCGAGTTTCATATTAATGTTGTGGGTCAGTGTGAATGGATGGGTAGGACTTCATAATCAAATTAGTAGTTTATTATTGTTGTTACCATATTGATAAATAAAATGCTCAGTAAAACGTCCAAAGGGCCGTCAGCCTATACCACTGTTTGCTATATAATTCGAGGATGTATTGGTTTCAAAATAAAGACCCGTCAATGGGAAATTTACACGGGCTAGTATTTAGGCCTTTGCAGTCGCCAAGTACCATTACGATTTTCCTGACGTGATTATCTAGTAACATTTTTGACGTGTGGAAACAGCGGGTGCGGATTGACCTGCACATGTTTCAGCTAACAAGCTAACTAGCAGAGAAGCTAACTTGCACAGCTAGGCTACAGTGAAAAAATAGCATAAGCTAGCTAGAGTTCCTTAATGGGAGGACATACAATTTCTGATCGTGGCTTTTTGATAAGAACTGTAGCGCCGAATTAAAACAACGTGAACGGATAACTTCCATTTGAAATGAAATCATTTTTGTGTGAATACTGATAGCATAAAGTGACAATGAGCATGTAAAATCAGCGATCTGTCAAAATAAGCTAGCATGCCAAATTGAGCATACATTCAATGGAGCCATTGTTACTTAAGGCATTTCAAATTTTAAACCAGATAGTGGGGAGTTAAGATTTCTAGTAGATTAAAAGACACCAGTATGGCTACAGATTTAGCCTGCTGGGTGCGTGGTTTTGCCAACGTGCCGCCACATAGGAAGAGTCCATTTTCAAAAAGCCGGTCTGGAGAACTCGTTCCCAGCCACCACCAGTTTCCACATTGTTTGCAACAGCACGGCGCGAATCCGCCTTTAGACATCAACTAACAAGCAGTGTGGTAGCTGATTGTAGTATTTTTGCCCTACCTGCCGCTGGATCACCAACGCGTATGATGCTGATTGTTTTGAAGGGTAGATTAGATATTTAAAAGACGGTAAAAGTGTAAAAGTCCCGGCACTGGTCCGGCTTCAGTCATTCACTCTTGATGATGTAAAATGGCTGCCACGTTCACGCCTCGAGTTTTGTCTCGTCGATGGGGTTTCTTGGACGGCCTTGCACGGGCATGCCTTGTATGCATTTACAGTAAAGCTGCAGACAACAGACAACAGCAAGGAGCACCGTCCGGTTATGAAGAGGAGGATGAGGATGGAATAGAAGAGAGATAGAAGAACTGAATAGATGGGTGTAATTATACAACTACATATTTACAACAATTACAATGCTTTAGTCTACAGTTAGTTTAAGGAACATAAAAACATCACATAATATATATCTTGACAAACGTCTATTTATATATATAGACATTTGTCAAGAGCTGTACTTTTTTTGCTACATTTACATTGCATGTTTGTTTGTTTTTTTACTTGTGACCAAAAAATAATAAATGTGTTTATTTTTATAAACTGGCCAAAGCATTTCTAGACCGTGCACTACTCCAGTGCACATTACATTGACAAATTAAACAAGAAGAGTTTGGTAGGAATTAGGATTTCTCATGGGACAGATGTATAGTTAAATCATTTTCAGAACTTAAAATAAACTGGCCACGAACCATTTATATCTTACAAACATACATAATTTGTCTTTTCTAAAAGCGCAGTGTTGCCAGCAGAGGACGCCAGATACAAAATGGAAAGAGAAAGAGGCAAAGCCGATGACATGTAGCTCTATGAGCTGGTTCATACGTTCAGATACGTGGACAGACGAGAAAAAATGTAGTCCCTTCTATATTTATTTATTTATGTATTTAGCTATTACAAGTCCATGTGGTTGAACACAAAAGAAAACATAAAACTACATTTTTACACCTTTGATAGGTCTCTGAGGAAGAAGTCCTTATATTACGATACTAATTTTATTGAGCAACAAAAATATGTTACTTAAATCATAACGTAGAAAGTACTTGCAATGGTTGAAAAATTATGTAAATGTCACAATAGAACATGTATGTAAAAGCAAAAGTATGATATTCTGTACAAAACTATAGATTTGGTTAGTTATGATGTGTTGCTTATTATTTACTATATCTCGATTACTTTCATACATGGTCTATTGCGTAGAGCTGTGGGCTGGTACTTTTAAGACCTTAATCAAAGATATAGTTTTACAGAAACGAGCCAAATGCCTAATAAATAAAGTTAGATATTATGAACAAATACCACCTTCAGGTTAGATTTAACACCTACAGATGTTAAATTTAAAGACCATGCCAATTATAAAGTACTTCAAGTAATTTTTGAATATAGTTTTTAAGAGAACATTGCAAATCGACATCACTTAACGATTGCTTTTTAATAAAAGTGTTTTTGAAAAACAACTTAGTTCAAAAACTGTTATTAAACATTTTTAATAGAACATAATAATTCTTACTTGTAAAATAGTTGGGATTGGATTTAGTAAAACAATTACTTTATACATTTACAAGTACTTTTATAAAAACTTTTGCAAATTGTATTAACTTCTTTGATTAGCCTCTCCAATAAGCCTCCCCGTTCATCTTTTCTGTGGCTCTCCTGGTCCTTCCATGGATTGTGGGTCCTCCTGGTTAATGTACACTAAATAATGAAAGGGGAGGTGAGCGATAAGGAGCTCTCTGATTTGGTTAGAGTAACATGTAAACCAAGTTGTAAACCAATCAGTGAACTCCTTACAAGTTTACTTTTATTATTTACTTGACATTAACCTTTACCTTACCACAGAAAAGCAGGTAAGGTAAAGGTAAAACAAAAAAGCAATAGGCCCTACGCCCTGTAGGGGCTCAGGCCTAATTATAAGGTTTTCCTAAAATGACTTGTAAATTAATAAAGTAATGTTTTTACAGATAAAAAAAGAAAAGCTTCAAATTATTAAATAGTATTTAAAACTTATTTTTAATAAAAGTTTTATTTCATTTTAACGTGACTCACAGGGTCTTTCATAGCACCCTGCTATGTCCATCCTTTCATTGAATGAATTCTTAATGTTCAATTGAAAGTGTCCCTCAACATTGTCATTGGGACACCTTTTTGTCCTGCACGTGTACACTGCAGTGCAGAGCTGTGCGAATTTCAACTTTAGTCAAATCATTACCACTTAACATAAGAATTATTTGTTAGTAAGCAACAGTGTTATTATTTATGTGTTATAATGACATTAATCATACAATTCAAAGAACATTAAGTAATGATCATGCAGTAATCTTTGAAAGAATCATAAACTAATGACCTGTCCATTTGTACTGTGACATGACAAATAACCCCGAGTTACCAAGTAACGAAAGCCCAGGGATTAGACACAGCGCATTCATAGTCAGGATGGAAGGATGATGGGGTATGTTTTGACTTTCTGACCTTAATTTTTATCACTTTGTGCTTTTAGAGGATTACAGGGATGGCAGCAAAGTGGTCAGTGAGTCAGGGAGATCATTGATAAGGTAGGTAGGCTTTACTTTGTCCAGGAAGTGACCGTTGGTATATGCTACTATAAAAGTAAGGATGAAGCCTTCATTCACAGTGCTGCCTCTCAACATGGTAATGTATCCTACTTTGTGTAATTTATGTTCTTTTTTAGAGCTGTATTGGGCATATTGTTTTATTTCACCAGGTGACTACGGCAACAATGGGCTCTATAAAATCCAGGAGGGTATCTGTTCTTTTGCTGACTTCTTTTCTCTACTTAGTGGACACCTACTCCTACAGTGACTGTAAATATTATTGTGCAATTTCACTTTTAAATGTGATGTTTGCCTATCTAAATTCTAATCCAAATGGGCTATTCTAGCTGGATGTGAAGAGTGCTCTCTGAAAAGGAATGTCGTTTTCTCAATGGAGCGTCCAGTCTATCAGTGTATGGGTTGCTGCTTCTCCAGAGCATACCCAACACCTTTGAGGGCGATGAAGACTATGGCAAACCCCAAGAACATCACATCTGAAGCAACATGTTGTGTTGCAAAGCACAGTTATGAGGTAAGAGTTTTTGTGTTATACAGTATTATTTATTCTTATTCTGCTATAACTTTGAATAAGAAATACAATATTCTGATGTTTCTGCAATGTTTTATACTTTAATTTATATTGTGTGTTTGTGTGTATTACAGACAGAGGTGGGTGGCATTCGAGTAAGGAACCATACAGAGTGCCACTGCAGCACTTGCTACTTTCACAAAGTTTAACAAAGTACACATGGAAGCCTCCTTGTAACGCCTTTTGTTTATATATGTTGCTTAGAAGTAAAACGATCTTTCTTTAACATGTCTTACACAAGCTGTCATAGAACGTGTTGGATTTATATGGGCAGCCAGTCTTTGTGTGTTATTTGTGTAATTGTCAATGTTTGCATTTGTGTGGTGTTATAGCCCTACCCAAACTAATTAAAATACTCCCAGAATTATTTTGTGACTGTGACATTGTGTTGATTGTTTTGTTGGTAAGCCTAAGGTAGTTTTAACCCTTTTATGTATTCATTCTGTGTATTCATCTAGTGTTATCGTGAGCATGCCAATCATTCATTGTAGCTTAACCAACAATTACAGTCTCTAGTTCTATATAGATGGACTCATGAAGATTAACAACAAAATAACAAGCAGGGCGTAGAGTAGGGGCTACAATTTATAAATGATGAGGCTACTATAGCCTATTATAATTATTATTAATTATCATCTTTCTGTGTATTCAGTTTCAGATCAGATTATATGGTCACCCTCTTGTCATTAGGCCTAATTCTATCCACCCTCCACAAAATCTGAAAATTAAAGCATACTTTTATTTTACCCTCCCCACATCTACAAGACACAGGCCTAGACTGCTAGTACATGGTATATGTGCCCAAGAGGTGCGGTAAGAGACGTGGCAGACCCACAGATACACCCATGGGTAGATCGGGGGATATAGATTTATGTCCAGTCACACCGAGCCAGACCCATGGAAATATCCATGGCAGACCCCACGATGGCCAGGCGCACCCCTCCCCCCTTACGTGCGCGTGCGTGTGCAGCTCTGGCAGCGTAACATCTGTGCGTACGCGGTCGTGATTGTTGTGAAGATGGCGGAGGGGGAGAATGAGAAGGAATATGATACAAGGATAGCTTTTGAGGAGCTTCGAGAACGGTTTGAGGCTTTGACCACTGTTCTAAAACAGACTCAAGATACTCCATTGGAGGCCACGCTACGTTTCTGCCAGGATTTCTGCCAGGTTAGCCCACACAACCGCTCCTCATCCCACAGCACACAGACCCTCTAGCTTCCTGGCCGAGGATGCGCGTCAACGTCTGCTATAACAATGTAGCTAAGGCGTTAGCAACACAGCTAATTGACTGGCATTTTAAATTGTGATTTTCTTAGTTGTCTTACTTGAGGCCTTCGTATAGGCTGCATTTACTTTCACAGCCTTGTGTATTGCAGACTCCCGTGTGTGCAGCGCGCGTGCTCCGGTTGTATTTTAAGGCTAAAAGCTAAAATCTGATCAATGCTGCTAACTGGTATGCGGGGAGCCTCTGTCCTGTTCATGCAGCTGTAGCCTCAGTGAAAATGGACATAGCAGCGATGTATTCCTTCTCGGTGTGCACCAAATGCATGTTATAGCTATTACACAGCTATAACACTGTTAGGAAATGCTTTATAGATATAGCACTGTGTCTTGACGGATTTGCTTCTTGGCTACTTTGCTGCAGAAATGAATTATGTTTTACAGATGCTGGCTCAGGCATGTTAGTAATTTGGCAAACCAAAATGGCTCTAATAGTGTTGGTCTGGGCTGTTTCGTAAAGTTGCATTCGCCTGTGGCCGCTATTAATCGCGTATAGAGTGAAAGGGGTCTGTGACTCCATTACACATTCCTACCGTTTTTGTTGGAGCCGCGAGCTCTGTTCATCAAGTACTGTGTCTTCAATGACCAGGCTGGCTTTACAAATGAGAATTTAACAAGTTTATATGTAGATTAATTGAGGTATTATGGGTTATTACAGTATAGTTCAACAGGGGTAATCAAGATGTGTATTTTCTCTGCAAGTCATTTTCATTGCTAAATTACAAATGAATTATATTTTTGGGCTAAAATGTCCAAAGCAAATAATAATAATGATAGTAACGCTAGGTTTATCTTTTAACACGTTGAACAGGTTCTTGTGGAACATGCTAGCCGCTGGCAAACAAATGAAGATCCCTTGCCTCAGCTACAGGTCTATACTGTGGCCATCCTCAACTTTGCTAAGGCTGTCTCCAATCTTTCCCCGGAATGTGAAAATGTACCACTCCTACTTGAAAAATTAGCACAGTGAGTACAAGTTACTTTTTCCTTGTGTTTTTATTTGTTAGCTACACAAATCTAACAACTTGACTGCCTGTGCCTGTGTTTCCAGGAGCTGTTTGGAGCTGCTGTTCTTGCTGCCACAGCATGTCCCCGGTGCCTTATGGGAGGAGTTTCAGTCCTCCATCAACGTTAGTACCATAATTACTCTCAATATAGTAATATGCAGCTACCTTTTTGGTTCCACATATTTGGAAGAGTAATAGTACGCCTAACATCTAATATTTTTTCAGATGGCACACAACCTTTTACAAGAAAGTGGGAGCTCGCAGCTAAGCCTACTGGCTGTTCTAGCACAGCAGGAAGGTGTTTGGTCCAACACTACTCTCTGCAGCATATTAGCCAATGAAATTTCACAATCTGAGAAAGGTCAGTTTTAATATAGTGTTATTGAATGTTTGTTGAAGTTATGTAGGTCCTGTGGTTTTTTTGTGTATAAGAAAAAGAAATTATATCATCAAATTATTATCCTATTTGTAATTACAAATTCTGCTACAGATTATTTTAGCCCATCTTAACATGAGTGCGACAGCTCCTGAAAAGCTTTTAAAGGAATTGAGGGGAGCTTAAAATAGTGCTTTAACTGTTAATCACTGACAAAATGTGAGATGTAGTGCAAGGCTGTATAAGTAGGACAAGCAGGAGTTTCCCACGTGTGGACTATTGACAGTGCAAGAGGAACAGGGGTAAATAGTAGTGCAAGTTTGAATGCTGCTGTTCCCTTGGTTTCCCTGGGTGTTCGCACTCAAATAGAAAATAACAGAGGCTATTTATTTGTGTAGCCGCACGTCGGTGCATTGGCCTTTAGCTCCCCACAACCTCAGTGGCGTTAATATCAAATGTTGTTCAGTATTTGAAATTTTTGAGATAACGCCAATATCCTAAATGGATGAATGCTACCAAAAGTAAATTAAGAATGTAATAACTCGTGCACAAAGGTCACTGCAATTAATGACAAAGAAATGTTTGTAAATAGCATAGTATAAGAAATAATAGCTCATTAACTGTTATTTTTTCTCTTTTTTCATATCCTTAAACCTTACGTTCTTCTTTTAGTTCACAAATATCTGGAGTTTGAAGGTCCAAAGCTTCTGACAATGCGAATAAAGCACCTTATCAAAATGGACAGTGTTGACAAAGCAGCCTCTCTGGCAAAGACTTGCTCAGAATATCCTGGATTTGAAGGGAAAGGGACCTTCAAACAAAGCTACCTTCTCTGCATCTGTGTGACAAAAAGCCAGGAGCAACTGATGGATGAGGTCCTACATCAATATTCATATATTTCTTGGACAGTAATAAACTGTCAACATAATCTGTTTTTGTTTGTGGTAATTTTTGGTTATCATTTAATCCCACAGATTGCGTCAATAGACTGTAAAGAGGCTCTAGAGATGATCTGCAACTTGGAGTCAGAAGGAGATGAGAATGGAGCTTTGTGCATATGCTCAGCTTTTCTGAAGCGGCAACTTCTTCAAGGAGACGTTTATTGTGCCTGGTAAAGTGTTTAACTCAAAGTATTTAAAAAACAACAATATATAATATGAAAATAGTCATGTATAATCAGTGTCAGTGTCAAGAAATAATACTACTATTAAACACATAGGTATTGTTTACACCATATTCTATATTTATTCTATCTATTTCATTTTTTACAGGGAACTTACACTTTTTTGGAGTAAACTACTAATTCGTCGAGAATCATCCGCTGATGGATTTCTCCATCGCTGTAAAGACATGGCTCTTCTATGCAGAAGTGTCTGTCACATTCTATTTCTAATCAAAGTCATTCAAAGTGAAGTAAGTTAGACATTTACTATATATAGGTCTATGTGATGGTGTACAATACATGGCATTGATAGTTTATTTTGTATTGGATTACAGATTGGAGAGGTGGGACTTCCAGTATGCGTGGAAATGTGCATTCAAGCCCTGAAAATGTCATCTACTGACCATAAAGACAGTAAATCTTCCATCTGCAAAACCATATCATGCCTTTTGCCAACCGATCTGGAAGTTAAACGTGCATGCCAGCTCACTGAGTTCCTGATCCATCCAACAGTGGACACATATTATGCTGTGGAGACATCATACAATGACCCCGATCAAAAACCTGAGGAAGATGAGGATCATCCGATGCCCAATTCATTACGCTGTGAGTTACTGTTGGCCTTGAAAACTCAGTGGCCTTTTGATCCAGAATTCTGGGACTGGAAAACATTAAAACGCAACTGTTTAACGTTGATGGGTGATGAGGCAACTATAGTGTCATCTATTGATACGCTTAATGATACTGATGAACAGGATGCAGAAAGTGGACATGGAAAGCTCCCTGAATACAAAGACCTGGAGGATTTTATGTTAACTACTACTAATGAACTCAATGAAATAGCAGATGAAAAAGAGAAAAATAGAGAGGCTAAAAAGCTTAGAGAACAAGGTTTTGTTTCAGCTCGTTTCAGAAACTGGCGGGCCTACATGCAGTATTGTGTTCTGTGTGATAAGGAGTTCTTGGGGCACAGAATTGTCCGCCACGCTCAAAAGCATTTTAAAGATGGTATGTTTTTATGTCCCATTTGCGCTAATAGTTATGAAAGTAAGGAGGTGTTAGAGCCTCACGTAGCATCTCATGTAAAGCAGTCCTGCAAAGAGAGACTCGCAGCAATGAAAGCCTCAAGAAAAGCTGTCAAATCACCTCAGTCACCTTTAATAACTACCACTAATAACTTAATCAAAACTGAGCTAGACAGTCAGTTGGAAAACAAAGCAGTTACTTTAGAACAAGCTCCACCTGATCCTAGTCAGGACTGTCTCTGCCCTGTTACAAATTGTGCCAAAGCATTTAAATTTTTCCGAAATCTCATGGCACATGTTCGCTCTCACAAGGATGATGAAGAAGCAATGCGCTTTTTGGAGATACAAAAGCAGAAAGTAGTGTGCCAGTATTGCAGACGCCAATTTGTTAATGTCCAGCATTTAAATGATCACTTGCAGATACACTGTGGCACGAGACCATACATCTGTATACAATTAGATTGCAAGGCCACTTTTAATTCCAATTCTGAACTTCTAATGCATCGAAAGGTTCATCCAGAATTCAAAGCCAAGTGCATGTTCCCCAATTGTGGACAAATCTTTAGCGAAGCGTATCTTTTGTATGACCACGAAGCACAGCATTATCTAACTTATACATGCTCTACCGATAATTGTGGAAGAATATTCTATTCACAAGAACAGTTCCTTTCCCACCAACAGGTACACAATCCATATGCTCCAGCAAATGTTAGAAATGAAAACTCGTCAAAGACTCAACCACCAGTTAACTTCATACAGGAAAAAGAAGCTACACTAATGGCCACAGGTTACCTGGAAAAAAGCCACTCAAATGTATCTACAGACCAGACTCATGCCAGCACAACTCCTTGCAGTACACCCGATGTTATAAAAGAACCAGTTAAAGTAAAGCATTCTATTGAAAGCATGCTAAATCGTATGGCAGAGACCGAAGGCAAAGAACCAGATAAATCTAACACTCCTCTGACAAATCCCAGTCCAGTTTCACCTGAACTGAGTTCGGCACCTGAGATCCAACAAGCAGATTGCAGAGCAGCAGAAGGTGGAAAGTTGCCACCGCCATATCCTGGAGAAATAAATACAATGGATGTCCAGCAAGGGGACATGCTGAATAATGAATTTCATAAAGCAATTCCTCAAACAATCGCTCTAGATCAAATCAAAACTGAAATTCCATATTCTATCCAAGATTATATTCCCAATACCCATCCTAGTAACAGTGATGAAAACTTATACTGTTGTCCGTTTAGTGAGTGTGGAAGGGCATACAGCACAAACAAAAGTCTTTCTCGACATGTCAAGAAACAGCATCCAGAAATATTTGAAGACTGGAAACTAGCTAAGAAATATAACAAAGTGGCTAAAATTGCATCTAAAAAGACAGCAGTTCCAACACTTTCGCCAAACCAGACTCCGTCAGGAAAAAGGGCAGCTACACAGTCCGGATTACAGTGCACCAAACCTGAAATACAACATGTAGATTACCATCCAGGCTGCTCCTCCTCATTTAACCAGTGTTATCCAAACTCAATGGAGCCTGTGCCTATCACTCCAATGGTAAACCCATCGTTATACCCGTCCTGGGGAAGCCCAAACCACTCCGGAATGCAATCCGACCTGTCCCAGTCCTGGTCTCCACCTCCTATGAATAACTGCTACTCAGACCCTATAAACGTGAGTGACTACCCCACCCGCAGCTATTCTCATTGGCAGCAAGACCTTTATCCAACAACAATATCTGATAAGGATTCAGCTACAACAGTGAGAGACAGTGCTGTATCACACAGCCCTTGTGATTCCAGTTTAATGTCACAGTATTTGTCCAGTTCCTTAATGCTCGACAATGCGGGGCAAATGCACAATGGAGCACATCAGTATGGGATAGTGTGCCCGGAAAGCAGTGCTAGTGTTTCAAGTGGAGATATTGGGAAAAGCAGCACAGAGATTAACGAGAACAGTATTTCAACAGTTGACACCCTAATTGATGGAAGTTATCAGACTTCACACACTCCAAACTCTTGTCTTACTCAGAGCTCCTCTGGTGATGTGCCTAAAAAATCCACAAGTCCAAGTGCTGACAAAACTTTACAAACAAATGAAATGGAGAAAACAGACGATTCTTCACATCCTCTATGTGAACATTTGGAAAATTCTGTTGATGGAATGAGTCCAAACAGCAGCAACCATACAGATGATGAGTGCCCTGATGATGACTGTGAGACCTCAGATGAAAACAATAGAGGCCCAGATGGCCCAGAAAAATCCAGTGACTGGAGTAAACGCACCAAGTGGCCAGCCATCTTTAAAGATGGAAAGGTTATATGTAGGAAATGTTTTAGAGAGTTCACAAGCACCAAGTCTCTAGGCGATCATCTATCTAAATGCCCTCAGTGCAGGCCATTAGATGAGATCGACCTAACAGCAGACCTTCCAACGTCTTTTCTTGATTTCCTCAATGATCCTCTTGTCCCTGATACAAATGGAGTAGTGTCCAGTACGTCAAATGGGAATTTCTCACAGGAATCATGTAACTTTGCTACTTTATCCCCTATGACACTAAAACAGGAACCTCTCAACACATATGGCACCGAATATTCTACTGCAAACCAAGAAAACTTGATTGAACTTTCAAATTCCTTCCATAAAATTGAGTCTGTGCAACAAGTAGGAAATAATTTGAACTTCGAACAAACAATACCTCCAACCTCTCACACAGGAACAACTCAGGGCAAATCACTAGAGAAGAGGGTGAAACCATTTAAATGTGACCAGGAAGAGTGTGAATACGCATTTATGACAAAAGAGGCATTGTTCAAACATTTAACTAAAATGCATGATTATACCCAGGAGATGATTGAAGAATTAAAAAGAACACCATCAAAGTTGTCCCCATATCCGTGTCAAATCTGCAACAAAACCTTCACCCGAACAACTGGTTTGAGAATTCATTATGAAAAAGTGCATCGACTGTCCCGCGAAGAGATGCAGAAGCTAAAGATAAGTGCCCGAAACAGACGGGCATTCAAACTTAACAAGAATGATGCCGCTGTTAGCTTCAGTCACCCAAGTATCAGTACCAGTCAAAACATAACACCCAACAATGAAGTAATAGCAGTTAAACCAGAGCTGCTGGACATTGCGATTGGATCTGTAGCCGATGAAGAACCTGTTGCAGACATATTTACTGCACCAAGAGATGGGGAACAGGAAAAAGTAGCGCATGAAGTGTCAACTGTTACTCAATTACCATCGCCTCCAAGTTATTTCAGTGATTTGACTGTCCCGATTCTTCCTCTTGACGAGCCTGAAACTACAGCTGTAACAAGTCCTGATTTAGAATACACTATGAGTACAATGAAGAGTCCAGGTGGTGGACCAAGAGAAAAGAAGAGGCGACCTGATTGGCCACTTCACAACGTAGACAATATTACCAATGCTGGGTATACGTCTCCTGAGAAACCAAGCAGCTCAAGAAGCATACAGAACAATTGTGAAACTTATAAAAACAACATGCAGAAGAAGTTAGGACCTAAAATGTACGAACTTGACAATGTGTACAGCCCATACAGACCGTATCGCTGTGTTCATGAGGGATGCACTGCTGCGTTTACCATCCAGCAAAATTTAATACTCCATTACAGGGCTATGCATCAGGAGTCTTTGCCCTTGTGTAAGACTGATGCTGAAGAGAACGAGTCTGACAATTATGTAGACAGTATTGAGAAAGAAACTGAAGTGAGGTGCCAAGTGAAGAACTGTTCGAGGATTTTTGAAGGAATAACAACATTAGTGCAGCATTATCTGTTACTCCACAAGTTTAGCCGGGATAAAGCCACGTCTATGATGGCCAGCATGAATATTAGAACATTCAACTGTGACCGTCCCGAGTGTGCGCTTCCTTTTGATTCAGTGGAGGAATATATAGAGCACATCAAGAATTTTCATAAAGAAATTGCGATCTCTGAAAGCGGTTCCGTGGATGTTACGTTTAAGTGTGAGTACGAAGGATGCGACCGTGTGTACAGTACAAAATCAAACCTGCTTCGCCACCTGATTAAAAAGCATGACTACGTGTATGACCCCAAAGCGAACGATGGGCGAAAGAACAAGTCAGCGGGACTATTCACTGCGTTAGGTAATGCAAAGGATAATGTGGAGAAAACCGTTAATGTAAAGACAAAAACAACTCTTAAAAACAAAGAGGCGAAGCTAGCTGAACAACAGTGGATAAGTTTTGAAAGCCTAAACTTGAAATCAAGGGAAGAGGCATCTGCCAGGTGCACCAAGAACTTTGTTGTGCAATACCCATGCATGATAGTAGGTTGTGATGTTACAACACGAGCTGAAAGAGATATTATCAAGCATTACATTGTCCATGGTCTTAATGAAAAAACAATTGAAGAACAGAGGGGACAGCTCATCTTCTGCAGAAAATACGTACGTACAAAGCTTAAAGATACAAACAAATCTGAAGGTCCATCAGGTTCATCTGAAGTGTCTGAGCAAAGAAACGGAGAAAATCCATCCGAGCAGAAGCAAGATGTGTTAATGGACAGTCAAAGCCAGGAGGATGCAGACATAAAAAAGAATGTTGCTGACTTTCCATCATCTACAAGGATCAAAGCTAAAAGAGGACGTCCCAAAAAATCATCTCAAACAATACCAGTGTGTTCACAGAGGATGCGGACACTAAGAAATCGCACTACCGTACACAGTTGGAGAGAACGCCTACAGTCTGATACGCGATCAGTCCGAGGTCGTGGTAAAAAGTCTTTAAAAACCTTAGGACTTGAGGACACATTTCTCAAGATCTTAAAAACCTCAGACAGATCCCAAGCTTCCAAACGCAAGTTAAATGATGGATCTAGTTGTGAAGTTCCTTCTAAAAGACAACCAATACAGCGACACAAATCTGCCATAAAGCTGAAAATGAAATATAAATTAACTAATCGAGGAAAAGACTGCAACATCCTAGTTGACTTCAGAAATCCAGTAAAACTTAAATTAGTCAACAATGTAAAGATAGTTATGGATAACACATTTTCAGACAGTGCTGATGTATTGTTAAAGCAGCTACAAGAAATGAAGCCCTTGGTTGTTATTAAGAAGTCGATCTATAGTTGGTCATAAGAAAAAGGCTTACAATACAATTTCTCTCAGGACTTCAGATGTATGCTGCAGAATGGATGGTTTGTTAAAGAATCGCTCTCATTCTCATAATTAACAACAAAATGGCCTTTTTTGTACTTAAAATGTCTTGAAATTGTTTTATGTATGTATCTTAGCTAAAATAACCAGGTAATCTCTATAGGGCATAGATTTAGATCACTTTGTATTTATGCTTAGAATAAAATATGATTTTTTCTTCCTTTTTGCTAAATTGAGATTTTTAAGAGAAGTATGTTTTATACATCCCTATGGGATTTGACTTTTGTTTGTATTTATTTCATTATTTCTCAACACTAGTAGACCGATCTGTAATATTTACACGTCTTCCACAAAGTGTTCAATAAAATGTCACTCTTTTTTAACTCACTGTAAAAATTGGTAAGTTAATTTTACAATTTACTTAAGAATAATATTCAAAAGCACACTATTTATCATCTTTTCACAGTTAACTTTGATCTATGGCATAAACAAATATTAGTATAAGGTAATGCTTAGAGGACTTTTTAAAAAACTCATTCTTCCCTAATTAATACATGAATAACATTTTAACATTTTCTATGATGGCACGGTAGCAAAACAGAAAGCAAGTAATTTTGTTGAGCTCATTTACAAATTCCTGAAATAATGTGGGCATTTATCTACTCACATGTGCTGTTTATAAACCCATGATCTCTCTGGTACCATCTTACTTTTTATTAGATTCAAACAGTGTCAGGAAAGAATCGTCTTAAAGAATGCACAGTTGGCTATTGCTGGGTTTAAATCACTTAAAATGCTGATTTTTGTTGTAAAACAGAACATCCTCGGGTCTAGTCACTAATGGAAATGATCAGGTTGAAATTTTGTGAATTTGCATTTTTAAACATTCCTGCCAAAGTTCAGTGTAATCAATGGGAAAAACTGTCTCTTGCCCCCCATCTGGGAGTGTGAGTATGTCACATACTAGAACTGAAAACCATCAACTGGTCTTGAGGATGAGACGTGAAATAGAACTGCTAATGTAAATAAAATATAAAATCATTTTAGGTGAACTGACTCAGGGGACACCCATGGGCACCGGCCTGCAGGGGGCACCAGCCTCATGATGCACCGCCCACACCAGCATCAATCACCGCGATCTTGGAAAACAAAGACAAAAGTGATTTAGAAACGACTATAAAGGCCATGTCCTTTTTACATATTGATTGGATGTGCACAGAGGTTGAAATTAACTAATTAAAAAAAATACTCAAATTATTGTAATTGATTTTAATTGTAATTAAAATCCTAGGACTTACAGCACTCACAGCTCAAGTCCCAGCGGCCACATTGCACGGTTGTCTCAGTGCTGTGTCTGTCTCTCAACATCTACAAACACAGAACAGCATCACCTGCTCTGATGGACCAGAGCTCAGAGCATGTGCAGATGGCACCGTTTAACAGTTAAATTAACAAAGTGACTGGTACTGCATAGTATTTTAATACGTACAGCAGCCTACGTGGGAACATGTTTTTAACATGTAACTGTTTTAGTTGTACACAATTTCTGTACTATTTTCACAACTGGCTTGAACTGGATTAAAAGAATTGGATGTGCAAAGTTTCAACATCTAATCATGCATCTACCAATTTGCTGGTTATTTAATTTCTATGCAAACAATTGGTCTTATCACACACTAGAGGGCGCAGGCACACCAGTATCTGAAGTGTGGGGGAACACTTTAATATTGCAGAACTTAGAAACTGCATTAGATTACTATATTATTGAAACTAAAGTTAAAAGAGATGTTCCAGCTTGGTCTGATTTGACTGAGTGAAGCCTGTAGCCTGCCTTTTTGGGTGACCTTTATCTTTAAATAGCCAACGTTTACTTTTGCTGATAACAATGCTCCTGTCTTCAAAGTTCAAACCGTCATGGCCTTTATATTCTGTCATTAAAAGTGAACGGCCAGGCTTGCTGTAAACTTGTCCTTTAGGTCCAAAAAGTGGAAAACTACTTTACATTGAAATACTTGATTGGTTGTGCGTTTATGATTTAACAAAGTTTGGTGAAGGTTTGTTAACCCTGCGACGCGCTGTCAGGCCCAGACTCACTGCCCCTGACGGAACAGCCGTACAAGGAGAAGGAATGGTCAAGGTGTTCACTGTACATACACTTTATACGTTTAGTGTTCTGTAAATCTGTACATGGTTTGGATTAGTATTATACAGTATGTGTTGCAGGGTTAGGTCAGAGGTTTTAGGAATTCAAAGAGACAGAGGCGCGGTGCAGGGGCAGGTCAGAGCTGACGCAGGAGACCAGCGCCTCTTCAGAGATCCTCTGGAGGGCAGTGACAGCAGAGGACAGGAGACAGGAGACAGGAGACAGGAGAGAGGGTCTCTGCTCACACTCCCACAGCCAAAGTCTGCTTCGATCCAGTCTGCACCCTCTTCATCCGTCGGACAGAGCCAGAGCACAGCTGCCTTCAGCTTCAGGAGGACGTGCTGCTGACAGTGAAGGTGCACAGTACTGAGCAGACCTTTCACAGAGACACGCAGGTGACGCTATCAGGCCAAGATGTGGAGATTTATTAGCAATCAAATCAATTACATTTTCATTGAATTCTTGTAAATTAGATTTAGCCAAAGGTCTAATGTTAACTCAGCCAGAGCTGACTGTATTAATGTAAACAAAATATTCATATGTTTCATACTTAAAAATATGTTTGAATTCAAATGGCCTTAGCAAAGACATACTTCATAAGGGTCACAGCTCTATGTTCTCACAGCTTTATGTCCTCACAGCTCTATGTTCTCACAGCTCTATGTCCTCACAGCTCTATGTCCTCACAGCTCTATGTTCCCATAGAGCTGTGAGAACATAGAGCTGTGAGGACATAGAGCCTCTATGTCCTCACAGCTCTATGTCCTCATAGCTCTATGTTCCCACAGCTCTATTCAATTCAATTCAATTCAATTCAATTTATTTTTATAATGCCCAAAATCACAACAACAGTTGCCTCGATGGGCCACAGGTAAAAGCAGTTCAGATAACTGTCCCAGAATGCCCCTGTCCTTTGACCCTCCTTCACGGCGAGGAAAAACTACAAAAAACCCCATGGGAAAAAGTAGAAACCTCGGGGAGAACCACAGTGAAGGAGAGATCCTACTCCCACGGACGGACAGGCTGCAGATGAACTAGGACTGACATCCACTTGGACTGTGGAGCCAGAACCACTCAGGAGGGAGGTGGCTTTAAAGAGTTCCTCCAGGCGGACGAGGAGCAGTCCACCAGTGTAGAGAGATCCTCCAGCAGGAGATGAGGAACAGTTCATCTAAAGTAGAAGTAGAAGCTCTATGTTCCCACAGCTCTATGTCCTCACAGCTCTATGTTCCCACAGCTCTATGTTCCCACAGCTCTATGTTCCCACAGCTCTATGTTCCCACAGCTCTATGTCCTCACAGCTCTATGTTCCCACAGCTCTATGTTCCCACAGCTCTATGTTCCCACGTTTACAGACACATATTGTGTTCTTTGTTGTAGGTTATAGTAAAACCTTCATATAAACCTTTTCATATGATTTTGGTTAAGTTTAGAGCGCTGCTGTAGGGTTATGGTTAAGATTTGGGCCAGGTGAGAGTGGGGGTAATGGATTTAACGTTACTTTCAAAAATATATTATTTTAAAGAAAACAGCGCTGTGAGAACATAGATCCATTTGTCAAAACTTTCGAAGAAACAGGGGAACATATGGCTGTGGGAACAAAGGCGACAAAGGTAGCTGGGTTCAACAATTGATTGCACACATTAACCCAAATGCCTAATGCAATAAACACCTTTCTTCAAATATGTAAAATAAAGTGTAAATATTTCAAATAATTTGCCTAAAAATAATAACAACGCATCTGTGAACTTCCATGCACTAAAATGCAGTCATGTTGACGCATGCGCACACGTCACCTGCGCTCCCTAGCCGAGACTGGGACCATCTTTGTGAATCACAATGTGATTTTAGAGCTGTAAATGAATATGCCAAATGATTACACTTTGGATAGTATTCAGCTGGAAGATGGTGCTTAAAAGTGCTGAGGCAACAGTGCGAGTTAGCTTCACCGCCTGGTCAGGGTATAGTATTAAGTTATAATATATGTAGATTCCGCACGTGTTTTACCGTAGTTTTTACCCACTAGGTGGCGCCAGTACGCTTTGCTGATGTAATATAAGTTATGAATATGAAAGTTAATGTTAGAGCAGAAGTAATGACGTTGTAATAATGTAAGGTTAAAGGTTTATAAAATATATGTGACTAACTGCACAAACTGATTTTATGCCATTTTGATTTCTTTGTAGCTCTTCCAGTGTTCACATATAAGGTGTTAAAAGTTGTGAACCATCAGTTTGAGAGATCATCTTTTCAACTGGGGATGTCACACTATTTTACTATTTAACAGGTTGCAACAAATCTCATTCCAGTGACATGAAGCAGTGTATGGGCCTACTTTACTGTAAAAGGCAAGTGAAATAGACATCAGCTCTATGTTCTTTCTACAGTCCCATGTTCCCATGTCTTTCAGAGAGTTTTGATAAAAGGATCATTGTAGTATTATGGTAGGCTGCAGATCAGGGCCTTGTTAGAAGTATAGGAACTTAGGGTTTAGGTTAGGGCCTCATTTAGGGTTATGTTAAGATTAGGGCCTGGTTTTGAGATTATGATTAAGGTAAATTAGGATGAGGGTTATGGATTTTCTCTCAGAAATGAGAAATCAGGGCAGTGGGAACATATGGGTACGTTCACATGAAAAGTAGACCAAGTTTGGGCTAAATTTTGAGCCACATTCTATTTCCTCAGTGCCATTCTGTTCAGTAGGCCATACCTGCTTGTCAGTGCCCCACAAAGCAGGTCGGGGCCTGTTCAGCATATGTATAAAATATGTTAAAACATAGGCAAACGAGGTATTAAAAACGAGTTTATTTAAGCTTAATTAATACTTATTATATATATATATATATTTTTTTTGATTAAGTGTTGATTGATGGCTATAATGCATGTGTCCAAATTCCATACAAATGAACAAACTTGAGTGCTAGATTTTTAAAATACATCCATGTTAGGCTTTGAAACCTTCAGTCAGGATTGGGTTCAACACATGAGTCCTCAAATAACCACATTATGCCTTTCAGTTTAGCCATAAAACAGCTATAAGTTTGCTTTAAACGTTTTAGTGTTATATGATTTGGAAGATCAAAAATCTAGCCACCGTAACTCTTCAAGCTTGATAAATAAAGAGGAAAGGCGTACCAAAAAGCTACACCCATAAGCCATATTCAAATCGCTGCATGAGGAGAGAACAGGCTTTGTGCTCCATCCCATAAAACCACCAGGTTGGCTATTCTCAATCTCATCTCCCTGAAATACATCTAAATTTAGATTTTAAGCACCATGTGAAATACTTATGCTGGCTTGAGAGAAAAAGTGTGCACGTATCCATGGAGCAGTACAGTGGCCCCTTGTTGCTTAAAGGAGTAATAAGTGAAGCCACAGGATAAGGCTGCGGGGCCCTTATCAGAGCGGAGTGTGTCCTGGCACAGGGAGAGCCATGTAGCCACAGCTGACAAAGGTGTGCAAGGAGATAAGCATGCAATAAGCAAGGCAACAAAGAGGAGTGTCTAAGTCGCATGTGAAAGTGAAGCTTGAAAAGGAAAGATTTAGCTTTTTGTTGTGTTGATGTTGCTATGAGAATATCTTCATTTCCTCTTAGAGAGCGCCAGGGAGTGAGGCAGGAGGGAGTGAGGCCCATTTGTTCTTCAGAAGTCGGGAACAGAGTATGTGTTAAGAAAAGGATACACATGAATGAATTGTTCTTGTCTTATGTAAGGCTTTTTTATTATGGATGCAGTGTATTATATATTCATCTTTATTTACTTTAGTTACAGCATGTTTACTTGAAGGTGCACTATGTAACTTTCCTGGTGGGGTGTATGCCGCTTGGTTGTATCTTGCTTTGCTTAAAATGCGTCTCCATGGAGAGAAGCATACGGCAGCACCAGACTAAGTTTCTGGTCAGATATGTGGAGAGGCATGTGTTTCAGTGTATTCACGAGCAATAAAAATACTCATTCAGAAATAAATGCAAGATAGATACAATTAATACATCGCTATGGAGACAAGCAGGAGGCAGAGAGAGAGAAATATGGGTAAATGCCAATTAATCCATAACTTATAAGACTGACTTTGTCCATGGTGTTTCTCCAAAGGGATATCTCTTTTCTTTTCACCTCATTATTTCTTCATTATAACTTAACTTTGCATTGTAAATGGACTAAAACCTCAGAGAGCGCCTATGATGAGCTCGTCTCCATCCCTCGCCACAGTCGTCATTGATGCTGTTGACCCAGAAAATATCCCAGGAATAATCAAATATAGATTAAATGCATTTTCCTGCAAAGAAGAGATTCTCTGGACTGAGCTCAAAAGGAATGCAAATGTCTGTAATCTGACAATGAGTTACTATATGTGCCTGATTTCACATCTGGAGTACAAAAATACTATGAGATTTCCCAAGATTCAGAGATATTTTGGGATATTTTGATTCATAATGTTCCTCTGTGGGTTTAGTAGGAAGAAAGCAGAGTAGGGATTGCAGCAGGTCAAGTAGTTTACAGGTCACATCTGACAAGAATGCATGTTTTTCAAGGATTGCAACGAAAGCTCCTTTAATTGAGTAAATGCAAAATATATCAATGTCATGTCATACTGTGCACAATTTCAGGCAAAGCAAGAGACAAGTAGGTGACAGATTCTCCATTAGAAAACATGCATAGTACACCTTTAACTGTGACATTTTAAACTTTTCGCTGGTTCTGTACACAGCTAGTGATATTGCTTCTACACCCTTTGCCATGAGCAGGGGGCGCTGACAGGTATTCCATCACAGTAACGATAGAAATCTGAAAGTGCCTCTCCGTCGCCTCAACAGTCAAGTGCATCATGTCCCTTATTAATGTAGCACTTGCCTCTAATGTTTTCTGCTCCTTTCGCCTTTTCCACTTTGTTATCCATTAGCTTTAAAGCCATTCATCATAGTGTCTTCTTGTAGATGTGCATTCTCTCCTCAGATCTCGTTTCTGTATTTTTCTTTTTGGTTTGAGGGTTCAAGTCATACAGTATGAATTCATTTGTTGAAATGTTAATGTGAACTATGTAACTTTTCTGCCAGGTAGCCTCAGCAGCACAGGTTGAAGACAATCAGAGAATGAATTTCCTTCACAGAGACTAATAAAATATACATGACCACAAGCTTAATTCCATTCTATTAAACATTCCTGGCAAAGTGGACATCGCTCTGTAAATTTCTTAAACAATGGGTTGTATAATCTATGTTAGGATTTGTCACTTGGAAACTTTTGGACGGTGAGGGGGAGGCATGCTAATAAAACCCGTTTGCATGCGAGTCTCTATCTTGGTGAGATAGAGAGAGCGTGGGCTTTTCAGGCAAAGGAAACACAGGATGCACTCCACTCACTTGAGGCCACTTCAGCTTTGTAGAGATCCTGAGAACAGCATATTTGCCTTGAAAAACGCAATATAATTAGTTGGTGTATATAATCATTTTGACTAAGACCAAACCAAACAGTCCTAGTGATAATTGAATATATACTGTTGTAATAAGAAAGCATGAAAAACAAAACATGACATACCTATTCGTTGTGCTATTATTACAGAATCCAATTTCACTATCATCTGTATCATCTGTAAAAGACCATGTGTGAGCAAAAGAACTAGCTTTTTAACAAACTCTAACTTAGAACTAACCTATTTTTAGAACACCTAATGCACCATTGTAAGCTCCCACTCTGACACTGTTTGCAGAGTTTCACCTGGAGGCAGTTGAGTGGATTAGGACGCTCTGCCGTGAATCTCTGGAGGCAAATGTGCTGAAAGGATGGCTGGTGGGGCAGAAGAATTGGACGGTCACAATAGACCTTTCCACGTCCTGCGGGTGGACTAAAGTACTGCTGTCACTTACTCCTGACATCCTGGCAGTCATTGTTCCTAGAGCTCACGGCCCTGTGGCAGATAAAGTCACCTTGAGGTTGGACAGTGAGTGATGCCAAAAGAGGACAAGCCATGCCATTAGACGCAGAGAAAGCATTTAGTTTGACAATAACGCGTAACAATGTGCTGAAAATGCAATGTAAAGGATGTGAAATAGAGAGCTTTATCATGCCAGATGAATTTATTGACTTTATTTACAGTACACAATAAACACCAATAGCCTTCTGGACCACTGTTCAGCGGTTTTGTGTGCACTGACAACTGCTTTTGTTGAACTGTCCAGTAAGTTACCCATATACCACTGAATAAATTGAAAATTCACTGGCTGAATGTATTCCAAATGAATCAAATACAGAGTAGACAATACAACAATCCATAGTATTTACTGAGAATATGCCTACTGTTTATGCAATGTAAAGATATTTGGATACATGGTAGGTAGTAGATCCATTTCAATTCAATATGAGGAGCTCGTTTTGTTTGTAACTGAAATACACAAAAGTCTTTTGAGCTTTCCTCTTCTTCTGTTGGTGAAATACTTCAGTGGGAGTGCTGTGCCACATCAATGATGGTTCAGTTTGAATAAATATATAATTTAAGTTTCATCCAACGCAGCCAGTCAGCAGTTCCCATGTTATGAGAGAAACTCGGTGACACCTGTCCCACAGTTCTCCTTTTGTCTGTTAGATTGTATCCCATGCTGCTATACGTGAGCAGGTTTGGACAGGTAGGCGATGAGTGCCACTACCACGCCCACGTACATCCCAGTCCCCACTGTGATGGAGAGGGCAGCCAGGAATAGTGCTCTTCGAGAGCTCATTCCTGCTCTGGAGAAGTCTCCCTTTGAAATGGCCTTGCCGGTCTGACAAAACAAAGCACACAGAAAGAGAGAGAGTGAAATAAGCCAGTGTTACTCATCATTGCTGAGTGTATGAGTAGGTGTAAAGCTGTGGTTTAAAGAGCAAAAACAAGAAATGCTCTCGGGGAGCCATTAGTTACCATAGCAATTAGGTCATTATGCGTCCGACATTGACAAATGTGTTGTTTGGGTGTTATGGTTTCCCATCAAAAAATGAGCCTAGTCTTTCATTTATTCATTCCTCGGACCTATTATTATTCCCCAGTATCATTTCCTGACATAATTATAACCCAAGGTGCAGCTATATTTGCATATGAAGTGCATTGTCTACGCAGCACATTACTGTCAAAATACACAGTAAAATGTTTTTGTGAATAAAATACAAAGGACTAGCGCATATGAACTACATAATTTAAATCATGTGAAGCAATAGTGTGCAATTTGGCGTGTGGAAAATAGGTTGTGGTAGAACGTCTGTACTCACTGACCTTAAACAGAAAGTGGAATAATCAGAGCTAATGGCAGGCTGGAGATGTGCGGGCCCTTACCTTGTGAGAGTAGTAAAAGGCAACAATGCCCAAGGGCCAGAAGCAGCAGAGCATGGAGAAGATGGCAAGACCCAGGTAGTCCCGCGGGGGCAGCACAATGAAGTTATCCTCACTTTCACTATCGCTGGAGCTGTCACTCTGAAAGACAGCAGCAGATAAAGAAAAATACACGTCAGACAGTCTATATGTTCCATAAGTCAGACAAATGTGGAGAGCAGTGAGCCGGGGTATGACACCTAAACAATAACACACAGTATAGATAGTGTTGTGCGAGTTGGACAGTTTCACAAAGGTGCCAACTTGTCCGTCTAGTAGCCAGAAAAACGCGTGCCTAGCCGACCGCAGAGGATTTGGTGGCTCTGTCAACAGGCATGAGCGCGCTGACAGATAACACAGGATTAACGGATTGGTCCATCATTGCAGGCTGACAGAGGAAACAGCCAGAAGACAGTGTCATTTATGTGCTAAATTGCTTCTAGTGCAATGAGAGACCTCCACCGTCTCTCCTGATACACCACAGACAGCGGGCGCTCAACAGGCACCGATACAGTGTCAACACAGAGCAAGCAGGGCCACAGGGGCAACGCGGGATAATGAATGATAGATGCAAATGCCACTCAAAGGCTGCAATGGCCCAATGTGCCTCTACGCCGGTGACCTTTAAAACATGTGTGGACGTCTCCCAGACATATTGGGTGTTTGTCTAAATAAACAGTCAACAAAACCGGCTGGTCTCATTTGTTAGTCGTGTAGCCTGCAGGGATCAATCAATGCACAGGACAAGAAACAGTACAAAACAAAAATCAATGGAGGAGGAAGCAAAGGAACCAGCCATTTTAAAAGGTAATTAAAGTACAGTTTGGGGCAAGGAAACAGGAAGGATCTGTACCTTGAATCTGACAAAAAAACACATCCACTTACTATTAACTGCTTCATGGCTTAGCAGATTTATTTTACAGCATTTTCTTAGTTAACTATAGCATAAAAAAACACTGACAATGTTAGGGGTGTCGTCGACTAAATAAATTCTTGGTTGACTAAAAACCTGCCCAATCGACCAATTAATCGACTAAAAAGGGGTGTGGCAAAACTATGAAGTATCTCGCTGTATCTGACCCAAACTGCACCAAAAAAACACAACTGCACTGGAGTTCATGCAAAAAACAACAACAATTTTTACAGAAAAGTACTAGGAAACAGTGCATTGATGTTAAATATATATATATGAATTAGATTAAGTTCATGATTCACTCCAAAATCTTTAGCAAACTCACTCTATATCTTCACCTTTTCACTGTTTGTGTCTCATAAACACTTTTAGTTGAAATAAAATAAGTGGTCGACTAATAAAAATGTTGGTCGACTAAAACCCCATTGACCGATTAATCGACTAAACGACTAAAAGACTACAGCCCTAGACCATGTTTCACCACATCTTGCACATTTATCAAATTTTGAATAAATAAAAAACTCACAAATAATTATTGCCTAATATTCATTGTGTGTTGTTGGTTTTTTTATGCCTGAATTCCCACAATAAATATATCCCTTCCAAACAAATATAGGCCCCTCCAACTCTAAATGTAGTCCTTGATTTCTAGAACATGAAACCAACCTACCAAGTAGTGTAATAAAAAAAAAACTCCTTGGGCAATGAGTAGTTGCTTAATCTGCCAATCCATCGCTACAGTCTGCACCGGGTCAAAACCAAACAGCGGTCTAAGATGAGACCAGTGAGCACTAACAGAGTAATCAGCCACATCTGATAAAGCCGGAGCTGATAAGAGCATGGACTCAAGCAGAGCCGTACACAGAGAGCTAGTGGCTGGGGACACTTTCTCGCGTCCATCCCATTCAGAATGATACTGTGTAACTGATAGAGCTCCAACTTTTCCACAGTGCCCTTAACAACAGCTCTCCCAGGCCTTGTTATCCTCGTCAGGAGGGGACACACCGAGCCACACACACGTACACACCTCTGCAGTCTGTGAGCAGAGCAGTCACAGCCGTCCACCCACCTCTGGATTCTGTGTCCCCTGCAATTTATTTCCTCCTGTCGCACTGATGTTAAGCACTTCCTGGCACAAACTACATGTTCACTGCTACTTTCTGTTTTTTAAAGGTGAAAATAAAGAAGAATGAGGTGAGAAAAGTATAGTCTGCTATTTTTTTTTTTTTACATTGGTAACTTTGTCCAAGCCTAACTATTCCAACAATGTTATTTCTCAAACTACAACTTTGTCTAGAAAATAGAGAATTGTAGTTTAAGTTTATACCTTGCTTTAACTTTTAATGTTCATAAATAATAATATTTTGGGGGACTGTATATTATCCATACAGTTTTAAAACATTGACCTACATGAGTGAGATGGTAGAAAACATCAGAAGGGACTATATTTACATAACCATGTAAGCTTGGTTTTGCACAGATGGATGCCTTTTTTCTTGCGCTTTGGGTGCCTATTAGGCGGAAAAGCGCTCTATAAATAAAAATTCTTCTTCTTCTTCTTCTTCGTCATAACTTTGAGATAAGATAAAGGAGATAAATATAGAATAAATAAGAGTGGTCGGCTGAGAGATGTAGGATACGGATGAAACGTTTCTATCTCATCTCTTCATATTTTTTGTTATCTCAAGGGTCTATAATTACAACTAGCACACACATAATCATGCATAGGATGTGAGTGTAGGCAGGCATAAAATTGAGGAATATATAACAGAGTTTGTGGTAAATATACCTTCAATTATAAGTTAGAGACGCATACCTAATACAAATGTCTAACTTTGCGAAGTTGTTATACTGAACATTTTCTGCAGAGTCAAAGCTATTCTCTGCCCTGAGACACACACCTAGACACAGGTGGGAAAAGTCTGGAAGCGCAGGTGCTTAGAGACATGCCTCATATCCATGTGAGAACGCCCGCTCTCATCCCAACACTCTTCATCAGATTCATTTGGTCTGTTCAATTGACATGGAATAACTTTGGCTTCGTGCTCACCTGCACAGCCACACTCTCATCCGCACAGTCTTCCTTAATATGCTTGAGGCGTGGCATTACTTATGGCATTAATGGTGATTGCTGCCACGTTTTAATCTATCTGCCAGGCCTGCGAGTGACAAGAGGCAGCATGATCATCATCCCAGAGAGGGTGCCATACTTCTTCTTCTGCCAGCTCAGAGCATGGGGTATTTCACAAGCATCCCTGGGTGAAATGAGATTTTCACCACTTCAGAAGAGCCTTTGCTCTTTTGCTGTCTCACTGCTCCTCAGAGGATGTCGTTATGGATTTAAAAGAACAACTGCCTGGCGAGATAAAATCAGATGTGTCATTTTCTTTGAATGCAATTATGGTGAAAAGCGTACAATTACCCTGCACTCGATTTGAAAGATACTGGTAAATTGACCATTTGTGGCAAAGTTTCATAAATGTGTGATCCACGCTGGCAGTCCATTAGGGAAGCAAATGAAATAATACGCATTTGTGCCACTGCATTTAGTTTTGACAAGAAGACCCTAACACTTTCCTTTCATACTGTCAGGCTGAGAGAGCCCAGAATGCCTTATTATGAATGCTGTGTATGCTCTGAAGAATGGACTAAATGAATCTTTACAGCAATTTTCATTTTAGACCAATGGAAATGCAGCAAACCAGACACACAATGTGAATCCATTGTTTTGAGTGATTTGGTTTGATATAAAGTCAGACCATACTCCATTTTGAATATTTTTATTATTAGTAGTATTTATTATTTAGGCTGTACTGTATATGTATTGTGTGTAATAAATAGAACTTGTGCAATCAGATTAAACATCCCATAATGTGGACGTCACCAACGCAACATAAGTGCATGACAGAATTTCATGTTGTTGTTTTTTTATATTGCAACTTTGTTTGGCGGCATAGTCCTTGATAGTCAAGTGGCAGTTTATGAAAAAAAGGAATATATATATGTATTAAACCTGTAATCCTTTAGTCGTTTAGTCGATTAACCGGTCGATGGTGTCTTTTTGAACCAATTATACTTAAATTAAAAGGATTTTTATGGCAAAACGAGAAGATATGGAGTGACTTAGCTGAAGATTTTGGAGTGAATCATGAGCTTAATCTAATTTATATATTGCTAACATAAAGTATAAATACAAAGTTTCCATGTACTTTTCTGTACAAATAGTTTTTGCATGAATTCCTGTGCAGTTGTGGTATTTTGAGTGCAGTTTAGGTCAAATACATGGAGATATTTCATAGTTTTGATAGCTGTGTCAAACCCCTTTTTAGTCGACTAATCGGTGGATAGAACAGGTCTTTAGTCGACCAAGGATTTCATTAGTATATATATATATATATATATATATATATATATATATATATATATATATATATATATATATATATATATATATATACTGTAAATATAGGAAGTAGACCTGAATCTAAAAAGAATCAATATACAAAATGTCTTCCAAAATGCAGGGACAATTTACACACAAGGATTATAAATTTCATTCATGTCACACCTTCATGTCCCAAAATAAAGGTGGTCAAATATTATTATTTGTTATCATAATTACTGTGTAAATTAAACAAGCTTTGGTCCTAATTTACTTTATGGTTGCTAGGTAACAGTCATGGAATTAGCTCTTTGTACGTTATATCTGTTGTCCATGTCCAACAAAAATAAACATATTGTCAACGTAGGCAAAACTAGGCAATTTGTTAAATATAATTATGTTCACAATTTACGTTTTAGTGAAATTCTAACCAGTCATATGCACTTTGAATCTGATTAAACACCATAGTGTGTGATTGTAAGTTGCATGACATTTGCCCTCACCTCGTACTCTGGAACATGCTCATCCTCCACGTCATACGACACAGTTTGGATCTTGACGTCTTTCTCCCCCTGCGTGTTGTCCAGGATGATTTCAGTGGTGACCGTATCTGTGTCCTTACTCTCGGTAAACGTGGTCTCAAAGCTCTCGCTCTTGGAATCCTTGCTATGTAGGCTGACGTCGTCCTTGTACAGAATGAAGCCCGGTTTGTAAAAGGCCTCCACAGCGACGTGCAGAGAGGTGGCATCTAGATACTGCTGTGTCTTGTGTTTGCCGCTAGTTCCGGTGTAGTAGTATCCGATAAGGCTGTCCTGATAGGGCTGGCCTGTGTAGTCACACTGGTAGCCCTGATAATCATTTTGCACCACTTGACGATTGGTTTTGTCCAGCAGTGGATTTTGCAGTTCACTTAAGCTCTCCATCACCAAATGATAAGGTTTGCTTTAGTAGTAGTACCCGAGGCAGCTGAAAAAAAAAGCATAATATATAAAGAAAGTAATAGCGTTCAAGCATGGCACATTATTGAAAAGGTCTACAATCTAGATGGATTCTTTATGGTTGTGTTTACATCGCTGAAGATACTCAAAGAGTCACAAATGTCTGTAGAAAAAGATGAGAAGAACAAAACTGTTGACATGTTAACATGAGTTGATTGCTTTTAAAGCTATTATGGAAGAATCAATAGGTCCTTTCTGTGTCACTATATCTTCTCAGGATTCACAGCCCCCCTCGCTCTGTCAACAGACATTCAAGTGGAAGAGGTGAACTGGTAAATATAAATGCCTCCCAATGGATTATGTGAAAGTGAATTGGTTTTTGTCAGGTGTGTCTCAACGGGGTTTGGCCTGCAATTAATTGGTTACTGAGAATGTGCTACACTTGACGTCGTGCCTTCAGAGTTGAAAAAAAAAACAGGCTCATGTCACGTCTAAAAGAAATGTATTTAATGGGTTCTACCAGGGTTGAAAAATCAATCTCAGCTGAACAGAAATCTCAAATTGTAAACGCCGCAATTATTTAAAGCTTTACTATGTACATTTTTTGCCAAAAAATAGACTACAATAGAAACATGTCTTTTCACTTTGGTTGTTTTAATTATACTGAAACTCCTTACTGTGAACAAGCTTGCATCTCCACAAACCTGACTCATACATGGCCTGGCTCTACCTGCTTGTATCCATGAAAATGTTGTTTCACTGTAATGTTTATCTACATGAAGAATGTTCTGAATTATGGTCTGAACTTTCTATTTCCCTGGAATCAAGCAGGTGATGTGTCACCTCCAGAAAGTTACATACATGCATATTTCATTAATTTACTGTCAGGTAGTTATTTATATTTCAATCTTCTGTCAAATATGAATGCTCCTGGAAATGTTTAAAAGATGCACTTGGAACTAAATTGTTCAATTAAAACATCAAATCTAATCACAACTGTAAATATGTCAAAATCACACATTTTCCCACAATGGAGCTGCCCTAGTTTACAGACATCCCCCGTGTCCTCTTTTTGCTGAGGGCTGACCTGGAGTTACTACGGCCAGCTAAGGTCACAATGCCCCTGTGGCCAATTTATGCATTATTTCAACAGTATATAACAGAGACCTTATAACCAGCCAAATTTCCCTTGTGATGAGGGACAGACATAAAACTGTATTGTCTACAAGCTCTTATGCTGTGGAGTGGCCTCGCAATACACAATAGAACAATGGGAGCAATAATGGACTTTCTGCCGCCAGCAATTTGCAACACAGAAGAGGAATTAAGGCGAGATCCATTTCAGTTGCACATCGAGATGAGTAATTGTTGCACCCCGGTCACCTCTTTGAGAAGAACATGGCCCCTGTGTCCAAGATTGGAATTAAATGTGCGGGGAATTAATCTACTCCCGAAATCAACATTCCTCTCACAAGCTCTCGCCACACTGAACCATAAAATCGCCATCTGCCGTAAACACACAACTGTTGCCTCAATCCAATCGGCTCCCCTTTTCTGTAAACGTTCAAGAAGGCTGATGTCAGGGTCGGTCAGTCCACTCCCAAACCGGCCAGGACGGGCGCTTGGCTTAGCCTGCTGAGTACTTGTCTGTGAACTGGCCCTGACCACTCTTCATGTGTGTCGCCTGCAGACAATGGAGAGGTCGCAGAGCTGAGTGGTGAGTTGACAGAAGAAAATTAGTGGCGTATTTCGCAAAGAAGCATGTCTCACAATGGAGCAGACTGGGTGGTGGTGATAAGGAATAAGCTATTTTTTGAGTAAACATCATTAATTGGATCTTAAAATGGTCAAGCAGCACACAATTGAATGGCATTTGTTATTATTTATTTCCTTTGACTGAAGTTAATTGATAATTTCATGCTTTTGTCAGAGCTCAGGCAAGCAGATTATAAAGACCCTTTAAAATGTCGTCAGGATGTTCAAAATGACGGAAGGGAGGCAAACGTGAAATAATGTAGGACATTTTCAAGGATTAACAGACATCTGAATCTGATCTGAATGATTGATTTTAAGTCTAAGAACAAAACAAAAAAAAGGCAAAATTTATTTTCCGGTGTAGAAATGTCATTTAGTTTGATTTTCTAGTGCAAAGTGTGGACAAAATGTTATTCTCTAGCCTTAAATATGTATTTGAGCTACACAAAAAGTACATTTTGTAGGAAGGTACGTAATATATCTGTAGATTAAATAAAAAACTAAAACTGGGCTCAACATTTCTGTAAGTATTTGTGTGGTAAAACCTAAAAATATGGATAGCACAATGGTAAATTTGTTTAAAGCAGGCTCTGATTTCACTCACATGTATCTGAGTGGTTTCCATTTGACAAAACCACCTTGATTTTTCAGATTTAGTGATATTCTGAGGTTAATCACAGTTGCTCCACCGAAATCCCATTATGTTCCATTTCATTTTTGCTTCCATGTTTTTGTTTCTAAACCTTTAAAGGGTCTATATGCCCTAAGAATATATATATATATATATATTTTCTAAACAGCTTGGTGACAAAATGAAATTCAAAGTATGCAGCATACATAGGCAATAGACCCTCCCATATTGCAAAACAAGAAATATATAAATCATACATTCGCCCATAATTTATTTAGTGTGTAGAATTATTCTGCCCTGCATATGTAATGATGACACCATATGCATGCATACTCCTGTACAGCTGACCTTTGAACCCTGACACATGAATGCATTGAGTTATTCTTATTCACCATGCAGAGTGGGAAATAGCTCTTCTATCGCGTTTTCTGCAGACTCCAGCCACACGTGCTTCTGAGACTGAGCCCACCACTCTCTCCAGATAACTGAGGATTCCATTACACACCACATTAGACAACAAAAAGCACGGACCAGACCCACGAATTATTCATCTGACACGAGATTGGACCTCTGGATGATGATGTGGTGTGATTCATTCCTTAGTTTTACCCAACGCGATGTTTTGAGATTTATTTATTCATTTTTAGCACGGATTCTATTTTAAGATGCATATTTCTCTTGTGCATTCATCCCACCAGGACACCAACGCGCACAAAGATCCGCTAAAATAATGTCCAAATAAAAATTCAAACAATTGCAATAACTCGGACCACACAATGTTCAAGGCAAATTCTTCTTATTACAATTATTTAAAAAAGTTACCTGTGTTAGAAAACCCCTTCCTTTGGCTCATCACGTCGACGCAAATAGAAAAGAGACACCTTCCTCCAACGTGACCAGGACATTGTTTTATGGTTCTAGGACGTCCGTTACGCAGTTGTTCCGTGTTTTCCGAAGAGGACGGACTGCGCCCCTCCACCTGCCATGGCACCGCTGCCGCTTTGACACTGTCGGGACTTTTCTTCGCACTGAGCTCGGGCGCCAAACAACTCCAGTGGCCGGCTCCTGTGCGCGCCCTGATTGGCTGCGCGCTCGGCTCCACTCTATTTGCCAGCACAGAATAGACACATCAAGACTTTGCGCTCGTCTTTGTGGCGTGTCTCTGCGCCGCGCGGTGTGCCAAACTGGACTTGTGCGTTTCTACACGATGCCTCTTGACTGGTGAAGTGATTTATTTTTACCCGAGCCGCGCCGCTTCCCGCTTCCCACTGGAAATAACATTGTAGACGTATCACAAGCTGTTTCGCTGTTGTATCCCACCGAGAACGCCCACTGAGCTACAGGCACAACACTAACACAGAGACGATGATGCATTGGTATCTAGTATTTATCAGGAGCATAAACACCGGGATTACCCTCGTTCTTTCAAAACATGTCATTTCACCTAAATCCACAATAACAAGCTCAACATGGCCTATGCATGTTTATAATTAGTTTCCAAACATAGCCCCAGAGTAAGCCACTGTTAAATTCATTGCACATTTATATTTGATTAATATTTTAAAACAAATCCCATGCATTTATCATGAGCCTGCCAATTTGGTTTTGCCTTTAACCTCCCCTCTGCTAAGCTGCTTATGATTCCCTGCCACAATTTATCACTGCAAACACCGTTTATGTAATGTAAATGTGGATGTGTTTTCCACCAAAGCGCGGGGATAATACAATACTGTAGTTTTCAAACACAGAGTACAGAAAGTATTTGGTTTTCTAATTCAAATAGCATAGATTGGATTTAATTAGAAATCCAATCCGGAACAAGAACTGGTTTTGATACAATAAAGTGATTTACAAGAGGACCAAATCAGGCCTCCCTTGATCAGTGAACCAGTGTGCCAGGGAACACTGTGTGCCTTGAAAACTACAATTTGAGCTGACTAATTCACACAGTTATTAATATAATGGGCGTCCTAAACTTACGAACCAGACAAAACACAAAAATGACCCCTATTGGAAAATCAAACGTGCCAGACAGTGAATAATAATGTTTTAGTGGATGACATGAGGCTATTTTTCAGCAAAAAAAATGCCACTAGCCAAAAAATTAAAGATACCATTCTAGTAAATGTCTACAGAGTTAAGACTAAACCAGTTTTAAATCGTTAGGCCACATGCAGAGCTGAACTAACTCAAAAAATAAACATCAGGGGCAGCAGTGGCTCAATGGTTAAACTAGAGCTGTATGTCTTTTGATCGGTTGATGGTGTCTAAAATTTAAACTAGTCGATTAATGAATTTGTCTGTTGACTTGTGAGTGCAGTTTGGGTCAGATACTTAAAGTGCCTATGACGGGTTGGACTACCCATGTACCTAAAATACAGGTAAGATAAATATGTTTAAAGTTAAAGCTAAAAATAATTATACGTTTTATCAATTTTATCAATTCTTTTAGTTTTGTAATATCACTTCCTGGTTGTAAATGATGACATCACACTAGGAAATTACTGAACTAAAACTCGGCTAATGTCAGAGATTTTTTTTGTCCGACAAATCAAAATACATGTGAACACCTTTATTTTGTTGAATTCAGGTTTTAGGTGTAAAATAAGTTGTTTATTTTGGGTAAATTATGCAAAACCTTTGGATAGAATGAGTCTCCCTAGTGTGATGTCATCAGTTTTTTACTTCCTGTAATTTTAAACAGATTTTTCAACTTTTCTCCACAAACCATGACTTGATTGGTGTAAAACAATAATTTCTATGTACAATATGTATTAATACGTGGGCGGCAGTAGCGCAGTAGGTAGAGTGGGCGCCTTCTGATCCGAAGGTCGGCGGTTCGAATCCCACTCCAGACATGGAGTAGTTGAGTGGTCAGATCCCCTGACCCGCAGGTCGGTGGTGCGATTTCAGCTCCTTCAGATGAATAATGCCGTTGTGTCCTTGGGCAGGACACTTAACCCACCTCGCCCCCAGTGTCTGCGTACACTGGTGTATGAATGTGTGAGTGGATGGATGACTGGTTCCTTGATGTAAAGCGCTTTGAGTGCCTTAAAAAAGGTAGAAAAGCGCTATATAAATGTGACCATTTACCAATTTACCATAAAATCAAAATTAGAATATCATTAAAACCTGTCACACGCACTTTAATACTTAATAGTTTTGAGAGCACGCTTTTAGTTAATTTATCGATCGGCAGGGCATGTCTTTAGTCAACCAAGACTTTTTATAGTCGCTAAGTTAAACGTTTTCCCACAAATCCTTCGCTCTGATCAGTGAATACGGATATTTTGTGCCTATGTATGATATCGAAGTGTGTGTGAGCAAAGTGTGGTTAGAGGAGCCGCAGTCATTGGCGCAGATTTGCAGCCACGCTCCCGTCAATTAGCCCTATGGCAGCTGTAGCTAGCAGTACCATACCACCAGTGAGTGTGGGGAGTCAACGAATAATGCTCCACTACTTTGAAAAGCTTGCAATACTACCAACGCCAAGCAATTATTATCATTCACACTTTAGAATCAATTATAAAAGATCACAAATGGCCGAGTGAATTCACAGAGGAGGACAGTAAGTTATGCCAAGATATGGTAAAACTAAAAGCAGGGATGCAAAAATCCGAATGACACGCAGCCACATACACACACACGGACACATATCTTATTCAGGAGGAGCACTCTGTTCCACGCGCTCATAAAAATGTCTGAAGTTAATAATGTGTGCGCCGGGCCTGTGTCACTTTCACTGCGAGATGCATTAAGGTGTTGATGGACACTTTATGGGAGGGACATGGGGCTGAATTCAGAAGACACTGGCGCCACCATCTCTCTCTCTTTTTCTGTCTTTCTCTCTTTCTTTCGGAGTCACCTTGTGTTCACTTCACAGGCCTGTATGGTATAACAGCCCTGCCACGGCTGTGATGGATACCTTTCCCTCAGGAGATGAGTATATTAGAAGGTGGGGGCACAGAAGCCACACCAACCTGTATCCCGCTCCTCCTTCGCTCCATCTTTGTCGCTGTCCATTCTCTGTGGCATCCATCGGGTTTATAATGAAGATCTGTGGCACAAGAATCTCTCTAATCACAAGGCGACCAATGGTGTCACATACGGAATAGGATATCTCATGTCTTGCCAGCCCTCTGTAGATGGGCCCGTGAATATTTATGCCCTTTCTTGTGCTCCATTTCCTATGCTATTTTTAGCCACAATGTCCCTAAAAAGCAGATGCGCTATTTGTCAAACATTTCCCTCTTAAGATTTGAGGAAACAAAGCAATCATTAGAGCCGAACAAGCAGGTAATTATGTTGGCTCTGCTCTTTAATGCGCTAACAACTGAGGAGTGCGGAATTGTTTTACAGCTACCTACCTATTTGATTCACATTAGTCCAAGCCTTTGATATCGTTGCCAGTCCTGACACCGTGAACTTTCCTAAGGTCCATTAACCAGCGCTAATCATTTAAACTCTTTTGGGAATTAATCAACATAATCCGATTGGCAAAGAAAGTATCAAACCACTTAATTTGATCTGGCTTTTGTGAAAGGAAGGGAAGGGATTTAAGCGGCTTTCCCCACATGGCCATTTGTGTGTTATTTCCTGTTTGATTAAAGCCTGGGCAGCCTGTGAAGAACCATACTCTATTAGGAGCAGCCCGTGGGACACAAGGAACCTAGGATTCAGTTGTCAGGGATTCTGAGTAACTAGGACCTTCACTTGCAGCACAGACATTTGCATCTATAGGCCTAATCTTAATAATTTTACATCAAGTCAGCATGTGCTAGCTTTTCCCGTGTTCAGCAGTGTTTTAGTGGAGGAGCAGGTGATACCCATCCATTTGGAGAGGGGGGTCAGCAGAAGAAAACAGCAGGACGTGGTTACAGGCTGGTATAGATTCATCCACAGGAGGTAGAGCAAAGGAGTCTGGGCACGGGCACAGCTGAAGTCATCATCCAAGCCGTAGCCTGGAGCAGAAATGATCTGGGGGGGAAACAGTGGCTTCAGAGCGTGCTGGTTTATAATGGTGCAAAGTCAGCACGTAGAAAGGAAATATTAGTAGTACATTTCTTTCTAATTGATCCTACTTCATAAGCCACACTTATAAATAATAAAACAGCTATATTGATACATACATACATTGAATATTAACATTCCTTTGTAATCATCTTGAATATATCAATACAGGGATCATTTGTTGTTGCCAGTAACCAATATTTGTCTTCACTAATTGAAGTAAAATTATTAAATTTACACATAATATTATATAAGAACAATCCATTTGCACTACCCATTTGCACATTGCACTACCTGCCAACTGTACATTCTGTATATAGTCTATCTTAGTCTATTTTATTCTAATTTTATTTTATGCATGCCTTTTATCCATTGCTTTATGTTGCACCTACGCCGAAGCAAATTCCTATGTTTGTGAATTTCACTTACAATGGCAATAAACCGCTTTCTGATTTCTGATTTCTGATTAACTTTTTGCTTCAGTCAAAATCGTGTTGTATGCATTTTCTCTTCTATATTTTATTGCACAAGATTTTTATAATGATATTGTAAATATACACCTCTTTAGCTGCATTGCTCTTCTAATTCTAAATTCTAGAAATGCTTACAGATTACAGTATATCGAAACATTCTTTGATGTCACACTACCATTATGAGCACCAAATATAATGAAAAAAATAAAAATAAATAATGCAATATTATATTAACTGTAAGGTGCACTAGTATTTGCCAGCTACAGTTCTCCTTCTCTTAATGTTATTGTATTTAATGGACCACACTGAGCTTTAAAAAGCAGGAGGCGCTACAAAATCCCTCATAAAGTCCAGTTTGTTTATCATAAAACACTGCTATCAGGCTGCTACAGGATTAATCTGTCAGAGCTGTCGCACTAAGCTTCACTGTATTTATTTGTTGGGATCCGATACAGTGGCAAGACAGACTGTAGGGCATGAACAGAAATTAATTGAATGGCCTTTCATACCCACAGTAAGTGAAAATGTGTTCAGCTCCTATGTTACGCTGTCAAATAATAACATTACCGCCTCTGAATGCCAGCATTACGAGAGGCAATTTCATGAATGTGTTTCAAAGTTGCACACTGCGTGACTTTTCAAGGTCCTGGTGCAAATGTTCAATCAGAGAATAAACGGCGTGTGTCTGGATGACTGTGTGTGGAAACAATGACTGTAGAGAGTCCTGAGGGACCAATACAAATGCAATACGTCTCAAATTAGCAGAGATTTCTCTATCAGCAAGGGGAAAGGTCAGCCACCATTTGAGCACCTCTTTGATTGTGCACCTATAAGCTCCCATCCTCTTAGCTGTGCATTAAAAGTGCTAAGTGTGCAGCTTGGGAAAGTGAGGGAGCAGAGCAGCTGTAGTTAACGTCACTCATATTTGGAGCTGCACTCACGGAAGGCAAACCGGCGAGGACAGCAGGGAATTTCTCATCTGCTTCACACATCAGCGGCACTGAGTCCACTCCAAGAGACACAGTGTTGGCATCTTCCTCCTGTGGCGTGAGATTGGAAAACACACATAAATGGAAGACAAATGATGATTTAGTTTGACAGCCTGTGTGAATAATGAAGTGGCCTCCAGATCATTACTGTGATAGATTTCTTGTAATGTGGCGATGTCGTGACAGAAGCCACAGCTCAGAACAGAAGATGACATAACAGCTGGGTTCATTGCTGGTGTTATTGATGTGTCGATTTGAAACAGTCCGATAAGAAAATGCATTATTCTGGATTTCAAAAATAGCAATGCTGGTTAATTTAAGTTTTGACAAGTCATGGTGGTGTTTTGTGGTTGTAACAAATCCAAATGAACACTAAGGTCACTGCAATGAGAATAATGACTACTGATTCTGATCTGCAGCGCTTTACTTTATTTTCCTACGCATTATTGCTCCTTTTATGTTTGCACCACATTGCCAAACCACACAGCTAGTTGAAATGTTCTTCACTAATGTTGTTTTTGTTGGGTTTGTTCATCTACATTTGTACAACACATACAATTCAAGTTTATATTGTGTTGCTAATTGTCAAATTGACCTTATTCTGCCAGGGTAATAAGAATAATAAAGAAAGAAAAACATAAAAGTGTTCCAGAGCCACATTCGAAACAAATCATTTTCTCCATGGCTTACTATAGTTATGTTGAGAACAAACGAGAGGGGTAATAATAATGTTATGAATAAATAATTGCTGGTGTTGCACATAAACTAAACACCGCTGTTCCTTTAGCCAAAACAACATCGCCAATAAACAGTAATTTCATTTTGTTTTGGTGCTTAAATTATACAGATTCATTTGTAATGGACAGTTATAAGTCTGCACTGAACAACATGTAGTAATCGTGGTGTAATTTTAAAACCTGTGTTTGCAGGTAAGCACTGAATCATCCAAGTGCAGCATTAGGCTGTACTGATTGTATGATATGCTTATTATATTCACACATTATTGGCCCAATGAGACGGATCAGCCATAAATGTTCCCACAGTGAAGCTAAAGCTGCAAACCTTGCCGTATTGAGAGAGCTGCCTGTGTGCATATGTTACAGCTCTCAACTCTAAGACTCCATTAAACCTATTAAACATTGAGGTTGTATGGGTCCTTCTTTACCATTCTGCAGATAAAAACGGAGCTTAAGTGGAGGCAGATCTCCCCATCTGTCGGGAGATGGGACTCTTGTGGAAAGGTTATAAATAGGTAATCGTTTGGAGGCAGCAGCAGGTTAATGCAGGAGCGCTCTGTGTGCCTGGGTGAGTCACCGTGCTGTCTCTTTGCATCACGTCAGTTACCTGAGCTCTGCACCTGTCGCCTCGCCCCCCCAGGCGCCCCCTGCACCGGCCGAGACCACCAACACAGACAGACAGGTGGAGAATCAACCCCAAGGCATCGTCTGAACAAAAACAGCGTGTTAAAAGTGAAGTGTGATGTAGTGGCTCAGAGGTGTAAGCCAGCGTTTACATTTAGCAGTTTGTTTGATTATATAATGAAGCTATTCTAGGTGAATCAGACTGTTCTGTGTGTCAGAGGAGGGGATTGTGTGGGCTATGCCTTGTCCTGTTTTCAAAAGAAGAGACTTAAAGCAGGCTGTCTCACTCTCAATGTAAAGTAATAAAGGCATACACAACAAAAAGTGTAATCATATGCTATGAAATGACATGTCTGATCACCACTAACTGTAAAAAGCATATTTAAAGGGCCCATGACAGGTTGGACGACTCATTTAACCAAAATGTAGTTCAGATAAACATATTTCAAAATTAGCTAAAATTCTTTACAAATTTTACACAGTTTTCGCAATTTTTAGCTTTTTCATTTTACTTCCTGGTTGTAAAAGATGACATCACGCTAGGAAATTACCATAGCAACAACACTGTAAACTGGGCCAAAACTCATCTGATGTCACATTTTTTTTTATTTGACAAATAAACATAAATGTGAACACCTTTAATTTTGTTGAATTAATGTTTAAAGGGTCAAAAAAGTAGTGTATTTTGTGTAAATGATGCATAATCTTTGTCTCCCCAGTGTGATGTCATCAGTTCGTTTACTTCCTGTATTTTTCAACAGGTTTTTCAACTTTTTTCCACAAACAGTCACCTGATTGGTGTAAAACTATAATTTCTATTTACAACAAGTATTAATACACTAAATAAAGTCAAAATTAGAAAATCATAGAAACACGACATACGCCCTTTAAGGTTGACATTTCCTTTCTTTAAAGTGGATATGACAGGTTAGACTACACGTTTCACTAAAACGTAATGAACATGATTATATTTAAGATTTGACTAAACCTTTTACCGATTTGTCCCCATTTTGACCCGTTTTGTAATGTTTATAATGTTATTTTCTGGTTGAACGTGGGCAGTAAATATGATATAGGCAGAGGTAATTCCACTGTTCAACTGTTACCTGGCAACCATTTTGAAAACAAATCCATATAAATTACACTATAGTTATGATTTCACCATTAATAATACCTGATAACACCTTTATTTTGTTAATCAGAAAAAATTTATCTGTAAACTGTCTCTGAAGTTATAATGGCATGTCGATTTTTTATTACATAGATAGAGTGATTCAGTTTTAGAACTCAGCACTACTTCCTGTCATTTTAAACTTTTATTTTTCTAAATTTCTAAATTTTCTACATTTCTAAACTACAACCAAACAGATGTAACCCATGCTAAATATTTAACACAGGTGCTATCCCACCAAACTAAGTCATAAATAGAAAATCATGAGAATCTGTCATATAGACTTTAGATCCAAGTAAAGCTCCATTACTTCCAGTCGCTGCCCCGAGATGACAAACTGGGCCCATAAGAGCATTTTCATGTTTCCTTTACAGATGCAAATAATAATTCAGTGAGTGATCGGTGGGCTTTACATTCACACTTGACCCATTTTCCGTTGAGACCAGATTTTGTGATGGACTAAACAACCCAAAAGACAAAAAAAAACAGTACTCCTCTTGCTTTTCAGGCATAGCTTTGGCCTATCCACACACAGAACATCCAACATTAATACGTTGTACTGAAATGTGCTGCCTTAGCGATTTAGAAGTAAGACTGTCCCAGAAATACATCATCTGCAAGTTTTTTCATCGCAGTTCTTTGCTAAAACGCTAACAATAAAACCAGATGCTGATACAGAGATTATAACCTTGCATAATCTTGTGCGGTTTAATGTGCCTGAAAATCACATTACGGCCAAATGGAAACTGTAAAACTAATTATTCATATCATGTGGTTTGCATTCAATTGTGAAAGCTCCTGTGCCGCTCGTGTGATTGTGAATCTCGAGACCCTGCTCCCTAATGCTCCACGGTAATGTTCTTGTCGGAGCAGGTGGGAGCAGATTGATGTTGGTGGCCTTGTTTAAAAAGCTATTTTCAGATTGCATTGTCACACCGGCTCATGTTGTGACTTACAAACAATAAAACAAGCGGTGAGGATTTCACAGACGACTATTATTGTGTCAAACTAGCTGCTGTTTCTAAAAGCCCTGCAACCTGTAGTGAAAAGTTGGATGCACTCTTAATCACAGTCACATATCCGATCTGGTTTTGGTGCCAGAGGCAGCTCCCTGTGGCTTGAAGACATGGTGAGTTGGACAGCTAATCTTACCCCTGGAAGGAGAAAAGAAAAATAACTTTATTTTAACTTTATGTGATATACACTCACAACATTACATTACAAAAAAAAATCAATCAAATCATACAATCTGATGATGATATGACGATCTGACAACATGTTGGCTCTGTAATTGACATAGCCTTGTCTTGTTTAGCTGAATAATTGATGCCTCCCTTTCTATGCATAATTCATCTGAAATGTGCTATTTTTTACCTTAGTTCAAGGCCTGTGCTGTAACATCCACTGTCACTGTTTTACTGCGACAAAAATCAAACACTGGACAAGGTTAGGAGCACTGCTGGAATCCGGGATAATTTCTCGAAAATTATACTAATGATTATGGCCTACTACCGATGCTCATTCTGCACCTCTAAACAAGCCTATCAACATTCAGCTAAATAAGGTTTATGGTTTAAGTTTCTGGGGACCACTGCAAGTATACATATTTCATTAGCATATCCATATTTTATTGAAGCTCTCATTATGCTGAGTGATGGCTTGGACTGAGATTTAATCAGGTCCTTTTGAATATCTAACACATCATAATGACCTATTTCTCACTTGACATTAAGTTTAAAGGTGGCCATGCAATTTTGTGTCTGGCTGCAAGTGTCAAGGAAGTTAAGTGAAAGTCTCCAGTGGAAGACCTGGTGTCATAAATGTTCTATTTTTACTAATGGTTCACGTCCTAAGAGGCTGAATCTGAATTAAACAGTGGGAGGTTGCCAAAGTTTAAAAAAATGAACAAGTAATATTAAAACGCAACTCTTGGTTTAAGAACTTTTTAAAGAGTTTAACTTATAAAAAATAACTGGAGTCATATTGCTACTATTTAGGTCTGTGCGCTAATACTACATGCTAAAGCTAATGGGAAAAAAAAACAATTGTAGCAAACTTAGGCTAATATATTTTATACATGTAACCGAGGGTGCGTGGTGTAAAATTTGTGTAAATTAAATGTAACCTTTGTGACTAAATAAAACTAAAGAAAACCAACAACGCCACCCAGAGAGAGGGCTCTGGGACCCAAAATAGAATAAACAGAGAACTAAGGCGCACAGGTAAGTATCCAAAGCACAGGAGCCAGATTCCATTGTCTTTATTCTTCACATCACCGAATAAAACAAGTTTCCTTTAATTTAATTAACAGTAGCTACAATAATTTAAAACCAATGGATCCCACCCATACACACTGCAATTTAAAATGTCCCAGCGACTGTCCCTCAGACCGGGTGCAAAGCGTCTGATGCACGGGCATACGCACCCAACACAGCGCCCACTTGAGGCGCACCGCCTCACACAGAAGGGTAGGGAGCAAATAAACAGGGACGACAAACAAAAGGAAGACGAAAAACAGGAAAACTGGAACAAAACAGGGAATAAAACACGAGAAAAGTACAAAACGGTACAAAACAGAAACCCAAGAACAAAACAGTACTGTACAAAACAGAACGGAACAAAACAAAACAGAACAAAACAAAACAGAACAAAACAAAGCCAAACAAAGCAAAGGAAACAAAACAGCAGAGGGCGGCGTGTCTCGTGCCGCTGCTGGCAATGGTGAAACCTAAAAAAGGAATTAAAGGTCCCATATTCTGCTATTTTGCCCTTCACACAGTCTATTCTAAGGGCTTTGTTGATAAAATTTTGCTTTGTGCAATATCCATAACATAACAGTTTCCAAAAAACACCCATTTCTTGGACTGGCCCCCCTCCTTGCAAAAGCAGACGGCTCACTCTGAGATCTGACCCCCCCGAACAGAGAGCAGGCTGCTCCCCCGCCCAACTTCGCGCGCCTCCCCCGCCCAACTTCGTGCCGAAGCCGAGAGCGGAGAAAGTGCGCATGAGCCTTGTGCTCCGGTAAACAGCTATACACAAACACGGGAATAAACCTTTTAGCCGTCCTGGCCGGTGCGTCGTGCTGAGTCCTACGTCCTGGATCTGACCTGGAGTTTGACGTGCTCCAGTACCTCGACGACGGACGTTGCCGTTTGGTAAATAACAAGCTAACTCTTCGATCTGTCGTATCCATCGTGTAATTACTGTGTAGCATTAGCATTAGCTGTTTTTTTTAAATTTAAAGTTAATGCAGGCTGGAAGCCAAGCAGGAGGCGGCGCTCAGCAGCAGGAGCCCAAATGAAGCGGTGACGTTGCTCAAAGCGCGTGGCGCCAGTTGTGAGCAAACTAGAATAAAAATGCTATTTAGTCTTTGAACAGAGCATGGACAAACATTCATGGTGATCAATTTACCTGTTCTATTGAGAGCGCAACACGGCGAATGTGCGATTTGATGCAGGGAGTGTACCGCCAAGCGGCCAACTACGAGGAACGCATGTGTAAAGTTACAAATTTATGAATGGGATTGAGGGGCGAGGAGTTACCTGTAAGCGCGACGGGAGCGCGCAGCGCGCCTTGCTGCAACTTTGTGAATGAACTTTGTGAATGGTGTTACTACGCCGAGAGTTGTTGCCACGGAGGTGCTCACACGACGCACGAGGAGATTTTAGGATTGCGTGGCGCGGAGCGCGCAGCCAGACAGCGGCACTACAGGAAACATTAAAGTTAAGGGATTTAAACTGCATGGATCGATTGAGTACGTGATATCTACCTGGAGCAGGAGGACGAGCGGCCGACACAGAGGCCCGGAAATGCGTGCGGGTGAAAGGGGGAGGCAACGAGAAAGGGGACGCTTATAAAGCCCACCAGCCCGCGCAGCGTGGGGCGCCAGGTAAGCGCACCTTCCGCACAGGCGCCAATAGCCGTCTCACCGCGGGCGCCAGATAAGCACCCTCCAGCCGTCTCACCACATTCCACCCCCTCCAAATGCATCGTCGCCCCGACGATGAGCAATGTGCCCTAGCACCATGGCCTAAATACCGCATACGTAGGCCTGGATGACGGCACAGCAGCACCTTCCCTTCGTGGATGTCCAGCTGTGGACATTGGAAGGCGATGGGGATTTATGTGTTGGCCAGCTGTGGACCGAGTGGACCTGCGTACAGGTTCCCCACTGGGGCCAGGGATGGCAATAGACTCACTTTGCAGTGGAGCCTGGTCAGCACCAGTGGCAGGGAGAGCCACTAATTGCACCGGAGCCCTAGAAACACCTGCTGGGACGAGAGTGGGCGGTAGAGGTGCTACCGCTGTTGGAAGCGATACTCCCGGCTGCAACAGCGGTGGCTGCAGGAACAAATCCTCCTCAAACGACGATTCCTCCATGATTGGAGCTGCAGGTCCAACAGAAGAGCTCTCTCCAGGGGCCGGGACAGAGTGTTCCTCAATGAACAGGGCCTTCAGCTGGGACCTGTGTACCCTCCTCACTTTGGTCCGTTGATCCGCTGGAGCCACAGTGTAGACTGCGCCATCTCCCCTCGGAGCTTGAAGGACCACATATGTTACAGGACCCCACAGATCTTGGGTCTTCCGCCGACCCTTGGCACTGTGGTCACGCAGAAGTACAAGCTGGCCCTCCTCAAGGGGAAGCTCTCGAACATGTTTGTCATGATTGGCCTTCCTGCGTGAAGCAGCGAGGCGCAATTTCTCCCTAGCCCCTTCGAACGCCAGCTGAAGTCGTGCCTGGTGCTCTTGCACCCACTCATGCACACTCCCTTCCACTGGGTCTTTCACTCGACCCAGCAAAAAGTCAAGTGGGAGCCGTGGCTCTTGCCCAAACATCAGGAAGAAAGGAGACTCCCCTGTGGACTGGTGAGGAGTGGTGTTATAGGCGTACAGAACTTGGGGCAGGCAAACACTCCAGTCCCTCTTTCGGGACACAGGCAGCGTACGCAACATATTGTGGAGGGTTCGGTTGAACCGCTCACACTGTCCGTTGCCTGCTGGGTGGTATGGGGTGGTACGAGACTTTGTAACACCATACAACTTGCACAACTGTTGGACCAGAGTGCTCTCAAAGTTACGGCCCTGGTCAGAGTGGATGCGGGCTGGCACACCAAACTTCGCAAACCACTCATTGACCAGCACCTGCGCCACAGTGGAGGCGCACTGATTGCGGGTTGGGACCGCTATGGTGTACTTACTAAATACATCTGTCAGTGTCAGTACATTCTCCAACCCTTCTGGAGTCTGTTCTAGCAAGGTAAAATCTACAGCGAGGATCTTTGTTGCACTTACCTGAACGATATTTTAACTCAAAATCAAAGGATGCCAACTGGGCGGCCCAACGCTGCTCAACAGCTCCCAGTTTGGCTGAGTTGAGATAACTCAGGGGGTTGTTGTCAGTATAGACCACACATCTGTGGCCTAGAAGGTACTCCCTGAATTTCTCTGTCATGGCCCACTTAAGGGTCAGCAACTCAAGCTTCATCGAGCTATAGTTTGACATGTTACGCTCAGTTGGACGCAGCCCTCGACTGGCGTAGGCAATAGGCCGCACCTTCCCTTCCTGCTCCTGGGAGAGCACTGCCCCCAATCCAGCGTGACTTGCGTCAACCTCCAAGATGAATGGGAGGGAGAAGTCAGCGTAGGCAAGTACCGGGGCCGTGGTTAGCTTGGCTCTTAGAGCCTCAAAGCTTTGCTGACACTCTGTGGTCCAGGGTCCAGTCACACTCTGGACAGGCCGCTTCCTGGATCGTTTCCCAGTCAGTTCAGCAACTCTCCGATGTAAGGGAGCAGCCAATTTAGCGAAACCCTCAACAAAACGTCGGTAGTAGCTAGCGAACCCAAGGAAGGAACGCAGTTCCGTCACTGTGGATGGTACAGGCCAATTGGCTACTACCTCAATTTTGTCGGGGTCCGTGGCTACCCCCTGATCAGAGATCACATGGCCCAGGTAGTGCACCTCCCGCTGGAAGAAGCGGCACTTGCTCAATTTAGCTTTGAGACCTTCCTTCTGCAATCTCCCCAGTACAACGTCCAGTCTCTCCAAATGTTGCAGTACCGTGGACGAAAAAACAACTATATCGTCCAGGTAAAGAAGGAGCGACTGGCATTGCTGGTCCCCAAAGACGCGTTGCATCAAGCGTTGGAATGTGCTGGGGGCATTGCAGAGCCCAAAAGGCATGCGGTTCCACTCAAACAGACCAAAAGGCGTACAGAAAGCCGTTTTGTGCCGGTCACTCTCTGCAACAGGGACTTGATTGTACCCGCTGGCCAAGTCCATAGTGGAGAACCAGCGGGCCCCTGTCAATGCATCCAGTGACTCTTCGATCCGTGGAAGTGGAAACGCATCCTTCCGGGTCTTGAGATTGAGTTGACGATAGTCAATGCACAGACGAATACTGCCATCCTTTTTCCGGACCAACACAATGGGTGAAGCATATGGGCTGGAGCTCTCTCTGATCACTTGTGCTTCCAAGAGCTGATGGATATGCTCTTTAACCAACTCATATTCCGATGGAGGAATACGGCGTATCGCTGCCGGACCGGGACATTATCTATAAGAGGAATGTCATGAGTGATCAGGTTGGTGCAGCCCAAATCCTGATCATGTGCAGCAAACACAGAGTTATACTTTTTAAGCAATGACCACACCTTCTCCTGTTCCTCAGTGGACAGGGAGGATAGGTCGATTGCTGCAAATGGGTCCGCAGCTGGGGGAGCAGCACCTTGTGAGGAGACACTCGCAGCCACAGGTGGAACCTCTATCACCCCTGCTGGAAGGCTCACCACATTGACATCGTCCAGTGTCCCTACCAGGGTACGTGGATAAAGCAGCACGTCGTTGTCACCAATGTTGACAATCGGGACATAAGCAGTACCCTGGACCACCGGAACCAAGGCCGGTGATGCCAGCAAGCCTGCTGGCAGACCAGCCTCTAAGGGTTCAAACAATACAGTGGTACTGGAGTACTGCTCGGCACAAGTAGCGGCAACAATTTTCATCGCACCCCCAGGGATGCGAACAGCCCGATTACCTTGGACCTTAACCTTACCTGGTCTCCTCGCAGTAGGCCGCACGTTCGCAGCATGACACTTTTGCAAGGCATCAACCAGTGTCTGAGATGCGGTAACAGGCACAGTGTCAAACAGAGCAGGTCCAAACTGTCCAAATAGTTCCTGGTAGCACTTCCGGAGAATGTTCATTCCTAATACTCCAGGGATCTGGGCAGCGACATTACCAGGTGGGTCTCGAACAACTAAAACACCACAATGGGGCATCACTTTATCACAGAGCTCAACCGTTAACTCTAAATAACCAATGTAAGGAATTTCAAGGCCATTTGCGGCCTTGAGCTGCAGCCAATTGCAGACCTTTAGGCGCTCCTCTCCCCATGGCTCGAAGTGTTTACGGAAGAAACTCTCGGTCATTGTAGACACCATTGATCCGGTGTCGACTAAACATGGCACGTTTACCCCTGCCATGTTCAGATCTATATGAGGGCACGATGCAATTAACTTTGGTGCATCTGCCAGACCGCTAAAAACGTGAGTTGAGCCTGTGGGTGCCCCACCCGAGCTTTGGCTCTGCAGCCCGGTGGGCACTAGTTTTCCGAACGCTGTCCGAAGCGATGCTGGGGAGGCCGAGCATCTTGGCGATTTAGGACCCGGGTGCCATCACAATTTCTTGCGATGTGGCCAGGCTGCTGGCACCGATCGCACACAACGGAGGGGTGACGGGGTGAGCGGCCACGCTGCCGATCAGTGTGGGCAGCCTGCAGAAGCGTGATGCTCTGTGTCAGGAGGTTGAGTTGCTCCTGCTGCTTCTGGAGGAGCTCTTTCAGCTCGCCTACCTCGCTCGGGGCAGTACGAGCGCTGGGCGATGGTCCCCCTTGCACAACATATTGGAGGCCAAATGCGGAAGGTACAGAATTACTGCGCCCACGCATGCCAGGTGGCTGACCCTCACGCTCCCACCTCATTGCCTCCCCCCTAACCGCAAGCAAGGTTGCCTCGGGGTTCTGACGGACATATTGCTTTAACATGCGGC